>QXEO01000554.1:469844-1069844 GCA_007115705.1 Dactylis glomerata
AGCAGAGCAATTAGATCGTGTCATCGTGTTCATCTTTGCGAAGCTTTTCCTATGTCATGTATTGTATTCCTTAGACCATGAGATAATACAACTCCCTAGTATCGGAAGAAAGCTTTGAAGTCATCAAACGTCATCCTATGTGAGGGTGATAATAAAGGTGTCTCTCAGGTGATCGGAAAGTACTTGTTGAGTTGTATGTATCGAGATGGAATTTGTCCCTCCCAAGTCGGAGAGATATACTTCGGGCCCACTCGGTAATCGATATCAACACCGCTTGCAAGCATGTGGTTAAGGAGTTAATCACAAAGTGATATCGGATTACGGAACGGGTAAAGTACTTGCTGTGAACGAGATTGAACTAGGTATGGTGATACCGACGATCAAATCTCGGGCGAGTAAAATATCGTGTGACGAAGGGAATACATATACGGGATTAATTGAATCCTGACATCGTGGTTCATCTGATATGATCATCGATGAATATGTGGGAGTCAATATGGGTTTCCAGATCCCGCTGTTGATTATTGATAGAAGATCATGTCTACATATTCTCGAACCCGTAGGGTCACACACTTAACGTGTATCGATGCTAGGATAGAATGGATAATTGGTTTATGAGTTTTAGTTCGGAGTCTCGGATGAGATCCAGGACGTCACGAGAGGTTCCGGAATGGTTCGGAGAATAAGATTCATATAAAGGAAAGCAGTTTTTGGATTCCGGAAAGGTTTCGGAGTTTATCGGTATTGTACCGGAAGGTTCTAGAAGGTTCCGGAGTGGGACCAACGTGGGCCCACCTGACGGAGGCCTGCGTGGGCCTAAGGGGAAGTGCCCTGGCCACCCTGGGCCAGGCGCACAAGGCCCCTAAGGCCCAGCCGGCCAGCCCAAGGGGAAACCCTAAGGGAGTCTTCAAAGAAGGAAAGGGGGGAAACTTGCCCCCCACTCTTCCTACTCCAAGTCGGCGCCCTAGGGTTTGGGGAGAGACCAAGCTGGCCGGCCACCCCTCTATATATAGGGGGCAAGGGCGCAGCCCTCTCAACCCCTTGACCCAAACCCTAGCCGCCAACTGCTGCCCTCCCTCTCTCTCTCTCGCGACTGCACGTAGGCGAAGCCCTGCTGCAGAAACTCTCCACCATAAGCACCACGCCGTCGTGCTGCTGATCCAATCTATCTCTCCACCATACTTGCTGGACCAAGGAAGGAGGAGACGTCGCTGCACCGCACGTGTGCAACTCTCGGAGGCGCCGCCACTTGCGGCGTAGGATCGGATCGGATCGCGAGGAGGAGACGGCGAGTACGACTACGTCAACCACGTTCTCTTGAACGTTTCCGCTGTGCGAATCTTCAAGGGTATGAAGATCTCATCTACCTCTCTCGTTGATTACATCTCCTAGATTAGATCTTGGCTTTCTTGTTCGTTGCGTAGGAAATTTTTTGATTTACTATGCTACGAAACCCTTCACTTGTGTGCTCTCCGTTGTTAGTAGCTATCTTGGCCGAGTAGATACTAGTGACTCCAAGAGGGGGTATTTATGCTCGATAGTTGGGTTCATGCCTCTATTTAATCTGGGGGAGTGACATAAACCTCTAAGGTTGTAGATATGCTATTGTCACTAGGGAGAAAACAACATTCTTATGTCCAAGGACATATGCTTTGTTTACATTACACACTTTGCTTAATGCAATTATCTGTTGTTCGCAACTTAATACTCAAGGGGTCCTCAGATGATTCCCCGCGAGTGGATTATTAGTCATAGATGCAGTTGGATGGCGGTCTATGTATCTTGTTGTAATACCCAGAGTAAATCTCATAGTAATCCTCTTGACATATCACGTTATCTTTATTCTGTCAATTGCCCAACTGTAATTTGTTTACCCAGCATGTGTTATTTATCTTATAGAGAGACACCACTAGTGAACTATGGACCCCGGTCCTATTTCCTTTATATTGCTATCACCTATTTACTTTACTCGCACTATTTACTTTACTTGCATACTACTATTGCTTTCCACTCGATACGCTCGTTCCTTTGTTTACAACAAACCGGTGAGATTGACATTCTCATCATAAGTTGGGAGCAAAGTATTTGGTTGTGTTGTGTGCAGGTTCCGCGTTGCAGCTGGCAAAGCAAGCACTGGACGAGGCGCCCTATAAATTGTCCAGAGCTATCGCGAAGCTAGCAAGCATCACCTTCTTCAGTTTGGCTTTTTCCTACTGGATTGATAACCTTGGTTTCATAACTGAGGGAAAACTTGCTGCTATATTCATCAAACCTTCTCTTGGGGTTTCCAACTGGCCGGTCATTTATATCATCAACTGCACGCCAACAAGTTCTCTAGCACTATTCAACACCGCGCCATCAGTAATGCCCAGAGTAAATCTCATAGTTATCCTCTTGACATATGCACGTTATCTTTATTCTATCAATTGCCCAACTGTAATTTGTTTACCCAACATGTTGTTATTTATCTTATGGAGAGACACCACTAGTGAACTATGGACCCCGGTCCAATTTCCTTTACATTGCTATCACCTATTTACTTTACTCGCATTGTTTACTTTCTCGCAAACTACTATTGCTTTCCACTCGATACGCTCATTCCTTTGTTTACAGCAAACCGGTGAGATTGACAACCTCATCGTAAGTTGGGAGCAAAGTTCTTGGTTGTGTTGTGTGCAGTTTCCGCGTTGCTACTAGTTGAAGACGCGCTAACAAGTATCGTTAACGGCACCCTTGTTGGAGTGTCACTAGGCTACCAAGCATCACCTTCTGGAGTTTAGCTTTTTCCTATTGGATGATTAAACCTTGGTTTCATAACTGAGGGAAAACTTGCTGCTGTGCTCATCACACCTTCTCTTGGGGTTCCCAACTGGTCGGTCATTTACATCATCAACACCGCGCCACCAGTTGACTCTCTCGGTCTGGCCATCGGTTCGAGGGTTCCTTGACGAACTCATGGCCAGCTCTGTGCCTACCAATTTAAACAGCTCCTGCCACAAGTGACTAGTGAACACAAGGTCTCGATCAGAGACTATGATCTTTGGCATGCTGTGAAGCTTGAAGATATTGTCCAAAAACGACACTGCCACTTGTTTGGCCGTGAAAGGATGTGACAAAGCAACAAAGTGAGCATATTTGGACAACTTATCCACCACCACCAAGATACAGTTGTTTTGATTTGATGTCGCTAGGCCTTCCACAAAATCCATGGTAATTGTGTGCCACATACCTAGAGGCACGGCCAAAGGCTGAAGCAGACCAGGACTCTTCACCCGTTCAGTTTTTGCCTGCTTGCAGATCGAGCAATTGGCAACATACTTAGCCACATATTGTTTCATGCCCTTCCTTATAAGTGGCTCGTACACCAGAATGTCCTCCGACGGCAATGTCATGGACTGACCTGAGAATAGCCTGTCGTACCTTGATACGTCTCAAACGTATCTATAATTTTTGATGTTCCATGCTTGTTTTACACCATTTGCTTCATGTTTTATTTACACTTCATGGCATTTTTATGCGATTTCTAGAACTAACCTATTGACAAGATGCCATAGTGCTAGTTCCCTGTTTTCTGCTGTTTTGTGTTTCAGAAAAGCTACACAGGAAATATTCTCAGAATTGGACGAAACGAAGACCCAAACTCCTATTTTTCCCGGATGAAGGACGAGGACCGAAAGAGAGTCGGAGGGGGGCCAGGGGCCATCCTCTCAACCAGGGGGCGCGGCCCAGCCCCTGGCCGCGCCCACCTGTGGTGAGACCACACTGGTCCACTCATGATGATGCCCCTTCGCCTATAAAGAGCATCCCGACGGAAAACCCTAAAACAATCGACGTTTTTCCCAGAACAGTTCCGCAGCGCCGCCGCCTTCGAAGACAAATTTCAGGGGACAGAAGTCTCTATTCTGGCACCCTGCCGGGACGGGAAGTGCCCCCAGAGCCATCTCCATCGGTCTCCATCGCCGTCTCCACCGTCTCCATCGACCTCACCGCCATCTCCATCGCCGTTGCTTCCTTCGATGATGAGGAGGGAGTAGTTCTCCCCCGGGGCTGAGGGCTCTACCGGTAGCTATGTGGTTCACCTCTCTCTCCCATGATGTGATCTTTATGTGATCATGAGCTTTGTATCTAGTTGAATTGGTAGATGATATTATTCAGTTATTATGCTACTCCCGTGCTTTATATTTGTAATCTTCGGAGACACCTTGTATCATGATATGAAGGTGACAGTGTGGGCATTATGTGTGTCTCTTTTAGCTAGTGTCTCTATGAATTGTTGGTGTTCATTGGAACCATCTAGTGCGTTCACGGTGACAGTGTGGGACAATCTAGTTTGGGTACATGCGAACTTTGAGGAGTGCTTCGTAGCCCTACACATGATTAGTGTTTGTTTTCCATTGGAGAATTGCTTTGAGTTGCATATTGAAGTTAGTATCTATTGGTTCAATTATGTTATATTTGTTGGGAGTGTATCCACTAGTGAAAGTATGATCCCTAGGCCTTGTTTCCAAGCATTGAACACCGTTTACTTTCCGTTTTGTTACATGTTTGCTCGCAGCGATATTTATTTCAGATTACATTTACTACTTATAATCATCACTACTACTTGTATTTTACTATCTCTTCGCCGAACTAGTGCACCTATACATCTGACAAGTGTATTGGGTGTGTTGGGGACACAAGAGACTTTCTGTATCGTAATTGCAGGGTTGCTTGAGAGGGATAGCTTTGACCTCCTCCTCCCCGAGTTCGATAAACCTTGGGTGATCCACTTAAGGGAAACTTGCTGCTGCTCTACAAACCTCTGCACTTGGAGGCCCAACACTGTCTACAACAACAGACGCGTGCATAGACATCAAGCTCTTTTCTGGCGCCGTTGCCGGGGAGGTAAGTTAAAAGGTACTCACATCCTTTGGCTACTAAGTCTTTTAGTTGCTGGTGAGTGCTCGAAGTTATTTCCTTTATATTTTGCAATTATATCTTTTTGTTTCTTGTTTTTATTTTCACTAGTTAGGCTTAATGGAAAATAAAGAGTTTTATAGTGTCTTTCCTGAGTTTAGATTTGAAGTGTTTGAAAAACCTTTGGTGCTTATTTCGCATAGCAATGTTATTTGTATGAATTCTTTGAATACCGTTATTGCTAATGCTATAGAAAGGTCTAAGCTTGGGGAAGCTAGTTTTAATAAGCATGATATTTTTAGTTCCCCAGCTTTAGTGGAGAAAATTCGCTCTGATGATATTTTATCTCCCATATGTGATGATTCTAATGATGTTTGTGATCCCCGCTCTTTTAAAATACCTATGAAAATTGTTGAACGTGTTATGAATAACTGCTATTCAGGAGATGGAACTATCCCTCCGGGTGATTATTTACTCTTTATACATGAATTATGCGAGTTGTTCAAGTGTGCAGGTATTTCATCAAGCCAGGTTAAGAGGAAGCTATTCTCTTATTCACTGAAGGGCAGAGCCGTGGAGTGGTATAGGCTGCTAAAGGATGGTCTATCCATTGGCTGGGAGGAAATTGTATCTCTCTTTTATTCTAAATTATATCCTCCAAGTGAGATTCATAAAGACCATAATCAGATATATAGTTTTTGGCCTCATGATGGAGAAAGCATTTCTCAAGCGTGGGGAAGATTGAAGTTACTAATGCTCAAATGTCCTATTTATGAGCTTTCTCGTAATATTGTTATTAATAATTTTTATGCAAGGCTTTCAGTATATTACAAGGACTATCTAGATGCATGCTTTGATGGGTCTTTCACAAGCAAGGATGTTGACGTCAAGTGGGATCTGCTTGAAACAATTCATAGCAATATTGAAGATTAGGATAACGACAAAGGTAAAGGATCAGGTATAAAATATGAGTATGATTGCATTAAAGTCTTTCGCTAAAACTTCTGATTTTCAAGAGCTTAGTGCTAAATGTGGTCTTGATCCTCAAATTATGGTTGATTGCTTTAAAGCCTTTGCTTCTCATATTAATGTTCCCAAAGGAAATGGGGACGTGTATCATGAACCTTTTAAAGACACTTGCATAGATAGTGATATTGTTATTGATGATTGCAATAAACATGCTCAAACTTCTGAATGTACTATTTCTTATAAGCATGTTAAGATTGAACAGAGTCACGACAAGGAAGATTATTGTATCCACCACAGGAATGAAGAAACCCAAATGTGGGATAAGGCTCTAGATGAGCTTGGTAAAAAGGTTTGTGAGCTTTACCCTTTTATTTGTGAACTTTGCCATGAAAAGGGTCATTTTAATTTTCAATGCTCAGGCCATAATAGTGACCCTTCTAATCGAATGAGTACCGCAAGCTTGTATTGTGATGACAAGATCACTCTCAATCAGCATGATGAGCTTACTTTGTTTTTGGGGTGTGAAGAGTTATCTAGAAAAACTTCTTTGGTAGATATGAGCGCTTTTAAAAATATTAGCATCCTACAGGGTTGTCATCTTTATTGTGTTAAATAGTGCCTCACAAATACTTACATACAAAATGTTATAAAACATGATGTTTTGCCAAGCTATGACATGACTAATATATGTTTCCATCTTATTAATAGAGAGGAGGAATCCTCCAAAGTTTTATCTGTCGTTTCTGTCAGTAAACCAGATTATGTGGAGAAGATGCCTTTCAAGCCTCTCCCTCCTAAAGAAGAGAGTAAGAAGAGTAAGAAGAAGAAGAGGAGTAAAAGGCGAGAGGAAACAGTATCTTCCCCTAAGCATGTTGCTCCTATTATAGATTATGATGATTCTGAACTTGATGATGTTCTTATGCCTGTTACCTATGTTAGTGATCATGACTGGGAAAAGCACTCTACTTTCGATATTGAAAATCTTTTTGGTACCAATTCTGAAAATTATGAGGTTAATAATTGTTGCACCATTAGTACTATCCATGTTCCTTCCTATGATGATATGTTTGATGAATACGCTTTGGAAGATAGCTATTCGATTGCTTATGATGATTACAATGATGAGTATACTAGTTTTAGTTCACCCACTATTGAGGAGGAAACAAGGTATGATTACAATATGCCTCCTATTTTTGATGATTATAGTGATGAGAATAATTTTGTTGAATTTGCTCCTACTACGATTCATGTGGGGAGTATTAATTCTTTTGTGCATGTGGCTCATGATAGGGATGTTTTATGTGATAGTTATATTGTTAATTCTATTCATGATGCTACTGAAAGTTACTATGAGAGAGGGAAACATGGTTTGATGGATCTCAATAATATTGAGTTTCCCCTCTTTATGTTGCAAATCTTGAAGTTGCACTTGTTTTATCTATCCATGTTTGCTACTATGTACCTCATTGATTTATTTTCTTGCAAGATTCCTATGCATATGAAGTGGTTTAGATTTAAATGTGTTTCATATTTGCTTTTTAATGCTCTCTCTTGCTTTAAGTTCTTTTGTGGCACCTTTGCCTTAAGTTCTTTTCGGGCACTTATGTGAGCATTTTCTGAAATTACTGAGCCTAGCTCAAAGGCGTTAAAGAAAAGCACTCTTGGGAGATAACCCATTGTTTTATTTTCAGTACTTTTTCTTTTATTTGAGTCTTGGAAGTTATTACTACTGTAATAACCAGTCCTTATCATTTTTATTTCGTTGTTGTGCCAAGGAGAACCTCTAATTTGAGGGAGGTAAGATTTGGGGAAGTTGCTGTCCTGAAACAGATTTCGGTGCTGCACCGTAAAAAATTGTGAAAATTCTCAGAATATCTTTTTGACTTGCGATTTCTTGTGCATATGCCCCAGGTTATATCCAAACTTGTATTAGTTTTGCACTTTTCGATTTGAGCAACAGAAGGTCCTCGAAAAAATCGACCTTTGTCAGCTGTTCTGTTTTGATAGATTTCTACCACTATTTGTGTTTGCCTCTCGATCGCTTTCTTTTTTAGTTCTTTTGATCGCGGAACTTTTGGGGAAGTTGCTATAGTAGTATATGCTTTATATGTGGTGTGCTTGAGTTAAAATCTGAACCAAAAGAGTTGATTTATTTTTATGCTTATGCTAACGTTGCTAATAGAATTTTGTGAAGTTTTGTATGAAGGAAGTTTTCAAGTGTAGGGATTGGAGAATGATGAGATGAGATAAAGAATGGAAAAAAGCTCAAGCTTGGGGATGACCATGTCACCCCAAGAAATATCCAAGAGGTACAAGCGTCAAAGCTTGGGGATGCCCCAAGGCACCCCTTCTTCATCGGCAAAAATCAGGTCACCTTTCAAGACACTATATTTTTATTGCTTCATGCACTACGCGTTTTTCTTGGAGCGTCAGTTGTTTTTGCTTTCAGTTTTCTTTTGTTTTGTTTGCTGCAATAAATGGTTGGATCACATCATGTTTGTTTTGGAGAGAGATGCACTCCGTTTTTCATTTGCCAAGAACACTCTATTTCTCACTCTTATCGTTCAACAAGTGTTCTCTTTTTCCGGAACTGCGTTTAGCTTTTGTTTTTCGCCTTGATTTTTGTTTAGATCTTTTTATATCTTTGCATCAAGGTGTATTTAGACCACTGGTCTATGTTCGTTTTCCTCAAAAGAGTTGTTTCGAAAAAGTTTGAATGGTGTTGGAAAAGAGAAAAAGTTTCATGCAAAAAAGTGGTACAAAAAGGAGCTTGTTTAGACTGCGGCTTAGGCTTTTCCATGCCATGCTTGATTGCGTTTTGATAGTATGCTTAGTGATTTTTTGCTGTAGCATGACTTGTCTCAAATGACTGAGATTGCTTAATGAGCCTTTGAAAAAATCATGCGTTATTTTTATTATATGGAAGCATTTATTTGGTTTTCTCCTTGATGCTTTATTTGGGTTGACTTGGCACATGCTTACAACATGTTTGACTCTAACAAGTCGCCATAAGCCTCTATGATCATTTGGTTTTTGACTTGTGATGCCATTTTATGCTTCTCTTAATGATGCTTTGTCGCTTTGCATGATTATGGCCGTTATTGCTCTCTTAGTTGGTCGCTCCCAGTCTTTTGCTAGCCCTCGTTTTGTACTGAGTATGAGCTCTACTTGTGCATCCAACTCCCAAAAACCAAGTTATGCCAATGTGTCCACCATACATACCTATTAGCAATTTGCTATTCCAAAGTACATTTGACTTGCTTTTATCTATCCTTCGAATTAAACTCTTATCAGTGTTATGCGAAAATTAGTCAGTAAAGCTCTCACGAACCTGATGGCACACTTTACTTTTCTCGTTTTTAAAATTTTGACATTGTGGCTCTTTTATGTTAACGTTATGCTTGCAAGTTGTAAGTTGGGAATTAGCCAAACCATGCCGTCATGGGGAAAGCTTTCGACATTGCACTTCTCTTATTTGAGTTGATATCGTGATATTTTGTTTATGGATACTTGCGATGTGAAACAAGTTGGGAATCTTGCGGGATCATGGAGTTTTTATATGTGTTAGATAAACGCCTGGGCCACTAATCTAAGCCATGCATAATTCATGGTGGAAATTTACAGCATGCCCATAGTGGACATTCGACGACGCATCTCAAAATAAAAATCTATACCAATGGTAAATAAAAGAGATGCCGAGGTGTTCATTGTCTATTTGTCCTGTCATTTTGATGTGGGCTTGTTCCATGTCATCGGGCATGGAGGTACCCCGTTGGCGGTTCTCGATGATACGCATATACTTACAATGACAAGAGCTTGCTTGGGACCCTAAGTTGAGTAGCATGAGGTTTGGGTATTCGTACTTCACGGGACATGAGGTTTTCAACTTATGATTTGTCAAGCATATGCTCATAAACGTTCTTGCATTTACTTTAACCATTCAAGATGCCTATGATGGGGCAATGAGAGCTCAAAGCTAGTAAGTACCATAATTTTTGAAGGTTTATAAAACTTGCAATCACTGCTTCCCTCTGTGAAGGGCCTTTCTTTTACTTTTATGTTGAGTCTCCACCTTCCACCTTTATGCACCGTCTAAGAGAGCATAGTTGCCATTCTGAGTTTAACGTGCATTGTCCCAAAGCTATCATTGATTGATTCATGATCATGGTTTCACTTGTTCTTAAATTATTTGTATCTAGTCGCCCTCTTAAACTTGAAGGTGTCCTATGCATTTATGTTCTGCTATTCCATGAAGGACAAGCTGAAAACCATTTGCTATGTTTTTACATATGATTTGAACACACGTTTGACTTTCAATGTTTCATTATTCATGATCTTTCATTTGTGTTTCTTTTCATGCTATAACATGGTTGCTAAGTTCTTATTGTCAAGATTATGTCTTTTATGCCCATGTTTTAAGTTCTTTGATCCCAGCACTCAATGCTTACATAGATGATCAAGATTGTGATGGTGCATGTCACCTCAATAATTATTCTTTTGTTATCACTTACCTAATTGAGGACGAGCAGGAGTTAAGCTTGGGGATGCTTGATACGTCTCAAACGTATCTATAATTTTTCATGTTCCATGCTTGTTTTACACCATTTGCTTCATGTTTTGTTTACACTTTGTGGCATTTTTATGCGATTTCTGGAACTAACCTATTGACAAGATGCCACAGTGCCATTTCCCTGTTTTCTGCTGTTTTGTGTTTCAGAAAAGCTACACAAGAAATATTCTCATAATTGGACGAAACGAAGACCCAAACTCCTATTTTTCCCGAACGAAGGACGAGGACCGAAAGAGAATCGGAGGGGGGCCAGGGGCCAGCCTCACCACCAGGGGGCGCGGCCCAGCCCCTGGCCGCGCCCACCTGTGGTGATTCCACCCTGGTCCACTCCTGACGATGCCCCTTCGCCTATAAAGAGCCTCCCGACGGAAAACCCTAAAACAATCAGCGTTTTTCCCAGAACAGTTCCGCAGCGCCGCCGCCGTTGAAGACAAATTTCGGGGGATAGAAGTCTCTGTTCTGGCAGCCTGCCAGGACGGGGAAGTGCCCCCAGAGCCATCTCCATCGGTCTCCATCGCCGTCTCCGCCGTCTCCATCGACCTCACAGCCATCTCCATCGTTGTTGCTGCCTCCGATGATGAGGAGGGAGTAGTTCTCCCTCGGGGCTGAGGGCTCTACCGGTAGCTATGTGGTTCACCTCTCTCTCCCATGATGTGATCTTTCTGTGATCGTGAGCTTTGTATCTAGTTGAATTGGTAGATGCTATTATTCAGATATTATGCTACTCCCGTGCTTTATATTTGTAATCATCGGAGACACCTTGTATCATGATGTGAAGGTGACAGTGTGCGCATTATGTGTGTCTCTTTTGGCTAGTGTCTCGATGAATTGTTGGTGTTTGTTGGAACCATCTAGTGCATTCACGGTGACAGTGTGGGACAATCTAGTTTGGGTACATGCGAACTTTGAGGAGTGCTTCGTAGCCCTACGCATGATTAGTGTTTGTTTTCCATTGGAGAATTGTTTTGAGTTGCATATTGAAGTTAGTATCTATTGGTTCAATTATGTTATATTTGTTGGGAGTGTGTCCACTAGTGAAATTATGATCCTAGGCCTTGTTTCCAAGCATTGAAACACCGTTTACTTTCCGTTTTGTTACATGTTTGCTCGCATCGATATTTATTTCAGATTACATTTACTACTTATAATCATCACTACTACTTGTATTTCACTATCTCTTCGCCGAACTAGTGCACCTATACATCTGACAAGTGTATTGGGTGTGTTGGGGACACAAGAGACTTTCTGTATCGTAATTGCAGGTTTGCTTGAGAGGGATAGCTTTGACCTCCTCCTCCCTGAGTTCGATAAACCTTGGGTGATCCACTTAAGGGAAACTTGCTGCTGCTCTACAAACCTCTGCACTTGGAGGCCCAACACTGTCTACAAGAGCAGACGCGTGCGTAGACATCACACCTATGTATCATTTCCAACCCAGATGCGATGTCCACAGCAAAGCAACCCATCTTGCAGAGAAAAATCTATAACAGAATCTCCTTGTTCAGTAAGTCGCTGCAACATTTGTTGCACACTTGCGTCAGTTTGATAGCTGCTTAACACTTTCTGTAGCCACAATGGTTCACTGACAGTGATCGTGGCGATCTCCAGCTCCCCTGCTCGCCGGGACAAGGCATCAGCAGCCCCATTTTCCTGCCCCGGTTTGTACACGATCCTATAGCGCAAACCCAACAATTTTGTCAGGGCCTTGCGCTGCCAGAGTGTGTTTAGTCACTGCTCGTCCAGACTAGCTAGGCTGCGGTGATCCAAAAGGATGGTGAACTCCTCGACCTGCAAGTATGGCCTCCAATGGTCCACGGCCAATAGGATGGCCAAGAACTTCTCGTAGGTTGACAGCCCCTGATTTTTCCGCCCCAAAGCTCAGCTAAGATAGGATATTGGGTGGCCATCCTGAGAAAGGATTGCACCAACTCCACCGTCTGAGGCGTCCGTCTCGACCACGAAAGGCTTGCCAAAATCAGGGATTGCTAGAACTGGAGCCGTCACCAGTGCAATTTGCAATTGCCAGAATGCTGCCTCTGTTTGCGCATTCCAGATGAATTCTCGGTCCTTCTTCAGTAATTCAGTGAGAGGGCGGCTGATCTGACCAAAATTCCTCACGAATTTGCGGTAATAGCCGGCAAGCCCTGGTGGCGCGGTGTTGATGATGTAAATGACCGACCAGTTGGGAACCCCAAGAGAAGGTGTGATGAACACTGCAGCAAGTTTTCCCTCAGTAATGAAACCAAGGTTTAATCGTCCAATAGGAAAAAGCCAAACTCCAGAAGGTGATGCTTGCTAGCTTAGTGACACTCCAACAAGGGCGCCGTTAACGATACTTGTTAGCGCGTCTTCAACTAGTAGCAACGCAGAACCTGCACACAACACAACCAAGAACTTTGCTACCAACTTACGATGAGGTTGTCAATCTCACTGGTTTGCTGTAAACAAAGGAATGGGCGTATCGAGTGGAAAACAATAGTAGTATGCAAGAAAGTAAACAGTGCGAGTAAAGTAAACAGGTGATAGCAATGTAAAGAAAATTGGACCGGGATCCACAGTTCACTAGTGGTGTCTCTCCATAAGATAAATAACAACATGCTGGGTAAACAAATTACAGTTGGACAATTGATAGAATAAAAATAACGTGCATATGTCAAAAGTATCACTATAAGATTTACTCTAGACATTACAACAAAATACATAGACCGCCATCCAACTACATCTATCTTCTCTACTATAAAATTGCAATCCGTCGGTAGGTACGTCTTTTTCGATTTCTGATTTTACCCTTTAGGTTAGCAAATATTACATAGCTTGCCACCGCTCAGTGAAACGTACCGGTTCGTGTTTTTTTTCGTGTAAAAGACAATCCCCATCCCCGAGCTTTCCATCGTGGCGAGCTCCCCGGGGAACGCCAGTGACGCGCCGCCGTAGCCCTTCCGGTCCCCGAGCTTCCCGGGGAACGCCAGTGATGCGCCGCCGCATCCCTTCAGACCTTCCCCCCCCCCCACCAGTACCACCCCAATTAGATCCATCCCGCCTACCCACCAGTACCACCGCGATTAGATCCATCCCGCCTGGAGACTGGACGACCTGCCTCCAGTTCCAGCGTATCCTCCAGCATGGGCTCCGCCTCCGGTCCGAGCTCATCCTCAAGCACAGGGTCCGCCTCCAGCCCGAGCTCCTCCACCAGCCGGAGCGCCACCTACCCAGGAAGATCTCCTCAATCCTCATCCACGCCATAGGCGTCTTCCCAGCCGGTCGAGCTTCAGTTTTTGGAGTAGGCGGACGTGTAGAAGCAGGAACGGCAGCCTTGCAGGGGAGGGAAGGTGGCGTATAGGAGAAAAGAAACTAGGCAGATCCCTCCGGGCGCAGCTGCACTGCATCCTCACGAGCGCCGCGCTATGTCAACCAACAAGTGCACCCCCTTGTTGCTCTGCCCCTGCCCCTGATTCACTTTCATCTGATAGCATCTGCATCCTTTGGCTTGTTATTGCCAAAAGTGCATGTTTGATGCTATATTGTGTTTGGCTGCTAGCTGCTACTTTTCCCGTACGAACCTGCTAAGGTGGAGACAATTGTAATCTCAACAGTATGCAGGAACAACGACACCAACATGGTTTACCAACGAATTGTGTAGTAAATAAAATTCATACATACGTAGTACATGTAATGCCAATGTGCTATCCTCCTCTGTATTTGATTTTCTAGGTGCATTTATTTGACAACTTACTGAAGGTAACTGCTTACACTTTCTATGTATCTCGGTCAATTACTCTTATACAAACTGTCAATATAGGTTTACTTTTGGTTACTCATTGTTACATGCAGTATGTTAGACGCGGTACTCTAATATTAAAGAAATTTGAAGGATTTTTGTTCTTGTGTTAGGCTAGCTGCAGACAGAGAAAGATCAAATTTCATATCTTATTTGCTGCCTCTTCACAACACAGTAATATCACCTTTCGATTCAACATGCGACTGTCCACCTCCATCAGCGGACCAGCAGGTCCGTTCCAGTCAACCAGCCATCAACTTTATCTATACCTAATAATAAAGTACGTAAGGTTGGTTTTCGTCGTTAACTACTTTTTTAGACCGTTTTGCCCTTTCACAAAAATACATATTACAATCTGTGCCACTGGTAAGTGAAATAAAAAACGCTTCAATTTTCTATCTTATCGCTACCTCTCTCGGTCCTGATCGCTCAATTCCGACCGCCCTCACGCATACACGCATGGGCCGTGAGCACGCACATGGCTAGGCCTAGAAAAACTCCGCGTTTCAACAAATAACTTTCCATATCAGTGTGGTCCGGCCCTACCAAGAGTCATTGCGCCAATCGTTGAATTATCAACAGCATTATCTTAACTAAATCGTTCCCTTCTAGTACCATCACGACGGAAAACTTCTCAGCCTCCTGTTTTTGACCTAGCCGTCGCCTCTCTTCCTCCTCCTTCATAGATTGGTTCCCCTCCTCCGGCCGGCCTTGCTGGTGTCAGGAGGGGTGAAGAACCCGATCTATGGGTGTAGTTTTAATTAAAATAGTGTTCTCAAGATTAGATTAGGGGTTTGGTAGCCAATTTCTTTTGGCCTTAATGTCAATGGAGATGGCATCGTCTACAATAAGTGATCTTTGGCCCTTCGTTCGACGACGAGATCTTCTTCTTGGCGTTAATGGTGGTGTTGTTAGATTACAGTTCTATAAGTACGGTCTTCCAGATCTTACTTTGCCAAGTAAATTTTGGAGTTTTTATCTTGGTTGCCGCGAGGAGGATTATCCTCGTAATATTTGTCCTAGCTGCTACGTCGTCGATAATGGTGATTCATATACTTGGCTCTCCAACGACATCGACCAGGCTGTTCGGTCTCTTTTCCCTAGAATATTGGTGTTGGTACTCTCACCGATGTGGATTGATTATTTTAATGGTTGCATGCGTGCACGTAGCCTTGGCATTGCGGCTCAAATAAAAAATATGGGAGCACCTCTATTGGTATTTGCAGGTATATGGTATGATATTTGTGCCATTATCTTTTGGCTGCCTTCAGAAAAATACAAGATTATGTCATGGAAGAAGAAGAATTTGAAGACCTCGAAGATGAGCTCATTTTCTATTAGACTTTATTTTGTAATAGTTGGAGTCAGCTCTATTATGTACTATTTACTATAAATATATGTGGTATTGATATTTTTTTAAAGAGTCATTGCGCCAGCCGAGTATAACTCGAGTAAACATCCTCTCCAATTAAATAAAGAGTACAACCGCTGTACGATTCGCTGTACTAGCTCAATCCAGAAAAAAGGAATGTGTATCGCCAAGCCTAGAGTCTAGAGCTCTAGAGCGTGTCCTACTAAAATACTCGATACGTTCTCCATGTCAGAGACGAGGAGTCTAGCCTTTAGAGCACCAACATCCGACGCGGTACTTGGATCGCATTGTCGTTGCGACGATTGCCAGAGCTTTCCGGCGCGGCTAGCCACAATATCCGCGGTGCGTGCGTGTCACGCACTCACGCTTCTCTCTGCTCCGTCCGTCCCCGCTAGAGTTCACCTCAGCATAGCGCTCGGCTCGCGACCAACGACGGGGCTGCCCTGCGAGAACGGTCACCACGACGCGTGACCAAAACCTCATGCGGTTGCGATCACCAGCGCGCGTAGCTACGTCCCACGATGTCATGACCACTACGGCGGCCACACCCTCCTTGCTCGACCCCCTCCCGATGGCGTCCTTTGACATTGCGTGATGGAGGCCTGCACGTGGAGTGCTTGATGTGATGCAGACATGCACACACCATCTAGGGAGAGACCGAGAGAGGCAGTCTGGGCAGGAACGGCGTGGCCGGCCAACTCAGAGCTGCAGCAGTGGTAACAAATCAAAACCGCCGTGGAGGATGGAGATGTTATTACTTATCACTAACGATGGTGGTCTCGCCGATCAGGGACGGAGCTGCCTCATTGGCGATGGGGTCAGCTGACCCCAGTGCAAAGCACAAAAACCTTCACTAATTAACACTAGCCAATGGTTATTTATGTAGAAGATGACCCCGGTAAATAGAACAAATATGGGCATTGACCCCATTAGTATTTTTTCCTGGCTTCGTCCCTGTCGCCGATGATGACGCTGGTGGCGTGGTCTAGGAGGATGCTCTTGCTGATGGCGGTGGCCAAGTAGATGTCGATGGTGAGCACCTCGACGACCCTTTGACTAGAGCGCGGGCGTGAGGGCGCATCGGTTTTGCGCCCACAGAACATGCGCGATGCGATGAGGTCACTAGAGCGCACGGCTACGAGGGAACGACGTCGTCGCAGATTGTGGGATACGCAGCCAGGGAGCAGATGAAGAGGCTCCCAAGCTTTGGCATTGCAAGAGCACGCACTCCAAATTGGTACGGCCGATCACATAAAAAAACTGGGTACAGCCGGCTCGCTAGGAGCCTATCTAGGAGAGAAGAAAAAGAGAATTTTTTTTGCTGCTTTGCAGAAAAGGACTGGTGGCTCGCTGGGAGATTGGGAGTTAGTCTGCACATATAAATATCGTTGGATACATAAGAAATTATTATTCTACAGTGACCTGTCAATTGGCTAATAATTTTGGGCTATGGATCAATACCATGTAGTGCACCAACTGAAAAATAATGGTTGGCCAAACTATAGGTCACAAAAGAGTAGTACACCACACATCATAGATGAAAATACCAAACCAGCCGAGTATAATTGTTTTTTTGGATATGGAGGCGTATTTAAATGTTTGCAATTGTCAATAGGAAACTTTTGTGCAAAAAAATGAAAGAAAATAAAAATAAAATACCTAAGAAGAACAAAGGGCAGATCATGAGTTCTATACAACGACGCCCCAAGCTGCTTTAGACCAAGGAGCTCCACTGAACGACCCCTCGCTTAATCATCGACATTTGTTCTGCGACACCATGTAAACACGGGTGTTGCCCACTATCATGACAAGTGTGTGGAATATTATGGTGATGGAGCGTGCACTAAGTTTAAATTACATAGGAGTGGTGGCCAATGTCATTACAACTCTAGGTACCACAAGTCGGTATAGCGAGAAGAAGCAAGCACATCTTAGGATTGATCATATTCATAAATAATATGAGAAAAATTGTAACCACCTTTATCGAAGTTCGCAAGGAGAAGTGTCATCCAAGATGATTCACAACAGCATTTGAGTTTTTTGCTTCTCCCAGTGCAACGCACGGGCATTTTACTAGTTATTTATAAAAGTACTAATTATTTATTAATTATCTTATACAAATAGGTTTTGCTCCTATTTACCCTCTTTGTGGAAAACGCTTTACAAATTCTCATGGGTCTCTCCGATAGTGATTAGTGACATAGATTGGAAGAGAACTTTTATTTTGAAGAGGTTCTTGTTGATATACTACCAATACTTCCTACAAAAAAATTATATTACCCCTACAAAGCCAGGTATATTACACCCTTTTGCCACCACGAAGTGATAGGTACCCATTCGTTGTTCCCAAATAGAAAACAAATCCCCAATCTTCTAACGCAGACGGGATGCGGCGGAGCCGATCTTATGGAGATTGACAGATGTGAGCTTTCCCAGGTACGTGGCGGAATCGGCCGCTGGTCGGAGTGGAGTGGAGCTCCCTTCCTCTATGGTGATAATGGGGCACTCGATTCGCCCAGAGCAAAGCTCCCTTCCTCTATGGTGATAATGGGGAACTCGATTCGCCCAGAGCAAAGCCGTGAACAGGTGGGAGAGGCGGAAGGGAGGCGTCTGTGATGGGAATCGAGGAGGGCCGGCTAGGTTTGACCGAACTTAAGCTGGCGGCAGCACACCATGGGACTCCTCCGCCTCTTCATCCGCAGAAGGGAGTACGTGCACGTCCCGCTCTCTCTCAATCTCCCTCTCGGGATGAGTTGCAGCCAGCCATGGTGAGAGCGTGAGAGATGGCCCTGATCCAGTCATCCAGCCGAGCATCTGGTTGCTGATGTATTTTATCCGTTCCTTTTGATGTCATATCCAGAGTTTTGTTCCAGGCAATGTGTACGTTCTCACTGCAATTTGGATTTTGCTTACCACACAATTTTGGGGAAAAGTTTCAAGATGTTTGATTAATTGTTAAAATCAAATGAAAAATCGGTGCATTTCATATCAGTTTTTGAAGGAATTTATGAAATTCTAGAGGACAGTATTAAATTCACTTTTTGTCTTAAAAGTGTTGGGTTAATTGCTAGAATGCCTCTCATGACCGCTCACCAAGCTTAGCTGATATAAGAGAAGAAAAGATTCAGTTCCAGATGCTCCACAAAGATTACGAGTAGGACACATGGAAGGATTCGCCTGTGGAAATTGCCTCTCGGAGTTCTTGCACTATGTATCAGTCTGAAGAAAATTCAGACTTCGCATAAACTGCTTCTCGGGTGATTCATCTATCATATGTTTACCAATTACTTCCTAAGTCTACAAAACTATGTTAAATTAACCCATAAAAAACTATGCTGAATAAAGCTTGAAGAATAATCAAGAGTCATTGATCGGGCTCCATGTGATCTACTGGCATCAAAGTCTTGTTGCATCATTAGTTTCTCCCTATATTTCTGAATTATACAGACTAGTCATCAACCCACGCAACTACGTGGGCTAGCTACTTCAAAATAATGTTTTAGACTTTAAACTAAATTTACTAAGGGAGTTTTGAGTGATCCGTATACTTCTGTTATAAGTGCTAACAAAGTGCGATTGATAAATTAGATGGGCATTGAGATATGTGTGTTGCACAGGCTAGTACGTTCTGAAACGAAAAGTATTTTTTCTCCAAAACATCCGAGAATAGATAATAGAAAACGTACACCTATATTTTAAAATGTAAAATATAAAGTTATACTATGTTAGCTCATGTTTCCTGCACAGAACACACAATTCATTAATGAATTCTAATTTAGAGGTGGGTTTAAATTGTTGTGCTCTCTAACCTTAAGTTATCATATGATAGCTTTTGCAATATGTACTTCTGTTTCATTGCCCTTTCGGTAGAAGAAGTTCTTGCTACAGCTAATGTTGCATGAAGATGCAAGCCACAGATAATCCATATACACAATGTTGTGTTTAATCCACCTATTCAAATAAGAGTTACCTACTATTTTCATAGTTATGCGGGAACATTCGCTACGTATCTATCTTTGATAAATTTTGGTCCTTCTTTACCTATATTGATTAATAAAAATAACAATTAGCCAAGTAGATACGTCTACAAAGAGTTTCTGAACAAATCTATTGGAGTTTGACTTATTTGGTGTTTTCATAGTTCACTCAAACATCCCTATTTTTAAGAGACGCTTGTTCTATATACTACTAATAATTTATTTTAATATGAGGATAACCTATTAAAAAAGGACAACTCGGTGCATGAAGCTTCCGCTTTGCGCGGAGTCCGGGAAAGGGTTTGACCCACTTGAGGATAATCTACCATGGTAGAAATAACATTTTTCACTGTAAATAGCTTTTTCATTCATGCATAATATAATTTATAGTGTTCCTTGTGCTTGGGCATCCGTTATGGCATGATAAATAATATTCATTATTCTCTATTTCCTATCATTTGCCTTTACTATAGTACTAATTCCATAGAAAAAGGCAAAATTTGCATGGACAACACAAAAATGGTTGTAAGGTCAAACGGTCTAAATAATCTTTGATCGTATCATAATGGACAGCCAGAAATCCAAGTAGATACGTACACAGAGACTTCGTCAATAGTAGCTGTTGGACTGTTTCTTATCTAGAACAGTAGAAAATAGATACAGAGCACCTAAAAATAGTGAATGTGCTCTTCTTCTTCCAATCCTTATTCAACCACCTTGTGTCCAAGTCAACTTAAATTTTATTGAAGAAGAAAATAATTAGTAAACCTACATTCTTCATGGATGTGGAGTTATGGTAAACTCATAATATTATTCTGGAAGTACTGCTTAAGCTATTTCTAAATCTAGATGTTGCAGTATCAGAATTTCAATATTTGTTCATTCGGCCACCTTGCTTATACCAGTTTTTCCCTTTCGAATATGGTGACCAATAGAAGAGCTTATCCAGAAAACATACTACAGGGAGATGAACCAACTAAAGTACTACTCCCTCTGTTTCAAAATATAAGATATTTTAGGTTTGTGAAGCAAATGCATGTAGACATGTTTTAGTGTGTATATTCGAGTGAATCTACACACTAAAAGATGTCTAAATACATTTGCTTCACAAAGCTAAAACATCTTATATTTTGAAACGGAGGGAGTATAATGTAAATGCTGCAAAATATCAGTTAGTACCAATATATAAGCAAAAAAGATTTCCTAAGGGAAACTAAGTTTCCTTTTGGAATGAACCCACATAAAAATATATCGGAATCAACCAATTCAACAAATGTATTCCCTAGACCTATTTTGTCCTTTAATTTCGGTTGTATAACATAATTTAGCTCTTCAATACTAAATAATCTTACCAGTAGTCTGACATCAATACCAAGACAAATAAAATATATAGTACTACGTCTGTTTCAAATTGCAAAATCTACCAAGACAAATAAAATATATAGTACTACGTCTGTTTCAAATTGCAAAATCTTTTGATAGCCTATTTTATCCTACCAAAATATCTTGTAATTTGGAACAGAGGTAGTACTAAAAAAATAAGTTCTTCGGATAAAGTGTATAAAAAAATGAGCTTTAAGCAATAAAGCATCATGGTACGTATACCTTGGTCTCAACCATACGCAAAATGGTCGTAGTGTTTGTCGCACAAACCTTTGTTACCTGTTGACGCGAAAACAGAAATCTTTAGTCCGAACACATTAATTGTTTAGCAGACTGAGCTTTTGTAAATCTGAAATGAAAAGAAGGGAGCACATAGGATTATTCTTGAAGCAGTACAAATTAATCTGTATCATCATCCTTCAGATTCCAAACTCTGTCAGAGGCTTTTTTGGAAATACAATGCAAATTCCTTTACCTGTGATGTTGAACTGAAAACCTCAATGTCAAACACATCACTAATCTGACGGCTAGCTGCAAACCAAAAGAAGAATGAATGTAACAGTATTATATGTAAACAACTATTAAGAATATAGCTTGGCGTTAATGATTTTGAATAAGAATCAGGGCATTAGTGAAGTCCAAGGATAATGATTTTATTTCAGTCAGCTATTGGATCGACTATATGAACAAATTTCCAGATATTCTGGTCAAGAACAGAATGATTCAAATCAACACTACTATGAGTAGCGAAGTGACCTACCGTCGAGGCGCTTGAAGCATGCAAGACTATGCGCAAGCCGAACGTCCAAGGCGTGTAGCAGGCAATTCCGCAGTTCGCCGCCGTTGAGACGTTTGAGACGCGCAAGATCTTTGAGGCGCTAGGACAGCAGCCCCACGTGAGACCAGGAGGAGGGAGATGTGATCCTCAATCAGAGAGAGAGAGCATAGGTGCAGCGATGCTAATTCTATCTCCAATGCTGATCGCTCGCTGCCCATAGAAGCTCTTCGATCCATGCGACCCTGCGAGGAGATGACGACGGCAGCGGCCTGAGCTACGACAAGAGATCGAGGCATCATCTCGTGTGTGTCAATGGTTTCGACTGCACTTTCCGAGGCATGATGGATGCGTGTAGAACAAAGACTCGGCAAACACAAATAGATTTGTTTTTAGGGTAACGCTAATAGATCTCTTCTTTCGGTCTTGCTTTTTAATCCTAACCACAAAATTTTAATCAAACGGTTATTCTTAGTGTTTTCTCTAGGATTAATGTGGGAGCTCGTATGGTGCCTCCAATTAGTAAATATAAGATTGCTTTGGTTAATTATCACCTATAGTTCTTTTTATTCAATCTTCTTTTTATTCAATCTGCCTTTCTTCAGAATTGACACAAAGGTAGGCACGAGGCAATGTTGTAGGAAGGGATTGAAAACCACTACGTTTTATATAGCGAAACTTGGGTTGAGCGAATATCTAAAATCGCAAAAAACTTTTTTTTACATATAAGTAATAATTCATGGTAACTGGTAAGGAATACTAAAACACGACAGGGAGTAGATCTTAAGTAACGAGAGATGAATACTTGGGCCATTGCTATCTATGAATGACATCCAATTCTATCTTTTATCAAAATACACGTTGACAAAGATGGAATTTCATTGTTTGTATATTATGATGTAGCTATTGTTTCTAGGATTTTTTTGCGGATGTTGTAAAGAAAATATATAGGCCACAGAAAGAAATTTGGTAGACCATGGCAACACGCGTGTTTTCATCGATCATCTACAGTCGATAATAATAAAATTTAATTATTTCCAAAATAAATGGCCTGAACACTTGGTCTACCCGTAGCAACACACGGGCAGCGTGCTAGTGACTAATAATCCACCCACGGGGAATCATCCGAGGACCCCGTGAATATTAAGTTGCGAACAACAGATAACTGCATTAAGCAAAGTGTGTAATATAAACAAAGCGAATGTCCTTAGACACAAGAATGTTGTTTTCTCCCTAGTGGCAACAGCACATCTACAACCTTAGAGGTTTCTGTCACTCCCCCAGATTAAATAGAGGCATGAACCCAACTATCGAGCATAAATACCCCCCTCTTGGAGTCACTAGTATCTACTTGGCCAAGATAGCTACTAACAATGGAGAGCATGCAAGATCATAAACAACATAGAGATAACATAAGATAATATTCAGCACATCAACTTAATCATAACACCAATATTCATCGGATCCCAACAAACACAACATGTAGAATTACATAACGGTGATCTCGATCATGTAAAGCAGCTCATGAGATCTAAACATGAAGCACATGTTGGAGAAGACAACCAACTAGCTACTGCTATGGACCCATAGTCCAAGGTAGACTACTCACTCATCGCGATGGAGGCAAGCATGGCGATGAAGAAGACCACCGGTGGCGATTCCCCTCTCCGGCAGGGTACCGGGAAGAGCTTCTAGACCCTCCCGATCTCGGGTCGACGACGGCGGTGGATCACGATGTGTTTCTGGAAAATTGATCGTGTGTTTAGGTTTTTTCCTGTCGAGGGGTCTTTATAGGCGAAGGGGTGGCGTCAGAGGTGGACCAGGGCGGCCTCACCCATAGGGGGCGCGGGCCAGGGGCTAGCCGCGCTGCCCTATGGTGTGGCTGGCCCGTGGCCCCTCTTTTTCTCCTCTTCGGTTATCTGGAAGCTTCATTAAATAATAGAAGGTTCGGCTTTTGTTTCATCCAATTCCAAGAATATTTCCTGTGTAACTTTTCTGAAACACAAAAACAGCAGAAAATAGGGAACTGGCACTGTGGCATCTTGTTAATAGGTTAGTTCCAGAAAATACATAAAAATGCCATGAAGTGTAACAAAACACTAAGCAAATGGTGTATAAACAAGCATGGAGCATCAAAAATTATAAATACGTTTGAGACGTATCAAGCATCCCCAAGCTTAACTCCTGCTCGTCCTCGAGTAGGTAAGTGATAACAAAGAATAATTTTTAAGGTGATATGCACCTACACAATCTTGATCATCTATGTAAGCATTGAGCGCTGGGATCAAAAGAACTTAAAACATGGGCATGAAAGATATAATCTTGATAGAAGAAACTTAGCAACCATGTTATAACATGAAGAAGAACACAAACGAAAGATCATGAAAATAAAACAATGAAAGTCGAACGTGTGTTCAAATCATAAGGAAAAACATAGCAAATGGTTTTCAGCTTGTCCTTCATGGAATAGCAAAACATAAATGCATAGGACACCTTCAAGTTTAAGAGGGCGACTAGATACAAATAATTTAAGAACAAGTGAAACCAAAATCATGAATCAATCAATGATAACTTTGGGACAATGCACATTATACTAAGAATGACAACTATGCTCTCTTAGATGGTGCATAAAGGTAGAAGGTGAAGACTCAACATAAAAGTAAAAGAAAGGCCCTTCATAGAGGGAAGCAGTGATTAAACATGTGCTAGAGCTTTTCATTTGTAAAACAGAGAGATAAAAATTGGGTTTTGAGAGGTGGTTGTCTTTGTCAACGACTGGCAATGGGGTTCTTACTATCTTCCATACGAAAATGAAGCAAGTTTTTGAGAGAGATTGGCACTTTTTGTGCTCTTTTATAAAGCTTGGCACTCCTCCCCACCTTTTTTCCTTTCACAAACCATGGCTAACCGATTCCATCGGGTGCCCACCAACATTCACATACCATGGAGGAGTGCCTTTTTTCTTTATTTTTTCTCTTTTTTTCTTTTTGGAATGAAACAATATGGAAGATAGCAAATCCGACCACTACGTCCCCATGAGCTGAAAACAGTGTCACAAAACGAGAAGTGTTTTGAAGGTTTTTTTGAAAGGTAGCACATGAAAATTTACTTGGAATGGCTTACAAATACCATGCATAGGAATTTATAGTGGACACAATGGCAAACTTGGTTTTTAGGAGTTGGATGCATGAGTAGAGCTCATACTCAGTACAAAATGAGGGCTAGCAAAAGACTGGGAGCGACCAACTAAGAGAGCAATAACGGCCATAATCATGCAAAGCGACAAAGCAACATTAAAAGAAGCATAAGATGGCATCAAAATTCAAAAACTAAATGATCATAGAGGCTTATGGCGACTTTGTATGAGTCTAACATGTGTAAGCATACGCCAAGTCAACCCAAATAAAGCATCAAGGAGAAAACAAAAAATAATGCTTCCAAATAATAAAAACAATGCATGATTTTTTCAAAGGCTCATTAAGCAATCTCAGTCATTTGAGACAAGTCATGCTACAGCAAAACCACTAAGCATACTATCAAAAAGACATCAAGCATGACATGCAAAAGCCTAGGCCGCAGTCTACACAAGCTCCTTTTTGTACCACTTTTTTGCATGAAACTTTTTCTCTTTTCCAACACCATTCGAACCTTTTTGAAACAACTCTTTTGATGAATACCAACATGGACCAGAGGTCAAAATACACCATGATGCAAAGATATAACAAGATCTGAACAAAAATCAAGGCGAAAAACGAAAGCTAAACACAGTTCTAGAAAAAGAGAACACTCGTTGGAACGATAGGAGTGAAAAACGGAGTGTTCTAGGCAAATGAAAACCAAGGCAACTTCTCCAAAAGGAATTTGTTGGGGTCCAACCATTTATTGCAGCAAACAAAACTAAACTAAACTGAAAACTAAAACAACTGACACTCCAAGAAAAACACATAGTGCGTGAAGCAATAAAAATATAGTGTGTTGAAAGGTGACCTGATTTTTGCCGATGAAGAAGGGGTGCCTCGGGGGCATCCCCAAGCTTTGATGCTTGTACCTCTTGGATATTTCTTGGGGTGCGTGGGCATCCCCAAGTTTGAGCTTTTGTCCATTCTTCAACTCATCTCATCATTCTCCAATCCCTACACTTGAAAACTTCCTTCATACAAAACTCAACACAATTCTATTAGCAACATTAGTGTAAGCATAATAATGAATCAACCGCTTTTGCTTCAGATTTCAACTCAAAACCACCACACATAAAGCATATACTACTGTAGCAACTTCCCAAAAGTTCCAAAAGAACTCAAAAAGAAAGCGATCGAGAGGCAAACACAAATAGTGGCAGAAATCTGTCAAAACAGAACAGCTGACAAAGGTCGAATTTTTAGAGGGTTTTCTGTTGCTCAAATCAAAAAGTGTTAAACTAATGAAATTTTGGATATAACCTGGGGCATATTCAAAAGAAATTGCAGGTCAAAACGATATTTTGAGAATTTTCACGAATTTTTATGGTGCAGCACCGAAATCTGTTTTAGGACAACAACTTCCCCAAATCTTACCTCAGTCAAATTAGAGGCTTCTCTTGGCACAACAACGAAATAAAAATGATAAGGAGAGGTTATTACAGTAGTAATAACTTCCAAGACTCAAATAAAAGAAAAATAACTGAAAGTAAAACATTGGGTTATCTCCCAAGAGTGCTTTTCTTTAACGCCTTTGAGCTAGGCGCAGAAAGTGCGAATCAAGTAATATCAAGTAATGAAGCATTAAGATCAATTGCAGAAGTCTTTTCAACAATGAATTGAATTGTGTCCAAATGAGTTTTTGAAGATCCTTTATGATCACACTTTGGTACACTACTTTCATCAAAAAGATTTTCAGGACAAATCCAATTGAAATTATTTTCAAAAGCTTCATACAATCCCAAGAGTTTGCTAGGTGTTGGTACTTGGGTTTCATTGTTTGTACCAACAACCTCTACATGCGAACCAAGCTAATCAAAACACTTAAAAACTTTCCTAGCTTCAATAACAACATCTCTAAATTCTCTACGCAAAGTCTCCAAGATAAAAGCTTTCTTTTCGGAGTCTTCGGTATCATGAAGCTTAAGAAACATGTGTTGCATAAAAGGATTAAGGCTAGCAAACCTAGCTTCCAACAGGTGAACTAAATAAGCAGAAGCAACTTCATAACTAGGAGCAAGCTCAGCCAAAGATTTATCCTCAACATCTTTATGCATACTAATATGATTAAAGAACTCCTCGATGTTACTTTTCCCAATAATAGAACCACTACCTACTGAGAGGTCCTCCAAAACATACTTAGGGAACAACATAATGAACTAAAAGTAATAAAGTAACAACTAAAAAGGAAACTAATTTTTTGTGTGTTTTTTGATAAAACGATGCAAGTAAAAATAAAGTAAAGGAAAACTTAAAAAAAAGTAAAGGATGTGCGTGCGAAACTCCCCTTGCAGAAGTCTTCTTTTTCCCCCGCAACGGCACCAGAAAACTTGTTGGTGGCGCGGTGTTGATGATGTAAATGACCGACCAGTTGGGAACGCCAAGAGAAGGTGTGATGAGAACAGCAACAAGTTTTCCCTTAGTAATGAAACCAAGGTTTAATTGTCCAATAGGAAAAAGCCAAACTCCAGAAGGTGATGCTTGCTAGCTTAGTGACAATCCAACAAGGGCGCCGTTAACGATACTTGTTCGCGCGTCTTCAACTAGTAGCAACGCGGAACCTGCACACAACACAACCAAGAACTTTGCTCCCAACTTACGATGAGGTTGTCAATCTCACCGGTTTGCTGTAAATAAAGGAATGAGCGTATCGAGTGGAAAGCAATAGTAGTATGCAAGAAAGTAAACAGTGCGAGTAAAGTAAACAGGTGATAGCAATGTAAAGGAAATTGGACCGGGGTCCATAGTTCACTAGTGGTGTCTCTCCATAAGATAAATAACAACATGCTGGGTAAACAAATTACAGTTGGGCAATTGATAGAATAAAGATAACGTGCATATGTCAAGAGGATCACTATGAGATTTACCCTGGGCATTACAACAAAATACATAGACCGCCATCCAACTGCATCTATGACTAATAATCCACCCACAGGGAATCATCCGAGGACCCCGTGAATATTAAGTTGCGAACAACAGATAACTGCATTAAGCAAAGTGTGTAATGTAAACAAAGCGAATGTCCTTAAACACAAGAATGTTGTTTTCTCCCTAGTGGCAACAGCACATCTACAACCTTAGAGGTTTCTGTCACTCCCCCAGATTAAATAGAGGCATGAACCCAACTATCGAGCATAAATACCCCCCTCTTGGAGTCACTAGTATCTACGTGGCCAAGATAGATACTAACAACGGAGAGCACGCAAGATCATAAACAACATAGAGATAACATAAGATAATATTCAGCACATCAACTTAATCATAACACCAATATTCATCAGTTCCCAACAAACACAACATGTAGAATTACATAACGGTGATCTCGATCATGTAAAGCAGCTCACGAGATCTAAACATGACGCACATGGTGGAGAAGACAACCCACTAGCTACTGCTATGGACCCATAGTCCAAGGTAGACTACTCACTCATCGCGCCGGAGGCAAGCATGGCGATGAAGAAGACCTTCGGTGGCGATTCCCCTCTCCGGCAGGGTGCCGGGAAGAGCTTCTGGACCCTCCCGATCTCGGGTCGATGACAGCGGCGGATCGCGATGTGTTTCTGGAAAATTGATCATGTGTTTAGGTTTTTCCCATCGGGGAGTCTTTATAGCCGAAGGGGCGGCGTCAGAGGTGGACCAAGGCGGCCTCACCCATAGGGGGCGCGGGCCAGGGGCTGGCCACGCCGCCCTATGGTGTGGCCGGCCCGTGGCCCCTCTCCGTCTCCTCCTCGGTCTTCTGGAAGCTTCGTTAAATAATAGGAGGTTCGGCTTTTGTTTCGTCCAATTCCGAGAATATTTCCTATGTAACTTTTCTGAAACACAAAAATAACAGAAAATAGGGAACTGGCGCTGTGGCATCTTGTTAATACGTTAGTTCCGGAAAATGCATAAAAATGCCACAAAGTGTAACAAAACACTAAGCAAATGGTGTATAAACAAGCATGGAGCATCAAAAATTATAGATACGTTTGAGACGTATCAAGCCCTAAGAATCCACGGACCTCCTTGACGTTGCTTGGTGTTGAAGGGATTCGCAGCATAGTAAAACAAAAATTTTCCTACGGATGCGAACAAGAAAGCCAAGATCTAATCTAGGAGATGTAATCAACGAGAGCGGTAGATGAGATCTTCATACCCTTGAAGATTCGCACAGCGGAAACGTTCAATAGAACGTGGTTGACGTAGTCGTACTCGCCGTCTCCTCCTCGCGATCCGATCCGATCCTACGCCGCAAGTGGCGGCGCCTCCGAGAGTTGCACACGTGCGGTGCAGCGACGTCTCCTCCTTCCTTGGTCCAGCAAGTATGGTGGAGAGATAGATTGGATCAGCAGCACGACGGCGTGGTGCTTATGGTGGAGAGTTTCTGCGGCAGGGCTTCGCCTACACGCAGTCGCGAGAGAGAGAGAGGGAGGGCAGCAGTTGGCGGCTAGGGTTTGGGTCAAGGGGTGAGAGAGGGCTGCGCCCTTGCCCCCCTATATATAGAGGGGTGGTCGGCCAAGGCCAGCTTGGCCTCTCCCCAAACCCTAGCCGACTTGGAGTAGGAAGAGTGGGGGGCAAGTTTCCCCCCTTCCTTCTTTGAAGACTCCCTTAGGGTTTCCCCTTGGGCTGGCCGGCTGGGCCTTAGGGGCCTTGTGCGCCTGGCCCAGGGCGGCCAGGGCACTTCCCCTTAGGCCCACGCAGGCCTCCGTCAAGTGGGCCCACGTTGGTCCCACTCCGGAACCTTCTAGAACCTTCCGGTACAATACCGATAAACTTCGAAACCTTTCCGGAATCCAAAAACTGCTTTCCTTTATATGAATCTTATTCCCCGGACCATTCCGGAACCTCTCGTGACGTCCTGGATCTCATCCGAGACTCCGAACTAAAACTCATAAACCAATTATCCATTCTATCCTAGCGTCGATGCACGTTAAGTGTGTGACCCTACGGGTTCGAGAATATGCAGACATGATCTTCTATCAATAATCAATAGCGGGATCTGGAAACCCATATTGACTCCCACATATTCATCGATGATCATATCAGATGAACCACGATGTCAGGATTCAATTAATCCCGTATATGTATTCCCTTCGTCACACGATATTTTACTCGCCCGAGATTTGATCATCGGTATCACCATACCTAGTTCAATCTCGTTCACAGCAAGTACTTTACTCGTTCCGTAATCCGATATCACTTTGTGATTAACTCCTTAACCACATGCTTGCAAGCGGTGTTGATATCGATTACCGAGTGGGCCCGAAGTATATCTCTCCGACTTGGGAGGGACAAATTCCATCTCGATACATACAACCCAACAAGTACTTTCTGATCACCTGAGAGACACCTTTATTATCACCCTCACATAGGATGACGTTTGATGACCTCAAAGCTTTCTTCCGATACGAGGGAGTTGTATTATCTCATGGTCTAAGGAATACAATACTTGACATAGGAAAAGCTTCGCAATGATGAACACAATGACACGATCTAATTGCTCTGCTTTATTTGGGTCTGTCCATCACATCATTCTCCTAATGACATGACCTCATTATTAATCGACAACTCATGTCTATGGTTAGGAAACCTTAACAATCATTAATCAATGAGCTAGTCCATAGAGGCGTACTAGGGATACGGTGTTGTTCATAAACCACACAAGTATTAATATTTCCGCTTAATACAATTATAGCATGGAGTATAAACATTATCATGAACAAGAAATATGATAATAACAATATTATTATTGCCTCTAGGGCATATTTCCTTCAGTCTCCCACTTGCACTAGAGTCAATAATCTAGTTAATACTTGCGCATTCAACACCTATGGCATTCCGGTGTTACTCATATGCGTTGCACGTGGTAAACCTTATCTACGGGTCTGACACTTTCAGGTCCGTTTGTATTTGCATATGTTTTGCGTCATCACGCATTACTCATCTTGACATGAGATGGCATCGTATAAATTTGGTCTTCTGGTGAGACCTTTGTATCTTGGCCGAGACTATGTTGTCACTATTGTCATACAATAGAACTACATAGTACTAGCACACTTTTAAAAATAGCGATATCCACCGTGCATCGAAATACTCATTGGTCCGCACACATCGGTATGTATGATTTCCAATAAGTCCGTTGCTCGCTCCATTATTCCGGAGAACGGGGTTTTGATCATCTTGCCCATGAGGCATGGCTCGCACGTGTCAAATGATTCAAAATCAAGAGACTCCAAAAGTCCATCAGAATGGAGTTTCTTCATGCGTTTTACGCCAATATGACCTAGACGACAGTGCCACAAAGAAGTTGGATTATCACTATCTACTTTGCATCTTTATGCCGCTTCTAAAGCAAATATATACTTAGCCCTCGTTGCAGTGTCCGCCACAATGTTAACATTGGAACTCATCCAAGTCATCATGGAACTTTCTTCTATTTTATTGTGCCACCTTCTAACTCAAAACAAATAGCTTTAAAATTGAGATAAAATTTTAACTGTATATGTGACAAAGCCAATGTAACACATTGCAATGAACCATTTGTCACTTCTGCATACAGAACATATTCTTACTTCTTCGAAAGTGCATAAGAATATCTTTACTATTGTCCAACGATCATCATATGAATGCTATAACCTTTAGAGCATTGGACACATCTGGATCTACATATCATGGCATACAAGATTGATAAAATCATTCTTGTGGTTTCACTCATCAAGTGTCAAAACAATTGATTCTTGCTCCAACCTCTTCCATGCAACAAGAACCATTCTTATTGTTTCCATATTGAACAAATTCAATATTTCATTTATGTAATCTGGTAAAACTATATTAGTGCCTCAATCTATCTGCATAGACATTGATGCTTAATATTCTGGTTTTACCTAAGTCTTTCATCAAAAATCTAATTTTAATGAAAACTTCACAAATATCAAGAAAAATACATAATTTCCAATGAACGATATGTCATCTACATAAAGCATTAGAAATATGTCTTAGCGCTCCCACTTACTTTCTTGTAATACAAGCATCTTCAAATATCTTGATGAAATTAACACTTTAACATTTTCATCATTGAAGATTCCAACTTCGCTATGCTTACTTCTACCATAGAAGTTTGCATACATATCTAGCAACCTTTGAATTAACAAAACCCATTGGTTCGTGTCAGGTACACGTCCTTGGTGTGCATTCCGGTAGAGGAACGTTGTTTCGTTTATTCAACCAACATATCTCTATATGTAATTGTTGCTAGAATAATTCATATGACGAAGTCAGGGCCCATCACCGCTTCTTTGTATATTGTTGGTTACTATTATCTAATAATATCTCGTCCTCAAATCTTGCTATTTGATTACGACCAACTTGGTTAAATAGCAACTTCGATGCCATGACTACAACATATTGTAGACGCGTGAGCTATGAATGCAGTTGCCGCTTCCAGAACATATTCTGGTGCTGCGCTACTCCAATCATCTTGCTCAGATTCAATAACCTCATCAAGTTCTATCTTCCTCCCACTTAAACCTTTCGCGAAAAACTCCTTCATAAGAAGTTCACTTCTTTCAGTGACTATCACCTTTAATTGGGTTTATGGCAGAAGAAACACCCATCGACATTCTTTGGGATAACCTACAAAGACTTACTAATCCAATTTTGGTTGTAAACATTTTACACATATGCCTTGCATACCAAAATTCAAGAAAAGACAACTATAACTTGTATGGTGTCATTTCGGCAGATTATGATGGCACTCTATTCAGTGAAAAGCGGTAGTCTCTAAAGCATAATCCACAAATTATATTGGTAGTTTTATTTCATCATTGATCTAACCATGTCAAACAAGGTTTGATTACATCCATCGAAAACTCCATACTCCTATGGTGTTTATCATGATGCAAGTTTGTGGAACTATTCCTCTAACTCTTAGATGTTTGCTAAACTTGTAACTCAAATATTCTTCTTTATGATCCAATCATAAAAACTTGAATTTTTCTTGTTACAATAATTTCCACTTCATAAATTGAACAATTTCAATTGTTTCATACTTCTATCTCATCAAGTAGATATACCATACATCTGTTCGAGTCATTGATAAAATAGAAAATACACCACGCTTGACTTCACACATGAACTACATACATCAACATGTACGATCTCCATGTAGTTAGTTGCTTGTTCTTTCTATGGCCTAAGAACGGAGTTTAATCATCTTTAGGAAAAATCTCACAAGCGTCAATTAATTCAAAATCAAATGACTCGAAAATCTATCAATATAGAATTTCTTTCATGTTTTGTTTCCAATATGACTTAAACGGCGGTGTCACATATAAGTGAAATTTGTTTTGTCTTGCGACCTTTAGCATCAGTGTTATAAATGTCTATTTCACCAACAAGATAATAATAATCTATCCATCGATTATGGAAGACGGTAATAATTTGAACAACCATTGCTCTCATAATACCAGAACAAAATAACAATTATTAAGTTCATGAAATATCTTGAAGGCTAGCTTTGATGTCGACGAGAAGCACAATAACACTTTTATTTGTATCTCGACATGCATCATTACCATATTCTTTTACTAGTTACTTAGGCCATTGTACTTCTTGTATTGTGTTGCTTTGTATGACATTTCATACCAACAAATCAGTATCGAATACCCAAGAATTACATTGTTAACGAGCAAAAAGAATTCATCTATAACATGTATATCATTTATATACCTGAACTGGACAATTCCAGTCTTTTCCTTTTCTACCAAATACTTTTGCAGATCCTATTTAGCGTTTCCTCTCCTTTTAGAAGAATCCATCGACATCAACAGTGGCGTCAATCATTTGACACATAGCCCAAAGGATTTTTAGTCAAATACTAATAGCCTTGGATTTTGCACTTTGAAGTGGATCGCCATCATCATATGATTGGTATTCTTCCAGATTCCATTCTTTAGTATTCCTTTGGTATAGCAAAACAATTTAGCCGATACCTTTTTCATTCGTCCTATCATGACATCTTTCATGATGAAACTACTATAGCTCTTAAGGACAAATGCAAGTATAATATTAGTTCCCAAACTTTTGGGTGATCGGGATGCCTAGCATCTTCAATCTTTGCATATAGTCATACAATATGAGCATATGTTCTTTTACTAAATTATACTTCATCATTTTGCAAACAATCAAAGTCTTAGATATCAAATATCTTTCACTTCTTATTTGTTTCTGAAACAATTCTTTCAGCTCGATGATCACTTTGATTCTCAAACAATTTTGAAGATCAATTTATCATGAAGGCAAACATATGATCTTTAGATACTAAACTTGAATCGTTGCTCTTAGATTAATACAATTTATTAAATCATATGGAGCAAGCAAGGTTTACTAAAGTTTGCAATAGGACTTAATCTTTAGTCTTGACATTTTAACTAAACGGCACTAGACCGAAAAGTGATTATCCAGAATTCTATAGTTCTTTTAACTCAATTAAGCTAAGTGTCGGTGGGAAACGGTGCCAAAGACTACAACGACTTATGCAAATACAACAAGATTTAGTTCAAGATAATTAGTTCAAGTTAATCAAATTACTAATGAACTCCCACTAAATTCAACATTCCTCAAAGTTGTTTAGTGAAGCATGATCCAAATTCACTACACCGAGACCGATCATCATGTGAATGATGTAGCTTTAATGGTGAACATCAACATGTTGATCATATCATCCATATGACTCATGCTTGACCTTTCGGTCCGTGTGTTCCGAGGCCATGTCTGTACATGCTAGGCTCGTCAAGTCAAACCCAAGTATTTCCGCGTGTGCAAAACTGGCTTGCACCCGTTGTATGTGAACGTAGAGTTTATAGCACCCGATCATCACGAGATGCTTCAAAACGACGAACTTTCGCAACGGTGCATACATGGGGAGAACACAATTTTATCTTGATCTTTTAAGTGAGGAATCATCTTATAATGCTACCGTCGTGATCTAAGCATAATAAGATACATAAAAGGATAAACATCACATGCATATAATTTTATGTGACATGGTATAGCCAATCTCCGCGCCATGATCTCCATCTTGTGCGCACCGGCATGATCTCCATCACTCCACCATGATTGCCTCCACCACGAATAGCAACTACAACTATTGCTAACTACTTAGCGATAAAGTAAAGCTATTACATGGCGTATAAGAAGTTGACACGCAGGTCATACACAATTATAAAGACAACCATATGGCTCCTGCCGGTTGTGAACTCATCGACATGCAAGTCGTGAAAGATTACAAAACATGATCATTGCATACATCTCAATTCATACACATCATGTCTTGGGCCACACCATATCACAAAACACTCCCTGCAAAAACAAGTTAGACGCCTCTACTTTGTTGTTGCATGTTTTACGTGGCTTATGGGAGTAGCAAGTTAAGAACGATTCTTACCTACGGAAAGCCACAACGGTGATATTATGGTTGCTAACATCCGATGTAAGTCCCATGACTACTATAGTGAGAGAAACTGACATCCACCAGCCGCATGTGTGGAACAAGCCACACGTCAAGTGCGGAGCCGGTCTCGCGAACGCGGTCGCGTAAAGTTGGCCTGGACCGCTTCGATCTCACTATGCCGCGCCATAAGAAATACACAACAAGAGGTTTGCAACAGAAAACATCAACGCCCGCAACAAGCATGTTGCGTTCTACTCGTGAAACATATCTACGCATAGATCTAGCTCTGATACCACTGAAGGGATTCGCAGCATAGTAAAACAAAAATTTTCCTACGGATGCGAACAAGAAAGCCAAGATCTAATCTAGGAGATGTAATCAACGAGAGAGGTAGATGAGATCTTCATACCCTTGAAGATTCACACAGCGGAAACGTTCAATAGAACGTGGTTGACGTAGTCGTACTCGCCGTCTCCTCCTCGCGATCCGATCCGATCCTACACCGCAAGTGGCGGCGCCTCCGAGAGTTGCACACGTGCGGTGCAGCGACGTCTCCTCCTTCCTTGGTCCAGCAAGTATGGTGGAGAGATAGATTGGATCAGCAGCACGACGGCGTGGTGCTTATGGTGGAGAGTTTCTGCGGCAGGGCTTCGCCTACACGCAGTCGCGAGAGAGAGAGAGAGGGAGGGCAGCAGTTGGCGGCTAGGGTTTGGGTCAAGGGGTGAGAGAGGGCTGCGCCCTTGCCCCCCTATATATAGAGGGGTGGCCGGCCAAGGCCAGCTTGGCCTCTCCCCAAACCCTAGCCGACTTGGAGTAGGAAGAGTGGGGGGCAAGTTTCCCCCCCTTCCTTCTTTGAAGACTCCCTTAGGGTTTCCCCTTGGGCTGGCCGGCTGGGCCTTAGGGGCCTTGTGCGCCTGGCCCAGGGCGGCCAGGGCACTTCCCCTTAGGCCCACGCAGGCCTCCGTCAAGTGGGCCCACGTTGGTCCCACTCCGGAACCTTCTAGAACCTTCCGGTACAATACCGATAAACTCCGAAACCTTTCCGGAATCCAAAAACTGCTTTCCTTTATATGAATCTTATTCCCCGGACCATTCCGGAACCTCTCGTGACGTCCTGGATCTCATCCGAGACTCCGAACTAAAACTCATAAACCAATTATCCATTCTATCCTAGCGTCGATGCACGTTAAGTGTGTGACCCTACGGGTTCGAGAATATGCAGACATGATCTTCTATCAATAATCAATAGCGGGATCTGGAAACCCATATTGACTCCCACATATTCATCGATGATCATATCAGATGAACCACGATGTCAGGATTCAATTAATCCCGTATATGTATTCCCTTCGTCACACGATATTTTACTCGCCCGAGATTTGATCGTCGGTATCACCATACCTAGTTCAATCTCGTTCACAGCAAGTACTTTACTCGTTCCGTAATCCGATATCACTTTGTGATTAACTCCTTAACCACATGCTTGCAAGCGGTGTTGTTATCGATTACCGAGTGGGCCCGAAGTATATCTCTCCGACTTGGGAGGGACAAATTCCATCTCGATACATACAACCCAACAAGTACTTTCTGATCACCTGAGAGACACCTTTATTATCACCCTCACATAGGATGACGTTTGATGACCTCAAAGCTTTCTTCCGATACGAGGGAGTTGTATTATCTCATGGTCTAAGGAATACAATACTTGACATAGGAAAAGCTTCGCAAAGATGAACACAATGACACGATCTAATTGCTCTGCTTTATTTGGGTCTGTCCATCACATCATTCTCCTAATGACATGACCTCATTATTAATCGACAACTCATGTCTATGGTTAGGAAACCTTAACCATCATTAATCAATGAGCTAGTCCATAGAGGCGTACTAGGGATACGGTGTTGTTCATAAACCACACAAGTATTAATGTTTCCGCTTAATACAATTATAGCATGGAGTATAAACATTATCATGAACAAGAAATATCATAATAACAATATTATTATTGCCTCTAGGGCATATTTCCTTCAGGTGTGGCCCATCGTTGAATAGCGGCGATGTTCTTTGGGTCTGTTGCCACACCATCTGCCTAATCACATGCCCCAAATAGACAAGTTGAGGCTGAGCAAAGGTGCATTTGCTCCTCTTCACCTTCAGTTGATGCTAATCCAGCAACTGCAGCACCTATCGTAGCAGCTGCACATGCTCCTCCATGGTTCCGCTGTATACGAGAATGTCATCAATGAACACAAGAACCCCTTCCGCGGTAATGGTGCCAGGACGGTGTTCATGGTGTTATAGAATGTAGCAGGAGCCCCAGTCAAACCGAATGACATCACCTTAAACTCGTAGTGGCCATGGTGACTCCTGAATGCGGTCTTAGCCTCATCCTCTGGCCTCATCCAAATTTGATGATACCCGACCCATAAGTCCAGACTAGTAAAAGTTTTTGTCCCTGCCTGTTCATCAATCAACTCCTTGATGATTGGCATGGGATATCAGTTCTTGATCGTGATGAAATTTAGGTGTCTATAATACATAACCTCCAGGTCAGGTCCTTCTTCTGAACCAGTAACACAGGCGATGCAAAAGGACTGCAACTGGGTTGAATTATGCCATGTCTCAACATCTCGTCAATCTAACGCTCTATCTCATCCTTCTGCGCTGGACTATACCGATAAGGCCTGACATTAACCGGCTTTTCCCTAGCACCAGTGGAATGGCATGATCAAAAGGACAAGGAGGGGGCAACCCTTCCGGCTCCTTGAACACCTGATCAAATTCAGTTAACACTTGATCTATTTTGGATGGTACTGCTGCTGCCTTGGTTTCCTGCATCTCCAGCTGCTGCACCTGTACCACGTGAGCTACCATGGCCTGATGTAGCATGTTAGTCAAGACCTTGGTGTCCACCTCCTTGCAGCTGTCAGTGTTGGATCGAATCCCTATCAGCATCACGAGTCGGCCATGCTCCCAGAAGGCCATCCTCTTGCCCACGCAGTCCAGCCCCATAGGGTTGTGGGATTGTAACCAATCCATGCCAATGATTATGTTGTACCCTCCCAATGGCAGGACCTTGAAGTTTGAAGAGAAAGTGGCCCCTTGGCACCACCATTCACAACCAATGATCTCCTTGTCACCCATCAACTCTCCACCATCTTCTATCTTCACCTTAATTGGCACTCAATCTTGTTGCGCCCCTTCCAAGCTTGCTGCCAGGTACTGACTGACAAAGCAGTGCGAGCTCCCTAAGTCCACTAGCATCAAAACATGTTTTTTCTGAATAGCCGAAAGGTGTTGGGTGCCTCAATTCCTGCCAACGCTGCCTGAGAGATAGCACAAGCTTGCATCAGATCTTCCGAATTGGGCAGGAGTAAAATCTTCCTCTGCCTTGTCAAACTCCATTGCTTCGAGCATCTCCTGCACTACATGCAATTGCACTGATGCAGAACACTTGTGGCCAGGTGCCCTTTTTTTCCACACACAAAGCATAAGCCCTTCGATCGCCGATAGCTCTTGAGTGCTAAAGCTCGGTCGTCTAGAGACTGAGTCAATGGAGCAGACTCGCGAGCAGCCTCTTGGCCGCGCTTGTCTTTACCACCGTGGGTGTGTGCGGCGTTGAGAAGTAACTTGCCGCACGCTCCCATGTGGCTCCTCCCAAAGCCGAAGCCCAATACACAGCGCGCAATGTACTAGGGAATTCTGTGCGCCACAGCTCACCTTTCTTCAGAATCTCCATCGCCTATTCCTGTAACAAGGCAAGGGAAAACAGCTGCTTCCAAATTCCTTGGTTGATGCACAATAACAACAACTTTGATTTCATTTTTAAGTCCATCTACAAATCTAGATGGGAACAACTCTGGATCCCATGCACTTGTGTGTGCCTTGAGGGCATGCATCAGTTCAGTAAACTCCTGCACATATTCAGTTCCGGATCCTAGCTGTTTGAGATGAAACAAATGATGGAGTAGCTTTTGAAACTCATCCTTCCCAAACTTCTCTCAAACACTCTGACACAACCCCTCCCAAGTTAGCTGCTTGATACGTCTCAAATGTATCTATAATTTTTGATGCTCCATGCTTGTTTTACACCATTTGCTTCATGTTTTGTTTACACTTTGTGGCGTTTTTATATGATTTCTGGAACTAACCTATTGACAAGATGTCACAGTGCTAATTCCCTGTTTTCTACTATTTTGTGTTTCAGAAAAGCTACACAAGAAATATTCTCAGAATTGGACGAAACAAAGACCGAAACTTCTATTTTTTCTGGGTGAAGGACAAAGACCGAACGAGAGCCGGAGGGGGGCCAGAGGGCAGGCACACCCTAGGGTGGCGCGCCCCCTAGGCCACGCTGCCGTATGGTGAGGTGGCCCTGGTCCACTTCTGACGATGCCTCTTCGCCTATATAAACTCTCCCGACAGTAAACCCTAAATTGATCGGTGTTTTTCGAGAAGAAGTCCTGCAGCTCCGCCGCCGCCACCGATGAATTTTGGGGGACAGAAGTCTCTATTTCGGCACCCTGCCGGGACGGGGACGGGCAAGTGCCCCCGGAGCCATCTCCATCGGTCTCTATCGCCGTCTCCACCGTCTCCATCGACCTTACTGCCATCCCCATCGTCGTTGCTGCCTCCTATGATGAGGAGGGAGTAGTTCTCCCCCGAGACTGAGGACTCTATTGGTAGCTATGTGGTTCACCACTCTCTCTCATGATGTGATCTTTATGTGATCGTGAGCTTTGTATCTAGTTGAATTGGTAGATGCTATTATTCAGATATTATGCTACTCCCGTGCTTTATTATTGTAATCTCTGGAGACACCTTGTGACAAGGGTATAGATAATAGAGCCCGACAGTTGAGTACCCCTGAGGCCCATTAGGCTAGGGCCAATTGTAACACTGGTCAAAATACGAGTTCATGTCGTATGTCGATATTGTAATCTATGTCGGATCCCTCCCGATCCTTGAGACCTGGCCACCTATATATAGGGGCCAGGAGAGGACGGAGAGGGACAGATTGAGAGTAAGCCAAAGTTCACCCTACGTTTACTTTCGATACACACCTTGGTTGACTGATTTTACCTTCGAGTTCATCCGACGCCCTACTTCCCCGATCCTAAGTCCTTGATATTGGACATTTGTCGAGTTAACCCTTGTTAATTGGCACCGACCGTGGGGACTCTGGGCGTTGGAATCATGAATTCGACGGCTTTTTTGCTTTTAGCCAATAGCAATCCAGAAGTCGACGAAAATCAAGAGATGGAGTTGACGATCGGAAGTCTCAGCTTCTACGTCGGACCTTCAGGTTTGACTCGTCTTTCGGATCCGGCGAAATCAGGTCCGTCGATAAGCAAAACCAAGACAATCATAGTGTCCTGATCATCTGTGGGCTCTTCCAGTGAGGTAAATTCGCTGGTCAGTCTCGCAGCAACAGAAAATATGCAAAAGAAACACGAGGAATCCAACGAAACTCGGGGAAAGCCCGACATGGAAGTAACGGTGATTAAGCCACACGATAGTCCAAGGGATTTCGCCACCGGAAGTAGCGGCATCTCCAGAAGCGTACACCAGTTATGCATCATTATCACTGAAGCAGCAGAAGATAATAATCATGAAGGCAGCAAAGAGGTCAACATGCAAGTCGACAAACCAAGGAATGACAGCAAGAAGGAAAAGGAGAAAATTCACGTCTCAACCGGAGAATGGAGAATCATCATGTCAGCCATCAATCACGGCACGGGAGTACCCGCAGATTCAAGGAGAGAAGTTCTGATGGGATATCAATACGCATTGCACCAGCGTAGAAAGAAGTTGAGGGAGGAAAAAGACATGTTTATGAGAAGTCGAGATAACAACAGCACATCAAATGAAGGATATTGGGATGAGTACAGCGATGCATCAGAGTCCAGCATAGAAAGGCACAGAGACCCGAAGCACAGCAGGAGGACAACAGCATGGACAAGAGAAGAAAGCTATACGAAAAGCATAAGCGCGCACCCATCAGATGATGAAGAAGACTTTGTGCAAGAAACACCAGAAGCAGCATTGGTAGCAGCACAGGCGTACCTACTAACCATGCAACCAAAGCCTGGAGATCCGTGGGAGCACATGCATCAAACCGCAATACGAAGCCTCGGGTTGGTAGAAGACAAGCTAAGGGGAAATCTTCCAGAGAAAAAGACGACACATCATAAGGAAAGGCGAAAGGAAGAGTTCAAGCGCAAATCCTTGCGAAACGAAACTAGTGAGTCATCAGGTGATGAAAAGCACCAAAAATGGAAGGAGGACGCAAGGAATATAATAGCACAAGCAAGAGTAAACAACGCATGCTATGCGTGGAGAGAAGAAAATTACGAAGACAACGAAAAAGAAATGGGCGCGTTATGCTTTACCCGCAGGGTTCGCAGAATGCGGGTACCCAAAGGATTCAAGTTGCCACACAATCAACAAAAATATGATGGGCCGCAAGAACCCACTCTATGGTTGTCAGACTACCTGCAAGCAGTACAAATACTCGGAGGAACAAGAGCAACGGCCATGCAAAGTCTGCAGTTACACCTCACCGGCGCAGCATGGTCCTGGTTGAACACTTTACCCAATGATTCCATCGGGAGTTGGGGAGAATTAGAGAGCCAATTCGCAAGAAATTTTCGCTCAACGTACAAGCGTCCATCGTCTCTGGAAGAAATCAAGTCGTGCATATAGAAGAAAGATGAAACTCTACGCTCTTATATACAACGCTGGAGTGTAATCAAAATCTCAGCAGAAGACGTCTCCGACGAGAGAGCAATAGATGCTTTTTCGGCTGGCCTTCGTCATTCGGACCTCATGGAAGAGGTAGGAAGAACAAAGCCAAGGACTGTGTCTGAATTAATGGAAGTAGCCAACAGATTCGCCGACGGAGAGGACGCATATAACAAAAAAAGGGGACGTTCACCAGAAGTCGACAGAGCGAGCAGGCAAAGGCGAAGATACCGCAACGGAGATATCCACGCAAGGTGAAATCAGATAGCCGTAGGGTATGAAAGAAGGGACGAGGAAGGCTATGAAAACAGGGAGTTCCAGGCAAGAGGTAATCATGAAGTAGAAAAACCAAAGTACTCTAGCCCATCGGCGGAGGACATGTTCTACGGACCTTGTCGAATCCACTACGCGTACCTAGATGGGAAAAGAGTTACTAACCACTAGATGAAAGATTGCAGAACCTTCCTGAGGTTGTAAAGTGCCATGGACTTGAACCAAGGAACATGGCAGGGAAAGAAAAGTATGAGTCAGGGATACCAAGTACAGCGACTAGTGAAACATCTGGAGTCAAAAGTATATATATCTGCAATGATCCAACCAGTGCCAAAATCCAAGAAAGAGCGGAAGAGCATATCCAGACAAATAAACCTAGCTATATCATCACCACCAGCCACTATAGAGTACATGCAGTGGTCCGATCAACCAGTCAGGTTCAGCAGAGCAGACCACCCGAGGAAAGTGCCCAGGCCGGGGCACTCACCAATGGTGCTAAAGGCGCAAATAGAGGGATATGATATCGGGCGAGTATTCATGGTCGCAGGAAGCGGCATAAACCTAATATACGCAAGAACTCTGAAGGCAATGTGCATCTCACTGGAAAGTCTAAAGCCAACAGATTGTTCTTTCCATGGAATAGTACCAGGAGGCACAAATTACCCTCTCGGGAAAATTGAACTCGACGTTTGCTTCGGTAATAACAACAATTATCGCAGAGAGAAGCTGGAGTTTGAAGTCATGGACTGGCCTTCATAGTATCATGCAATCCTGGGGCGTCCAGCATTTGCAAAGTTCATGGCAGTACCTCACTACGCATATCTCACGCTCAAAATCCCAGGACCCAAAGGAACAATCACGGTACAAGGCAGCTTTGAAGTGTCCAACACTTGTGACAAAGAATTCAACAGGCTGGCACAAACTTTCGGCATGACAGCAGAATATGCAAGGCTGAAAGGTGAAACTGACCATAATGTGCTACCCGATGTTGGACGATCCCTGCCAGATCAGGCTTTCGATGCAACTCAAGACTCGAAGAAAATACAGGTCCATCCCACGGATCCGAACAAGACCACCTCCATAGCAGTAAACTTGGATCCCGCATAGGAAAGCGCGCTCGTCGAGTTCCTCCATGAGCGCTGGGAAATCTTCGCCTGGTGTCCTTCAGACATGCCAGGGGTTCCCAAGGAACTCGTCGAGCACGCACTAAATGTGGATCCTAAAGCAAAGGCAGTCAAGCAACCACTGCGATGATTTGATGAACCAAAAAGGAAAGTCATAGCATCCGAGATACACATGCTAGAAAATGCCGGATTCATCCGAGAAATCAAGTCATCAACTTGGGTATCTAATCCAGTCATTGTACCCAAGAAAAACACAGACGTACAAAGAGTGTGCGTCGACTACACATCTCTCAACAAGCACTGTCCAAAGGATCCCTTCCCACTACCTCGCATTGATCAGATAATAGACTCAATAGTGGGGTGCGCAAGGCTTTCCTTCCTAGATGCATATTCTGGTTATAACCAGATCAAACTGAAGAAAGAAGACGAGGAAAAGATAGATTTCATCACACCATACGGCGTGTTCTGTTATCAAGTCATGCCTTTCGGCCTAAAAAACACAAGAGCAACTTACCAGCGGATGATGCAAAACTGCATCAGAAACCAAATAGGACGCAATATTCAAGTCTACATCGACGACGTGGTCATCACCACAAGAAAAGAAGAGTCCCTGGTCAGCGATTTGGCTGAAACTTTTGACAATCTAAACAGGTACAAGCTCAAGCTTAACCCAACAAAATGCTCTTTCGGCATATCAGCGGGACAACTTCTGGGGTTCCTGGTATCGGCAAGAGAAATAGAAGCAAACCCAGAAAAGATCCAAGCAATCCTAACAATGGGGAAACCAACAAAACTGCACGACATATAGAAGCTCGCAGGACGCGTCGCGGCACTAAGTCGATTCATTGCTCGATTGGGAGAGAAAGCACTCCCTTTCTATGCACTCATGAAAAAATCAAACGACAAATTCGAGTGGACAGAAGAGGCAGACGCAGCTTTCGCACAGTTAAAAAAGTGCTCTCCAAACCACCGGTGTTGGTCGCACCAAACGAAAAAGAGCCACTACTATTATACATCGCAGCAACACATCAAGTGGTGAGCACAGTATTGGTAGTCGAAAGAAGTGAAGATGGAAAAGCTCATGGTGTCCAGAGGCCAGTATATTTCGTCAGGGAAGTACTATCTCCAACAAAACAAAGGTACCCGCATTATCAAAAGCTTGCTTACAGTGTATTCACACTAGCATGAAAACTACGGCAATATTTTGTGGTGCACCCAATTATAGTGGTTAACGAAGCACCACTATCCAACATATTGAACAACCCTTCAGCAACAGGGCGTGTCTCCTTATGGGGAATTGAATTATCACCCCTGGACATCACGTATGAAAAGCGAAAGGCGATCAAATCACAAGTTTTACCAGATTTCACAGCAGAGTGGCTAGAGTTACAAAACATAGGACCGCCAGATCTATCAAGCGTGTGGACAATGTACTTCGACGGATCAAAAAGAGTCCAAGGCGCAGGAGTAGGAGTGGTCCTGATATCACCACAAGGCGACAAATTGAAATATGTGTTAAGGATGAGTTTTCCTCAAGCTTCTAATAATGAAGCTGAATACGAGGCTCTGCTCCATGGAATGAAAATGGCCAAAGCATGCGGAGCGACTTGACTGAAAATATTTGGAGACTCGAATCTCGTCGTCCAACAAGTGATGAACAAGTGCGACGCCATCAGTGACAATATGACAGCATACAGAAACTTATACTATTATCTAGAGGGAACGTTCAATGGATGCAAAGTTTCGCATGTCAGCAGGGCCAGCAATGAGGAAGCCGACAATCTAGCAAATATCAGGTCCCAGTGCTTACCCATACCAAAAGGAGTCTTTTGGGAAGAAATCATAGAAAGATCAATAAAGAACAACAAAACTTCGACTACAGAAGAACAAGGCCAGCACCAAGCAACAGGCTCAGGGGCTGGCAAGATTAGCCAAGGAAGCACATCAGAACCAGAAGAAGTTATGATGATCGAGGAAACCTGGATGCAGCCATATTTTGCACACATGATAAACAAGACACTACCCGAAGATACAGTAGAAGCAAGGAGGATAATACGATGATCCAAGGCTTTCATCGTACTACAAGGAAAACTATACAATAAAAGTATAACGGGTGTCCTGCAACGATGTGTCACCCCTCAAGAAGGATAGGAAATATTAAAAGACATCCACGCAGGAGTATGCGGACATCACGCTAGTAGCAGGGCTATTGCAGCTAAAGCTTTTCGTGCAGGTTTCTACTGGTTAATAGCCATTGAAGACGCGAAAGATATAGTGAGAAAATGCGAGGCTTGTCAACATTTCGCATCTCGACCACACGCGCCAGCAACAGAATTGCAACCAATACCACTATCCTGGCCCTTCGCGCAGTGGGGTCTCGACATGGTAGGTAAATTGCACAAATCTTGGCTAGGAGGGCACGTCTACATGTTGGTGGCAGTCGACAAATTTACCAAGTGGGTAAAGGCAGCCCCTGTAACAACCCAGGATTCTACAGCCACAATCAACTTCATCAAGTCTATAGTTTTTTGCTTCGGAGTACCACACAGCATCATCACGGATAATGGGACAAATTTCACATCAAAGGAGTTCAAGAGCTACTGTGAGAGTATGGGAATCAAACTGAAATTCACATCTGTAGCGCATCCAAAGACATATAGACAAGTCGAAAAAGCTAATGGCCTAATATGCAATGGGATAAAAAAGAGGCTATTAGCACCTCTCGAGAAAGCCAAACACGCTTGGGTAGACGAACTGCCCTCCGTACTGTGGAGTCTAAGAACTACACCCAATGCGGCCACTCAAGAAACTCCTTTCTTTCTAGTCCACAGCGCAGAAGCTGTGCTTCCAGTCGAAATAACCCATGAAGCCCCAAGAATTGCGGCTTACGATGAAACAACTTCCACGGAAGCTCTACAAGACGACGTTGATGCACTCGATGAAGCAAGAGACGTAGAACTCGCCAGAGCTACGCAATACCAGCAAAGTCTATGAAACTACCACAGTAGTCGAGTTTGTCCACGATCTTTCGTGGTAGGAGATTTAGTTTTGCGATTAAAGCAAGACGGTCACGGCAAATTGGAGTCCCCATGGGTGGGACCTTACATCGTGACAGAAGTAATACCAGGAGGAGCTTATCGACTACAAGACAAGAAAACAGGGAAAGCCGAGAGCAACCCGTGGAATGCAGAGCAACTATGGCGGTTCTACGCATAGACGATATAAGGCGACAAAGAACTTTCGAGTTATGACCCTATGAACCCAGAACATGAGGCCACAGGTCGGGTTCTTTTGGTCAACTCGACAATATGTATAAATGTTTTTCTTTCCACTCGGGGGCTCAGACCCTCGAGTCGTACGAAATAAAATAAACAAGTTATTGAGATCTGTGATTATTCGAGACATACTACTAGGTTGTTCGCAACCCGATATTCAACAAAAATACGCATGGTTCAAAGGAACCCGATAATACATCAAGTGCATACCTCAGAATGAGGACTCGTTCCCATGGTCTATTAATAAAGCTGGCACAAGATATAATCCATCACGACTACTTATTACAGATAACACGCGAAAGGATAACTAGGAAAAGAGATTACATAAAAGGAGAATCTAATGAAAGTGCACTTCAGCTTCGTACTCCTTTTGGCACTGAGTACAGTCGTAGATCCTCATGTCAAACTTCGACGTACCAACATGGTAGTCGAAGGTCCTGAAGAAACCTTGGTGGAGGTCATGGTCTTCTGCAAATTGTGACAAGCCGCCCTTGAAGTACATCTCGCCGGCCCCGTCATACCAGACCTCCACTTCATAGGGAGTTCCTCCCCCAGAGTGTTCACGAAGAATCGCTTCCCGCAGCTCTCGTCCATCCATAAACTTGGTAAACTTCAGCGGCACCCGCTAAATCTTGCGGCACTGAGCGCCGGTGATGCAGAAGAAGGAGTACAATTTGGGCAGAGGAGGAGAAGCATTATGAGGAGGAGCACTCGGACCTGGCACAGCAGATGAAACCTTAGGCTTATTCTTACTTCCCGTCGGGCGGCCGGGGCGTCGTTTCGCAGGAGCGGATGACGAGGCTACCCCAGCTGGGACTGTGGGCTTGTTCTTACTGCCGCGAGGGTGGTCGCGACCTTGTTTTTCCATCAGGGCACCGATATTCAGACGCGATCCAACTGCATCGGCCATGGAGTCAAATGCTGGTAGGAAAAACCCTAGATGGGATGAGGAAGAGGAAGATGATGCGGCGAAGGAAGAAACTAATGAAAGAATTAGGGTTTTTACCCTTGCCAAATGTGCTTTATTTATAAGTACACCTTAATGGGCCTCCGCAAAGGCAAGGTCCAAAGTACATCTATGGGCCTTTACATTCTGCCCAGAGTAGACGATAAAGAAGCGTCAACATATCAAGAGAAAAAATACGTGCAAAAAGTAGAAGAGTATCTGTCAAGAAGCACAACATACCTCGTCATGGACTCGGGGGCTCACGTCATGAGGAAAGAGGAGAAGAATCATTAAGCACAAATCATACCAAAAAATATTGCAAGGGACCATATATGCGGCAGATATGTTTATATTTTTGAGCCTATACCCAAAAAAAATCGGCTATAGCCTCGGGGGCTACTCCCATCGGGAGCGCTGGTCGCGCACCCGATAGAAAGAAGTCGACAGAAGGAAGATGAGAAATTGAAGCCAATGATAAAGAACCAACTGGTTGACAAGTGGTGTAGGCGCAATCGGCTACATTTCGTCAGCAACGAACTTCGGCTATGTTGACGACAAAATAAAGATCGATTACTCCCATCGGGAGCTATTTATGAAAATTAAAAGAGAGTAACTCGAATGTTTTGTATATTCCAACAGTCAAACAAGGTTGCAACATATGATTCTCGAGTTTAATAAACCTTGGGTGATCCACTTAAGGGAAACTTGCTGCTGTTCTACAAACCTCTGCACTTGGAGGCCCAACACTGTCTACAAGAACAGACGCGTGCATAGACATCAAGCTCATTTCTGGCGCCGTTGCCGGGGAGGTGATACATCCAAAATGTATCTACTTTTCTGAACACTTTTGCTGTTGTTTCTCCTCTAATTTGTGTGTTTTGAATACAACTAACGTGTACTAACGCTGTTTTTAGCAGAATTGCCTTGGTGTCTTGTTTTTGTGCAGAAATCCAACTATCAGGAAAAATCCCGGAAAATACTGCAAAAATCCTATTTTACTAGAAGACCCACGGAGCCAGAAGATGAGACGAAGAGGGGCTGGGAGGCCGCCACACCACCTGGTGGCATGGCCCAGGCCTGGCCACGCCAGGGGGTGGTGAGGCCACCCCAGCCGCCTCCTCGAGCCCTTCTTTCGCCTACATATACCTCCAGACCTGAAACTATCAGGGGTTCGGCGTTTTTCCCAGATAGAGTTTCGCTGCGCCGCCACCATCAGAAACCGCGATTCGGAACCAGAAACTCCGTTCTGGCACCCTGCTGGGACGAGGATTTGGAGGAGATCTTCATCACCATCATCACCGACGCCTCTCCATCAACCATCCTTGACTCCCTATCCATGTGTGAGTAATTCCCGCTGTAGGCGAAGGGGATGGTAGGGATTGGATGAGATCATTCATGTAATTGGCTATGAGGTTGTTAGGGCATAGTGCCTAGTAGCTACTGTTAGTACTTATGACATTGTTGCAAATTGTTGTGCTTAATGCTTGTCACTTTGGGCCTAAGTGCCATGATCTCAGATCTGAACTTGTTATTGTTTTATTATGATAATGTTGTTTATGGTCTTACCTGCAAGTTGTATACACATATCGTTGTCTGGAACCCGAGGCCCCAAAGTGACAGCAATTGGGATAACCGGAGGGGATGGCTGTGACATGAGGATCACATGTGTTCACCGAGTGACAAGGGTATAGATAATAGAGCCCGTCAGTTGAGTACCCCTGAGGCCCGTTAAGCTAGGCCCAATTGTAATACTAGTCGAAATACGAGTTCTTACCGTATGTCGATATTGTAATCTGTGTCGGATCCCACCCGATCCTCGAGACCTGGCCATCTATATATAGGGGCCAGGAGGGGACGGTGTGGGACAGATTGAAAGCAAGCCAGGTTCTACACCCACATTTACTTTTATAGCCACCTTGTTTGACTAAATTTACCTTCGAGTTCATCCGACGCCCTATCTCCCCGATCCTAAGTCCTTCATCTAGGACATTTATCGAGTTAACCCCTCATCACCGAGTGTTAATGCTTTGCTCTGGTACTTTATTAAAAGGAGTACCTTAATTACCAATAGATTCCCTTGAGGCCCTGCTGCAAACAGGCTGGTAGGACAGAAGATGTCGTGCAAGTTTTTCATTGCGAGCACGTACGACTATATACGGAACACATGCCTATGATTGTTTAGTACTAGGATGCTTTATCATTATATATCTGCAATTGCCCATGTCTTGATTATTACATGAATTATCTTATCCATGCAATGCCCGTTCATCCATCCCATGCCTATAGTATTTAATCCTACTGTTTACTGTTGCTACTATTCTCGTCTTTACTTTATTACTATTGCTACTATTTTACTACTGCCACCATTATAAAACTGTTGCTACTGATAAACCGCTGCGAGCAAGTCTGTTTCCAGGTGCAGCTGAATTGACAACTCATCTGTTAAGGCTTATAAATATCCTTTGGCTCCCCTTGTGTCGAATCAATAAATTTGGGTTTTACTTCCCTCGAAGACTGTTGTGATCCCTATACTTGTGGGTCATCAAGACTATTTTCTGGCGCCGTTGCCGAGGAGCATAGCTCTATTTGTAAGTTCACTTGGGATTCATATTGTTCACTGCAATCCATTCATCATGGGTAAACCTCGTGATGGAAAAGTTCCTATATTACCATCCACTACAAGAAGAGGTACGACTCTGAACACCTCTGTTGCTCTTGATTCACCATCTGTTATGAGTAAGTTGCTTACACCACCGCATGCACATGCTACTTCTTCTGCTGAGTTTGAAAATGCAACTGATGGTTTTGATGATGCTTCTACTGTGCTTGATGAGAGTGGTTCGTTAGGTTCCTTTTTAGAGGCTACAATTGCTAGAGCTAAGCAAATGGGGAACACCACTGTTACACCTGTTAGTTCACCTGAGTCTAGGGAACACCCTAGTGACGATTTTAACGATGCTTATATTGAACTAGATGATGCTTTTATTGATGAATTTCATGCTACTAGTGATGCTGGTGCTATTAGAGATCTTCTTGCAAGACGTGCTGTTAGATATAAGTTATCTCCTAATGCTAAGTTTGCTGCTTCTCCCATAAATATTAGTGATAAGGATTATGATTTCTCTTTGGATTTATCTTACATATCTATTGTTGAGAAAGAACCTTTTTGTGGTACTGAAAGTAAGAGTGCTATGGAGCACATGAATGAGCTTTCTTCTTTGAGTAATTTGTTTTCTGATGATACTAAGCTGCATACTTACTTTGTTGCTAAGATTTTCCCTTTTTCATTGAAAGGTGCAGCTAAAGCTTGGTTTAATAATTTGTCTCCTGGATCTATTGATAGTCCTATTGCTTTGGTTAACGCTTTCTTTCAGAAATATTTTCCTGCTAGTGCTCAACATGCTGCTTTGCAGAAAATCTTTGACTTTGAGCAAGTAAAAGGAGAGAAACTGCCGGAATCATGGGGAAGGTTTTGCTATTTAATTAGAGTACTGCCTGGAGCGCCATTGCCTAAAAATGAACTCCTTGATATATTTTATAATGGACTAACTATTGAATCTAAGACATACTTGGATAGTTGTGCTGGTGGTGTTTTCAGGAAAAAGACTCCAGCTAAAGCTGAAGAATTAATGGCTAAAATAAGCCAGAATTATGATGATTGGACTATGGCTGAGTTAACATTAGAGCCAACGCCAACACCAGCGCCAGCACCAGCGCCAACACCGAAGAAGAGAGGAATGATTGAATTAAATGATGAAGTGATGAGAGAAGCTAAGAAATCTCTTAAGGAGAAGGGTATTAAATCTGAAGATGTGAAGAATTTACCACCTATAGAAGAATTATGTAAGCCAATCCCTCGCTCATCTACTATTGAGGTACACTCTCTCCAACGCTTTGATAATAGAGATATTCCTTACTCTAAACCTCCTAATCAATGCTTAGATGAGTTTGATAATTTCACTGTTAAGCAAGATAATTTTAACAAGAGAGTGCATAATCATTTGTTGGAAAATTTTAGAGCTATTAACAAGTTACATGATATTGTGGAGAGGACCTCCAATGATGTGAAGATGCTTGTTAAACATTTTCAAATGGTTCAGAATCAAATTGATCAGCTTACCAAGGTGCAAAAAGATTTGCTAGTTAATGCTTCAAGAGATAAACAAGCATGTGAAATACGCACTATAGGAGGTGCTACTACTCAAGACCCCTTATATCCCGAAGGGCATCCTAAGAGGATCGAGCAAGATTCTCAACGTACTTCAAGTGATGATATTCCTTCCAAGAAGAAGAAGAAGCATAAAACGGTTGCAGAGCCTTCCGAAATAGGTAAAAATCCTAATAGTGTTTCTATTTCTGATGCTGAAACCAAAAGTGGTAATGCTACCGATAAAGAAGAAGTTGAAGAGGAACCAGAATAGCTTGCTAAAAATGCAAAGTACACTAAGGAAGACTTCATTGCCAACAAGCATGGTAATAAGAGAGAACCTTGGGTGCAAAAACCAATGCCTTTTCCTGGTAAGAAGCACAAATCCAAGGAAGAAGAACACTACAACAGGTTTTGTGAATAGATGAGACCTTTATTTTTGCAAATTCCTTTGACTAATGCTATTAAAATGCCTTCTTATTCAAAGTATATGAAAGATATTGTTACTAACAAGAGGAAGATTCCTAGTGAGGAAATTTCCACTTTACTTGCTAATTATTCTTTTGGTGGTAAAGTTCTGGAGAAGCTTGGAGATCCAGGTATACCAACTATTCCTTGCTCTATTAAAAATAATTATGTTAGAACTGCTTTATGTGATTTGGGAGCTAGAGTTAGTGTAATGCCTTTTTCTCTCTATAAGAGACTTGATTTAGAAAAATTGATATCGACTGATATATCTTTGCAAATGGCTGATAAGTCTACTACTATTCCTATTGGTATATGTGAGAATGTTCCTATTCAGGTTGCTAATAATTATTTGATATTGACTGACTTTGTTGTGTTGGAAATGCCTGAAGATGACAATATGTCTATTATTCTTGGGAGACCTTTTCTAAACACTGCAGGTGTCGTTATTGATTGCAACCAGGGGAAAGTAACTTTTAATGTCAATGATAATGAGCACATGGTTTACTTTCCCAAGAAGATTGATAGAAAATATGCTCTGAACTCAATCAAGAATGTTGAGACCATCAAAGTTGGTCAAATTTATTGTTCAGAGCCAAAACCCAAAGAGGAATATCAAATTGTTATGATTGGGACAATGCCTATCAAGGTCGAGGTAACATAATCATTAAGTGAAATGGAAAGTTCTACTTCATAGAAAAGTGGTTCGGTAACAAGACTTGATCAACCTTGTTAACAAAGCGGTTTTTGAATGAACAAAGCGATGTTTTCACCGCATTTACTTTTGTTTCCACCTTGTTCATTTTTGTTTCTGCTGTTTAGTTGCATAATAGAGTACCTTAGAGCTGCTGTAAGCTTGGTTTGGATTTGCTTTCTATCATTCCATCTTTGTTTTCCCGAGTTATCTTATCTTATCAATTTCTGAAAAATCCTCAAAAATAAAGTTTGTCAAAAAATTCTGGAAAATTCTTTTAAATTTTTATGTCAAAAATGGGGCAGAGAGGCACCTGGGACACCTAAGGGGGGCTCACCATGCCACCTCACCACATGGTGGCGTGGCCCAAGCCTGGCCGCGCTGTGGCATGGTGAGGGGGCTCCCCTGGCCCTCCACTTACCTCTCCACCTCCACTTCACTCTCTCTCCCAAAATATCTCCACACCATAGCTCAAACCCACTTTCTTGCTGTTCTTCCTCGCAATTTTTTGATCTCCTTGCTCAGCCCATCTTTGCTGCTGAGATTTGGAGCATTTGTTCTCTGGTATGTGACTCCTTCGATTGTCCAATTAGAATTTTGTTTAATGGAGTATTTCTTGAGTATTTTAGCTCTATAGGTGACAGGTTAGATGAGTTTGCATTCTTGTTCTATTGCTTAGAAATGTTATTTTTATGCATGTTAACCCTCTTGCAACTCCCTATAGTAGTTTCCTACATTAGTTTGTTTCAAAATCATTTTTTATGTGGTTTGTTAAAAAAATTCAGAAAAGGGAAATGGACAACTACACTTATGGAGAAGTCTTTGAAAGAGAAGCACCAAGGGCATCAAGGCCTTCAAGATCCACTGCTCAATATAGGACATCCTACAATGAAGATCTTATGTCACCGAACATTGGCGATGAGGGGGATGATGGAGATGCGCATCCATCCACCTTCCCTTGTGCTAACTTTTTGAGTGATGCAGGGATTCTTGAGGATTTCTTACTCCTTGTTGACAGGGTTGGATTGACTACATACATGATGAATGAGAGTAATCAATATGCTATGCCCACGAAGATTTTTGTTGAAAGCTTTAAATTTACTAACTCTCATTTCAAGCCTTCCATTGCATTTAAAATTTATGATAAGTCTATCACCATGTCTTTGGAGAAGTTTTGTGGTATTCTAGGTATCCCCATGTTTAGGACATCAAAGAAGATTCAGAACTGACCCACTGATTTGTTGGAGCTCTACCGAGGAGTGACTAATGATGATGATCGCATAGCATAGCGTGGCAAGATAAGAAACATTCAACTCCCAGCTATTAGATACTTTGCTTATTATCTTGCCACTAGTGTTCTTGGTAGAGAGAATACTAGCAATATTTCTAACTATCATTTAGCTTTTCTATCTACTGCGCTTGCCGTAGCCTAGTTTGTTAAGTGTTTGCAGGAGACCATGGTCGCGCTCGAAGGAGGAGTTGGACGAGCAGCTCAGGCTGCTCGACTTCCATACACAGCAGGGCGCCTCACGCCAGCTGACCACTACACCACGTACCACGCCGGGGCGTCCTCGAGCTCTTATCAGGACAAAGGTACTTCTTTGTCATACTTTGGAGGCGCCACTTCATAGCCGAGTTGGGATTGATCTCCACTTAGGCCAAAAGCCTAAGCTTGGGGGGAGGTACGCCGACGATTCACTCATCTATATATCACATTTTGTCGGTACTTTGTATATCCATGTTTCGCTTTCTTTTCTTTTCTTTGTTTCTCTTGTTTTTATTTCCACTCTCCAAAACACAAAAAGACCAAAAATATTTCTGTTGTTTCTCTTTGTTTGCCTTTTTAGTTCTCTAGTTTTGGTTTGCTTTGTTTCCTATTTTCGGTTTGTTATTTGAAAATCCAAAAAGATTTTGTTTTGTTTGCTGTTTCCTTCTGTTCTTGTTGCAAAATTCGAAAACCCAAAAATATTTGTTGTTCTTCTTTGGTTTGTAAAGTTTGTTGCAGAATTCAGTCTCCTGTGACTCAATTGGAGCTTGGTTATCACTTCATATTATTCAAGCCGCACAAGTGAAAGGCAATAATGATGACATATGCGACTCGAGATGTTGTAAGAGGCTGGTATGAACTCTATTTGTTTTCATTTTTGTACATATACACATCTATGTGGACGTGCTTAGCCTGTTCATGTAAGGTATATGTTATCTAATGGATGCTTTGTAGTTCTTGCTCTCATATGATTAGTTTCAATTTACTAATAGTTTGTAGCATGTCATGTAGATGTTTGCTTGCATTGTTTTATTCATAAGACGGTATGACTTTGTGGTATCCTCCTCTGAAAGTTTCATTTGAATCGACTTGGCACATGCTCAAGCATGCATATGACTGAACAAAAAGTCAATTAAGCCTGGATGATTTACTTTGCCTCAGAGCTCTTGTATCGTTTTTATGCCTATATTAATTTTGTTTTGTCGCAAGCATGATTATGACAGTTATTGCTCTCTTGATTTGTCGCTTCCCAGTCTGTTGCTAGCCTTCACTTGTACTAAGAGGGAATACTTCTCGTGCATCCAACTCCTGAAAACCAAGTAACCCCAAAGAGTCCACTATAAATTCCTATGCATGGCAAGCCATTCCAAGTAAATTTTCATGTGCTACCTTTCAAAACCTTCAAATACTTCTCATTTTATGCCACTATTTTTAGCTCATGAGGACGTAGTGGTCGGAATTGTTATCTTCCATATTAAATTAAGTACCCCTCGACTTGCATGCTTCATCTGCTCATCATTAATTTTGCAAGGGAGCTGGTCGGACCATTGTAATCTAAATCTAAAAAAAGAAAAAAAGGCACTCCTCCATGGTATGTGAAAGTTGGTGGGCACCCGATGGAATCGGTTAGCCATGGTTTGAGAAAGGAAAAAGGTGGGGAGGAGTGCCAAAGCTTTATAAAAGAGCACCAATGTGCCAAATTTTCAAAGAACTCGAAACCGCTCTCACTTGTTTAGTATGGAAGATAGCAAGAACCCATTGCCAGTCCTTGACATGAAACAACCACTTCTCAAAGCAAACTTTTTACCTCTGTTTTACAAATGAAAAGCTCTAGAACATTTTTAATCACTGCTTCCCTCTGCGAAGGGCCTTTCTTTTACTTTTATGCCGAGTCTCCATCTTCTAACTTTAAGCACTTTCTTGAGAGCATAGCTGTCATTCTTACTGTAATGTGCTTGTCCCAGAACACGGTTAATTGTGGCATAACTTTGATTCTTGTATCTTTGATATTTTTTACTTCTAGTCTTCCCTTGAACTTCAGAGGTGCCTCAGCATTTATGTTTTGCTCCACAAATAAAGGCAAGCGGGGTACCACTCTTTCATATCTTATTATGAGCATTTCAATCTTGTAGCTTCTTATGTTTCATGTTATTAGTGCACGGGCACTCTTTCATAGCTTGCTTGACTATGAGATAACATTAGTTGCATATTTCTTATTATGAATTGCCTAAGTACTTGATCATATAGTGAGAATATATACTTCTCATGAAGCAAATGTGTTCGTGAAAGTTTCTTTTTATCGCACTCAGTTGTTAACTGAATTGCTTGAGGACAAGCAATAAGCTAAGCTTGGGGGGAGTTGATATGTCCAAAACGTATCTACTTTCCCGAACACTTTTGCTATTGTTTCTCCTCTAATTTGTGTGTTTTGAATACAACTAACACGGACTAACGCTGTTTTCAGCAGAATTGCCCTGGTGTCTTGTTTTTGTGTAGAAATCCAACTTTCAGGAAAAATCTTAGAAAATACTACAAAAATCCTATTTTACTAGAAGACCCATGGAGCCAGAAGACGAGACGGAGAGGGGCTGGGAAGCCACCACACCACCTGGTGGCGCGGCCCAGGCCTGGCCGCGCCAGGGGGGGGTGAGGCCACCCCAGCCGCCTCCTCGAGCCCTCCTTTCACCTACATATACCTCCAGACCTGAAACTATCGGGGGTTCGGTGTTTTTCCCAGATAGAGTTCCGCTGTGCCGCCACCATCAGAAACCACGATTCGGAACCGGAAACTCTGTTCTGGCACCCTGCCGGGATGGGGATTTGGAGGAGATTTTCATCACCATCATCACCGATGCCTCTCCATCAACCATCCATGACTCCCCCATCCATATGTGAGTAATTCCCGCTGTAGGCAAAGGGGATGGTAGGGATTGGATGAGATCATTTGTGTAATTTGCTATGAGATTGTTAGGGCATAGTGCCTAGTATCTACTGTTAGTACTTATGACATTGTTGCAACTTGTTGTGCTTAATGCTTGTCACTTTGGGCCCGAGTGCCATGATCTCAAATCTGAACTTGTTATTGTTTTATTATGATAATTGTTGTTTATGGTCTTACCTGCAAGTTGTATACACATATCGTTGTCCGGAACCCGAGGCCCCAAAGTGACAGCAATTGGGATAACCAGAGGGGATGGCTGTGATGTGAGGATCACATGTGTTCACCGAGTGTTAATGCTTTGCTCCGGTACTTTATTAAAAGGAGTACCTTAATTACCAGTAGATTCCCTTGAGGCCCTGCTGCAAACAGGCTGGTAGGACAGAAGATGTCATGCAAGTTTCTCATTGCGAGCACATACGACTATATACGGAACACATGCCTATGATTGTTTAGTACTAGGATGCTTTATCATTATTTATCTGCAATTGCCCATGTCTTGATTATTACATGAATTATCTTATCCATGCAACGCTCGTTCATCCATCCCTATGCCTACAGTATTTAATCCTACTATTTACTATTGCTACTATTCCTGTTTTTATTTTATTACTGTTGCTACTATTTTACTATGGGCACCATTATAAAACTGTTGCTACTGATAAACCACTGCAAGCAAGTCTGTTTCCAGGTGGAGCTGAATTGATAACTCATCTGTTAAGGCTTATAAATATCCTTTGGCTCCCCTTGTGTCGAATCAATAAATTTGGGTTTTACTTCCCTCGAACACTGTTGCGATCCCCTATACTTGCGGGTCATCAGGAGGTAAGGTAAAAGGTACTCACATCCTTTCGCTACTAAGTCTTTTAGTTGGTGGTGAGTGCTTGAAGTTATTTCCTTTAGATTCTACAATTATATCTTTTTGTTTCTTGTTTTTATTTTCACTAGTTAGGCTTAATGGAAACTGAAGAGTTTTATAGTATCTTTCCTGAGTTAAGACTTGAAGTGTTTGAAAAACCTTTGGAGCTTTATTCGCATAGCAATGTTATTTGTATGAATTCCTTAAATACCGTTGTTGCTAATGCCATAGAAAGGTCTAAGCTTGGGGAAGCTAGTTTTGTTAAGCATGATATTTTTAGTTCCCCAGCTTTAGTGGAGAAAATTTGCTCTGATTACATTTTATCTCCCATATGTGATGATTCCAATGATGTTTGTGATCCTCGTTCCTTTAAAATACCTATGAAAATTGTTGAACGTGCTTTGAATAACTGCTATTTAGGGGATGGAACTGTCCATCCCGGTGATCATTTGCTCTTCATACATGAATTATGCGAGTTGTTCAAGTGTGCAGGTATTTCGATGAACCAAGTTAAGAGGAAGCTATTTTCTTTATCACTGAAGGGCAGAGCTGCGGAATGGTATAAAACGCTGAAGGATGGCCGACTTGTTGACTGGGAGGAAATTGTACCTCTCTTTTATTCTAAATTGTATCATTCTAGTGAGGTTTATAAAGATAGAATTATATTTATAATTTTCATCCGCATGATGGAGAAAGCATTGCCCAAGCGTGGGGAAGATTGAAGTCACTAATGCTGAAATGTCCTATTCATGAGCTTCCCCGTAATGTTGTTATTAATAATTTTTATGCAAGGCTTTTAGGATATTACAAGGACTATCTAGATGCATGCTTTGATGGGTCTTTCACAAGCAAGGAGGTTGACATCAAGTGGGATCTGCTTGAAACAATTCAAAGCAATATCGAAGATTGGGATAGCAACAAAGGTAAAGGATCAGGTATAAATTATGAGTATGATTGCATTAAGTCTTTCGCTGAAACTTCTGATTTTCAAGAGCTTAGTGCTAAATATGGTCTTGATCCTCAAATTATGGTTGATTGTTTTAGAGCCTTTTCTTCCCATATTAATGTTCCTAAGGGAAATGGGGATGTGTATCATGAACCTTTTAAAGACACTTGCATAGAAAGTGATATTGTTATTGATGATTGCAATAAACATGCTCAAACTTCTGAAAGTACTATTTCTTATAAGCATGTTAATTTTTGTGGAGTACTTAGACTGATGAGGATACAATCATGGATCATGCTAATTTTGAGTGTTTGAGCTGGAAGGAAATATTGAGTCTAATTGATGATTATTATAAGGTGAATTCTTTCCTAGTTGAAAAGAATGTCTTGATATCTCCGAATTATATACTACCTAAAGCAATGTAATATGTTGTATTTAGGTATGTCATTTGTTAAGATATCGCCAGAGGGAGGAGAGGGAGGACGGCGATCGAGAGACAAGTGGAGATCAAGTCTGGATGAGCACGAGCACATGATGGCGCACTAGGACTGCCTATGACATGATGTCTACACGTCTAAGGCGTGCTACACACATGGCATGCATGCCAGAAATAGGCTGAACCCATATATGGGTCGGTATGTACCCGTTTGAGTCAAACCGAGTCAGTTTGGGCCCAAACCAGGCTGGTTTTGGGTCAGGTCAATGCTGAGGACGCCCGGCCACCTATAAGTACCCCTGGGCGCCCCCTAAATTAGGTTTAGACCACGTTTAGACTAAAGATTACTTCATTGAACTACTGTAAGCATTCATCTGAATTCCTCCGCACCAATTCATCTGGATTTGGTGATATACTGCTGCAAGTTTAGTGTGATCTGTTGTTCCATTGGGAATCAGTAGATTGCAAACTACCATTTCGTGGTCGACGGCTACGTGCGCAACTGTGTGGAGTCATGAATATCCTACGGGGTTTGAGAGTTGTTGCATTGGCATCAGGGTTCAAGCGAGGAGAGTTCATCGGTGACACCAAGTTATCCCCGACAATCAACCGCTGCCATCATCACCATCGCATCGCTCACAAGAAGATCGGGCCACCCCATATCATCTTGGTATCAGATTTCCATGGTTTACTTGGTGAGCATCCACAAATTCATCCCTGCAATTCATTTTTGTTTTCAGACCTATCCAGAAAAAGCCAAAAAAAATTTAGGGTTCTTAGCTTTGCCATAGCCTAGATTGCACCGTTATGAGTTTTAGTCGCTGATCGTCTGTTTCGCGTATCTTTTCTTTCAATTCGTAGGAGTCTAGGGTCCTCGATCTTTTCTGCAACTTAGTTTCAAGTTTAGATCTTGTTTGGAGTATCTTCGATCGTCTATCTTTTTCCTTGGTTCATATGAGCTGTTCTTCAGGCTGCAGCTTAGATCCTGCAGATCGGATCAGCAATCAAAACAAAAAAAAACGCTCACTCGCACTCCTCGAATGAGTCCCGATCGGTCCTGCTGGGCAATTCCATCAGGCTGATTGTTTTCTACTCGTGCGCCATAGCCTCCAATCCCGATCTGCACAAGTTTAAAAAAAGGAATGAGCGCCCGCTCGCCCGACCACAAACAGTCTCTGTGGTCGAGCGCGAGTTTGCCTCGCTAGGCGCTGGGAGGTCGCCTGACCCAGACAGCCTCTGTGGTCAAGCGCCAGGCTGAGGCCCAATTTTCGTTCAGTTAAAAAAAAGGAAAAAAAAACTAGGGACGTACATTGCAGTTTTGTGTGCAGTACAAGCCGCACCACAAATACAAAAAAAGAGACAAACTACTTCGGCCTGCTGTCCGTTTCGCGTCGCCGTCGCGCTGCCGTGCGTTTCCGGTGTCGTATCTCTGTCGCGACATGTTTTTCGTTGGTTTCACTGCCGTGATAGTGTGTTACCACTGTGTCCACATAGTGTTCCTTCTACACGTTTTTGATCGCTTTAGCTACAGCCTGTCTACAACATCGTGTTAGGAGCTTATCCATACGAGACTAGCTATTTCGTGCTCATCAGGCTGCTGCCGTGATAGGGTAAAGGTGCCCGATCTTTCGATGAGACGATAACTATCGATTATGGTGGAGGTCGACGTTGACGATCCGACTACAAACGTGCGAGACGTTGTGCCTTAGCAATCGATACACCAACTTCCGAGGCTATTGATCACGCCGGAGCTAGATCAACCTGATCATGAGGATCAGTCCCTGCAAGCAATCGAAGAACAAGCAAGAATTATAGATGCAATCAAGATATTGCGAATATAGATGAAGGCTTTTTTGAAGAGGTGGGATTCTGTCTGTGCGTAGTATAAAAGGTCGATTTGACATGATAAGGATCACATCGGTGATCCTATGAGTTTTGTCCCGATCTTTCACAGCGAGTCTACCCGGATAGAAATCTTCCAATAACACGAAGAACGTCACCTGAAGACGAGGAAGAATCCAGCAAGCAACGTGATGATGAACACCACACCTCAAACCAAAGCACGACAATCCTTGATGAACACAAGAACCTCCGCAGCAACTTTATTCGATAAACGGCATCGCCATCCCCGGAGGGATGCTTCACCAAGAAACACAACGCGATAGTTTGTAAACTAAACAACTGAACCCCCCTAAACCCTAGACTGCTGGCCTCCTTATATAGACAGCCAGAAAACTATTGGGCTTGGACAGGCCCAAACCCAAAACACAAATAATTCTAAGTGGCCCATAACATGGCCTAGCACACGGAATAACATAAGCAGATATGTAAATTGCTGACACAACCTTAGACTAAATTATTTCATATCGTAGGTTGTCCTGGCGTGCCAATCAACAACGAGCTTTCCTCATCTTGGTGGAGTCCTGAAATTGGGCTTCACCTCCTCCTTCATGCCCATATCATCCTCCCCCCTTCAAAAAGCGTTGTCCCCAACGTGTGAGGGTCTGCTCGAAAGGGTGGCGGAATATCAAGAATAGCACCACGCATATTCGCTGTCTTCAAGTCTTGCTTGCCTTCCTCACCACATCCTCCCTCTTGGCCTGCTCGACTTGATACAGCTCTAGGTGGTTGCACCTCTTTTCTTCGCCAAATAAACTTGTACTTAGGCGCCTCCACCTTCTTCTTCTCAATCCTTGCTGGAACCTTGCGTTGCTGAACATGAACTTGCTTAGCACGACCCTGCAAAGTAGTAATGTCTGGGCCACACAACTGACAAACACGTCCATCCTTGCCTTTGTGCACACGTACTGCTGCTCCAACAAAACGTTTCCGAGGTGTTCTCACAACACTGTGGCTGACTACCCGCGGCACCATATGCACCGGAACAAGATTAGCACCACCATCATCGGTCTGAACACCCATGTCAACATGAACTGGAAGTGGAACACATGCTGACATATCCTTCCCGTCATCAATAAGATGCTTGACTTCAACCGGCTTGTCACTAACAAGAACAACTAGCTTGTCATCTACAGGCTTGGCTGAAATAATATCACCACTGATGTTGTTCGCATCATGCTCCTCATGCTGCGGCGTAGCTAGCCCAGATTTTGGCTTAGCCTTGCGCAACTTCGCCTTGTGTCCCACCAGCTCAACATCAGACTTGATTTGATCATCTCTCATAGGCTTCAAAGTCCGCTGTTTGCCATCATGCACAAAAGAATATGTATTTGCTCTCCCAGCATGCATAGCATTGTGATCATACTGCCATGGACGTCCAAGTAACAGTCCACACACCTCCAATGGCAACACATCACATTCCACCTCATCAACGTAGTCATCAACTGTAAATGGCACACGCACCTTGTGAGTAATCTTTAGCATACCGCAGCTATTAACCCACTCAACATGTCTCGGTTCTGGAATACGCCATGTGGATAAACCCAAAGCCTCCACAACTGCCTTGCTAATGCCATTACAGGAAACTACCACTATCAATCATCAACTTGCATGCTTTGCCTTTAATTATGCACTGCGCCTGAAATAAATTCCATCGCTGGCCTCTATCCACTGTCATACAAGTCTCATCATGTACTCTTTTGAGTTGCATATTCAGCCCACTCAATGGTACAACCGCCTCCACGATATCCTTGACAACATCAGCCTTGACAACATCAACCGCTGACAATTCAGAATTCGTGGTTGCCACCTTGCTAACTGTCGGCAATGGAACAACTGTCAACTTCTCATGACTAGTCACAGCTGTCGCGACCTTCAGTATAGGATCTATGCTCTTGCCAACATCCTCTATCCAATGCACAACCTTGGGTGGCTGCTTAATGACTTCTACGGGTACCATGGGCTTTGGAGAAGGAACCACGGTACTATAAGGTATAAAGCACTCTTGTAGAAATTTTCTAAAATTCGCCCAAGTTGCAGAGGTAATGCTCTTCTCGCACAACGCTTGATGCCACCAACTGTATAGCCTATCATCCACACGTCGGTCTACAAGAGCCAAACGTGTAGAATCAGTCATGTCGTGATCATAGGTAGCACACCTGTAGAAACCCTGTAGCATATGACGTTCCCATGACTCAAACTCTTCAGCTGTTGCATCACAGGTTAGTTGCCAATTGAGCTCATATGAATCATATGCTAAAACACCATCTAGCAGGTCAAGATAATCATTGAAAATATCACTAGATTTCTTGCCACTGTGACACTTATAGCCGTAATAATCACCCAGAAAAGAATCCATCTTGTGCCTCTTGGTCCGTCACACCAAAATCTGCAAAAATCCTGTACAAACTGAAGCAAAACAGTCTTAACTGAAAGTTGACAGAGTAGATGAGGCAAACAGCAAACTCGGCCGCGCGGAGCGCCAGGGGTAGACGCTCGACCAAAGAAGTGGTCTGAGGTCGGGCGAGGGATGCTAGGGCGTTCTGTCCTTTTTTTTATACTGAATCAAAATGGGCCAACAAAACTTGTGCCGAGCCTGCCTGGGGCAGACATGCTCCGCTCGAGGAGACGCGGTCGGGAAAACGCACCGAGCCTCGCGAGCGAGAGCGCTCGAGGCTGGGCGTCGCTGGGCGTCGCTGGCTCACTGCACCCCAGACGCCCTTTGCGCCCAGGCGCGCGGGACGAGCGGCCGATCCGACGAGCGAGTTTGGTCCTCGCGCGACCACAGACGCCCTCTGTGGTGAGGCGCCCCGGCGATACACTTTTTTGTTGTATTGCCTCGATCGGATCTGCTCCCGAGAACCGCCGTGATCTGCTTCCGGGACTCCAAGCCGATGCTCCCGATGGAAATCCCTCCCGATCGGATCTGTTTGGGAACGGGAAACCTGGTACAGCACGTGGGCAAGCTCCTTTACTGATTTTGTTTTTCTTATCTCTGCCCCGATCAATCGAATCTGTCTAGACTCCAACAAAGAAGTGGATCTCACGATCAGAAAACCTGCTACAGCGATCACGAAGAGATGACAGCAGATCTGAAAACTCCGATGACCAGCAACTCCTCGCCGATCGCACAGAACAATTCGACAAGAACAATCTGAAAGTCCCACCTTGCAAATCACATGATAAAAAAAAACCCACCGATCTGAAAACTGCTCAAGAAAGAACAATTCGCAGATCAACAGAAAACACTCGCGGTGATCAACCCATTAATCTGATACCACATGATAAGGATCACACCGGTGATCCTATGAGTTTTGTCCCGATCTTTCACAGCGAGTCTACCCGGATAGAAATCTTCCAATAATGCGAAGAACGTCACCTGAAGACGAGGATGAATCCAGCAAGCAACGTGATGATGAACACCACGCCTCAAACCAAAGCACGACAATCCTTGATGAACACAAGAACCTCCGCATCAACTTTATTCGATAAACGGCATCGCCGTCCCCGGAGGGATGCTTCACCAAGAAACACAACGCGATAGTTTGTAAACTAAACAACTGAACCCCCCAAAATCCTAGACTGCTGGCCTCCTTATATAGACAGCCAGAAAACTATTGGGCTTGGACAGGCCCAAACCCAAAACACAAATAATTCTAAGTGGCCCACAACATGGCCTAGCACACGGAATAACATAAGCAGATATGTAAATTGCTGACACAACCTTAGACTAAATTATTTCATATCGTAGGTTGTCCTGGCGTGCCAATCAGCAACGAGCTTTCCTCATCTTGGTGGAGTCCTGAAATTAGGCTTCACCTCCTCCTTCATGCCCATATCATGACACTTGTGCCTATGGCGAAGAGTAGCTCGTGGGTAAGTCTTTAACTAAACAAAATCCAAGTTCTAATGATGGCTAGGAGGAGGTATATATGAGGGAAAAGGCAGGGATTTTCGTACAGCCCTAATGGGCCATCCGAAAATAACCCTAGATGGGCCGATTTCCACTCAAACAGCCTCCAAAAAATCCCTAAATTATCTAGGATGAAAATACATGGGTTTAACCCATAAAAATAAGGTGACGCAGCACCATATAAAGCCTTGGACGAATTTTGTGATTTGGTAACTTGTGAATTTCGTCCAAGCATCCTTGCATCATTATGGTGGCTTCAAAGTTCTGAAATCTTCACTTGTAGCGTCATCTTGAATCCTCACACGATTGCTTCCATCATCTCCATGCATAATCATGCTCCAATGCTTGTCCCTCTCATCCATGCTAGGCCCATCATTCCTAAGTAACATAAACACATCTGATTTAGGCAGCATCATATTCTCATGAATATTAGGAATAGTTCCTAGAAACGAAAGTACCTAATAATTTAGTTGGCGTGCACAAGCTCTTATGAGAGGTCCTTGGAATTGTGGAATGTGAGGAAGTGTGGTTGTAGGTGCAACGGTTGTATCAACCGTAGGGATGTCCTTATCATCCTCCCCTTCTTGAATTGAAGTCGTCCTCGACGCAATCTCATCTTCTTCTCTAAAGTATGGCTTCAAATCTGCAATGTTAAATGAAGGACTTACCGTGCCCATCTATGCAGGAAGCTCAAGTTTATATGCATTATCATTCATTTTCTCTAACACTTTAAAAGGACCAGCATCACGTGGCATTAATTTAGACTTGCGCAAATTAGGAAAACGATCTTTGCGCAAATGCAACCAAACTAGATCTCCCACATCAAACACAATATGCTTGCGTCCTTTATCACCAGCAACTTGATATTTAGCATTCATACATTCTATATTTTCCTTAGTAATCCTATGTAACGTAAGAATCTATTCAGCACGTTGTGTAGCATCAAAATTATGTTGCACCGAAGATGGAATAGGTAATAAATCAATAGGTGCACGAGGAACAAAACCATACACAATATCAAAAGGGCATAACTTAGTTGTAGAATGCACGGAACGATTGTAAGCAAATTCAATATGAGGTAAACAATCTTCCCACATTTTTAAATTCGTTTTTAAAATAGCCCGTAACATGGTAGACAAAGTTCTATTTACTACTTCAGTTTGTCCATCAGTTTGGGGATCTGAAATTTAGTACTAAACAGTAATTTAGTCCCCAACTTAGCCCATAAACATCTCTAAACATGGCTAAGAAATTTAGTATCACGATCTGAAACAATAGTATTAGGCACACCATGCAAGCGAACAACATCGCGAAAGAATAATTCAGCAACATGACCAGCATCATCACTCTTATGACAAGGAATAAAGTGTGCCATCTTAGAAAATCTATCCACAACCACAAAAATACTATCCCTCCCCTTCTGTGTTTGAGGTAATCCTAAAACAAAGTCCATAGAAATATCCTCCCAAGGTACACTAGGAACAGCAAGAAGAATATATAAACCATGTGGATTAAGGCGGGACTTAGCTTTTTGACATGTTGTGCAGCGAGCAATAAATCTCTCAACATCCCTTCTCATGCGTGGCCAAAAGAAGTGTGTAGCAAGTACGTCTTCTGTCTTCTTTACTCCAAAGTGACCCATCAATCCTCCTCCATGTGCCTCCTGCAACAACAAAAGACGAACGGAACCATCTGGAATGCATAGTTTGTTAGCACGGAACACAAACCCATCACTGAGGATGAATTTGTTCCAAGTTCTACCCTCTAGACAGTGCTGCAAAACAACTTTAAAATCGGCATCGTTCACATATTGTTCTTTAATAGTTTCCAATCCAAAGATTTTGAAGTCAAGTTGAGATAACATGGTATAACAACGTGACAAAGCATCAGCAATAATATTATCTTTACCCTTTTTGTGTTTAATAACATAAGGAAAAGATTCAATGAATTCAACCCACTTTGCATGACATTTATTCAACTTAGCTTGACTACGAATATGCTTCAAGGATTCATGATCAGAATGGATAACAAATTCTTTAGGCCATAAATAATGTTGCCAAGTTTCTAATGTCCGAACAAGAGCATATAATTCCTTATCATAAGTAGAATAGTTCAAACTAGCTCCACTCAATTTCTCACTAAAATATGCAATAAGTTTGCCCTCTTGTAACAACACTCCTCCCAAACCAATTCCACTAGCATCACATTCCAACTCAAAGATTTTATTAAAATTAGGCAATTGGAGTAAAGGAGCATGTGTAAGCTTATCTTTGAGTAAGATGAAGGCTTCTTCTTGTGCATCGCCCCAAACAAAGGGCACATCTTTCTTAGTAAGCTCATTCAGCGGCGCTACAATGGAACCAAAATCTTTGACAAAGCGCCTATAAAATCCAGCGAGGCCAAGGAAGCTCCTCACTTGTGTGACTGTTTTGGGTTGTGGCCAACTCAAAATTGCTTCAATCTTGGCGGGATCAACTTCAATACCCTGTGCTGTAACAACATAGCCAAGAAAAGCAACTCTATCCGTGCAAAAGGTGCACTTCGCAATGTTACCAAACAAACGTGCAGCACGCAAAGCATCAAAAATAGCATGTAAATGTTCCAAATGTTCTTCTACAGATTTGCTATATATCAATATATCATCAAAGTAGACCACCACAAAATGTCCAATAAAAGCACGTAAAACTTCATTCATTAATCTCATGAAAGTGCTGGGAGCATTAGTTAAACCAAAGGGCATCACTAACCACTCATATAGGCCAAATTTAGTTTTAAATGCAGTTTTCCATTCATCTCCTAACTTCATACGAATTTGGTGGTAACCACTACGCAAATCAACCTTAGAGAACATGGTAGAGCCACTCAATTCATCAAGAATGTCATCTAAATGAGGAATAGGATGATGATAGCGAAGAGTAATATTATTGATTGCTCTACAATCAGTACACATGCGTGAAGAACCATCTTTATTTGGTACCAAAATAATAGGAATAGCACATGGACTAAGAGACTCACGAATATGACCCTTGTCAAGAAGTTCTTGAATTTGTCACTGAATCTCTTTCATCTCCTCTGGATTGGTACGATATGGCGCACGGTTGGGCAAATATGCTCCAGGAATCAAATCAATTTGGTGCTCAATTCCACGAATAGGTGGCAGTCCTGGAGGTACATCTTGTGGGAAAATGTCCGCATACTCCTGCAAAATGTTAGCAACAGCAGGTGGCAAAGAAGAAGGCATCTCCTCAGCTAAAAACAACACTTCTTTGCAACTGATAGCATAACATGCAGTAGTACTCACATCAATTTCAGAAATATCAGATTTGCTAGCTAGCAAACAAGTACTTTTCAAATGAATTTTGTTAGCATGTGTTGGAGCAGATTTAGAAGTACTTGTAGAAGGCATAAGTTCCTTAGCAACAATCTGATTTTCGCTCAGCTTTTTCCCCTCATTATGTGCTCTACTAGCTCTAGCAAGATCATCTTTTAAAATACTTTCAGGAGACATGGAAAGTAACACAATTTTCTTATCATTATGAACAACAGAATACTGATTTGTGCTACCATAGTGTATAGAATTTGTATCAAACTGCCATGGTCTTCCAAGTAAAAGAGCACATGCTTGCATAGGAACAACATCACACTCAACATAATCAGCATATGCAGCAATAGTAAAATGCACACGAACTGTACGTGTTACCTTAACCTTGCCGCTGTTATTAAACCATTGAATGTGATATGGACGAGGATGGGGTCATGTCGTAAGATCAAGCTTTTCAACCATCTCCATGCTCGTGAAATTGTTGCAGCTCCCGCCATCAATAATAATGCGAATACAGCGATCTTTAACCACGCCCTTGGTATGGAACAGATTATGGCGCTGGTCAGGCTCGGCCTTGGTAATTTGTGCACTCAAGACTCGCTGTGCAACTAAACTCGGGTATTTCTCCGCATGGTCTGCAGCCATATATTCAGAATCTTGCTCCGTGGGTGCTGCAGCACATTGCTCATCAGAGGCAATAAGAGCCAAAGTATCTTCATCATAATCACTGGCGGAGTCGTATCCACCATCCTCAAGAGCAATCATCACATGGGAGGAGGCACAATCACATGCAAAGTGACCAAGTCCACCACATTTGCGGCACTGAATCTGGCTGGACTTGCCCGTAGATGCCATGGAGGACGCAGCACTCGGCACTAGTGGGAAAAGGCTTATAGATAGATGTTTTACTAGTGGAGCACATTATTCAATATGCTCCACTAGTATTTACTAGTGGCGCATTTTCAAATATGCTCCACTGATAATTTTTTTACTAGTGGCGCATATTGTTCATAATGCGCCACCAATATTCACGTGGGACCCACCAGAAGGGCCGTCGACAAAATATCTTGACTTATCAATGGCGCATTTGCAATATGCGCCACGCATATTTGACCATTTAGTGGCGCATATTATACAAAATGCGCCATTGATAACATTGTGGGACCCACCTGGCCCCACTGGCCTGACCCCTGCCAGTGTTATGCGTGGCGCATATAGTAATATGTGCCACTGATAAATAATATATCAATGGCGCATATTGCTATATGCGCCACGCATAACTTGTGGGACCCACACCTCTGAAAAGGTGGCAGACTTATCAGTGGCACATTTTTTGCAATATGCGCCACTAATAAGGTCGCCCAGATCTATAAGTTGGCAGCCCCACCACCACCATTTCATTCTTCTCCATCCAACACCAAACTAGATCTAGGTCATCCTCCTCCTCCCCACCACCTCAATTTCTCCATTCTTACCTCCATTCTTGGTTTTTAAACCTACTTTGCTCCATAGTTTTGAGAGGGGAAGCCTCTCTAAGTTGTAGATCTACTAAACCAACTAGGTGAGTTGTTGGAGGACATGCATGTGGATGTTTTGCATGGCCGGTGGACGTCTCGCGTGCGGTGTACACGCATGCATGCTTGTGTGTGGTGCATGAATGTTTACAGGTGACGAAGAAGCAAGAGCATGTTGCTTGCTACGGCATGGTGCATGGATGTTTGCCGAAATGTTGATTAACTTCCGTTTCGGCAAATTTTTGCACTACCCATACGTCCTATTTTTAGGAGAGGTCATGCCGAATTTTTCCGGCGACCATGCATGCATGCATGTGTGTGTGTGTGTGTGAGTGCATGATGATGTGTGATTCTAAGGTACTCTCTTTTCTCTATACCGCGCAGGCAACCATGGTCAGACACATGAGCGAAGGTCAAGTGGCTAGATACAAGGAATGCGCGGTGCCCGACATGAGGATGAACAAGAGGACCCACATAAGATGTCCGTGTCGAACATGCAAACTCGGGAGCTTACTCGACCCTGATTCCGCAGAACTGGAGAGTCACCTGCTCACACGTGGTTTCATGCCCGGCTATGATTCTGAAGATGACGAGGACGTCAACAATGGTGTTTCTAAAGATGAGGGCGAACATGATGATCATCACAAAGGAGATGGCGGCGGCGGACATGATGATGATCATCACGAAGGAGATGGCAGCGACGGACATGATGATGATCATCACGAAGGAGATGGCGGCGACGGACATGATGATGATGGACAAGACGCGGCGTCGACGGGCACACAGACATGACTAACCTCAGCCTTGCAGGACCCACATGTTCAGGAACTGCTCCTCAAGGAGACGAGCAATGCGAAAGCTGCTGCCAGAGAGAAAGCCAAGCTGGAGCAGATGGAGATTGACGGGAAAACTCCGTTGTTTCCTGGGTGCCGACCCGAGGATACACGCTTGAGCATCACGCTCAAGGCTCTGGAGATGAAGGCGGAAAGCAAATGGACCGACGTAAGCTTCAATAAAAACATGAGATTCTGGCAAAAACGTCTTCCCAAGGGAAACACGTGTCCAACTAATATCGAGGAGGCCAAGAAAATCGTGTGCCCTCTGGACCTGCCGTACGTTAAGTACCACGCCTGCATCAATGATTGCGCACTTTATCGGGATGAGTATGCGGAGAGAACCACATGTCCGGTGTGCGGCCAAGGACGATACAAGATAGGGAACAAGAAAGTACCTCGGAAAGTGGTATGGTACTTCCCTATCACTCCCCGTCTGTAGCGGTATTTCATAGACCCTAAGGAAGCAAAGCTCATGCGATGGCACGCGGATAGGAAGAAGACCAAAGATGATCCGCATAAGGGCAAGATCCTGAGACACCCTTCGGACGCTAGCCAGTGGAACACACTTGACATCGACTTCCATGAGTTCGGGGCCGATCCAAGGAACATCAGGCTTGGTATGAGCACTGATGGACTCAATCCGTTTGGCAACCAGAGTAGCACGCACAATACCTGGCCCATGTTTGTTTGGCTGTACAACCTCCCTCCATGGTTGTGCACCAAGCAGAGATACGTACACATGTGTATTCTAATTCAGGGGCCAAAACAGCCAGGTGTCGACATGCATTTGTATCTCGGGCTGTTGAAAGAAGAGCTAGCCACGCTATGGGAGACGCCTCCTCGTACGTGGGATGCATAATCAGAAGATTATTTCCCTTTGAGAGTCGCGTCGTTCACGACGGTGCAGGACTATCCAGGTTACAATTACGTCTCTAGCCAGGTGAACCACGGACACAACTCATGTGTCAGGTGCATCGATAAGACCCCGCATCTCCAGCTACCAAGGGATCCCGGTTCCTTGAAGATCGTGTTCCAACGGACTCGGATGTGGCTTCGAATGGATCACCCGTGAAGAAAGCGCGGAGACCTGTTCAACGGTAAAGAAGAGCTTGAAAAAGCCCCACGTCCGAGGAGCGGTGAAGTAATCGACGACATGCTGGAAAACTAGGAAGAGTGCCCTTTGCCGGGAAAGAAGCGTCCGAGGACAAAGCCGCTGCATGGTGTGTGGAAAGCGAGGTCTGTTTTCTGGGACCTGCCATACTGGAAATACCTCCACACGCCCCATAGCCTTGATGTCATGCATGTCACGAAGAACGTATGTGAGAGTCTGCTGGCCACTATCGTCAACATGCCGGATAGGACCAAGGACGGGCCGAAGGCAAGACACGACCTGGAATTCCTTGGCATCAAGAAAGAACTTCATGGTCCGCCCGATAACGATGATGATGATGATGATGAGACGATGGACGAAGATACTCAGGGTCCCCGCAAGAGGGCTAAGAGGAGGGATGTGGTGTTTCCCGCTGCCTGCTTCACTCTAAGTGAGAAGGAGCTTGAGCAGTTTTTTAAGTGCCTCCTAGGAGTTAAAGTTCTCACGGTTACTCTGGGAACATAGGCAGATATCTGGATGAAGTGAAGAAGAGGTTCAGCGGGATGAAGTCTCACGACTGTCACGTGTTGATGACACAGATAATTCCCGTTGCGATCCGAGGGATAATGGACGAGCACGTCCGTGAGACGTTGTTTGGCCTTTGCAACTTCTTCGATATCATCTCGAGGAAATCTATCGGCTTGAAGCAGCTCGACGTGCTACAAGAAGAGATCGTCGTGATACTGTGCAAGCTTGAGATTTACTTCCCGCCCGCGTTCTTCGATATCATGGTGCATCTGCTCGTCCATCTCATGGATGACATCATTCATCTCGGTCCGACATTCCTGCACAACATGATGCCGTTCGAAAGGCTGAATGGTGTTATCAAAGGATTCGTCCGCAACAGGTCCCGTCCAGATGGAAGCATCGCCAAGGGCTTTCTGACCTATGAGTGCATCTCGTTTTGCCAGAATTATCTACGCACCGAGGAGGACGATACGGATGACCCTGTTGGTCTGCCCAAAAGGACGCACCTCGGTAGGCTTGCCGGATATGGTCACCGCAAGGGTTTTCGCGCCTTGCATGTCAGCGCGAAGGGTCGACGCCCCGACTTTGTCCGGGCACACCTCGTCGCGCTACAGCACATCAAATTGGTTGACCCTTGGGTGGAGGAGCACAAAATCTTTGTAGAGCAGAAGTTCATTGACCTAGGTCGGCCGAGGAAGAAGGGAGACGTAACAAGAGAGCGCAACTCCAGCTTCACGGCTTGGTTCAAGGAAAAGCTTCACGACCTGCAGTCGACGCCTTCTACGGAGGATGAAAAACTCATTTTTGCATTATCACAGGGCCCCGGGCACAACATGAGGACATATCAGGCCTACGACATCAACGGATAGAGATTCTACACCGAGGAAAGGGACAAGAGTAGCGAATATCAGAACTCAGGAGTAACGATGCTATCCTATGCCGATGACGAAGCCACCGTCAAGGAAAGATTCTTCGAAAGGATCGAGGAGATCTGGGAGCTCGACTACGCCAGAGAGAAGGTGCCGATGTTCCGTGTCAGATGGGCCAAGAGCGTCCAGAAAGAGGGCCGGTATTTCACCACCATGGTTATACCCGATGCCTCCGCGAAGAACGCCTCCGCAAAAAACGAGCCATGGGTACTCGCGAGCCAAGTTGACCAATGCTTCTTCATCACCGACCCGTCAAAGCCAAGCCGTGTTGTCGTGAGGAGGGGCAAGAGGAGCATCATCGAAATGGATGGACCCGCCAATGACCAAGACTTAGAAAAGAATGGCGATCCAAAGATCGAAGAGGAATTCGACAAGTACTTCGACAAGCCGACTGCCGCAGGAAGAAGGAAGACCACCCTACCTACTAAAGGTTGACCGTTCACGAGAAGAAACCTCAACATTCCCGGCCTAAAGTATTCAACCGCGAGGACGATGGGCAGGAAGATTGCAAAGAGACGCTAGCTCTAGCTAGCTAGCGCGGAATCGAGATCATGACATTTTTTGTGTATGCATGTGTTTACTCGAAACTATATAGATTCGTACATGTGTGTGTATGGACATCGATGTGTATTTGTTAGAAAGTGTGAAAATAAACTATTATGATACTCCTCGCAAATAAAGTGAGAAAATATTTTGCAGTAATTAAATTTTGAAGTATTAATATTTGTTAGAAAGTGTGAAAATTTTTGTAAAAAAGGTGTGAGGCAACCAGGATTCGAACCCTGGATGTCTCTAATGCAAAGGGCACAGAGAGTGTGTGCTACCGCTGAGGCAGAGAAGTGTTTGTGTCTAAGCTAGAGCCTCGCTCTATTTGACTAAGTGTCAAATATATGTGGCGCATATAGCACATAATGCGCCACGCATAAGTGGCACTTAGCCAAATATCTCGACCGGCGACCTCTCTGCTTCTTCCCCATTTCTCTTCGTCTCGCTCTCCCTCTGCATCTCGCTCTCGCTCCGCTGCTCCACTGCTGGCGCTCACTCCGCTCCGGCCGCCTTCCCCATCGCCCTCTGCACCTCGCTCTGGCCACCTTCCCCATTGCCCTCTGCACCTCGCTCCGGCCACCTTCCCCATCCCCCGCGCATGCCTCTCTAACCCTAGCTTCTCGCTCGCGACGCACAGCCGCCGCTAGCCACAGAGCCCCCGCAGAGAGACGCCGCTGCCCCTCTCCAAGCCCTCGACCGCAAGCCGTGCCGCCTCTCCAAGCCGCCGATCCGCCGCAGAGCAGCGGCTGATCCAGATCAGAGGAGGAGCAAGCGCCATCGGCCGTTCGTCATCGCCTGCGCCCGCCGAGGAGGAGCAAGCGCTGCCGGCCGTTCATCATTGCCTAAGCCCGCCGAGGAGGAGCCCCCAAGCCCCAAGCCGCGCCGCCTCTCCAAGCCCTCGATCGCAGCGCCGCTCCAAGCCCTCTCCGTAGCGCCTCTCCCGCCGCAAGTCGACCTCGATTCATCCTGCCCTTTTCTCCTAGGTAACAACCTTCTCATGCTCATCTGCTTGCTATGCTCATCACCCTTAAATCTTTCTGGTGGCTATGATGTTGCCAAGATAATTGGGCTAAGTGTATTTGTTAGTATACAAAATGACTTGCTGGAAACTGGGGGTCAGTGTATTTGTTAGTATACAAAATAAGATGGAGAAATTATACCCTGCGTCGTGTTGTAATTAGCAGTCAGTGTATTTGTTAGTATACAAAATAAGATTGAGCCTGTAAATCAAATTATCTAAAAACTGTGTGCTAGAAATTATACCCTGCGTCGTGTTGTAATTAGCAGTCAAGTTATTATTGCATATGTTGGAAATGACAGTTTATTTTTCAATCCAACAAACACTGAAATTTTCTGGAGTAGTAAAAAGATGGATACACTGAATATTGCAGAGGACACCCATAGGCTCCAAACTGTAAAACAGATAATTGCAGAAACAAGCACATTAAAATTGCAGAAATGTACTCCTACAGGAATAGGCTTTGCTACAAGCACAACTGCACAGGCACTACCAGAGAGATGACACAGAGCACTACTGGATGCAAACACCTTTTCTGGAGTAGTAAAAAGATGGATACACTGAATATTGCATATGTGAACTTTGAAACAGTGTTGCTCAGTATTTGAAAACACTGTTGTTCAGAGTGCACCTTGTCAAATGCGACACATAATTCTTGCACATGTCAACGGCCAGCCAGGGAAGTGAGGGCCTGTCAATGGCATTGCTTCTACTAACACATCCAGTAAAAGAACTAGGCATTTATTCTACTAACAGATCCAGATATTGCTTGTAATAACAGATCCAATAATCGTGGCCAATGCCTACTAAAAGAGCATTTTCAAAGTTCACATATAGGTACAATACAGGGGCACACAAAATTCTTGCATTGACAGTATTTGTCTTGGCACACATAATTTGCATAATGAACAAGTTCAGCTAACTGAATATTGGAAGCAATATTCAGCTAACTGCTAATATTCCAGGAATAAAAAATTACCTGAAATTCCAGCACCTGTACATACTCCATCCATGGTGAATCCCACATCCTTGTTCATCCATGATGAGTTGCTTCTGAACATGAAATGAAATGTATGAATTGCATGGTTTCTCATTACCACACTATGCTTCTCATTGTGAAGCTTCTGTTGTGTCCCTTATGTCATGCTCACTGTACAGAGTATTACTGCAAGTTAATCATCCCAATACTCATTGTGAAGCTTCTTTCTTTCTTCCTTCTGTTGTGCTGTAACAACTCAAAAATTTGTAGCCTACTTCCTCTTATTCAAGTGCCAAAGTTTGGACCAAGATAAAAACTTTCATCTCATATTGCATGCATGCATAGTATTTGAATAGTGTTTTTCTATGATTTCATGTGTGTTAAAAATTATTGTGTATTGTTTAGTTAAGCTTAACCTAACCAGCCCAAGCATTAGAATAGAGCAACAAGAGCTAAAGAAACCAGAAACAAAAGAAATGAAGAAAAGAAAAGAAAAGTTTGATCTAGAAAAAGTTAACCACTACCCTACTTTGGACACTTAGATTAAGAAATCTGTAAATCAACTAAGTGTGTGGTCAGTTGGTTGAGCTTGACCAAACTACATACTTACTTGACCTAGAAAGTTCAAACAAAAATTCAAATTAGAACCCCACTCAAACATCTGCCAAAGTTTGAATCTTATACATAGACCCTTCCCATATCTATTTCTTTTTCGACCAAACCATCATCTCTAGACCAAACCAACATATGCCTAGGAGCCCTATCTGCCACTGAACAGAACCCAATTGGAAATTTTTCAAATTTTGAAACTTTGTCTCTTGCGGGCATTGCGTCGAACACCTGGTGTGCAGATTTCAACAAAGTCATTGGCACTATTGCAAACAGTGGAGGCATGGCCTCTCCTGCACGCCCACACTCGCCGAGTCCGTGCCCTGCGTCGCCTCAACGTCCCCCGCCATCCCCTGCCTTAGCTCGTGCCAAGCCACGACGGACAAGGACGAAGAAAGTCACCACGGTCACCTCATGCGCCCCCGCAGTTCCACTGCTCCCCTCGTCACCCTGCTGCGCCACTACACTCCCTACGTCACCACAGCACCGCCGGACACGCCCATGCCCTTCCAGAACTACTGTGGCCACGGGAACGCGCTCGGAAACCCTAACCCATGCCCATGCTAGACACCCGCTCCCCTCACTTCTCTGGCCTATAAAAGGAGGCCTCAACCTCACCATCGATCTCACACCATCCCCAGCAACCTCCTAGACATACTCTTCCTCCCCAGCTCTCTCTGTTAGGCCGTAGACGTCGATGCCGGCAAGCTTCTGGGCGCGGGCGGCGCCACCGCGTTTGGCCACCGTTCGAGGAACGGACTGTGGGAGGTGGACGAGAAGAGCCTCCGCGACCTTTTCTGCTACCTCATCGTCAAGCTCTCCTTCCTCTACGCTGCCCCCCATCGCCGCCGTCTTCCCAGTACCGCCAGTGAGTCCAGCGAGGAAGACGACCAGCATACCGTTTCAATTAGATCGGCCTGACAAGCCGGGCCCATTGTCAGGCCGGTTTGTGTTTTTTTTTCTTTTGACCCAGCCAGCATGAGCCTAGTGGGCCGGCCCAGGGAAGCCTGTGCGTGCGGCCCGTGTTAAAAAAAATAGAGGTTATTTGATTTTCGATTCTTGAAAACTCATTCAGATGCTTTCGTATATTTAATTTTCCCGGAGATCTACCGATTCAAATTTAACAAATGAATATGTTCTGGAAACCTTGGAACATAAGCTATCCTTTAGAAGTGGTTTCAACACAATTAGATTTACATAGTGGTTGCAGTAAAAATAACAAAACAGGAGCTTTTCCAACTTAGAAAATCCATATCAATTCAAATAAAATTCCTAAAAATATAAATCCAACTTTAGAAATTCACAATTAGTGATACCCATCTGCCTATAGCATTAGATCTAATTTTTGAAACTTTTAAAGTAAATGCTATTTACCTATATGGTTAAATAGGCATTTGCCATATAGGATTTTATTAAACTCAAATCTATAATTGAAATTTTTATGGAACTCTTGTTGTTAAACCACATTTCCAAATACCTATCAATAGGTATTAATCTTAGTTCATGTGGACTTGTAGAAGGTATTTGGAAAGTTAATACTACTTGGTAGTGATTAGAAACTCGAACTTGCACACCTATTTCCAAATAATGGAAATGAATGAAAACCAACCTAAATTAGTGTTATATGTTTCTACCTCTGTTTGAAAACACGTGTGCATGCTTGAAGTGTTGTTTGTACTTGTTTGGTGATTGTGTGCATTTTTGTGTATTGTTGTTAGACGCTAGTGTTACCGAAGACGAGCCCGAGGGAGGATATTATCAAGAAGAAGAAGAAGGCTACCCCGGACACTTTGCCAACCAAGGCAAGCCATCTTTTGAATCATACTCCAAATGCCTAGTTTACCTATTGCATACTACTTGTTTTTATGTAAATTGCATGATTGAATTGCTACTCTAGAATGATAATTGTGTAGTGATATCTTGCTTAGCAAGAGCATCAAGCTGAGTTTATCCTACACTATTCAGTGGTATCATCACTCAATGTAGTTGCTTAGTCGCTAATAAAATTGAGGCCATCTATAAGGGGAACCCTATTTGAAACTGGTGACTTGAACTGGAAAACTTGAATTGGAGACTTCTCCTACATGATGGTTTTATGAAGGAAAATAATCTTGACTAAGGACTATGGAATGTATTTCTAAATGATAATAAGTGATGTACCATGTGAGCCAACCATTACCATACGACCACATTACCCCTAAATGGGAAGGGGCTTAATCCGTAGCTTGTTTATTCTAGTATGGGAGACCTTGTATCATCTGTTATAGAAGTAAGCCATGCGTGGGTGCTTCCGAACCGAGTGGAAATTTCCATTCATGCAACACTCTGCAGCGGGCAAAACTATGAGTGCCAAAATGGACTCTTAGGGAAGGATCCTATACTAGAGTAGACAAGTGAAAGAGTTTGTTTGATTATCTGAAACTCGCATACTTGGTGTATGACGAACCGTGGATTTCTCCCGGCAGATTTATCGAATCTTGTGGGTAAAGTGTACACCTCTGCAGAGGTTTCAAACCTATTCGAATAGCCGCGTCCGCGGTCATGGACAGTTGGCAAGCTGTACTTGACTTTTGTCAAGAATATTAACAACTTATGATGAACTTGGTGAATGACTTGACTTGACATTGATGTTGACCACCACTTGAAGTTCCTCTTTAGATTGAACTTAGAGAATTAAATCTTCTTCTCTACTAATCAACATTCTTGGGAAACAAAACTAGCTTTTGCAAACAAACTTAGTGCTTAGTCCACCATATGAACCATGCATATCTACTTCATCATTTAGTTTATAAGATGGTTTGCGAGTGCATCCAATGTACTCATGGCTGTGTCCCTGGCTATCAACTTGGCCAGACTATGGGGAAGATTATCCGGAGGAAGGTTATGAAGACGAATACCAGAACTAAGATCATCTCCTGAGTCGCCATTGCCTGTAGGGTGAAGGCATGGACCCAAAGACGTTAAATTCCGCTGCTATATTGTGTTGTAATATGAACTTGGTCACTATGACCATTTGTATTTGAACTATTCGTATTGTAATGTCTATGGAACTGGTTACCAACTACGTTATGTGTATCACAACAATGATTCTGGGATTGTGGTGGAATACATAACGGGCACTTTGAATTTCTGGAAATTCGGGTGTTACATGTGCTGGGAACAAATATATTGCTGCTGCTGCTTTGCTGATGCTGCTGCTGCTTTGCTGATGCTGCTACTGTTTTGCTGATGCTGATCCTTTGCTGCTGCTGCTGCTGCTGCTTTGCTGCTGCTGCTTATTAATTGCTGGAATATGTATATATGTGAATTGCTGCAGGTTATTTCTAAATGAGTTGCCCATTTCTCTCGAAATGTCGATTTACTTCCGTTTCGGTTGAGAAATGGGCACTCCTAGGTCAAAAAAATAGCAAAGGTCATGCCGAATTTTTCGGTCGACTCTAGCTTAATTATTGTACTAATTAAATTATTGTATATTTTGTATGAAGTGCTGACATGTCGAGCGGAGACAAAGATGTCGGGGCTGGCCCTTCTCAGCCCATGAGCGTCGAAGAAGAAGCAAGAAAAGCCAACCTAAAGTTTTGGCGGCTTGACGATGACTTGAGCGGGTCCAACGAGGAGGCCGAAGAAGCTGCGGTCGATGATCTTGGCGAGGAGGCGGAAGAAGGTGCGGCCGATGAAGTTGACTCGGAGTCCGAATATGACTTCGAGGCCGAAGATGGCGACGATGCCGGAAGCAGCAATGGCGACGAGGAGGATGACACAAGTAGTCATGGTGGCGGTGACCGCATGGACGTCGGTGGATCGGACGCCGCCGCTAAGAAGAAGAAGAAGAAGGAAAGGCATGATCAGACGCCGCCGGTACTCGGCACCAAGCTCAAAGAGTTCACGTATGTGAAACCGAGTGGCCAACCCATGGAGCCTGCGAAGCTTGCTGCTGGGTACGGCCTACAGCTCGGGTGCATCATGCGGGAGAGCATGAGCATCAACCAGAAGAACATAAGAGCTAAGGGCAATACGCAGTTGCACAAGCTCCTCATTGAGAAGCTTCACAACCGGTACAAGTTCCCAGAGCCGTTCGATAACAAGAAGCTCAAAGGGAACAAGGCCAACAAGTTAGCCCTCACGAGGATGAGCACAGCCTTGAGCAGCTGGAAAAGCTGAGTGAAGAAGAGGATTCTCGCCGGCAAAAGTTGGGAGGAGATAAAGAAGGCCGAGCCGATGCTCGACGAAGATGAGTTCATCAAGTTCAAGGATGCGTGCCTCACTACGGAAGGTATCAAATGGACCGAGTGGGGGAGGCGTATGCGGGACCTCAACATAGGTAACCAACGCTGCGGAGGCGGCGGTTACCGAGGAAAGAAGGTCGTTTGGGCAAAGGAGGACGCCGAGTATGCCCGTCTAGGGAAAGAGAACCCATGGCACAAATTCACGGACGAGCAGGTGATGCAGTTTGTCCGTGCCCGCTACTATCTCCACCCCAAACTCAAGGAATTCGTTACCGACGACGATGATGTGAGGAAGTTCCAGAAAAAGCTGGTAAGGAATTTACCGCGTATCTCAATCGAGTCGATATGCGTTCTAAATTTCTAAATGGCCATCTCTTTCCTTCTCTGTATAGAATCAACGAAAGATCTTGTGCTTCAAGTGCGAGCTTGTCCCAGGGGTCGACGGCGGACCTGCGGTGGGACACGCCCTTCAACAGGGCGATAAACGTGATCAAGGGGGGAGCCAAGTCCTTGCCACCGACTTCAGCTGGCCGTGTGGCCGGCTATGGTACGTACGACAAGGTTGGCGACTTCAAGAAAGAGGACCGCGAGGCGAAGAAAGAGAGGAAGGCCGCGGCAGTGGCGGCAGCGGCGGCCGCCGCCGCAAGTGAAAGACGCGAAGTTGAAAAGCTCTGGGAGCAGATGCCGGACATGATCGCCAAGCAAGTGCAATAGAAGCTCCGCGAGATCATTCCCGATGAGCTGTGGGAGGGGCTTGCTGCTTAGAATGCGGCAGGTCGATGAGGGGCGCTAGTGGTGCCCAGCATCTCCGGTAGCAACTCTATCCAGCACGTGTCGCCGGATGTGGTGACTCCCGATACCGCCAACGTCGAGGAGGCGCAGCCGGCGGCCACTCTGGTGCCCACTCCCGCCGTCGCCAACACAAACACGCACCCGGAGGTCGCTCTGGTGACACCACCTCCCGCCAACGCCAACACCGAGCAGCCAATCTCACCGGTGCCTCATCCCGCCACAGCTAAGGTGCAACTGACAGTGCTTCGTCATAAGGCATCTCGGCGGGAGAATGATACCGGTGTCTTGACATTAGCCGAGCTCAACGCCATCTCCAAGGTAATGACTCCGGCCAGCACATTTCATTTCCTTTGCCTTTGATGACTATAGCTAGCCAGCGACATCTCACGATATGCATGCAAACTTTTTTTCCCATAGGACACACCTTGCACACTTTTGCATTTCATGGACGGCGAGCTGAAGGATGTTGCCAAGGGCACAATCATTCAGCCAAATAGCACAGTCATGCATCACAAGGAGATGGTCTCAGCGGTGTTCAAGGTCCGGCTGGCTCGGGTGTTGCCGGGATGTGAAGACATTGACCCCCCCACCCAACCTCAAGGCGCCGATGAACATAAGACCCTTGCGGGTTGCTTCGGCTGGGTCTTGACATGGACGAAGACCCAGATTCGGCTTGTGAAGGAACAACAAGTTACTCAGCTGCCGCCACGCATGGAAAAAGTTACTGAGCCGCCGCCATGTTTGGCACCAGTTGCTGAGCCGGCGCCGCCACGTATGGCACCACCGCCTCGGCGGCCACAACAAGTTGTCTCCGCCAACACCTCCCGTCACCAGAAGTTGTTGGCCGCCGCTTTACCGCAGCCACCACCAGCACCACATGGCAAGGCAGTCGCTGCATCATACCTAGTACTGGTTGAGGACATCAACGATGATGATGATGACAACCCAGATGACTTGCTCAACACCGGCGCCACTGACTCTTTGTTCATGCCAAACATGGAAGAATCCTACCGTGTCCGTGAAGATCAAAATGCTCGCACCAAAGCATGCACGCGTCTGGACTTCCATGGTGCCCTAGAGGACACGCCTCCGGATGCTGGCGCCGCTGATCCTAAAGTCAATATGGGAAATATTTTCAGCCCCAACACACTCCATAAGGTGGTGAGCGGCGGTGATCAGTTGGCAACCGACTGTGGTGAGCAGTTGGAAACCGGTGGTCCCATCCAGAAGAAGCACCACCGGAAGAGAAACAAGAAGGATAAGCCGTCTACGAGCCAGCAGCCGATCGGTCCGAAGAGGCCCAGGGTTCACGACGACCCGATGTCACAACCCGCTAAGGGCACCTTGCAGGGCATAATTCATGAAGCTGGAAAACCGATTATGACTGAGGAGCAGGTCGCCCACGCGAGTGGAGCGATGGTGAGCCTTATGCACGGTATTCTGTTTCTAGAGGAGGGCCTTCTTAAGGAAACAAATCCATCGTACCCCGTTTTCACGGTGAAGGTTCCAGCGGACGTGGGCTTCATCGATGATCACCCCACGGATATCTTCTTCATATCGTACGAGGACGTCTTCAAGCTTTTCAACACCAAACGGCTGGACTATAACTTGGTCCGCCTATACGCGCTCCAACGGGCGATGAAGGTCAACAGAGAGGAGAACCCTGGCGTCGCGATAGCGGACCCCTACTTCATGCGTGAAGGCATGTTGATGAATCCAGCGAACCGTTCCAGAGCAAAGGAGTACCTCCAAAAGTTCCTGCTGAACAACAAGAGTAAAAAAGACATTCTTCTTCCTTACTTTCCCGAGTAAGTGCACACTCGCTCGGCCGCCGTAATAACTTGTCATTTCTTAGTTTTCAATAGCTCCTTTTCCAACATTCTTTCGTTTCAACTGTTTTGCGCGGAGACATATACTGCACATTGATCCTTGTTGCCCCGAGGTACTCAATAGCCGTCTACTTAGACTCGGGGAGTGAGGCAAAGACAAAAAACTACGCCTACATCAAGGGTGTTCTAGATGATGCTCTCGAGGGATACGCCAGGAAGGGAGGCAACTTCAGGAAGGGGGCGGAAAATGTCAAGGACGGCAGACACATGTTCAAGCACGTAATCAAGTTCCCCTACATCAAGCAGCCGCCTAACAGTGTCAAGGAGGCCTTCTACGCCCTCCATCACATGCGGGCGATCATACAGAATGAACATAGGCTTACGACGCCAGCTAGTGTCCGAGGATGGGCCGAAGTGTATGCAAGGATCGAGGACGCTGAACTTAGGGACGAATTCTTCCGCATCTAGAATCAGATTGCGACTATCTTGCAAGAAGATGTCATCACAAGGGGCGGAACCTTGTCCTACGCCAGACCATTGGCTAAGCGCGAGATCGAAGACCGGCTCCAGAAACAGCGTGACACTAGGACATGGACAACGAAAGATTGCTACAAACCGTTTCCGGAGCCATGCCAACCAAAGTCTTCATGATTCTTCCTAGTCGTTTTTGCATGTATGTCAATCGTGTGTGCTTAAGTCATAAACTTTACTGTCTGTAACTCATTCCGGTGTGTGTCTGTGTGTGAGGTGTAAACTTATAACTTGCCTTAGTCGAAAGCATTGTTGTTGGACTTATTTACTTTTGTATGCGGGATACTTATATATAACTCTTTTCTTAGCTCGAGTACTTTCCTTTTGTCGACATGCATGTGAATCCTTTCATTCTTTTGGTTGCATATGATATATGGCTTTGTTGACATATGTAACTCTTTTCTTATAGCTTGAATACTATATATATGGCTTTGTCTACAGAGATGCCGAGATGCTACGTGGTGTACAAAGGGTGGGTACCAGGAGTCTACGATGAGTGGGAGGATTGCCAGAAGCAAGTGAACAAGTTCAGTGGCAACTCCTACAAGGGGTATCCAACGAGAGAGCTAGCGGAAGCTAGGTGGAGGATCCACCTCCTAGGAGAGCGGAGAAACAACAATCGGATGAAGCCCTTGATGATCGTGCTCCCGGTCTTGCTCACCATTGCGGGTGTAGTCTACTCGGTCTTTTGGTGAGATGTGTAGTGTGTGTAATGTGTAATGTGTGTAATGCATGGACTTGGGCTATATATGCTCTAACACTTCTAATATTCGGGAACTTTGTCACTATTATGGTTCTAATTGTTTGTGATGATGATATATTTGTTTTGTACTGCATGCTGTGTATTCTGCAGTTATATTGTATACCTATATATATTCTTGTGCATTGCTGTGTATAAATACCAGAAAATATCAGTTTTTTTGGACCTGTACAAAATATCAGTGGCGCATATTGTAAGTTTCTAGTGGCGCATTGTTTATTAGTGGCGCATATAGCAATATGCGCCACGCATAAGATACTAATGGCGCATATGCTATATGCGCCACTAACCTTCACACTATGCGTGGCGCATATTGAGATGTGCCACCCATAAACTGTTACTAGTGGTGTGGCATTGGTGGCGCATCCCATATGCGCCACGCATATGCCAAAATGGTGCGCCACCAATAGCCTTTTTTCCACTAGTGCGGAGCTGGTGCCGTAGAAGTCTTCCGTGCAGCAAACGGAGGTGGTGTAGATGTTGTAGATCGCGTGGATGTGGTCACTGGAGGTGTAGGTGCAGCAGCCCGTGACGCCGAACTCGGTGATCTCCAAGTAGAACGCCCTGGAGAATAATTAGTTCGTGTCGCCTCGCGTCGATCTTGCACTTCACATTCAGCATTGCAAGCAAGATGGAACAAACGGGTAATAGTATGGTAAGATTTATATTGAAGAATTGTCTGAATTTCCTTATTTAACCCGCCAACGAATCGTGCCATTAATGCTTCATTATCCTCCTCTATACCACAACGCAGCATGCCAGTTTGCAACTCCTGATAGTAATCCTCTACAGAATTTTTGCCTTGATCTAGACGGGCTAATTTGGTAAGCATGGAACGCTCATAATATGGTGGAACAAAACGAATACGCATAGCATGTTTTAAAGCATCCCACATAGTGATTGGATTAGCATGAATAGCACGATAGTATTCAGACCACCATATGGAAGCAAAACTAGTGAACTCACAAGTAGCAGCACTAACACGTCTATCCTCGGGATAATTTAAGCATGCAAAACGCTGGTCTAATTCTAATTCCCAAGAGAGGTATGCATCAGGGTTATAACGACCATCAAATGTAGGAACATGTAATTTCAGTTTAGCAACATGGTCATCATCACGTACCAACGGACGGGGAGGTGGACAGCGAATGTAGGGCTGAGGACGACCAGGTGGTTGATCAACTGTGAAGTCATCCGCATACTCGCCCTCGTACTCATCTTCCCCGTAATAATCATCGAACTATGCATCACGGGCCTGTGTAACACCCGTAGCTCCTGCAACACCAGCAGCCGCAGTGCCTACAGCAGCACCCGCAGCCGAAGTTTGTGCCGGTGGATGGAGAACGCACTATGCATGTCCCACAAAGGTCGGTGGAGGAGACATGCGAGTCGGCTGTGGAGGAGGCGCGCGAGCCGGCGGTGGTGGTAAGCGTGCTAGCACCTCCTGGAATTTAGCGTCGAGCTTGGCGGTGAAGGTGGTCTCGAGTCCCTCGTGTTGCTCCATCGTGTCACTGAAACGCTTGTCCACATCCTGCATATGATCAGACAAAAGTTTGGTGACGTGAGCCTGCAAGGCTTCACCCTCCAGTGGCGGTGTCTCGGTGTTATCTGGTGGCATGATTAGTACGCAAAAGCACAGTTATAGAATAGAGATACAACAGGGACAGGGGTGGAAAGTGCATAATCTATCAAGCAAACCAATACTCTTACCCGTTCTTACCCTGCAGCAGATGGCGATCAGCAACCGTCGTGATCAAACTTCAGGAAGATTGAATAGAGCGATTGCCATGTGGTGTCAACGCACGGTGTAGGAATATGTGGAGCTCTGGGTGGCTGCAATATCTGTAGCAACAATTTCAAAACAGCAATGCAAGGTTGAATAACAGCTCAACGACGGTACTGTGCTGGTCCTAGACTATCCCAAGCTAGAGACGCGAGTCTAGAACACCATGAGTCACGCCGCTAGACCGAAAAGCAATAGGCAGCAGTGCTCTGAACAGCGTGTGAATGAGGCAAAAAGCACTATGATGGAAAGTGTCTCAGAACAATCAGCAAGGTGAAATATCAGTATAGGATCAAGATTTTTTTTTAAAATTTCCAAAAACTGCACGAAACTGCTCCGAAAAGCATGCAAACGCCAATTTTTTTTCACTATAATGGCGTATAGCTCAAAACGATCCCAGAAGCCTAAAAATAGTATAGGCCGAAAAAAAATTCGGAGGAGTTTCCAGACTTTTTTTTGCTCTCCCCTCCTCTTTCCTTCTGGCCGAAACTTTCTGGAACTCGGATCAAGTTACAACTCGGATCGGATCTGCAATGATGGGAAACAAGAGTAGGAAAACGAAAACAAGGATATGTGGTGGCGGAGGCGGTATGTGGGCGCAGGGTGGTAGCAAGGGTATGGCAGAATCAGTGGTGGCGGTGGTGATCGCGGAATCGGTGGTGGCGGTGGTGATCACGGAATTGGTGGTGGCGGTGGTGATGACGGTGACCAGAACTCGAAACTCTAAAGGTCTAGACCTAAAACTAGCACTGGACACGATGATGCAGACTAGAATTCAAGAAAGCAAATACTGAAAAGAAAAGATGCAAAAGGCCCAAAAAAGTTTCTAGGATATGGATCTAACCCTAATTGTTTGGCTTTTTATGGTTTATAGGAAGAAGAACAGATGCAATCTAAACTACGAAAACTATAAGATCTCACCGAGAAACCCGAAATCTGATACCACTTGATAGGGTAAAGGTGCCCGATCTTTTGATGAGACGATAACTATCGATTATGGTGGAGGTCGACATTGACGATCCAACTACAAACGTGCGAGACGTTGCGCCTTAGCAATCGATACACCAACTTCCGAGGCTATTGATCACGCCGGAGCTAGATAAACCTGATCACGAGGATCAATCCCTGCAAGCAATCAAAGAACAAGCAAGAATTATAGATGCAATCAAGATATTGCGAATATAGATGAAGGCTTTATTGAAGAGGTGGGATTCTGTCTCTGCGTAGTACAAAAGGTTGATTTGACACTTGTACCTATGGCGAAGAGTAGCTCGTGGCTAAGTCTTTAACTAAACAAAATCCAAGTTCTAATGATGGCTAGGAGGAGGTATATATAAGGGAAAAGGCAGGGATTTTCGTACAGCCCTAATGGGCCATCCGAAAATAACCCTAGATGGGCTGATTTCCACTCAACCAGCCTCCAGAAAATCCCTAAATTATCTGGGATGAAAATACATGGGTTTAACCCATAAAAATGAGAGACATCATCGATCGAACCATATCTAATATAGTTCGATTCCGGCATTCAGACACACCATTGCGCTGTGGTGTTCTAGGTGGCGTGAGTTGCGAAACGATTCCGCTTGCTTTAAGATGCATGAGAAAATCATAACTCAAATATTCACCTCCACGATCGGATCGTAGAAATTTAATTTTCCTGTTATGATGGTTTTCCACCTCATTCTGAAATTCTTTGAACTTTTCAAACGTTTTAGATTGATGTTTCATTAAATAGACATACCCATATCTACTTAAGTCATCAATAAAAGTGAGAAAATAGCGATATCCACCGCGCGTGGAAATACTCATTGGTCCGCACACATCAGTATGTATGATTTCCAATAAGTCCGTTGCTCGCTCCATTATTCCGGAGAACAGGGTTTTGGTCATCTTGCCCATGAGGCATGGCTCGCACGTGTCAAACGATTCAAAATCAAGAGACTCCAAAAGTCCATCAGAATGGAGTTTCTTCATGCGTTTTACGCCAATATGACCTAGACGGCAGTGCCACAAATAAGTTGGATTATCACTATCTACTTTGCATCTTTTAGCCTCAATGTTATGGATGTGTGTTTCTTTGCTTTCGAGATTCAGAAGAAATAAACCATTCACGACAGGTGCATGACCATAAAAGATATTATTCATATAAATAGAACAACCATTATTCTCAGATTTAAATGAATAACCATCTTGCAATAAACACGATCCAGATATAATGTTCATGCTCAACGCAGGCACATAATAACACTTATTAAGGTTTAAAACTAATCCTGAAGGTAAAACTAAGGAGACCGTGTCGACGGCCATCACGTCAACTTTTGATCCATTGCCGACACGCATCGTCACCTCATCCCTTGCTAGCCGCCGTCTATTCCGTAGCTCCTGTTTCGAGTTACAAATATTAGCAACTGAACCAGTATCATATACCCAGGCACTACAACGAGTGCTAGTAAGGTAGACATCAATAACATGTATATCAAATATACCTTTGATGGTGCCAGCGTTCTTGTCTGCTAAGTACTTCGGACAGTTGCGTTTCCAGTGACCCTTGTCCTTGCAATAGAAGCACTCAATGTCTGGCTTAGGACCAGAGTTGAGCTTCTTCTCAGTAGGGGCAACGCGCTTGCCGCTGTCTTTCTTGAAGGATCCCTTTGCACCCTTAGCTTTCATGAAGCTAGTGGTCTTGTTTACCATCAACACATGATTATCTTTCTTGATATCCACCTCCGCAGCTTTCAGCTTAGCGAAGAGCTCAGTGATCGTATCAGTGGAACCAATTTTTGTGAGTAACTACAAAGCCTTTGTAGCTAGGAGGGAGTGATTACAGAACTCTATCAATCTTGAGCTCTTCTGGAATCTTGCAGTCCAGCTACTCAAGGCGTTGAGTGTAGCCCGACATCTTAATGGCGTGCTCACTAACGGAACTCCCTTCCTCCATCTTGCAGTTAAAGAACTTCTTAGAGATCTCATATCTCTCAGAACGGACTTGAGTCTGAAACATGGTTTTTAGTTCCTCAAGTATCTCATAAGGCCCGCGGTACTTCTCAAAACGATTTTGAAGTTCTGGTTCCATAGAAAACAACATGGTACTCATAATCGCATCATATTCATCTCTGCGAGAATTGAAGTCAGCAAGTTCTTCAGTTTTCGCTGTTGCAGCAGGGGGGTTACCTAGCGCTTCCTCAAGTACATAAGCTTTTTGTCTGCCAGCGAGAATGATCCTCAGATTGCGGAACGAGTTGGTGAAGTTAGACCCATTGTTTTTAAGCTTTTCTTTTTCAGCAAACACGTTGAAGTTGAAGTTGGACTTAGCCAGTTGATCTACAACATTGCAAGTACAATTTAGACTATGTTCATGATAACTAGTTCAACTTAATCAAATTACTAGATGAACTCCCACTAAATTCAACATCCCTCAAGTTGTTTAGTGAACACGATCCAAATTCACCACACCTAATCCGATCTTTACGAGAAGAGATGTGGTTTCAATGGTGGACAACGAAGTGTCAATCATATCATTCATATGACTCATGTTTAACCTTTCGGTTCGTGTGTTCCGAGGCCATGTCTGTACATGCTAGGCTCGTCAAGCCAAACCCAAGTATCTCCGCGTGTGCAAAAACTGGCTTGCACCCGTTGTATGTGAACGTAGAGTTTATAGCACCCGATCATCACGAGATGCTTCAAAACGACGAACTTTTGCAACGGCGCATACGAGGGGAGAACACAATTTTATCTTGATCTTTAAGTGAGGAATCATCTTATAATGCTACCGTCGCGATCAAAGCAAAATAAGATACATAAAAGGATAAACATCACATGCATATAATTTTATGTGACATGGTATAGCCAATCTCCGCGCAATGATCTCCATCTTGTGCGCGCCGGCATGATCTCCATCACTCCACCATGATTGCCTCCACCACGAATAGCAACTACAACTATTGCTAACTACTTAGTGATAAAGTAAAGCTATTACATGGCGTATAAGAAGTTGACACGCAGGTCATACACAATTATAAAGACAACCATATGGCTCCTGCCGGTTGTGAACTCATCGACATGCAAGTCATGAAATATTACAAAACATGATCATCGCATACATCTCAATTCATACACATCATGTCTTGGGCCATACCATATCACAAAACACTCCCCTGCAAAAACAAGTTAGATGCCTCTACTTTGTTGTTGCATGTTTTACGTGGCTTATGGGAGTAACAAGTTAAGAACGATTCTTACCTACAAAAAGCCACAATGGTGATATTATGGTTGCTAACATCCGTTGTAAATCCCATGACTAATATAGTGAGAGAAACTGGCATCCACCAGCCGCATGTGTGGAACAAGCCACACGTCAAGTGCGGAGCTGGTCTCGCGAACGAGGTCGCGTAAAGTTGGCCTGGACCGCTTCGATCTCACTATGCCGCGCCATAAGAAATACACAACAAGAGGTTTGCAACAGAAAACATCAACGCCCGCAACAAGCATGTTGTGTTCTACTCGTGAAACACATCTACACATAGATCTAGCTCTGATACCAGTAAAGGGTTTCGCAGCATAGTAAATCAAAAAAATTCCTACGGATGCGAACAAGAAAGGCAAGATCTAATTTAGGAGATGTAATCAATGAGAGAGATAGATGAGATCTTCATACCCTTGAAGAAATCGCACAGGGGAAATGTTCAACAGAACGTGGATGATGTAGTCGTACTAGCCTTCTCCTCCTCACGATCCGATCTGATCCAACGCCGCAAGTGGTGACGCCTCCGAGAGATGCACACGTACAGTGCACCAATGACTCCGCCTTCCCGGTCCAGCGAGATATGGTGGAGTAGTAGATGGGATCGACAGCACGACGGCGTGGTGTCTATGGTGGAGAGTATGCGCCGACAGGGCTTCGCCTGTTTGCATGGTGGAAGAAGAATGGAGAAAGGAGGCTTTAGAAACCGGGCAGCGGCTCCGCGGAAATTAGGTCTCACGAGCCCCGTCCGTCCTGTCTCCTTTTATATAGGCGTGACTTGGAGCAAAAGGTAGGTCAAATACCAAACCTCGTCACGCGAGCTGTCCCTGGCGGCGCTGAAACGATCGATGATCGATCTACCGAGCAGCTTCTCGTGCATGTCATACGTACATGGGCTGGTTCAGCCACGGTGCACCGGCCATGGCTTATGGGCCAAAGCCCTGCCGGGCAGTGCCAGCCGCCAGGAGCGAGCGAGGCTCTAGCTCGAGGGGTGAGCGCGCTAGGCACTGGCCGCCTCGATGCAATCGAGAGCGAGCCAGGACGCCCTGGCCGCTGCGCCACCTTTTTTTTAATTTATTTCTGATAAATAAATACTATTAATATTTATTAATTCATACAATTAATAAATACAAATATTTTTCACCCAGAACAATTCCGTAACTTTCCGAAACGCTTTCACATATATCCCGAACTACCCTAGCGTTGATTTGCGTTAAGTGTGTGACCCTACGGGTTCGAGAATGCGCGGACATGATCTCCATCAATAATCAATAGCGGGATCTGGAAATCCATATTGACTCCCACGCACTCAACGATGATCATATCGGATGAACCACGATGTCAGGATTCAATCAATCCCATATTTGTATTCTCTTCGTCACGCGATATTTTACTCACCCGAGATTCGATCGTCGGTATCGGCATACCTAGTTCAATCTCGTTCTCAGCAAGTACTTTACTCGTTCCGTAATCCGATATCATTATGTGATTAACTCCTTAACCACGTGCTTGCAAGCGATGTTGATATCGATTACCGAGTGGGCCCGAAGTATATCTCTCCAACTCGGGAGGGATAAATTCCATCTCAATACATACAACCCAACAAGTACTTTCTGATCACCTGAGAGACACCTTTATGATCACCCTTTCATAGGATGATGTTTGATGACCTCAAAGCTCTCTTTCGGTACTAGGGGGTTGTATTATCTCATGGTCTAAGGATTACAATACATGACATAGAAAAAAGCTTCGCAAAGATGAACACAATGACACGATCTAATTGCTGTGCTTTATTTGGGTCTGTCCATCACATCATTCTCCTAATGACATGATCTCATTATTAATTGACAACCCATGTCTATGGTTAGGAAATCTTAACTATCATTAATCAATGAGCTAGTCCATAGAGGCGTACTAGGGACACGGTGTTGTTCATAAACCACACAAGTATTAAAGTTTCCGCTTAATACAATTCTAGCATGGAATATAAACATTATCATGAACAAGAATTATAATAATAACATCTTTATTATTGCCTCCAGGGCATAATTCCAACACTTAGCACATTGAGTTGCATGTTACCTACAGGACATAATGATCATGCACACATCACTGAATACTATTGTGTCCGTTCATCACTTGTTCATAATAATCCGAGTAGCACAGCTGAGGCATGGCACAAACCAATTTTGTTTTCATATGTTTTGGACTGGTTTGACCTTATTCATCATAAATTTGATCATTGGTCTTCTTTGCGAAAACTGAATTTAATATTGAACAACAAGACTATATATCTCTTTCTTTATCACCATTATGATGATTCTTTGTACTTCACTTATACCTACAATTTAAGTTGCTTGATGTATAGTCGACATATTTTTCATGTGAACAAAAATAATACAACATGTTATGTATATATATACTCTGCGTACATGTTGTTCTTTTTGTTCCTACCACTTTCAGCTTACCCAAAGCCGAGGATGGCTTTTCTTGAAGAAAGGGAGGATGATGAGGATACAATCATGGATCATGCTGATTTTGAGTGTTTGAGCTGGAATGAAATATTGAGTCTAATTGATGATTATTATAAGGTGAATTCTTTCCTAGTTGAAAAGAATGTCTTGATATCTCCGAATTATATACTACCTAAAGCAATGTAATATGTTGTATTTAGGTATGTCATTTGTCAAGATATCGCCAGCGGGAGGAGAGGGAGGACGGTGATCGAGAGACAAGTGGAGATCAAGTCTGGATGAGCATGAGCACATGATGGCGCACTAGGACTGCCTACGACACGATGTCTACACGTCTAAGGCGCGCTACACACATGGCCTGCGTGCCAGAAATAGGCTGAACCCATATATGGGTCGGTATGTACCCATTTGAGTCAAACTGAGTCAGTTTGGGCCCAAACCAGGCTGGTTTTGGGCCAGGTCAACGCTGAGGATGCCCAGCCACCTATAAGTACTCCTGGGCGCCCCCTCAATTAGGGTTAGACCACATTTAGACTAAAGATTACATCATTGAACTGCTATAAGCATTCATCTGAATTCCTCCGCACCAATTCATCTGGATTTGGTGATATACTGCTGCAAGTTTAGTGTGATCTGTTGTTCCATTGGGAATCAGTAGATTGCAAACTACCATTTCGTGGTCGATGGCTACATGCGCAAGTGTGTGGAGTCGTGAATATCCTACAGGGTTTGAGAGTTGTTGCATTGGCATCAGGGTTCAAGCGAGGAGAGTTCATCGGTGACACCAAGTTATCCCCGACAATCAACTGTTGCCATCATCACCATCGCATCGCTCACGAGAAGATCGTGCCACCCCATATCATCTTGGTATCAGATTTCCATGGTTTACTCGGTGAGCATCCAGAAATTCATTCCTGCAATTCGTTTTTGTTTTCAGACCTATCCAGAAAAAGCAAAAAAAAAAATTAGGGTTCTTAGCTTTGCCATAGCCTAGATTGCACCGTTATGAGTTTTAGTCGCTGATTGTCTATTTCGCGTATCTTTTCTTTCAATTCGTAGGAGTCTAGGGTCCTCAATCTTTTCTGCAACTTAGTTTCAAGTTTAGATCTTGTTTGGAGTATCTTTGATCGTCTATCTTTTTCCTTGGTTCGTATGAGCTGTTCTTCCGGCTATAGCTTAGATCCTGCAGATCGGATCGGCAATCAAAACAAACAAAAAAATGCTCGCTCGCACTCCTCGAACGAGTCCCGATCGGTCCTGCTGGGCAATTCCATCGGGCTGATTGTTTTCTGCTTGCGCGCCATAGCCTCCAATCCCGATCTGCACAAGTTTTTTAAAAAAAGGAACGAGCGCCCGCTCGCCCGACCACAGACAGTCTCTATGGTCGAGCGCGAGTTTGCCTCGCTAGGCGCTGGGAGGTCGCCCGACCCCAGACAGCCTCTGCGGTCAAGCGCTAGGCTTTGTCCCAATTTTCGTTCAGTTAAAAAAAAGGAAAAAAAAACTAGGGACATACACTGTAGTTTTGTGTGCAGTACAAGCCGCACCACAAATACAAAAAAAAAGAGACAAACTACTTTGGCCTGCTGTCCGTTTCGCATCACCGTCGCGCTGCCGTGCGTTTCCGGTGTCGTATCTCTGTCGCGACATGTTTTTCGTCGGTTTCACTGCCGTGATAGCGTGTTACCAATGTGTCCACATAGTGTTCCTTCTACACGATTTTGATCGCTTTAGCTACAGCTTGTCTACAGCATCGTGTTAGGAGCTTATCCATACGAGACTAGCTATTTCGTGCTCATCAGGCTGCTGCCGTGTGCGCAATCTTGTGCCTGTTCATTGAGCCAGTGCTAGCGTCTCTCTTGTGCATTGCAATACGAGCTATTGTGCGTTGTCACTTATATCTACTGAGCTCTTCTTCAGAGTGGCTTTGCCTCGTTTATCTCCACCGTGTGTGTTTTCGTGGGTCCTGTCATACGATCAGCACTAGGACTTATTTATGATGTACTTAGGATACCATATCTACAGCTCCACCATATATTCCTAGTTTGTCATCTGATCGCTCTTATACCCTCTGTATTCACTTCTTCACACGAGTGCATTGGTCATTTATCCGATTTGGTAAGCATCGCTATTCACCTTGGAAAAGTAAGATTCACCTTTTCTTGTCAGTTTTGAGTGAGTAGAGTGTTTCACCATATATAGATATTTGTTATTGCACTAATTATGGCAGATGACGTTATGGATACTGTGGAGGCTGGCAGATATCATTTTTTCCACCACAGATATTGTAGTGCCACTTTTTGGGAGGAAGAACGTGGAAACTTTGACGGTGATGGGCTCCTTCACCATGGTGTGATGATTGGAGATAGATGTGCTGCAACCACCATTGACCACATCTCTACCATCAATTTAATCAGCATTGAGGTCGTCGAGACGTTGCACCTACCCACACGTGCTAGTACAGCGCCATACCTCTTGTGTTCCTCATATGGCACCTTGCTGATTTCACACATAGCCGACGTTCCTGTTACTTACGGAGGGCATACCGAGGTTATTCGTTGTGGTGTATCCCCAATGCCACTTGAATCTTGTCTTATTCTATTGGGTTGTCCTTGGTTCCACACCTATCATGGTCAGCCTTGTCGTGATAGGCCGACAGTTTCATTCAAGTGGAATAAGCAGCGGCGTGCTTGGCTGCGTCTAACAGCTGAACAGTTTCATAAGAATCATCTTCTTCGCAAGGAGAGGACAAAGGAGTTCTGCTTGTCGCCTAAGCACAAGGTCATGATGGATGGTGGCAGTCCCATTATTTGCCATCTTGACCATGGTGTGCTTCACAACCCATGTGAGAATGAGAGCCACATAGCCAAATTGAGTGGTGTTATAAAAAGTGAGCTGTGTGATTCCACCAAATGTGAGGTTGAGAGCATACACTTTGAGAGTATGAGCAAAAATCAACACACAAGAGTAGTCGACGATAGGATATGTGAGGATATTTCAACTAATGTAACTCTGTCTACTCCTAGTGTTGTTTCTTGTGATATGCAGGTTGCTTTTGAAGAAAGGGAGCCGCCTATTTTACAACCTGCATCATCGGTTTGTGCATTATCACTTAAGGAGGATGTTCCAGTGCCTACTTCTTCTGAGGAGCATGTCATTGACATAGGTACTGATTTGGAACCACAACAAGCAACTATGGATAATATTTGTGAGTCTACTCCTTTGCTGGTTCCTTCTAGTGATTTATCTTGCACTAATGTTTCAGCACCATGTGATAATTTGCATATTTCGAATTTTGTTCATGTGGTAGTGCTGACACATAAGGAAGTACTTGCTAGAATACCATCGAATGACATTGTGTATTCCATCATGCTAAAAGAACCTCTTAGTTTGCGTTGTGCTATGAATAAGATTTCTGAAATTTCATATTTCAATTCTAGCACACATGCCTATTGCTTCATGTTTAACTTGATTGGTGAATATAGCATGGATGATAATTTTCTTGTCGATCACGTATGCATAACATGTGATAGAATTAATGAACTGAAACTTGCTGTTTTCAGTCCTATATGCTATGTGTCGCAGTTCTTTTTGTTGTGGGACACTAGCTTATGTTCAAAATAGTTTGATGCATTCTGGTCTAGTTGAAGTGTTTCAGCCCACAAAACTTGATATGTTGGGTTGCTCTAATCTTGCTAGTTTACCATCAAATTGGTTCAATTCATTGTGTTTGTTCCACAATTTGTTGCCTACGTGTGCTACTGATCCCTACTTCACTTATATTAGCACATTGAGTTGCATGTTACCTAGAGGACATAATGATCATGCACACATCACTGAATACTATTGTGTCCATTCATCACTTGTTCATAATAATCCGAGTAGCATAGCTGAGGCATGGCACAAACCAATTTTTCTTTCACATGTTTTGGACTGGTTTGACCTTATTCATCATAAATTTGATCATCGGTCTTCTTTGCGAAAACTGAATTTAATATTGAACAACAAGACTATATATCTCTTTGTTTATCACCATTATGATGATTCTTTGTACTTCACTTATACCTGCAATTTAAGTTGCTTGATGTATAGTCGACATATTTTTCATGTGAACAAAAATAATACAACATGTTATGTATATATATACTCTGCGTACATGTTGTTCTTTTTGTTCCTACCACTTTCAGCTTACCCAAAGCCGAGGACGGCTATTCTTGAAGAAAGGGAGGATGATGAGGATACAATCATGGATCATGCTGATTTTGTGTGTTTGAGCTGGAAGGAAATATTGAGTCTAATTGATGATTATTATAAGCTGAATTCTTTCCTAGTTGAAAAGAATGTCTTGATATCTCCGAATTATATACTACCTAAAGTAATGTAATATGTTGTATTTAGGTATGTCATTTGTCAAGATATCGCCAGCGGGAGGAGAGGGAGGACGGCGATCGAGAGACAAGTGGAGATCAAGTCTGGATGAGCACGAGCACATGATGACACACTAGGACTGCCTACGACACGATGTCTACACGTCCAAGGCGCGCTACACATATGGCCTGCGTGCCAGAAATAGGCTGAACCCATATATGGGTCGGTATGTACCCGTTTGAGTCAAACCGAGTCAGTTTGGGCCCAAACCAGGCTGGTTTTGGGCCAGGTCAATGCTGAGGACGCCCGGCCACCTATAAGTACCCCTGGGCGCCCCCTCAATTAGGGTTAGACCACGTTTAGACTAAAGATTACTTCGTTGAACTGCTGTAAGCATTCATCTGAATTCCTCCGCACCAATTCATCTGGATTTGGTGATATACTGCTGCAAGTTTAGTGTGATCTGTTGTTCCATTGGGAATTAGTAGATTGCAAACTACCGTTTCGTGGTCGACGGCTACGTGTGCAAGTGTGTGGAGTCGTGAATATCCTACAGGGTTTGAGAGCTGTTGCATTGGCATCTGGGTTCAAGTGAGGAGAGTTCATCGGTGACACCAAGTTATCCCCGACAATCAACCGCTGCCATCATCACCATCGCATCGCTCACGAGAAGATCGGGCCACCGCATATCATAGACCTTGTGACTAGAGTCACGACAAAGAAGATTATTGTATCCACCAAAGAAATGAAGAAACCCGAATGTGGCACAAGGCTCTTGATGAGCTTGGTGAAAAAGGTTTGTGAGCTTTATCCTTTTATTTGTGAACTTTGCCATGAAAAAGGTCATTTTAATTTTCAATGCTCAGGCCATAATAATGACCTTTCTCATCCAATGAGGACCGCAATTTTGTCTTGTGATGACAAGATCACTCTCAATCAGCATGATGAGTTTACTTTATTTTTGGGGTGTGAAGAGTTATCTACAAAGACTTCTTTGGTAGACATGAGTGCTCTTGATATTAATAGCATCCTTCGTGGTTGTCTTCTCTATTGTGTTAAAGATTGCCTCGCAAATACTTACATACAAAATGTTATAAAAGAGGATGCTTTAACCCAAATTTGACAGGGATGATTTTTGTTTCTATCTTATTAATAAAAAGGAGGAATCCTCCAAAGTTTCTTCTATCATTTCTATTAGTAAACCAGATTATGTGGAGAAGCTTTCTTTCAAGCCTCTCCCTCCTAAAGAAGAGAGTAACAAGAAGAAGAAGAAGAGGAGTAAAAAGCGAGAGGAAACGGTATCTTCCCCTAAGCATGTTGCTCCTATTATAATTTTTGACGAGTCTGAACTTGATGATGTTCTTATGCCTGTTACCTATGTTAGTGATCATGATTGGGAAAAGCACTCTACTTTTGATATTGAAAATCTTTTTGGTACCGATTCTAAAAATTATGAGGTTAACAATTGTTGTACCATTAGTGCTATCCATGTTCCTTTCAATGATGATATGTTTACAAATGAACACACTTTCGAAGATAGCTATTCACTAGTAGAGAAAAGGCTATCCCTGGCGCACCAAAATGGCTTATCCCTGGCGAATTTTGGTTCGCCAGCGACTTATATGCCGGCGGTAATGCTTACCGCTGGCAAATTTTGCAGTTCGCCGGGGATAATTTTTTTACCGCTGGCGCATTTGGCATGTGCGCCGGGGATAACATGTTATCCCTGGCGAATTTGTAATAGGTGCGCCGAAAATAAAATTTTAGAAAATCTAAAAAAATTCAAAAAAAATCGAAAAAATTTCCAAAATATTTTAAAATTATAAAAACCTAAATAATATGAAAAACTATGCATATATGATTTTTTTGACCATTTTATCACACCTGGAACCTTCTCAATTCACACCGAAATGGTGACTTCCCGCTTGGTCACCCATCCTCAAAGTGCTCCGGTCCTAGCACGCTTAACTTCCGAGTTCCATTTGCATGAGTTACCCCTAAACTTGTTATAGCTTCTTGATACTATTACCCTTTCAATCCTTATAAGCCTTATGTGTGTGAGTGTAGGAGTGTGTGTATGTGAGTGTGTGAGTGTAGGAGTGTGTGTATGTGAGTGTGTGAGTGTAGGAGTGTGTGTATGTGAGTGTGAGTATGTGTGTGTGCGAGTATGTGTGTGTGTGCGCATGTGAGTATGTGTGTGTGAAAAAATCCTAAAAATCTCAAAAAATTCAAAAAAATTCAAAAAATCTCAAAAAATTCAAAAAATCTCAAAACATTTAGAAATCTCCAAAAACCCATGTAAATGATAAATAATCCAAAAAATCTTAAAATCTTTTAAAAATCCATAAAATCTGAAATTTTCATGAATCTAAAAGTGCAAAAAAGTCCATTTTCCCTTTGGAATTTGAGAAATCTAAAAATTATCCCCGGCGCATTAACCATGTGCGCCGGGGGTAAGCCCCCTTATCCCCGGCGCATAAGGGCATGTTCGCCGGTGGTAATTTCTGGATTATTATCCCCAGCGCATTGCTCTTAATTCGCCGGTGGTAAGCCCCCTTATCCCCGGCGCATATCTAGTGTATTTGCCGGGGATAACAATGGATAGGGGCCGGCCCATCCGGGGTGGGACCGCCAGCTATTATCACTGGCGAATATGGGACTTATGCGCCAGCGGTAATCTCGTATCACCAGCGAATAAAGGTGGATGCGCCAGGGGTAATATTATCACCGGCGAATATATTTCCTATGCACCGGCGATAGTCATGCTGGCTATAAGCAAATCTCTACTAGTGATTCTATTGCTTATGATGATTACAATGATGAGTATAATACCATTGAGGAGGAAACAAGGTATGATTACAATATGCCTCCTATTTTTGATGATTATGGTGATGAGAATAATTTTGTTGAATTTGCTCCTACTACGATTGTTCATGTGGGGAGTATTAATTCTTTTGTGCATGTGGCTCATGATAGGGATGTTTTATGTGATAGTTATATTGTTAATTCTATTCATGATGCTACTGAAAGTTACTATGAGAGGGGGAAACATGGTTTGATGGATCTCAATAATATTAAGTTTTCCCTCTTTATGTTGCAAATCTTGAAGTTGCACTTGTTTTATCTATCCATGTTTGTTACAATGTGCCTCGTTGATTTATTTTCTTACAAGATTCCTATGCATAGGAAGTGGTTTAGATTTAAATGTGTTTCATATTTGCTTTTTAATGCTATATCTTGCTTCAAGTTCTTTTGTGGCGCCCTTGCCTTAAGTTCTCTTCGGGCACCTATGTGAGCATTTTCTGAAATTACTGCGCCTAGCTCAAAGGCGTTAAAGAAAAGCACTCTTGGGAGATAACCCAATGTTTTATTTTCAGTACTTTTTCTTTTATTTTGAGTCTTGGAAGTTATTACTATTGTAATGACCGCTCCTTATCATTTTTATTTTGTTGTTGTGCCAAGAAGAACCTCTAATTTGAGGGAGGTAAGATTTGGGGAAGTTGCTGTCTGAAACAGATTTCGGTGCTGCACCGTAAAAATTTGTGGAAATTCTCAGAATATCTTTTTGATCTGCGATTTCTTGTGCATATGCCCCAGGTTATTTCAAACTTTTATTAGTTTTGCACTTTTTGATTTGAGCAGCAGAAAACCCTCTGAAAAATCGATCTTTGTCAGCTGTTCTGTTTTGACAGATTTTTGCCACTATTTGTGTTTGCCTCTCGATTGCTTCTTTTTGAGTTCTTTTTTCCCTGGAACTTTTGAGGAAGTTGCTACAGTAGTAGATGCTTTAATATGTCGTGTGCTTGAGTTAAAATCTAAACCAAAAGATTTGATTTATTATTATGCTTACACTAATGTTGCTAATAGAATTGTGTGAAGTTTTGTATGAAGGAAGTTTTCAAGTGTAGGGAAAGGAGAGTGATGAGATGAGATGAAGAATGGACAAAAGCTCAAGCTTGGGGATGCCCATGTCACCCCAAGAAATATCCAAGAAGTACAAGCGTCAAAGCTTGGGGATGCCCCCGAGGCACCCCTTCTTCATCGGCAAAAATCAGGTCACCTTTGAAGACACTATATTTTTATTGCTTCATATTCTATGCGTTTTTCTTGGAGCGTCCTTACTTTTGCTTTCACTTTTATTTTGCTTTGTTTGCTGCAATAAATGGTTGGATCACATCATGTTTGTTTTGGAGGGAGACTTACTCCATTTTTCATTGCCAAGAACACTCTAGTTTTCACTATTATCGTTCAACGAGTGTTCTCTTTTTCTAGAACTGCGTTTAGCTTTCATTTTTTGCCTTGATTTTTGTTCAGATCTTGTTATATATTTGCATCAGGGTGTATTTGGACCTCTGGTCTATGTTGGTTTTCATCAAAAGAGTTTTTTCAAAAAGTTTTGAATGGTGTTGGAAAAGAGAAAGAAGTTTCATGCAAAAAGTGGTACAAAAAGGAGCTTGTTTAGATTGCGGCTTAGACTTTTGCATGCCATGCTTGATGTCGTTTTGATAGCATGCTTAGTGATTTCTGCTGTAGCATGACTTGTCTCAAATGACTGAGATTGCTTAATGAGCCTTTGAAAAAAATCATGCGTTGTTTTTATTATATGGAAGCATTTATTTGGTTTTCTCCTTGATGCTTTATTTGGGTTGACTTAGCGCATGCTTACAACATGTTTGACTATTACAAAGTCGCCATAAGCCTCTATGATCATTTGGTTTTTGACTTGTGATGCCACTTTATGCTTCTTTTAATGATGTTTTGTCGCTATGCATGATTATGGCCGTTATTGCTCTCTTAGTTGGTCGCTCCCAGTCTTTTGCTAGCCTTCATTTTGTACTGAGTATGAGCTCTACTCGTGCATCCAACTCCCAAAAACCAAGTTTGCCAATGTGTCCACCATACATACCTATTAGCAATTTGCTATCCAAAGTACATTTGACTTCCTTTTATCTATCCTTTGAATTAAACTCTTTTTGGTGTTATGTGAAAATTAGTCAGTAAAGCTCTTACGAACCTGACGGCACACTTTACTTTTCTCGCTTTTAAAATTTTGACATTGTGGCTCTCTTATGTTGATGTTATGCTTGCAAGTTGTAAGTTGGAAATTAGCCAAACCATGCTGTCATGGGGCAAGCTTTCAACATTGCACTTTCTCTCATTTGAGTTGATATCGTGATCTTTTGTTTATGGATACTCGCGATGTGAAATAAGTTTGGATCTTGCGAGATCATGGAGTTTGTATATGTGTTAGAGAAATGCCTGGGCCACTAATCTAAGCCATGGATCATTCATGGTGGAAATTTACAGCATGCCCATAGTGGACATTCGACGATGCAGCTCACAATAAAAAGCTATACCAATGGTAAATAAAAAGAGATGCCGAGGTGTTCATTGTCTGTTTATCTTGTCATTTTGATGTGGGCTTGTTCCATGTCATCGGGCAGGAGGTACCCCGTTGGCGGTTCTCGATGATACATGTATGCTTACAATGACAAGAGCTTGCTTGGGACCTAAGTCGAGTAGCATGAGGTTTGGGTATTCGTACTTCATGGGACACGAGGTTTTCAACTTATGATTTGTTAATCATATGCTTCGTAATGGTACTTGCATTAACTTTAAACCACTCAAGATGCCTATGATGGGGGCAATGAGAGCTCAAAGCTAGTAAGTACCATAATTTTTGAAGGTTTATAAAAATTGCAATCCCTGCTTCCCTCTACGAAGGTCCTTTCTTTTACTTTTATGTTGAGTCTCCACCTTCTACCTTTATGCACCGTCTAAGAGAGCATAGTTGCTATTCTGAGTTTAATGTGCATAGTCCCAAATTTTATCATTGATTGATTCATGATTATGGTTTTGCTTGTTCTTAAATTATTTGTATCTAGTCGCCCTCTTAAACTTGAAGGTGTCCTATGCATTTATGTTTTGCTATTCCATGAAGGACAATCTGAAAACCACTTAATATGTTTTTCCATATGATTTGAACACACGTTTGACTTTCATTTTTTTTATTCATGATCTTTGTTTGGTGTTACTTTTCATGTTATAACATGGTTGCTAAGTTTTTATTGTCAAAATTATGTCTCTTATGCCCATGTTTTAAGTTCTTTGATCCCAGCACTCAATGCTTTACATCGTTGATTGATGTCTACGCACGCTTCTCTCCTCGTAGACAGTGTTGGGCCTCCAAGTGCAGAGGTTTGTATAACAACAGCAAGTTTCCCTTAAGTGGATCACCCAAGGTTTATCGAACTCAGGGAGGAAGAGGTCAAAGCTATCCCTCTCAAGCAACCCTGCAATTACGATACAGAAAGTCTCTTGTGTCCCCAACACACCCAATACACTTGTCAGATGTATAGGTGCACTAGTTCGGCGAAGAGATAGTGAAATACAAGTAGTAGTGATGATTATGAGTAGTAAACATAATCTGAAATAAGTATCACTTCAAGCAAACATGTAACAAAACTGAAAGGAAACAGTGTGCAAAGCTTGGAAACAAGGCCTAGGGATCATACTTTCACTAGTGGACAAACTCTCAACAATATAACATAATTGAACCAATAGATACTATCATCAATATGCAACTCAAAACAATTCTCCAATGGAAAACAAACACTAATCATGCGTAGGGCTACGAAGCACTCCTCAAAGTCCATATGTACCCAAACTAGATTGTCCCACACTATCACCGTGAACGCACTAGATGGTTCCAACAAACACCAACATTTCATAGAGACATTAACCAAAAAGATACACATGATGCGCACACTAGTCACCTTCACACCATGATACAAGGTATCTCTGGAGATTACAAATATAAAGCACGGGAGTAGCATAATATCTGAATAATAACATCTACCAATTCAACTAGATACAAAGCTCACGATCACATAAAGATCACATCATGGGAGAGAGAGGTGAACCACATAGCTACTGGTAGAGCCCTTAGCCCCGGGGGAGAACTACTCCCTCCTCATCATAGGAGACATCAAGGTTGATGGAGATGGCGGTGAGGTCGATGGAGATGGCAGAGACGGCGATGGAGACCGATGGAGATGGCTCCGGGGGCACTTCCCCGTCCCGGCAGGGTGCCGGAACAGAGACTTCTGTCCCCTGAAATATAGCGGCGGAGCTGCGGAACTGTTCTGGGATAAACGCCGATTGATTTAGGGTTTTCTGTTGGGAGGCTTCTTATAGGCGAAGGGGCATCGTCAGGAGGCGACCAGGGGGGCTCACCATAGGTGGGCGTGGCGAGGGCCTGGGTCGCGCCCCCTCATGGTGTGGGCAGCCTCTGGCCCCCCTCCGGCTCTCGTTTGGTCTTCAGTCCTCTTCTGGGAAAAATAGGAGTTCTGGAACTTGTTTCGTCCAATTCCGAGAATATTTCCTGTGTAACATTTCTGAAACACAAAAACAGCAGAAAATAGGGAACTGGCACTGTGGCATCTTGTTAGTAGGTTAGTTCCAGAAATCGCATAAAAATGCCACGAAGTGTAATGAAACACAAGGCAAATGGTGTAAAAACAAGCATGGAGCATCAAAAATTATAGATACGTTTGAGACGTATCAGCATCCCCAAGCTTAACTCCTGCTCATCCTCGAGTAGGTAAGTGATAACAAAAGAATAATTTTTGAGGTGACATGCACCATCACAATTTGATCAACGAAGCAGAGCATTGAGTGCTGAGATCAAAGAACTTAAAACATGGGCATGAAAGACATAATCTTGATAATAGAAACTTAGCAACCATGTTATAGCATGAAAAGAAACACAAAGGAAAGATCATGAAAATGAAACAATGAAAGTCATGTGTGTGTTTCAACCATATGGAAAACATAGCATATGGTTTTCAGCTTGTCCCTCATGGAGTAGCAAAACATAAATGCATAGGACACCTTCAAGTTTAAGAGGGTGACTAGATACAAGTAATTTAAGAACAAGCAAAACCATAATCATGAATCAATCAATAATAAACTTTGGGACTATGCATATTATACTCAGAATGACAACTATGCTCTCTTAGACGGTGCATAAAGATAGAAGGTGGAGACTCAACATAAAAGTAAAAGAAAGGCCCTTCGCGGAGGGAAGCAGTGATTTAACATGTGCTAGAGCTTTTCATTTGTAAAACAGAGATAAAAATTTATTTTGAGGGGTGGTTGTTTCATGTCAATGACTGGCAATGGGGACTTGCTATCTTCCATAATAAACAAGTGAGAGCGGTTCCGAATTGGTGCTCTTTTATAAAGCTTTGGCACTCCTCCCTACCTTTTTCCTTTCTCAAACCATGGCTGACCGATTCCATCGGGTGCCCACCAACTTTCACATACCATGAAGGAGTGCTCTTTTTCTTTCTTTTTAAAATTAGATTACAATGGTCTGACCAGCTCCCTTGCAAAATTAATGACGAGCAGATGAAGCTGCCTAGTCGAAGGGTACTCAATTTAATATGGAAGATAGCAATTCTGACCACTACGTCCCCATGAGCTAAAAACAGTGGCACAAAATGAGAAGTATTTGAAAGTTTTGAAAGGTAGCACATGAAAATTTACTTGGAATGGCTTTGAAATACCATGCATAGGAATTTATAGTGGACACAATGGCAAACTTGTTTTTTGGGAGTTGGATGCACGAGTAGAGTTCATACTCAGTACAAAATGAGGGCTAGTAAAAGACTGGGAGCGACCAACTAAGAGAGCAATAACGGCCATAATCATGCATAGCGACAAAATATCATTGAAAGAAGCATAAAGTGGTCTCACAAGTCAAAAACCAAATGATCATAGAGGCTATAGGCGACTTATTTTGTAGTCAACATGGTGTAAGCATGTGCCAGGTCAACCCAAATAAAGCATCAAAGGAGAAAACCAAATAAATGCTTCCAAATAATAAAAACAATGCATGATTTTTTCAAAGGCTCATTAAACAATCTCAGTCATTTGAGACAAGTCATGCTACAGCAAAACCACTAAGCATACTATCAAAATGACATCAAGCATGACATGCAAAAGCCTAAGCCGCAGTCTAAACAAGCTCCTTTTTGTACCACATTTTTTTGCACGAAACTTTTCTCTTTTCCAACACCATTTGAACCTTTTTGAAACAACTCTTTTGATGAAAACCAACATAGACCGGAGGTCCAAATACACCTTGATGCAAAGATATAACAAGATCTGAACAAAAATCAAAGCGAAAAACAAAAGCTAAACGCAGTAGCAGAAAAAGAGAACACTCATTGAACGATAAGAGTGAAAACTAGAGTGTTCTTGGCAATGAAAAATGGAGCATATCTCCCTCCAAAACACACTTGATGTGATCCAACCATTTAATGCAGCAAGCAAAGCAAAAGAAAACTGAAAGGAAAAGTAAAGACGCTCCAAGAAAAACGCATAGTGCATGAAGCAATAAAAATATAGTGTCTTGAAAGGTGACCTGATTTTTGCCGATGAAGAAGGGGTGCTTCAGGGGCATCCCCAAGCTTTGACGCTTGTACCTCTTGGATATTTCTTGGGGTGCATGGGCATCCCCAAGCTTGAGCTTTTGTCCATTTTTCATCTCATCTCATCATTCTCCAATCCCTACACTTGAAAACTTCCTTCATACAAAACTCAACACAATTCTATTAGCAACGTTAGCATAAACATAATAGTGAATCAACCCCTTTTGGCTTCAGGTTTCAACTCAAGCCTACCACATATTAAAGCATCTACTACTGTAGCAACTTTCCAAAAAGTTCCATGATCAAAAGAACTCAAAAAGAAAGCGATCGAGAGGCAAACACAAATAGTGGCAGAAATCTGTCAAAACAGAACAACTGACAAAGGTCGATTTTTTAGAGGATTTTTTGTTGCTCAAATAGAAAAGTTCAAAACTAATGAAAGTTTGGATATAACCTGGGGCATATGCACAAGAAATATCATGTCAAAAAGATATTCTGAGAATTTTCACAAATTTTTATGGTGCAGCACCAAAATCTGTTTCAGGACAGCAACTTCCCGAAATCTTACCTCACTCAAATTAGAGGCTTCTCTTGGCACAACAACGAAACAAAAAGGATAAGGAGCGGTTATTACAGTAGTAATAACTTCCAAGACTCAAATAAAATAAAAAGTACTGAAAGTAAAAACATTGGGTTATCCCCCAAGAGTGCTTTTTCTTTAACGCCTTTGAGCTAGGCGCAGAAATTTGCAAAGATGCTCATGTAGGCGCCATAAAAGAGCTTAAGGCAAAGGCGCTATATAAGAACTTGAAGCAAGAGAGAGCATCAAAAAGCAAATATGAAACACATTTAAATCTAAACCACTTCCTATGAAAAATAGTCTTGTAAAGAGACAAGTCATGAAAGCGCAAAGCGAAAAGCATAGGAAGGCAAAACAAGTACAGCTTCAAGAATTGCAACATAAAGAGGGGAAACTCAATATTGTTGAGATCCATCAAACCATGTTTCCCTCTCTCATAATAACTTTCAGTAGCATCATGAATAGAACTAACAATATAACTATCACATAAAGGATCTCTATCATGAGCAACATGCATAAAAGAATTAATGCTCCCCACATGAACAATTGTAGTAGGAGCAAATTCAACAGAATAATTATTCTCATCACCATAATCATCAAAAACAGGAGGCATATTGTAATCATAACTAATTTTCTCCTCAAAAGCAGGTGAACTAAAAATATTATACTCATCATCATAACCATCATAAACTAGAGTTTTAGTATCATCATAACCTAGAGAACAGCTATTTCGTAAAGCATACTCATCAAACATATCATCGTAAGAAGGAACATGGATAGTACTAATGGTACAACAATTATTAACATTAGAATTGGTACCAAAAAGATTTTCAATATCAAAAGTAGAGTGCTTTTCCCAATCATGATCACTAACATAGGTAACAGGCATGGGAACATCATCCCAATCAGAAGTATCATAATGCTTAGGGGAAGATACCATGTCCTCTCGCCTTTTACTCCTCCTCCTCTTCTTCTTCTTCTTCATACTCTTCTTACTCTCTCCTTTAGGAGGGAGGGACTTGAAGGGCATCTTCTCCACATATCCTTTAGGAGGGAAAGGCATCTTCTCCACATAATCTGGTTTACTGACAGAAACAATAGTAGAAACTTTGGAGGATTCCTCCTCTCTATTAATAAGATAAAAAACATCTATCAGTCCTGTCATAGCTTGGCAAAACATCATGTTTTATAAGGTTTTGCATGTAAGTATTTGCGAGGCAATCTTTAACACAATAGAGACGACAACCACGAAGGGTGCTATTAATATCAACATCATTCATGTCTACCAAAGAAATCTTTCTAGATATATCTTCACACGCCAAGAACAAAGTGACCTCATCATGCTAATTGAGAGTAATCTTGTCATCACAATACAAACTTTCGGTACTAGAAGAGTAACTATTAGGGCTTGGGCATTGGAAATTAAAATGACCTATGTCATCGCAATGTTTACAAAGAAAAGGATAAAGCATATAAACCTTTTTACTGAGCTCGCCTATAGCCTTGTGCCACATTATGGTTTCTTCATATGCGTGGTGGACACAATAATCTTCCTTGTTGTGACTCTGTTCACAAGGCTATGTACTCCACAAAAATTAACATGCTTATAAGAAATAGGTCTTTCAGATGTTCGAGCATGTTTATTGCAATCATCAACAACAATATCATTTTCTATGCAAGTGTCCTTAAAAGGTTCATGATACACGTCCCCATTTCCTTTAGGAACATTAATATGGGAAACAAAGGTTTTAAAGAAATCAATCATAATTTGAGGATCAAGACCATACTTAGCACTAAGCTCTTGAAAATCAGCAGTTTCAGCAAAAGACTTAATGCAATCAAACTCGTAATTCATACCTGATCCTTTACCTTTGTTGCTATCCCAACCTTCAATCTTGTTTTGAATTGTTTCAAGCAGATCCCACTTGGTGTCAACATCCTTGCTTGTGAAAGACCCATCAAAGCATGCATCTAGATAGTCCTTGTAATATCTTGAAAGCCTTGCATAAAAATTATTAATAACAATATTACGGGGAAGATCATGAATAGGACATTTGTGCATTAGTAACTTCAATCTTCCCCATGCTTGGGCAATGCTTTCTCCCTCATGCGGATGAAAATTATAAATATAATTCCTATCTTTATAAACCTCACTAGAAGGATATAATTTAGAATAAAAGAGAGGTACAATTTCCTCCCAATCAATAGGTCGGCCATCCTTTAGTGTTTTATACCATTCCGCAGCTCTGCCCTTCAGTGATAAAGAAAATAGCTTCCTCTTAACTTGGTTCATTGAAATACATGCACACTAGAACAACTCGCATAATTCATGTATAAAGAGCAAATGATCACCGGGATGGATAGTTCCATCTCCTAAATAGCAGTTATTCATAGCATGATCGACAATTTTCATAGGTATTTTAAAAGGATGAGGAGCACAAGCATCATTAGAAACATCACATATGGGAGATAAAATATCATCAGAGCAAACCTTCTCCACTAAAGCTGGGGAACTAAAAATATCATGCTTAATAAAACCAGCTTCCCCAAGCTTAGACTTTTCTATAGCATTAGCAATAACGGTATTCAAAGCATTCGTACTAATAACATTGCTATGCGAAATAAGCTCCAAAGGTTTTTCAAACACTTCAATTCTAAACTCAGGAAAAAGACTAAAGAACTCTTTACTTTCCATTAAGCCTAACTAGTGAAAATAAAAACAAGAAACAAAAAGATATAATTGCAGAATCTAAAGGAAATAACTTCGAGCACTAACCAGCAACTAAAAGACTTAGTAACCAAAAGATGTGAGTACCTTTTACCTTACCTCCCCGGCAACGGCGCCAAAAAAGAGCTTGATGTCTACGCACGCTTCTATCCTTGTAGACAGTGTTGGGCCTCCAAGTGTAGAGGTTTGTAGAACAACAGCAAGTTTCCCTTAAGTAGATTACCCAAGGTTTATCAAACTCAGGGAGGAAGAGGTTAAAGCTATCCCTCTCAAGCAACCCTGCAATTACGATACAGAAAGTCTCTTGTGTCCCCAACACACCCAATACACTTGTCAGATGTATATGTGCACTAGTTCGGCGATGAGATAGTGTAATACAAGTAGTAGTGATGATTGTGAGTAGTAAACGTAATCTGAAATAAGTATCGCTGCAAGCAAACATGTAACAAAACTGAAAGGAAACGGTGTGCAAAGCTTGGAAACAAGGCCTAGAGATCATACTTTCACTAGTGGACACACTCTCAACAATATAACATAATTGAACCAATAGATACTATCATCAATATGCAACTCAAAACAATTCTCCAATGGAAAACGAACACTAATCATGCGTAGGGCTACGAAGCACTCCTCAAAGTCTGTATGTACCCAAACTAGATTATCCCACACTATCACCGTGAATGCACTAGATGGTTCCAACAAACACCAACATTTCATAGAGACATTAACCAAAAAGATACACATGATGCGCACACTAGTCACCTTCACACCATGATACAAGGTATCTCTAGAGATTACAAATATAAAGCACGGGAGTAGCATAATATCTAAATAATAACATCTACCAATTCAACTAGATACAAAGCTCACGATCACACAAAGATCACATCATGGGAGAGAGAGGTGAACCACATAGCTACCGATAGAGCCCTCAGCCCTGGGGGAGAACTACTCCCTCCTCATCATAGGAGATAGCAAGGTTGATGGAGATGGCGGTGAGGTCGATGGAGATGGCGGAGACAGCGATGGAGACCGATGGGGATGGCTCCGGGGGCACTTCCCCATCCCGGCAGGGTGCCGGAACAGAGACTTATGTCCCCCGAAATTTGTCTTCGATGGCGGTGGAGCTGCGGAACTGTTCTGGGATAAATGCCGATTGATTTAGGGTTTTCCGTCGGGAGGCTTCTTATAGGCAAAGAGGCATCGTCAGGAGGTGACCAGGGGGGCCTCACCATAGGTGGGCACGGCCAGGGGCTGGGCCACGCCCCCTCATGGTGTGGGCAGCCTCTGGCTCCCCTCCGGCTCTCGTTTGGTCTTCGGTCCTCTTCCAGGAAAAATAGGAGTTCTGGAACTTGTTTCATCCAATTTCGAGAATATTTCCTGTGTAACATTTCTGAAACACAAAAATAGCAGAAAACGGGGAACTGGCACTGTGGCATCTTGTTAGTAGGTTAGTTCCGGAAATCGCATAAAAATGGCACGAAGTGTAACGAAACATAAGGCAGATGGTGTAAAAACAAGCATGGAGCATCAAAAATTATAGATACGTTTGAGACGTATCATTGATCAAGATTGTGATGGTGCATGTCACCTCAAAAATTATTCTTTTGTTATCACTTACCTACTCGAGGACGAGCAGGAGTTAAGCTTGGGGATGCTTGATACATCTCAAACATATCTATAATTTTTGATGCTCCATGCTTGTTTTACACCATTTGCTTCATGTTTTGTTACACTTCGTGGTGTTTTTATGTGATTTCTAGAACTAACCTATTGACAAGATGCCATAGTGCCAGTTCCCTGTTTTCTGCTATTTTGTGTTTCAGAAAAGCTACACAGGAAATATTCTTGGAATTGGACAAAATGAAGACCGAAACTTCTATTTTCCCGGGCGAAGGATGAAGACCAAACAATAGCCGGAGGGGGGCCAGAGGGCAGGAAAACCCTAGGGTGGTGTCCCCCCGGGGCCGCACCACCGTATGGTGAGGTGGCCCTGGTCCACTTCTGATGATACCTCTTTTCCTATATAAACTCTCCCGATGGAAAACCCTAAATTGATCGGTGTTTTTTGAGAAGAAGTCCTACAGCTCCGCCACTGCCACCGATGAATTTCAGGGGACAGAAGTCTCTATTCCGGCACCCTGCCGAGATGGGGAAGTGCCCCCGGAGCCATCTCCATCGGTCTCCATCGCCGTCTCCGCCGTCTCCATCGACCTCATCGCCATCTCCATCGTCGTTGCTGCCTCCTATGATGAGGAGGGAGTAGTTCTCCCCCGGGGCTGAGGGCTCTATCGGTAGCTATGTGGTTCACCTCTCTCTCCCATGATGTGATCTTTATGTGATCATGAGCTTTGTATCTAGTTGAATTGGTAGATGCTATTATTCAGATATTATGCTACTCTCGTGCTTTATTATTGTAATAATCGGAGACACCTTGTATCGTAATGTGAAGGTGACTAGTGTGCGCATTATGTGTGTCTTTTTGGTTAATGTCTCTATGAATTGTTGGTGTTTGTTGGAACCATCTAGTGCATTCACGGTGATAGTGTGGGACAATCTAGTTTGGGGACATGCAAACTTTGAGGAGTGCTTCGTAGCCCTATGCATGATTAGTGTTCGTTATCCATTGGAGAATAGTTTAGAGTGGCATATTGAAGTTAGTATCTATTGGTTCAATTATGTTATTTTGTTGAGAGTGAATACTAGGGAAAGTGACGAGGGGTTAACTCGACAAATGTCCTAGATGAAGGACTTAGGATCAGGGAGACAGGGCGTCGGATGAACTCGAAGGTAAACTCAGTCGAATAAGATGGCTATGAAAGTAAACGTGGGTGTAAAACTTGGCTTACTTTCAATCTGGCCTACACCGTCCCCTCCTGGCCCCTATATATATGTGGCCAGGTCTCGAGGATCGGGTAGGGTCCGATACAGATTACAATATCGACATATGGTAAGAACTCATATTTCGACTAGTATTACAATTGGGCCTAGCTTAACGGGCCTCAGGGGTACTCAACTGACGGGCTCTATTATCTATACCCTTGTCAGTAGCCCCTGAGATTCTACCAGAATTGCAGATTCAGGTTGAATCTCTAATCTTAAAATCTTCGACTTTGATCATTTCTTCGACTTCTCTATATCTTCAAATCTTCGACTTGGTCTTTCAACTTATTGTTATTTATGATATCTCCCAAGGGTTTTTGATGAACAAGCCTGACAACTCTGACGGATCAAGAGGCCAGTTAACTGCCGGAGCAGATACTTGCCACCTACTTCAAATTCAATCCCCTTGGACTTGAATTCGGGAAACCGGTCAAACCCATTCTTTTGCCGCATTTAGGACTTATAAAGAATGAATCCCAGTGGTTCTCAAGGTACCCAGTGCGTCCACTAGGATTTTCTTCGCGTCGTAGACACGGATACATACCAGCAGAGTGCATCCATGTGTGTATACCAGGCCTCACAGGACGGATCCCGGGGTCTTACCTTCATGATAAATCACGGCATTCAAGTTTCGTTGTGATAACGCAACTCGAGAATCGCATGTCGTAGTCTTTGTTTGACTGAAAATTTTCGGGTTTATATAACCATGACTTAATAATCAACTCGCTCCCGATGGGAGTAATAGTGTTTCATCGAACCTTCATTCATCATCTTTACTCCATTATTCATGAATAAATATCATCGGGTGCGCGCCCAGCGCTCCCGATGGGAGTAGCCCCCGAGGCTATAGTTGAAGAGTTATTTTTCGAGTATAGGCTCAAATACAGTGTGCTCCATCTTCATAATTCAACTCGAATTAGTTTGATGATAATATCGTCGGGGGCGCATTCAATGCTCCCGATGGTAGTAGCCCCCAAGGCTCTAGTCGAATGTTTTCGGGTATAATCTCCAAAATTAAGTCCAGTTATGTCGGCGCCAATCCTTTGTCACCGCCCTTTCTTTCTTTACTCACAAATTGCCACATTCAATATTTGTCGAGTACACACATCCGTCGAGTTTATTTTTGGCTTTGTGTCTTCTTCATGATGTCAGCGGCCAAATTTCTCTATACGTCACTTTGAATGAGCGCGAACCGTTTCGTGGGTAGCGCGGTAATTTTGTATTTTTTCTGCCCGTTAGTGGGCTGCCGCTTCCTCTCCGTGTGCCACGTTTCAGCCCACATTCCTTCTCCGAGAAGGTATATTAAGGGAGAGTGGAGATTTGTACTGTTTACCAGCTCATTATCTCTGCCGCCGCCATTAGTTCAATCTCTGTGCCCTGCTATTCTCCTGCCTAGCCCCCGAGCGCAGATTGTGGATGCGTGTGAAGCACTTGGCAAAGAAGAACAAGATGGCCAAGGGTAAAGCGACGAACTCCGCAACGAGCTGGGTGCCCTCTGCTTTCAAGCAGAAGGATCTGACCAAGGCCAAGGCGGATGGTCTCGTCTCCAACAACGACTCCATTATCTTCCCTACCACCGAACGGATCCCCAAGCCCCTGAGCGGCTACCGGGTGATTTTCCTCTCTTTCCTTCTCCGTGGACTCTCTCTTCCTGCCCACGAGTTCCTTCATGGGCTTCTTTATGTTTACAGTGTGTAGCTTCACCAGCTCACACCTAACTCTATCCTCCACATTGCCTGTTTCGTGACTCTTTGTGAGTCCTTCCTGGGGATCGAACCCCATTTTCTGCTCTAGAGGTCCATTTTTCGGCTCTGCCCCAGCGTTTCTTTGTCAAATAAGCCTGAGCTGGGCGGAGCTGTCATCTCTGTGCGTGCTGAAGCCCAATATTTGGAATTTTCCATGTCTGCATCGGTCTAGGGATGGAGGACCAAATGGTTTTATATCAAAGACCGTAAGGCCTCGTCCAATAATGAATACGGCTTAGCCCCTTTCGATGCCTCCAAGGAATTGAAGAAGTTGTCATCGTGGGATTCAGCTCCCACAGGTGTAGAGATGGAGGCGACCGCACCGCTACTAGCCCGCATCCAAGCCCTGAAAGGAGGTAAAGGAGGCGCTCTGTCGGGTATTCAACTCATGGCGTTCTTTGTGCAATGTCAGGTTCAACCCCTACAGCATCGTCTTTCCAAACTTTGGAACTATTCTGGCTTGGTAGATTCTTCTCGGGTCTCTGGAGATCTGATTGAAAAGCAAGAAGTCGACAAGCGAGTCAGGGCTCTTACCAAGCTCACCAAGGATCATGCAGTTGCGGACTTGGCCGCCCCTTATTTCGACTCCTAGCACCCTTTGCCCGAGGTATGTTTTCTTTGCGTTATCGATTCTCGCTTTTCCCATCATCTTCCTACTGTCATTTGGTATGTCTCGATGATTTTACTGACTTACTCCTTGTGCAGGATCATCAGTTCCTTGTTTCACGCCCTCCCCTTCTAGAGGAGGGGCCTCTTCCGGCGGATCTGGCCTCTTCTATTTCCGAAGCCCTCGAGGCCAAAGAAAATCAGGAGGGAGATGATGCCGAAGTATCAGAAGATGAGACAAGCTCAACGACATCACCTCCTCCTGCACTTTCTGAAGATCTTGTTGTCGATAAGAAAAGGAAGCATGTCCAAGAGCTTGCTTCTTCGAGTACCTCTGCTCAGAGAGCTGCAGTCGGTGAAGCTTTTGTTCAAGAAGATGATCTAGAACTTTTCGACTTCATGTCATCGTAAGTTTTCTGCGAACTTTATGCCTTTGTTGTGTTTGCTTTGTACCTTTCGGGTTGTATAAAACCTGTTTCCTCTTTCTTTCTTTGCAGTGATGATGAGGGCCCGAAAAGGGATGCTACCACTGCTCCTTCTATTGAAGATACAACTGCCAATGAGCCTCCTGTGCAAGAAGCTGAGCCGGCCGTGAAGTCTCCGAAAGCCCCTAGAACTTCTGTTAAGAAAGTTCCGGTGACCCGGAGCACCAAGCGGTCGAAGAAATCGAAGGAAGCCGATGTTTGCCTTGAAGCCCATGAATCCGTTGACTCCCCTGATGATGTGAGTAATTGTGCTTGACTTATTTTCCTTGCGTGATTCATATACTTATGTTTTCTTCCTTGTCAGGCATTGTTGAAAAAATTTGTCGCCTTGGGCACTGAATGTGCTGAGTACTTGAAAGTTGCTAGAGCTTCCAAAGGTGAATTACTCTTTCTACATTTTCTTATCTTGTATGCTTTTCTTTACTTGTTGCTTGATCTTTTCTTTCCTCCTTGTTGTCCTGCAGATGCTTTAGCGTCAGCCAACGCTCGCATTTCATCGTTGGAAGCTGAACTCAGTGCTTCTCAGAAAGCTTTTGATGCCGCGACTGCTGCCAAGGTTAGTGCTGAGAAGTCAAATAAATCAGCGCTGGCTAAGGCGAAGAAAGCAGAGAAAGCTTTGGCTGATGCCAACAAGGAGCACCTCCAGCGAGAGCAAGCGGTGACTGAGCGGCTGAACGCGATGTCTGCTGCTGCTGGAGGTACATACTATACTCTTCTTCTTCTTTGATTTGCTTGTTTTCTTATACTTGCTTATATATTCTTCTTCTGCTGCTTTCTGTCTTCTTGGTTCTACAGAATACACTAGAGTGCCTGTGTCGACTTTACAACCAGACAGCGATCCTCTCATGGTTGCGGTTAGCTTGCTTGAAGCGAACTGGAAATCTATCCGAGACATCTTCGAGTTAGTCAACTGTGTTCTTACGCGGATGTTTGTCAGGTTGTGGCCCAAGCAAAAGGCGGAGGTGCCACACAATGATGTGAAGAAACTTGCCCAAGCCTTCAACACTACTGAAGACCCCATCCTTCAGATGAAAGGCCTTTCTTTGAAACGTGGTGCCGAGGGGGCCATTGCATTTTCATATGCACATGGTGCGGAGCTTGACTGGGAGAAGGTTGGATCTTCCCATGGTCGCACCCGCTTAGAGCTAAAAATTCTTCGATGCCAGCAACGAATGAGTCCGCGCCTCCTCGGACTGCTGGTGTTGCGTCTGCCACGCCTTCCTCTACCACGGAGCATGACGCTGAGGTGGCGTAGATTTAGTCTTCCTATTGTTTTATTCGTCTCTTTTGTTGTACTGAACTTCTAGTTATGCTCTGCCTGAGAACTGGTTAAAAGGCTTTTGCATTTGCTTGTAGATATCTTCTCTAATATGAAGTGCTCGAATGATGTTCCTAAGAAGTGTTTTTTCTTTTGATTGACTTCAGCCATTGCTTGCTGGTGAATCGTCGGGTTATGATCGAGCTCCATCCCCTGATGATATATTTGCCTCTAGGGTTTCCTCGCCTCCTCGACCGCCCTGTCGATGTGAGGAATATTCTTTCAGAGTTGCGGACCTTGAGAGCCGCCTATCCTTGATGAAGCGGCAGGCACAGGTTGCTCTAGACAAGGCTAGTAGTTCCCATGGTCTCGTAAGACAAGTGTCTGATCTCGAAGATAAAGTGTCGGGTCTAGTAGCGAGAATCACTCATTTTGAGGAGTGTGAGTCCTTTCTTCTTGGTATCGTCAAGTCTGTTTGCGAGATGTTACTTTGTAAGTCTTCGGGGAGCCTTTTCCCTTTGTTTTCGCTCTGACTTTTATCGTGCTGATTTTTGCTTGCATCGCAGGTTCCTGCCTCGATCTTGTTAGCGAATCACGTCGGGTTACTGAGCGGATTACTGCTCTTCAAAGTGTTGCTCAAGGAACTGAAAGCTTATGGTCCAATTCCTGCCGTTGTCGTGCCGTCGTGCTTCTTCAGGATCATGCACAGTACATTGGCGAAGCTGTTGATGGTTGTCGTAAGGCCCTGCCAACTATGTACTCTGTCATGCTGCCTCATAATCCTATGCCGAGGGATTTTAGGCAGCTACTCGAAACTTTCCGGACGAGCCAGCGAATCCACCTCCTTATAAAGCTGAATTTGATTGCTGGTGCTAATTTTGCTCTTGGATGGATGCGAAAGTGGAATCCAAGACTTAATTTCGACCGCATGTCCCAGAGTTTGCCTCCTGGACGAACTACGGTTAGAATTCACATGGATGCAATGCTGGGACCGGCGAGAAGGATTATCTCAAGGTTATTGCAAGAAGACGCCAGGTTTTTCTAGGAGTATCATTACTTGAATCCTTTTGATGTGGATGACTCAGAGCCAGCTGCTTCGTGATTTGGATATATATACTTATTGTATTCGCGAGAGTGCTTTTTCCTTGAGTTGTTACCCTAGGAAATTTAAGTACTCAAGGCATCCTATCTTTTTATTTGGCGTTTGCCGCGTTTAGACATGTAAGCTTAAATATGAGGAACCTATCTTTATTATGTTTTGTAATGTAAGATACATGGGGTGACCCAAGAGATCCGGCCAATGACCCGTGTTCTGGATCTAGAGGGCATTGCCCTGGAATAACTTGTGGCTTTTACAGCCTTATTTTCCTACTCTACTTATTCGCCTATGCCGCTTGAATTTTCTCCTCTTCTCTTATAAACTTCTCTTGCTCTGGTGGCTGTACTCGAGGTTTCTTTACTTCTGGTTCCTTGGGGTTTCCTTCGAGTTGCTGCGTGACTCCTGTAGTCGTGCTTTTTGTTTTGTAGTCGGGTGCTCTGTAGCTTGCCATCATGCCGAAATTTTGGGCCATCTTGTGAAATTCCTTGTCGCATAGGTCTAATAGCTCAAAGCTTCGAGAGCACAAGCTTTATGCCAAGTTTAGTAAATGTGAATTTTGGCTGAAGGAAGTAGCTTTTCTTGGTCATATTGTGTCCAAGGAAGGAATAGCTATTGATCCCTCTAAGGTTATAGCGGTTGCAGAATGGGAACCGCCAAGTCGGAGAAATCCGTAGTTTCTTAGGCTTGGCTGGATACTACCGAAGATTCATCGAGAATTTCTCCAAGATTGCTAAACCCATGACAGAGTTACTCAAGAAGGACAAGAAATTCTAGTGGACTGATGAGTGTGAAGTCAGTTTCCAAGAGCTAAAGAAGAGATTAGTGTTAGCCCCAATCTTATGTCTACCGGATCTAGAGAAAGAATTCCAAGTATACTGTGACGCTTCACGTCTAGGACTGGGAAGTGTTCTAATGCAAGGAGGAAAAGTTGTAGCCTATGCTTCTAGACAACTCAAGAAACATGAGACCAACTACCCTACTCATGATCTAGAGTTGGCTTCAGTAGTGCATGCTTTGAAGACATGGAGAACCTATCTGATGGGAAAGCGATGTGAAATTTTCACTGATCACAAGAGCTTGAAGTACATATTCACCCAGAAGGACTTAAACATGAGGCAAAGAAGATGGCTAGAACTCATCAAGGACTATGATCTGAGTTTGCAATACCATCCTGGTAAAGCAAATGTGGTTGCTGACGCCTTGAGCCGCAAGGCATATGTGAACTGTTTGTCAACAGATGAACTGCCAGAAGATCTATGCAGAGGACTTAGGGATCTTAGCTTGGAAGTGGTGCCAGCAGGATTTGTAACATCACTGATCATACAACCGACATTGATGGACAGGATACAAGAAACTCAGAAAGGAGACAAAGAGATCGAGGACATTAGAAGCGCCTTGAAGGAAGGAAAAGTGAAAGAGTTTAGTGAAGACGAGCAGGGAACCATTTGGTTCGAGAAGCGAGTTTGTGTTGCCGATGATCCCGAGCTGAGGAAGGTAATATTTTAAGAGGCTCATGAAACACCTTATTCCATTCATACTGGAAACACCAAGATGTATATGGATTTGAAGGAGAGGTTCTGGTGGAACAACATGAAGAGAGACATCGCTGAATACATAGCAAAGTGTGATGTGTGCAGCAGAGTGAAAGCAGAACATCAGAAACCTGCAGGACTCCTACAACCTCTAAAAGTGCCAGATTAGTAGTGGGATCAGATTGGTATGGATTTCATCACAGGATTACCAAAAACCAAATCTGGTTATGATTCTATTTGGGTGGTTGTTGATCGTTTGACCAAAGTGGCTCAGTTTATACCCATGAAGACAACTTACACCAGTGCTAAGTTGGCAGATATCTATATGAAGAGAATTGTGTGCTTACATGGTGTACCCAAGAGTATTGTGTCAGATAGAGGTACCCAATTCACTTCACATTTCTAGAAGCAACTGCATAAATCTCTAGGAACGAGACTAGAGTTTAGCACAACATTTCACCCACAGACAGATGGACAAACTGAAAGGGTTAACCAAATTTTGGAAGACATGTTGAGAGCATGTGCTTTGGAATATGGGACCAGTTGGGATGATAACTTGCCATACGCAGAGTTTTCATACAACAACAGTTATCAATCAAGCATTGAAATGGCACCATTTGAAGCTTTGTACGGAAAGAAGTGCACTACACCACTATTGTGGAGTGGTGTAGGTGAACTTAGCTTATTTGGGCCAGACATTATGGAAGAAGCGGAAGAAAAAGTTAGATTGATCAAGGACAGATTGAAGATAACCCGATCCAGACAGAAGAGCTATGCAGATAATAAGCATAGAGAAGTCACCTATGAAGCAGGAGACAAAGCTTACCTCAGGGTTTCACCTCTTCGAGGAGTCAAGAGATTCGGTATCAAAGGGAAGTTAGCACCTAGATTCATAGGTCCCTTCAAAGTCATATCTCGTAAAGGAGAAGTAGCTTATGAGTTGGAACTACCAGCTATTCTCTCAGCAGTGCACAATGTGTTCCATGTTAGTCGGCTGAAAAAGTGTCACCCCGAGATGGCAGAAACACCATTGAATGACACTATACCACTCGAGGAAGTGAAGCTAGAAAGTGACTTGACCTATGAAGAGAAACCAATCATGATACTGGAGACAGCAGAAAGGAATACTCGTACGAATACTATCAAGTTCTGCAAGGTACAGTGGGATCATCACACTGAGGAAGAAGCCACTTGGGAACGTGAAGAAACTCTTTGAGAAGATCACCCTCACCTATTTGCTAGACATTCCTAAGCTCGAGGGCGAGCTTCATCTTAAGGGGGTTAGTCTGTAACATCCCTAGAGTTTTGAAATTCAAAATCAGCATGCATACATGAGCATCATCGCATTTCATCATATATCTATGCTTACTACTGTTTTCAAATAGAAATTTCAAATAAAAATCCTCTTTTAATAACTCAAATGAGTTATCATTTCATGTGAAGTGTTATCATTTCATGTGAGCATATGATCCTCTGTTTCCAAAGTTTTACTTTTCAAACCCACTTCTTAGTTGTTTCTCTGGACTATCTCATCTCCCCTGATTCTATAGAATTTATACAAACTTGAAAGTATTCAGAATTATACTTTTTAGAGACTTTTGAAATGATTTTTGAATCAAATGGGAAGGAAAAGAAAAGAGAAAAATCAAAAAAATAGAAAAAGGCCGGGGGTACCGATTCGGCCCAGGCCAGAAAGCCAGGCCCAGCCCAGCTAGCGCCCAGAGCCGAACCTGTACGCCGCCGCAGACGTTGATAGGTGGGGCCCACCTGTCAGTCGTCGTCTTCGACGAGACCAGCCCGAGCACGGCCTCTCCCAAGCCGTCCGATGCCGACCCACCACCTAAACCCTAGCCCCTCGCCCAAGTTGAACCCTCCATAAATACCCAGCCTCCCCTCTCTCTCTGCACCCCATCTTCACCTCGCACGAGCGGCCATGCCGCAGAAATCGCTCCTCGCAAACCCGCAGACACCGCCGCCTCCAGCCGCCTCTCTGCACACCCCCGCACCCTAATCCACGTCGCCGCCACCACCTTCTTGCTCGCCACGCCAAGGCGCACGTCGTCGTCACCACCGCAAGCCCCCAGAAGCTCTGCATCACCGGAATTGCTCGAACCCGAGCCGATTCGCCAGAACCCTAACCCATCGCCGGTGAGCTCCGCCCCACCCCTATCCTTCTCCGTCCGATCCGAGATCAACGTGCCAGATTAGATCCCCGCCGAAGCGGTACCGATCGAGCAGGAGCGTTAGATCTGTTTAAGATCTGACGGTCAACGTCGGTGATCCGACCGAATCGGTATGCGCCAATAGGAAAGCGCCACGCGTCGCGCCCAGGACGGCCGAATTTCTCTTTTTCGTTTTAAATCGATTTAAAACTCTAAAATCTTGTAGAAATCATAGAAATTGTTCTGTTAATCCGTTTTTAATGAATAATATATCGTTGAAATCCTTAGAACATGTAGAATTTATCTGTTCTGTTAGTTTAGCATGTTTTAGGACTGGTGCACTTACTAGACTTTTCTTTAGCTCTTGGAAACTAGCTCCACATGAATCGGTTCATTCATACTTCTTGTCTTTCTTTAATAGTTCAGTCATTGGCCTCGCGATCTTGGATAAATTTTCAATGAATCTCCGATAGTATCCCGCAAGGCCTAAGAAACTTCGGATGTCTCCCGCATTTTTGGGTGACTCCCATTCAGTAACGGATGCTACATTGCTTGGATCCACCGCGACTCCTTCCGCGGAAACTATGTGTCCAAGAAAACCCACCTTGCTCAGCCAGAACTCACACTTGCTAAATTTTGCATACGACTTATGCTCCCTGAGCTTTTCCATGATGCGGAAGTGCTTCTCATGTTCCTTATCATCCTTGGAGTAAATTAGGATGTCATCAATGAACACCACTATGAATTTATCCAAGTATTCCATGAATGCCTTGTTCATCATGGTCATGAAGTATGCTGGTGCATTTGTTAGTCCAAAAGACATGACGGTATACTCATATAGACCATATCTGGTGGTAAAAGCGGTCTTGAGTATGTCTTGTTCTCGAATCTTTAGCTGGAAATATCCTGACCGGAGATCAATCTTGGAGAACACTTTTGCTCCTTTCCGTTGGTCGAACAGGTCATTGATGTTGGGCAATGGGTACTTGTTCTTGATTGTCACTTTGTTCAGCGAACGGTAGTCCACAACCAATCTCTTGCTAGAGTCTTTCTTCTCCACAAATAAAACAGGGGCTCCCCATGATGATGAAGTCTGTTGGATAAAACCCTTGTCCAACTGCTCCTTGAGCTGCTTCTTTAATTCCTTTAATTCTTCTATGTCCATCTTGTATGGCCTCTTTGCTATGGGTCCTATTCCAGGTAGCAAGTCAATGATGAACTCGACATCTCTGTCTGGTGGCATTCCTAGTAGCTCCTCCGGAAACACATCCGGATACTCCTTCACAACTGGCACTTCATGCATACTAACCCCCTAAAGAAAATCACCTTAGACCCTTTAAGCTCGAAGGTTGATTTGAAATGAATGCATTTCTTTTTAGGGGTTGTGACTTTGTGAGGGTGATGGTTTTGTTTGCACAGTCTATGACTCCCTCAAAAGTGGTCATCCAATCCATGCCTAGGATGACATCCAGTCCTTGTGAGTCTAGGACGATGAGGTTAGCCAGAAACTTGTGTTTTCCAATTTCTAGGACTAGGTCTCTACAACTGGCATTTACTATCAACTCTCCCCCTAGAGAGCTTACCCTTATAGGACAACCTATTTGTTTCAGTGGTTATTTTGTTCTTAACTGTGGTGACCCAGCATACCACTGCATGTAGTATGCAAGTCGTTGACATAACACCAATGAAACACCGTCTCACTAGTATTACATCCATCAGAGTGGTACAACAGAAACATCACAGGTCCTGGTCCACGATATGTCTAAAGGATTACAATTTCCAGCATACAAAAAATCTTCAGAACCTCCTCAACTGGTAGAGGTTTAGTCCTGGCGACTATAAACGAGAAAGAATACAAGGAAGACTAAACTACCACTAATGCAGTTGGCTTACTACTCAACTACAAAATTACTCTAATTACTTAGGTTCTAGGATTAGAGAACTGGTTCCCTTCTATTCCTATTCTAGTTTTCCACCAAGCTTCGCATAACTGTCGACTCCGCTGATAATCATGACATTGGTAGAATGCTTCATCTTCATCTTTAATGTCTTGAGGTTGCCTCCTTGAGTTGCCTTCAATCTAAGCAAGGGTTACGAGGGAGTAGGGAGAGTAACGAGCGTTACCTAGCAAGTTCATACAGAGTATAAGGTGTTTGATGCACTAACTACAGCCTTAGACACAAGAGTCATTCGGCAATGCAAGTTTTTGTAAACATTTCTTTAGGAGGTTGCTTTTATTCTGAAAACTATGCCCGACAGCCAACACAGGGTACTAGTGCCTTGAGAGCACCTTTCCTGCAGTGTTCGCAGCTCCTATCCGGAACAAGGGGTAACATGTCACATCCTTTTACACTCTGCAGAGGTGTGTCCTTCCAAAAGAGATCAAAGCCTTGTTGCACAACCGAGTCATGAGCTCGTCCACACTTCCTTGGTGTGGGGCCTAGTCATTGATCCAAGCCATTCACTGCCTTCTCCGCACAACGCATGCCCACCCAATTCACGCAAGCAGGTTTAGCCCCTGATATTCACCCCCAACGATGAAGTACCTAGGCGCCCCTTGCGAACCATCATAGATACCAGTGGACATGGGCACTAAGGGGTCCCACCCATGTGCACGTATTCTCACAAGACATATGGCGAACGGTAGCTGAGTGTCCGTTGACATGCGAACGAGAGAAGATACAGATGACTTTCCCATCCCATTCGAAGTCTCTTGGACGACACGGTTTTTACGGTGCAAGAATAACTGCGGCATTGGTTATTAACTCCTAGGGTTTACTTTCCCGTGCAAGTGGAACCTCCACCACAACAATCTTACCGTGGTTCCACCTGCCAGCCTTCCTAGGTTATCACCACTCGGGTCGATAACCACTAGTCATATTAATTATAAAAAGAGAACCTTTTGCTGTTTGATGAAGTAGTAATACCACGGGTATATTTGCAAGTAATTTGATAAAGATAATCAAGAGATATGAGCAAGAGTGAACTTGCCTTTTTGACTGCAAGATTGTGCAAGTCAAGGTCTTCGATAAGTAAGAAATCCAAATCCTGAAATAGCACCATCATCTGATAAAGATGATGTTAAAAGAACTGCAGCATGATATGCAAAATACATGCTATGCATCGCTCTAAGCGTAACCTAACCACGATGGTTTACTATATAAGGTTGTGATGATTTCTTTATAATGAGTTGCACTTTTAGATTCACTCCACAACAAGGTTGTTAAGGATTTTCGATTGACTGACAAACTTTCAAAGTATTAGAATAAAGATTAAAACAAGAGTTATTGCAGAGGATAGGTTTAGCAATAGGTGAAGACTGGAAAGTAACACTTTTATGTGGTAACATATTATTAGCAAACAAGTAGTTGGGTATTGACAAGCAAGGCTGAAGTAATTCTTATTAGATAGGAATACACAGTTAGTCTTAGGGTTGACAACAATCTTAAGACACAAATAGAGTTATATATGTTCAAGCTTAATGGAATAGTTCGTTACTTACTTTCAATGTATTTTGAAAGAATAACATTTGAAGAACATGTTTATTATTGATTAGAAGCACTACACCTAAGGTTTAGTGTTCTAGTGGTTAGCATGATTCCATCATAACCAGAGAGTAGTTAATAGATGAGCATACCAAGGGAACAAGCTAAGTTTCATTCAATGTTATAAGGGTTTTAGTAAAGCATGGACATTCAAGGTAGTTTAGACTGTTGTTACCAAAAATAGTTGTTTCTGTAATTGATAACAATCTAAACTAGCATAGACACTCAAATAGCTAGTCATGAGCCAGTAGTGCTCAAGTAAATAGTTTATGGTTGATTCTAGAGTTGTTAATACTCTTAACATGCAAAGGTCATTACTTGCGTCTAGGCAAGAATGGGTGTGATGCTTATTTGGTGTGTTCTTAAAAAGAATTACTTTTGAAGAACACAAGCCTTAATAGACATATTTTTATTAATTAAAGGAATGGTGATTAAGTGATGGCAGGAAGGTAACAGTTTTTAAGTTGCAACAAAGTTGTTGCAAATAGTTAGTTGACTAAGGTATACCATGTTGAAATAGAATAACAAACTAGCCACTCATGGTTGAATTAGGAAGTATGGCTAGAATAGCACACTGAGGTAGTTATTGGTTTTAGTACTAAAAGAAATGGTAGGTGTTTAGGTTATATGTACTTCAAAAGAATAACTTTTGAAGAACATGAACCTTAATGAGTTTTAGTATTAGAATTTCCTTTTAAGTTTCAATTCTTATTCAAAACTAATTAAGAAAGCCTGGTTATTTATGTTCCTAGGTTTTCAGGGTTGGAATCCAATTTTTAAGTGATTAAAGATTTTTAACTTACCTCTTAACAAAACAATGGATGAAAATAACTTGGAATTAATAAATAATTCTAATACACAAGTTTTTATATATTCAAGTTTTTTCCTAAAGTTTAGTACTTAAAAATTATTTAGGAAAACAGATTTAAGTTTTTAAGTTGCTAATAGAAAAGTTTTAAATTTATACTTTGAATAATGAAATTCTAATTACAGTAGTAGTATTTAGGTTTAAAACATTAATGTGATACTTATGAATGGTTTGAATTATTTTAGTTTGGTTTTGAATTTAAGTCCAAAATATTACTTAGGCATGATTTCTAATTTGATTCAAAATTATTTCAAACAAGAATTCAAGATTGCAAGTTAAACAGATAGGTTATGTTTTTGTGGTAATTTTGGTATATTATTTGCATTTTTCTGATTTTATTTGAATTAGATTTGAATTTTCTAAGTTTCCATTATTTTCTGGAATTCTGAAATAACAGACAAATTCTTTTTACACCGAGCTAACCCTAGCCGCAGACACCGACGCATGGGACCACAAGACATGTCAGCTTCCACGCGGCAATGGCCAGTCAAACTATTCAACTAGGCACGGCTCGTCGTCGGCAATTGCCGGAGACGACCATTAAGCGGCTCCCGGGGCGATCTACGCACACCACTCGAACCAGGACACTACGAGAAATTGGTTGGTATCAACCCCGCCACCAAATGGTCACCCGAGCTAGCTCCGGTGAACCCATCTACGGCGGTGCACGGCGGCCAAGCCTCGAACTCGAGCTACGGTGCATGAATCAATTCGAAAACAAGTTCAGAGGATGCGTATTCTCACCCTACAACTGAAGAGATGCTCGGTGATACCGATTGTGACCGAAGACAAGCGTGGTTTCGCCGATTCCGCTGAGCTGCTACGAAGAGGAACGACCAAATTTGCTAATATCCGAGATCCTATCCATGATTCCTTGCACCTGGATGATCTACAAGACAAGGCGGTCCGGCTGGTCCACTCCACGGAGCTCGGGGTGGTCTCATCTGACGGCGCGAAGACGAACTCCGGCGAGGTCTTGCAGAGGATTGCGGAGAGCAGAGAGGAATAGAGAGAGATTAAGAGGACGAGATGAAACAGGGGTTCACGGCGGTTCTTCCCGTAGCTTTTATAGGTAACGGCGAGGTCGAACTTGTCTTTCCACCGGTGGCGATGGCTCGGATACGGTGGTGACGGTGTTGTTCTAATCAAGCACGAATCTATGTGTTTCCTTTGCAAGTAGACCTGGAGGGATAGAGATGACGATGTGGAGGTCAACGACTCTCAGCGGTGGTCGTCGAAGGTGGCACGGCGAGGTGGCTTCGCCGGTGATGCTCTGTCGAGCATGCGGGAAGGCAAGGAAGAAGATGACGCCTTCCCACTGTCTCATACCCAAAGCAGTATCGGGCTGGTGGGCTGGTCACTAGGCCAAATGGATGGGCTTCGGCTAGGTAAATTCTTCTCCCCTATTTTTTTACTGTTAAGTTTTCTTTTCTAATTTTCTATTTCAGCTTTAATTTATAACTTGAATTTGCTATTATGTTTTGCAGGTTTTTGAGTTTGAAATTTCTTATCAAACATGAATAGGACACTACTAATCCAAAACATAATCTTAGATAAATTTTATATGTGCACTTGCACATAAGATAATATACACATCATTGGGATTTTATTATGAATCTTGATTGGATAATTCCAATTAGCTTTTGTGGAATATTAGAATTACTTAGCTAGGTTTGAATCAACAAATAGTAAGATGTAGAAACATTACCATGCATCTAGTGTATAAGGGCAGAAATTAAATAGGGTTTATCAATTTATTAACCTACCTATTTAGAACTAGGTGAAAGGCATAATTCTATATTTCCCACTATTTTGCTAATAACATGGAGATGTCCTTTAAAACTATATCTAGGTCCTAATAGTTTCTTAATTATTTACTTGAAAACATTGGATACCTCCCTCTCACGAGGAAGATTTATTTGTCCAAGGTTAAGACATATACAAGAGGTGAGTTAATTACTAGAACAGATTAAACTAGTTCTTAGAAAGATTATTCTTTTTGGATACCACCTTTGGATTTATAGATAAAACATGTTTTAAAGACTTAGCTTATGATCACAATATGATACATCAGCTGGAATGATATTTAGAATGAATCTCCAAATACATGGACCAGAGGTTATGGAATTGGATAGAATACTATTACACTCATCAAGGAAATAGTGTTCCCTCTGAGATGTGATCAATGCAACAAAGGCTCTATAGACTAAATAAGTTTCTAGGTCAAGGCTTAGGATTTGCTCAACCTATATCCAAATGATTCACTCAATGGAAACTTATACACAGATCAAGGTTTCTCATCTAACTTTAACAAGATAGTTATCTCCTAAGTGAGATGTGCTTAAGTTGGCCTCCTACTCCACACTGGGTTTTACGATGATATCTCCTTATCAGACTAGGTTTCATAACTCAACAAGGATAATCATGTACTTGACATGATCATATAATTTCCTTCATCAACTCCCTCTACCAAGGGATTATTCTAGGTTGTACCAACCTTCTGAGATTAAGAATATAATCTCCCCTTTGTGTGATTCATATAGGATCTACTTCACTTCATAACTCCACAAGTCTAGGTATTGGTTAAACTTCCTAAGGATGGCTCTAGTGCTCTTAAGTTATCTCACCTAGAGTTAAGGCAGATCTTATAATCAAACTGGCATTTAGTTAACCTTTCCACTTCTCATATTTGGACTCACTAGATTAGGACATAAGAATATAGAATAGCTCATGATTAAAGAATAAGACTTGTGTTGACTTCTTTAGCATGAAAGAAGTAGGGTTTAAAGAATACCATGATGATCTTGGTGTGAATAAATATTTGATTCTAAAATGGTGTGACAAGCATTTTAGTTTTACCTCTCTTAACTCTTTTTTAGTTGTGGTGACTATCACTACCCAAAACAAGGATTTTAACAAAGGTCATATTGAAGTTTATCGCGGTCTAGTTGATGAGGTACTTCATTTCCATCAACTCAAGTGAAACTCCAATCACTTTGATATGTTTTATTTAAATGCGCGAAAATTACCCGGATTTTCTATGTATGAAATGCAATGCACACATCTGTTGCCTCTATTTTATAACCTCTAATCCTGGGATATTACATTAACCACAAATGCTCTTGAAATGAATGAATGGGATGCGCCAGTGTCGAAAAGAACAAGTGTTGAAAACTTATTGAGCAGAAACATACCATATACGGCGTCAGGCTCATCATAAATCTCCTCCACATTGATGTGATTGACATGCCCCTTCTGGAATGGATTGGGCTTGTTTCCATCATCTTTCTTCTGTGGGCAATCATTTGCATAATGCCCAGTCTTGTGGCACTTATAGCATTCCGCCTTACTAATATCCCTCTTCTCGGGGACATTATTGTTTCTGCCATTGTTGTGGCCATTGTTGTGGCCATTTGTCCTTGTGGAGTTGTGATTCCTGTGGCCATTATGGTGGTGGCCATTTCCCTTATGGTGCTGGTGCCCATTTCCACCATTATGGTTGTGGTGGTTTCCTCCATTCTTATGGAATCCAGAGCTTCCATGATCACTGTGATAGCTCCGCTTGTGCGCAGGCTCTTGGTACATGCTAACATGATGCTTCCTCTTTCTATTTCAGACTGTTTCATCTTTCTCTCTAGAGATATAGCGGGATCAAGCAGAGATTGAAAAGTAGGAGTGTAGGCAACATACAGAGGAATTGACAACTCGTCATTGAGGCCCTCTAGGAACTTCTCCTTCCCTTTTGCATCAGTGTCAATGTCATCCGGTGAATTGTGTGACAGATTGGTGAACTCATCAATGTACTAAGACACGCTGCGGTACTTCTGTCTGAGGTCGTGGAACTCCTTCTTCTTCAGGCCCATCACACCAGAGGAAATGTGTGCAGCCTGAAATCCTTCCTGGAATGAGTCCCATGTCACACCCTCAATGGGGTGAGTGATCTGGTAAGTGTCCCACCAGCTTGCTGCTGGTCCTTCCAATAGATGAGCTGCAAACCTGACCTTTTCAGCGTTAGTACATCCAGTTGTCACCAATTCTTTGTTGATAGAACGGAGCCAATCCATGGCCTCCAGTGGTTTAGTAGCACGCGAAAACTTGGCAGGGCGAAGCCTTAAGAACCTTGCAAGCATGTCGACCTGAGGGGGTGGTGGCGGCGGTGGAGGGTTGTTATTGTTGTTGTTCTGAGCGTTGGCCAAAAACTGAGTCATGACTTGCATGAGTTGAGCCCGGGCTTCCATCATCTGCTGCATCTGTTCCTCAGGAGCACGATGAGGAGGCATCTATTGGGTTTGAAATAGGTGAGGTTAGACTTAGAGAAAGAGTATAAAGGAATAAAGTTTCCTACCCATATGCATATAAACAAAAAAACACATACATAAGCACACACCAGCATAGGTGAAAACTTTAACCAAGCATGCAATAAACATCTCACAAATAGTTTGTAGGTCCACAAACGTTTAAGTCTAAAGGGATACAATGTCTAATGCCATACCACAAGCGGTCACGGGCGTAAACACAAACTCAAGATAAAGTGGGGTAGTCTCTTTAACTACTCTACTCTTCCATGGCGACTTCCTCCTCCTCAACATCGAAGCCATTCTCCTTGAGTAGCCTCTTGTCCTGCAGGTCTTCAGTTAGGGTGTCGACCTTCTCTTGAAGCTCCCTCTTGTCGGCGCGCAGCTTCTCGATCAGATCGTGGTCCGCTTCATGCTCGAAGTTGTTGCACTCTAACTTCTGCTTCAGCTCTCTAACTTCCTTATTCCTGGCTTGGATCCTCTTCTCTTGATTCTTCCGCTACTTCTCTTGAGTCTCAAACTTCGCCTCCATCTCCTTGATCCTCTGTTGCTGCTCTAGGTGTTGTTTGTCCTTCTCGGCAAGCTGGGCGCGTAGCTCGTCGTTGTCGAACAACTCATTGTACCTCTCAACGTCGACGTCCCTGATGAGGTACTCTAACTCGGCGAGGTAGATTCGCATGGGGTCTTGCTCACTGTCAGATAGCCCGATGAACATGCCCTTCTCATCACGTCAGCCATAGGGGTGGGAGTAGTGGTTCTAGAGCTTGGAGAAGTGATGTCCGCAGAGGCGTGCTATCAGTTCTTGCATGAGAAGATGGGCGCCCGCTTCTTTATCGGTGTGGAAGGTCTTGAACTTGATTTTTTTAGTCTTTAGCTCTATCTCGCACCCTGGCTGCGTGATGTGGATGACCCAGATGCCCTTCTTGTGAAACTTGGTCATCTCGCTCCCATTGATGAATGGGGTAGGCAAGGACAAGGCAGTGACGATGTCGATGAGGCACTCTCCGAAGCTGAAGTCCTTGAAGCTGTCGGGCTTGGTGATGCGGAAGGTTGACATCTTCACGTTGGAATATGACAAGTTAGTAATCTGAAATGAGAAGAACTTAACAAAAAGGTGAACAAAAGTTAAAGAAATTTCTAACTTAAAGAAGTCAAAACTATTCCTAAGTGTTAGCAACAAAGAGAAACAAGAACACTCCTAAATTTTCCTAAGGGTTTTCGTCCAATCATAGGGTTACAAACCTAAGGGCAACACTTTGCTCTGATACCATCTATAGCGTACCTGTGCTTCATTTGTGCTAGTCCCGGATCAACTGCTAGCACACACAGTTACAAGATGAAATACCAAGAATATAAAGGTCTTTATTACAACGCTTGATCCACAAATAACATAGTTCTTTTACAACTCGAAAGGCACAATGCCACAAATAGAATCTACTCATTTTTCTGAATCTAGAGACACAAAGTTTGCTAAATTTGAACCAGTATAACTAAAGATATTAATTTTTGAAGTTTAAGCAACAATCTGATAATTTAAAATGAAAATTGAATCGGGTTTAATTAGAAGCTGACACGCGGCGCTTTCTGATTGGGCGATACCGGTTCGGTCGGATCCCGAACAAGTGCCATCCGATCTAAGTGACAATGAAGGGCCTAGATATGAACTTACCCTTTGGGTAAGTGATCTAATCTTGCCCGTAGGATCTGGATCCAATGGTCCAAAAGAGAAAGGGAGACGAGCTCACCGCGGGGTGTCGACGGCGAGGTCCTGGCACACTAGAGTTCGACGGCGAGGCGGATCTGGTGCTCCTTGGAGTCTACAAAGGTGACAACAATGTCTAGCAGTGGTTGGCGATGACGATGGCAAAAGAAGAGCCTCGGGGGTGCCCTATGACGATGACAGAAAGGGACTGGAGGTTAGGGCGCGACGGTGAGGTCAAGAACGTGGTCGATCTCATCCTGTACTGAAGAATTTTGGAGACGGCAACCTTACCAGGAGGTGTAGATCGTCGAGGTGGTCACGGTGGCAAGGTCCTTGGGCTCGAGGTGGCTTGGGGGTTCGACAATTGCTCGCCGAAGTCTGACTGGCGGACAGCGAGATACGGTAGAGGGCGGTCTCGGCGTCCTGGAACAAGATCGGGCGAAACAAGATGTCAGGGGAAACCTTCTAGGCTCAAGGGAGTAGGTCGTAATCGAGGGAGGTTAAGGGGAAAGCGGAGCTCACCGGAGTTTGAAGATCTTGCCGGCGGCAGTGGTGGTACGGCGGGCTCTTGTTGGCGCAGCCTGGCAGCTCTAGGGTTTAGAAAAAGGAGGCGAAGCAGAGAGGGGGTTGAGGGTGTTATATAGGTGCAAACGAGGTAGGTGATTATGGCCGAGATCGTCGGGATTTCGTTGCAGAAGATTCGCGCGACGTCGGTGTCCTCCCGTGGATTTCAGACCAAGCTTGACGACGCTGAGGTGGCACTGGCAGGTGGGGTCCTGCTGTCAGCGAAGGGGAGAGAAGGGAGGAGATACTGATTCGGGATACTACCCGGGTGGGCCGTGGGCCGTCTTCGGCTGCGGGCGGGAATCTGTCCCCGGGGCTCTTTCTCCTTTTTCCTTTTCTTTTCTAATTTTGTTTTGAAATTTTTATAAAAAGCTCCAAATGGATTCAAACCAAATTTGAACTCTATAAAATAAATTTCCCCCTGTTGTTTGATTACAGGGAAGGATTTGATTCAAAGAAAAGTCAAAACCCTTGGAAATTATGTGCATAAGATGATGATACAGATGCATGTGCATGAAATGATGGTATGATTTCATGTGTGCAAATTTTTAAATCCTTTCAAATTTTGGGATGTTACATGGAGTCTGGAGCCGGCGGTATGTATTGATTTTCTCCCCAGTCAGCAAAGAAGTCAGCCAGGATTTGGGACTTGATCATCGTCCTAGGCTTGTACTAAATGGTATGAGCGGCTAGCTCAATCGCCCACTTAGCCACCCTGCCAGTGGCATCTTTGCATCCGATGATCTCCGAGAGCGGGGTCGTGCTCACCACCGTTATGGGATGCTCCTCGAAGTAGTGCTTCAGCTTCCTGTCCGCCATGTACACGCCGTACACGACCTTTTGGTAGTGCAGGTAGTTCTGCTTGGAGAGGGTGAGCACTTTGCTCAGATAGTACACCGGGCGCCGAACCGGTAGCTCCTTGCCTTCCTCGATGTGCTCCACCATGATCACGACGCTGACGACTCGCGGAGTGGCTGCGATGTACAACAGCATTGGCTCTCGCGAAGCGGGCGCTGCCAGGACTGGCGCTGTGGACATAGCTCGCGTGAGGTCGTTGAAGGCATCATCAGCGTGCCGTGACTAGAAGAAGTGATATGTCTTCTTCATCAGCTGGTACAGCGGCATGGCCTTCTCTCCGAGCCGGCTGACAAACCGGCTGAGTAAAGCCAAGCAGCCGGCAAACTTCTGCACGTCTTTGAGCTCGGTGGGCGGCTCTAGGGCCTCGATGGCTTTTATCTTTGAGGGGTTATCCTCGATCCCTCGCTGGGAAACGATATAAACTAGGAGCTATCCAGCCTGCATGCCAAAAGTCCATTTCTCAGGATTGAGCTTCATGTGATAGCATCGCAGGTTGGTGAAGGTCTCCTTGAGATCATCGAGGAGTGTGCCGCTCTGCTTGTTCTTCACCACCACATCGTCCATGTAGGCGTGCATGTTCCGCCTTATCTGCCCTTGCAGGCACCACTGCATAGTTCGCTGGTAAGTTGCTCCAGCGTTCTTCAAGCCGAAAGGCATGGTGACATAGTAGTAAGCTCCATATGGGGTGATGAACGACGTCTTGATCTGATCCGACTCGTACAGTGGGATTTGGTGATAGCCCGAGTAGGCATCGAGGAATGACAGTAGATCGCAGCCGGCTGTGGAGTCTATCACCTGGTCGATGCGTGCTAACACGAAGGGGTCCTTGGGGCAAGCCATGTTGAGGCTTGTGTAGTCAATGCACATGCCCCAAGTATTGTTCTTCTTCTGGACCAGGACTGGGTTCGCCAACCAGTCTGGGTAGAACACTTCCATGATGAAGCCGACTGCAAGGAGCCGTGCAATCTCTTCACCAATCGCCTTCCTTTTCTCTTCTGTGAATCACCGCAGCGGTTGCTTGACCGGATTGGCATCCAACCTGACATGAAGTGAGTGTTCAGCTAGCTCCCTCGGTACACCTGGCAGGTCTTTTGGAGACCATGCGAAGATGTCCTGAATCTCACGGAGGAAGCTGGTGAGCTCGCTTTCCTATTTAGCACAGAGGCTGGTACCGATGATGACGAACTTGGTAGGGTCGCTCTCATCCAGCAGGATCTTCTTGGTGTCATTGGCCGGCTGGAACTGCTGCACCGGTGACTGGCAAACCGGCACATCTTGCTGAGTTAGCGCCGCGTGATGGAGGAGCTGGCGCTTCTCCTCGTGTCGTGGGGATGACTATCTAAGTAGGCCAAGGGCAGAGCCATCTGCCGGCTGACATCCCAGGGATCACCGCGACTTTTGGCCAAGGAGGCCGGCTTTGACCAAGTGACGATGATGAAGATGAAAACCTCCAACCGACGCTTTATTAAAGGCGGCAGGGACCCGAGAAGATCGACAGAGGCCGGAGACCATCGTGACGCCAGCCACGCTCGACCTCCACCAACCGCAATGGGCAAGCCCCTCATCCACGAAAGGATCCGAGGCAGACCAAGGGCATATACCTTGGATATGCCGGTCGAAGGGGAAAAGGCGCATTATAAAGCGGCCTGCGCCCAGGCAGAGGGCCAAAGGAGAGCGGGGCCCACTCCTAGACCGCGGCCATGGGGGAGCCGGCAGCCGGGCAGCCGGACGACTAAATTGTAACCAGGCCCCCGCCTATATAAGGGGGCCTGGAACCTTAGAGTAGGGGGATCGAACCCTTCTTCTTCTTCCTCCAGACAATACAGCTCAAGGAGCACTGTAAGCCACCGTGTGCTAAGAATAAAGACTAAGGCAGGAAGTAGGGGTTTTACGTCCGGCGTGGAGGGCCCTAAATGTGACGCCCCAAAACCGGCACCTTGCAGATTATAGCGATCAAGCCACAATCTACATGATGTCGCTTTGGAAACGCACCACCAAGCACCTCGTGCACGTTGGAGCATGCACGTGATGCGGGTGGAATCGAGTAGCAACAGTTACACAAGTTCACGATGGAACCCACAAAAGAATATACAATATAACCACGAAGACTCCACGAGTCAAAATATCCAAATATACAATACAAAGATCCAAATCATACATAAAGCAAATAGTATCCGAGTACGGACAAGAGTACAAATGGGCCTAAGAGGCCTGAAGATAAACGATGGCGTCCAAACCCTGCCCAGGCCAAGCCGGAAGGGTAACCTTGCTAACGTCGTCGCTCCCATACCTGTGAAGATCGTAGGGCCAATGGTTGCCGAACAAGGAGGGAGAAAGAGGAAAGGGGAAAAAAACGAGGGTGAGTACCGAGGCACGTACTCGCGAGACTGGAATTCAGCTGTGCTCGCCTACAGGCTATATGGTGGACTTAGCGGCAACAAAAGAACTAAACTATAGAGAGACTACAACTTTCGTCTAAATAGAATAAGATAAGAGAGCGCATAAAAGGAACCAACTAGAACTAACACCAAACATAACCCAGCCGATGAATCACCTCCTCGTGACCAAACGAAGAAGCAAGTATCAAAGGCACTCACACGGTTATCAAGTTTTATTGCAGGTTTATTATTGTAGTTGTGCTAGCTTACTACACAAGTTTATTAGTATTGAATTAGCAGGTGCAAGTTGTTCTATGATCGAGTAGTACAGCTCCAAGTCGTCCATAACCGCGGACACGGCTTTTCGAAAAGATTTAACCCTGCAGGGGTGCCCAAATGTACCCATACGCTCGAACAATCCTTCAGGCAAGTCTCGCACCCTTAATAAAAACAGGTGCACCATTAGGATAGTCACGACTCGCACTCTCCTTCACTACAAACAAGTCCAGGAAGCCACCTAACTAAGTTTAACCCGTATCGAGAGTCCGGCCGAATCTCCGAGACGGACCTAGCTGTTTGAGCCTACGGTTAAGTCGGATCCTAGGAGATGCACACTGGATCGGAGCTCCTCATGGAAGATGACCAGTGACCTCACTCTTTTGGAACTCGCTTAACCGCATCCCACCTATACGGACGTGCAGAAACAAGGGGTTACAAGGCACACACGGCTTCCCCCAAAGTAAATCGGACCATAAGATACAAGCTGCACGCCCGACAAGAACCAAATAGAAACACATCGAACTAGTTGTGGCCACTGGACAAGTATGTAAATTCCGGCAGTGATCAAGGGGAGGCCCAGAAGCGTACCCACGTATGGTTAGAGCGCTCAGTCTCAGAACAGTTCATGCGATCTCGGGGTCCTAGGGGACACAAGTGAGCCATCGTAAAACTGGCAAAATGACTCACCGATGCCTCTGCTTAGTTCAATTTTAATTATTAACAATAAAGTAAGCCATGAGTATCTCCAACAACGTGTATCCATAAAGTAGAGCATGTGATAACTTTCCCAACCCAATAAGATAACACAACTCAAACAACCTGAAGATGCCTACGACTCGCAGGGCCAACTCAAACAACAAACACACGATTAATAGGATGTATGAAAGGTTCTATGGCTTTGCTTTGGATAGCATGTGGATAGGACACGTGACTCGAACAAAAGCATCGCGACACAAAGCTAGAATATAGAGCTAGCGAGAGCAAAAGTATTAAATGGGTAGAGAGAAAAGGGCTCGCCTGAAAAGATGGTCGAAGAATACCCGAAGAACTTGTCGTTGCTCACATCACCACGAAGCGTCCTATCCGAGAAGAAACAAATTTCTACAACAAACAACGGATGCAACACTTACTACTACGGCAAAAGAATCAGCATGATCATGTGAAGCATGTATGCATGACATGGCAATTATGATGCAATGCAACTTAGCAAAATTAAGCGGAATCAGAATCCCGACGCACATATATGGTTCAAGTTGTATTACTACTCGGCAAATTTAAATGTTGATTAGCATGGAAAAGACAAAGCATGGGTGCACTACACAAAATTAAATGAAGTGGGAAAAAAATATTATTAGCATTTCCCATATACTCCATATGTTATTAATAGGTGTGATGCAAATTAACACGTAACTACATGATGCGAGATGCAAACAGGGATATGGATGGCATATTTAGATTCTACACATTTTTCTGATAAATTTTCATATAAAATACTTTTTATTTCGAGTTACCATTTGAAAGATATGAATTTAGCAAGAATAACATATTTCCTGCCATTTTCAGAAAAATCAGAAACGGGGGAAACTTTCCATACCGAGATGGATCCCAGTTCGGGTCGCTGACCGGCGGGGCCAAATCTGCAGCATGGCGCTGACGCGGATGCTGACCGCCGGAGAGACTGACAAAATGGGAGCCGCATGTCAGCTGCATGAGAAATAGATAAAAAGGAAAGGCTTTGCCTTTGATGGAATTCGAACCCAGGATCTGTGGTTGCTGGACAAGGAACGAACCAGTTGGTCTGCTGATCGTATTTGAAAATAACAGGAAGCAGATGATTTTTAGAGCTCTGAAAGTGAACTCTTTTACCTGACGAAACTGAACGCGAGCAGAGACAGAGACAGCGAGCGGAGCTTGAGGAAGACGACCTGGGCGTCGGGGAACGGAGCGCCTGGAGGGGAGGCGGCTTGAGGACGAACAGAAAAGCGTCGGAGGAGGGCGGGGCGCATGCTGCTGCAGACGTGCAGTGCACGCACGGAGGCGGAGACGAGGTCGACGGGCGTGCGCCGGCAGTGCTCGCGTGGCTTGCAGGGATGGCACCAAGGCCGCAGAGGGAGGCAGGGAAGCTCAGGGAACGCGTGCAGGTTGCCGATGCGCGCGGAGGGACGAGGCCTTCGACAGCGACTGGTAGGCAGTAGGACGGAGAGGAGGAGGTCGGGGTTGTTGTACTGTAGATAGCACCATACACGAGGACGTCGGAGGCGTCAAGGAGCTGCAGAGAACGGCGTGGATCATCACAAAGTGCAGGTTGCAGGTTACCGACGCGGACGAGAGGAGGAGGAGCTAGCATACCGGCATCGAGCACGGTAGTTCGGACAAGCGGCCGTTGACGGGGACCTCTAGTTTCAGACCCTTCGGTGGAGATGAAGCTCCTAGCGGCGACGGACGTTCTTGTCGATGAGGAAAAGCACGTTGAGGCGGAGAGGAAGCAGCGATGGCCGGAGCTTCGGTGATTGACACGGACAAGGACGATGTGGTCGGGGACGCGCCAGTGACGGAGAGCTTGGCGATGGTCTTGACGACGCCCGACCAAGAGGAAGCGGACGGGAGCATGAGGCGAGGAAGGAAAAAGGAAGGCGGCGGCGCTGCGTAGTGGACTAGGGTTGGTGTAGGGCTGCAGGAAGGAGCTTTATAGAGGTGGGGAAGTTGATCATCGGCCGTCCCATCGAGGACATGGACAGGTGGAGCTCGGGATCGGTAGTCGTACAGAAACGAAACGATAGGAGGTGCCCTCCGGGAGGTTGCTGGGCCGGAAGAACAAATGGGCTAGAAAGGTGGCTGTGGGATTTCAAATTTTTCCTAGAAGTTTGCAAATTGCTGGGAGATCATAGAAAGGAGAAGAACAAAAGGTAGAAGGAACAAATAACAAGAACAGAAGGAGCATTTTCAAAACTGGTTTGTTTGTTTGAAACAATTCCAAAGATTTGAAAAGATTTTATTGAATGTGTTTAACTTAAAAATAAAGAAAAGAGGGGGGAAGGTTTTTATCTAAAACCATACGAGCAAAATAAAAATAGACATTATTTCAAATAATTTTTGGGTTTTGACAAAAACATGAAAAGTGATAGAATGCATGATGATGCATGACGCCATGATGACGCGAAAAAGAAAATAACAATCAATTATCTGATAGGGGTATTTTTCCGGGTCGTTACACTAAACCTGGGTATGTGCTTTTGTCGTAGCTACCCAATCTTGAGCCGGACCCGTCGTTGCACTCCATCGAGCCCCTCCGTTAAGCCATCCCAATGGCTACTGTCCTCAAAATACCACGATAGTTGGCGCCCACCATGGGGCAACGCGCGGCAGCGACCGGAGTGAAGTTCTGACCGAGATCCCCATCGACTCTCAGTGAGAAGGTCGCCTCCAGCCTTGTCTGGAGGTTCGGCACCTTTGACTGCGTCAGCGACAACCTCGCCTGCTTCGAGGACGGCTTCGACGACAGCGGATCCTTCCTCGACGTCGGAGGCCACCGCTTCTACATCGCCAAGCCTTTCCCAGAAGAGATAACCGACGTGCTTGACCCTCTCTGTGATGCAGGCTCAAGCTGCAGTGAAAGCAGCAACCTTGGTGCCATGGTCGAGGTGATGGCCCTAGAAGAAGAAGGTGGTGGCGGCCCGCTGCGCATCGCGCGCCTGCCACTCGAACGCCCACCTCTACCGGAGCAAGACCCTCCGCTTTCAGAGCGGGATATCTTGGAATCCGCCATCATAGATCTGCACGCACCCCTCGACCTCACCGCAGATCCCAACAAGATCGCCAAGAATCTGGAGCAAGCTCGCATCGCCCTCCTTGGAAAGGCGGTCGACATCGACGACACCCGCCGGCGTGTGAACTCCACGCTACGTGAGTACAACACCGTGCAAGGCTACACGCCGGCCGGGGATGGCCCTAGCCAGGCTGTACAAGTTTGTCAGCGAAGCTGAGATCTGGGCATGGAGCTGAACCGAGCGGCACCTTCCGCAAGGTCGCCTCCAGTCATTGCCAAGCCAACTTACAACATGGCCACCAAGAACCTCCGCGCCGCTTGCTACATCACCTCCAAGCTAGCCGGCTTGCAGGGCGAGGAGCTACGAGAGAAGCATGCTCGTCTCCAAGAGCTCCTGAACACCGCCGATCTGCAACAGCAAGAGATGGAGCCAGACGGGGAGGCCAGCGGCACGCGGCGCGACAACTGCCTCGTTGTAGCAGGTGAGAACAAGCCTCAAGCGCAGCAAGCTTCGTTGCCCAACCAAGGCCGGGCGGAGCACAGCCAGAGCAATCTAGCTCCTGGCAAGAGTGGTGGAAACCACCGCACCTAGCACTGCGGCTACAATAACCGGCAGCCTCGAGATCCGGCTGCGGTCACCAGCAAGCCACGCAATCTGCCTCGTCCTGGTGTGGCGGAGCCGGCACGGGGCAAGGCTATGGCGCATGCCGCGCCGGCTCCTGGAGCTAGGCACGGCGCTCATGGTCACCAGTCGGCTCGCGCACATGTGAGCCTGCGGGTCGGCGAACGTGTTGACCCTCCGAAGGACGATGCTCGTCATCGGCTTAACCAACTGGCGGACTCCAAACTCGATGAGGAGGAATCCTCGACGGGACCAATTTGTTTCGGCCCACACATCCGCAACGAGCCCTTTCCGCCCAAGTTTGCGCTCCCGCGGGACATGCCTAAGTACACCGGAGCAGTGAAGCCAGAGGACTGGCTGTCGGATTATGGCATCATTGTTGACATCGCGGGCGGCAACAAGAGGGTAGCAGTGCGCTACACGCCGCTCATGCTCACGGGATCTGCCAGGACGTGGCTCAATAGCCAGCCGGCTCTACAGATCAATTCGTGGTACGACTTCAAGGAGGCATTCATCAAGAACTTCACTGGAACATACAAGTGACCTCCCCGCCCGTGGTAGCTGGCCTGCTGCAAGCAAAGCCCAGACGAGCCAGATCGTGACTATCTCACGAGATTGTCGGAGCTGCGCAACTTATGTGAGGGAGTGGGTGAAGAGCAGGCTGTTGGATACTTCACCAATGGATGCAGGGAAGGGTCCCTGATGAAGCACAAGCTCAATAGAGCTGAGCCCAAGACCATGGCTGAATTCATGGCGCTAGTGCACAAGTATGCGTCAACCAACTCCGTGGCCAGGGTGCAGTTCACCGAGTCCGGGCCAGCTGCAGGGCAATCCCAGCCGGCATCCGGTCAGCGCGGACATCACAACCGAGACCGCCACGGCAAGAGGAAGGATGAGCATCATGACAACAAGTATGTCTCGAAGCAAGTGGCCGCTGTCCAAGGAAGCCCGGGGGCTACGGGCAGGAGTCAGAACCGCAAGGGTGACAAGTTCAACAAGGACAAGTCCACCATCGAGGTGATGTTGGACCAGCCATGCAAGTTCCACAGTGTCTCGGGCAAGCCGGCAGGACACACCATGCGCCAGTGCAGTTTCACTAGAGACCTGGAGCGAGGGAACCACCAGCTGCCGGGTTCACTACCAGGTCTGCCGGCTAAAGGGCAAGGAAACCAGAATCGAGACCGGCAGCCGGCTAAGGCAGCCGAAGATTACCCTGAAGAGGCCAACGTCGAGCAGTACCATGTCTTCATCACACAGAAAGAGGATGCAAAGGATGAGCCTTGGTTTGGAGTCGAGGTGAATGCCGTCATGCCGGCAGAGCCCCAGTTCATGCACAGGTCTAAGGCCTCCATCACCTGGGGGCGCGAGCATAATCTGCCACTCATTCCCAGGCCCAGGGGCTATGCTCTGGTCCTAAACCCCATCATGTTCTCCAAGACGCACACCTACCGGTTCTCGCGTGTACTCATTGATGGAGGTAGCAGCATCAACCTTCTCTACCGCACCTCAATGGAGAAGCTGGGGATTCCACCAATCCAGCTGAAGCCAACCAAGCTAAACTTCCATGCCATCGTGCCTGGGCACTCATGCACGCCAATGTGAAGAATTCAGGGAGGTGTTGTTCGGGGAGAAGGACAATTTCCACCGTGAGCCGATCTGGTTCGAGGTGGTGGATCTCAATAGCCCATATCATGTGCTGCTTGGTCGTCCTGCCTTGGCCAAGTTCATGCCAATCCCGCACTACGCATACCTCAAGATGAAGCTCCCAGGCCCTCGCGGAGTGATTACCATCACGGGGTGCTACAAGAAATTGATGGAATGCGTGAAATCCAGCTCAAAGCTCTTTGAGGCCCTGGTCGTCACCGAGGAGAAGTGCCAGCTCCTTCAGCAAGTGGCGCTGACCCAACCTGGGCGGCCGGCTCTGAGCCAGCCGGCTTCCAACCTCAAGCCGGCAGGCAATGCCAAGAAGATACCGCCAGAGGTCAACAAAAATGCTAAGGCCATCGTCTCAGGGGTCAACCCTTCCGCAAAGTAGGGAAGCGAGCCAAAAGACCTCGCCCGTGAAGAATCGAGATATCGATCGTCTAAGCCCTTCGGTTCGCCAAGGCAAAAATCTTGTATCCCGAACAAGTGTAAATGAATAAAAGAAAGTTGGGCGGCATACAACTGATTCCCTAAAAAGAATGCCTTTAGTATCTTTTTACCTTTCTAATGCTATTCATTTGACTAAGGACCGGCTTCAAACGGAAGCTGGCCATCCCGAATAATCAAACCTCTTGTCAAGACAAACGAGTACTTCGTGTGGACCGGACCCCGAGCCTAACCTCCCTCCCAGGCTCATGATGGCTGTCGGGGACGGAGCCGGCAGGTCACCCGCCTAGGAAAATCGCTAAGAGGAAAATGCACAAATCTCGTAAATGTCGTTGTTTACCTAAGTGCTGGATGTATCGGTTAATGATTGCGCGTGGGCTGGATTGAGCCGGATCACTCAAATACTGAAGTACTACTTCTCATCCTGCGGCACGCTCCCACCCTAGATTGGCATTTGGCTGCCGGTCCAAGGGAGACCAGCCGGCACCAGGTTGCCGGTTGGGGATAGAAGAGCCGAAGGATGGGAAGATTAAGGAAAAGGTTGAGGGAGTTAGGCTAAGACCAGTCCATAGACAGTTAAAAATTGATACATAAGGAACTTAGGACGAAATGGCACTGACGTGCGCAAACACAATGTTGTTAGGCACACCTTAAGTTCAGCACATAAATAAACAACGATAAGCAACCTCGACTCGGCTAAGGGGCGGCCGGGGAATCAGCCGGCTCGAAAGGGGCATTGTCAGTAGTCTTCACTGCAAGCACAAAATCTTCGCCACTGGGGGATGGAGGAACGGAGCCACCGGCAAGATCTTCGGTTGTCTTCTCAGATGCCTCCACGAAGCCAGGTTCTTCGAAGTCCATATCGTCTAAGGACTCGTTGCTGCCACCTTCTCTCGCGTCGAAGAGCACATCGGTGTTCGCACATTCTGCAATGGCACAGGCACGCTGGCAAAGCTTGACCTGATCAATGCCGCTCAAGCCGCCCTCGCGAAGATGCTCTAGTTGGTCCAAGCTGATGCCAGGGTGCCACGAGAGCACAAAGGATAGAGCTTGTTTCGCGTCGGCTCGGGCCGCGGACTCCTTCTAGATGTCAACCCGGTTGGACAGAAGCGACATCCATCAGAGAAGCTGTTCAGCGTCATCAAGTTATGCTCGCCCAGGCCATAGATCCTGAAAGACAGAAGTAATGGCCGCACGCAGTTCTGACCCCAGTCTGGCCGCAGGCTGGAGCCGACCTTTGATCGATGCCACTAACTCCTCCAAGGAGAGTTTAGCCTTGGGGTTCTCGTGATGGACGATATGGTACTCCACCCGACACTCCTCCATCGTGGCTGCCGCATCCTTAGTAGGGTCGGGGAAGGCCTTTGCAAGAGCGACAAGTGAGAGGGGAGACGGTGCAAAGGAGCAAAAGTGGAGAAGCGGAAGAAGAAATGCACCATGAAGAGCATGCTCTAGCCCTTGGAGACCGGCGTGGAACTTGCGATCCCACGCGCGCCAAACGCCAAGCTCGGCAGCGTGCCTATCATGATCAGACTTCCGAAGATCGGACAGCCTTTGGGCCTTGGCGTCGCGTTTCTCGAGCTCGGCGCCTTGCGATGCGCGGAGCTCATCCACCTCGGTGGCATATTTCACCGCGAGGATCTCCTTCTCCTTGGCCAACCATTGCTCAAACTCCAGCCGCATCGTCGATTCCGCCTCTTTGGCCTTCGCCAGCTCCGTTTCAGCTCCCAGGATCTGTCGGCTTGAGCTTGCAAGCCATTGATGTGCTCCTCATGCTCCCGATTGAGTCGGCCGATCTTACTGGCCGGCACCGAGTCGGCAAGTCGAGTCTCAAGCGAGGAAATGAGGGAGGCGGCACCTGCAAGTGGAAAGCATTAAAGGAAGAGCAGCAGAACTATGCATCAACATCAGAGAAGCCTAGGTTTACCTGATAGCCTTTCCAAGTCCTTGAGGGCTTGGTACTGGGACTTGTCGGTGCGGTACTTTGCCAACAACTTCTGGAAGATGTCAGCCCAAAGCTCGTTAATGCCCTGAAGAAAACACATGAACGTTTTTTAGCGAGAGTCAATTCCAAGCCAGCTGCCTCTACAGCTACCTCGAAACTCGGTGGCTAGTAGGAGGAGGAGGAATCGGTCATGAAGCGACCGGCTCCATCTCTCAGCCGGCAGGTCGTCTGGCAGGCATAGCGCCGCAGCCGGCAAAAGAATTTGGAGACAAGAGCAAGTTGCTTACGATTGACGGTCTTCTCTGCCTTGATGAACTGGAGGTTTACATTTCCCAGTGATGCCTTCACAGTGGTGAGCTACCTGCTTAGTTCCGCCAAAGTCAAGTTGCCGCCCCTGGTTCTACTGATCCCACTAGAGCCGGCGTTGGAAGCAGTATCCACACATTCCTTTTGAAGCTGGCTGGCGGAGCTTTGGCTACTAGCGCCAGACCCAGTCGGAGCTGCGAAGATCTTGCCCCCGAAGCACTCTTGGCCGTTGCTCCAGGGGTGATGGAAGCGTCGCCACCATCACCCTTCTCTGCTCAAGCAGTAAGAATCTCCTGAGAAACCCTCTTAGGATCGGCATCTGTTCCGAAGCAAGGTGGATAGGCGGCCTTGTCGATCTTCGTTCCTAGCACGGGCATGCCAGCCTTCACGCCCGGCGTAGGGCAGCACTAGAAGAAGCTTGTGCAGCCACCTCTAGAGGCTCTAATATCTCTGCGCCAGATGAGGCCTCCTTCATCGCCTCTTCTGCGGCTTCGCGCAGTTCTTCCTGGCCGGCTGGGCCAGAAGACACTTCAGCGGTGGCAGTTTCCCCTGCCGCAGCCTCGTCGGTGGTAGTGGGAGGTGCTATGACCTCCGTTGCGGTAACTTCCTCGCTGCCGGCATCTTCCATTCACGCAGGCTCAGCCTCGGCCACGACACCTCCGCTCATCGTAGCATCCGCTGCTGCCACCCTCTGGCGGCCAGGCTTCGCCGCACCTCCCTCGACCTTGTGGGCCTCCTCTTCCGAAGTGCGGTCCTCTCCTGCAGTGTGACCCGAGCCATTACCATCATCCCTCCTGCGCATCCTCTTGCCATGCAAGAGGGCGGAGGCAGAGGATTCAGTTCCCTCTGGTGTTGTCACAGGAAGGGGCTTCAGGAATCTGTCAATGGAGATGGAGGACCTGTAAGGGAGGCCCCCCGCATTAAGTATTTTAGAAGCACGAGAGCAGGAAGCATAAAGGAAAGCAAAGGCGAGGAACTTACCTAGCCACGGCTGTGGCCTGGCGCTTGACCACCTTCTTCGCCTTGGGGGGAAGCAAATCCTTTATCGTGGTCCCTATCTTCTTCCGCTTCTGGGCCGGCTCGGGTGGAGCCGGCTGAGCCCTCTTCTTGGGGCCAGCCATCCCGCCTCCAGGCATCTCTGAGGCAGCCAGCTTCAGAGCAGCCGGAGGCTGCTCTGGACAATCGAGAACCTCCACAATCGGAGAGGTCTTACCTCCAGCAGCGGCTGCTGCGGCTACATGAAGAGCGGTCGCCCCGAGGGCAGCAGACAACTCTATTTCAACATCATTCTCAGATCAGTCTCTTAATGAGGAGGGACATGGGGACTTACTGGAGTGACTGAGGGATTCACCATGCTCCTTCGGCTCCTCGCTCTCATCATCATCATAAGTGGCACCTAAGCCCTCAGCGGTGGCGCTGGAGCCGGTGTCATCGTGCTCATCATCGTGATCCTAGACGACCTCGTCGTCTGAGTGCAAAGGAAACAAGTTCTGCTCAAGCCGAGCAGAAGCTAGTCAAACAATCGATGCCCCAAGATCAAGGAAATGGAGGTCGAATCGAGTAAACATACCTCCGCAACCTGATTGTTGCGGTCATATGGCTTCAAGCCCCATGCCCATGTGGCGGGAAGCTTGACCTCGACGATCGTGTTCGCCTTCTGCGCCACCACCACTGCGGACAGCGTCTTGGAGGAGAGCCGGGTGGGATCTCTGTTAGACCCCAAGAAGCACATCTTGTGCGACCGGTGCTAGAGAGGCAACACGCGGGTGTCGAGGAAGGCAAGCAGGAGATCCGATGGCTTCAGGTTGCCTTCTGCTTCAAGGGTGACGATCCGCTGAAGGATCTTGACCATGTCTAGGCCAGGGTTGGGGAGAGAGGCGCTCCAGCTATCGCGCTCACCAGGTCCGCCCGCGTTGAAGGGGGGCAGGTTAATATGGTCGACGCCCTTCTTCGGATTCTTCACATAGAAGAAGGAACGTTGCCATTTCTTGCAAGACTCTTTCCCCTTCAGCCACGGGAATCCAGCAGTCTTGCGAGCGTAGAAGGAGGCCGCCCCACATGTCACCGGGATTGAGTCCTCAGTATGGGTCTTGAAGTAGAGCAACCACCGGAATAACTCGATGCTAGGCCAGATGTGCAGATACGCTTCGCAGAGGGTGGCGAACGCGGCCAAAGTCATCATCACATTCGCCCCAATGTGGTGCGCTGTAGATGGAAGTGGTCTAGGAATTGTCGCAGGAAGTTGCTCGCGGGCAATGCAAAGCCCCTTCGGAAGTGCTCATAGAAGACCACTGCTTCCCCGAGCTGGGGCGCGGGCACCAGCTCGCCGTTGGCAGGGCGGCAGCCCACGAGATCTGCGGACGGGAGTACCCAACCTTGGCGCAGCAGCTCGATCTTCCTCTCCTTCACCCAGGAACCCTCCTAGGATCCCTTGGGCAAAGGGGCCGGGAGGCGCCCCCACCCAAAGCAGCGCCCTTGCCTTTCTGCTGAGGCACCTTCGGAGCCATCCTGGTGCGGATCTGTATAAACGGAATGGCGGTGGGAGGAGCTTGCAACCCTAATCTGGTTAGGCGAAGCGTTCAAGACAGAGGATTCTAGGGCAAGCGGGCGGCTGAGGGAAGAAGAGAAGCAAACGACCGGTGACCTATTCCCACAAACGGTCCCCTGTTTAAAAGGAAGAAGGCAGGCGCCGGCGGATCAGTTGCGCACCTCACCCACGATGTGTTGGCAATTGTTCCCTTCGTCATGCGCCACGTTGATGCACGGAGCTAGCAACCACCGCGGTTGCCCTAAAAGATCGGGGGACCAGAGCTGACGGGATGTCACACTGCGGCACTTAGGCCAGTAGCAGCGTGGGTCCAAACTTCGAGAGGCTCAAGTTCTGAGGAGCCGGGCACTAGCTAGCGGCTGCAGAGCAGCCTCAAGCCAGTTTGGTCCTGGAGCCGGCACGTCCCAAGACGGCCGGTGATATTCCCTGAGACTTAACCTCAAGATCGACCATGTTCCAGCCAGATGAAAATCACTGGGACTTTGACGGATACGAGTCAACTTCAGCAAGGAATAGAACCCTCCGAAGCCCCATGCTATCCCATGAGACTTCGCCAGTTTCGGGGAGATGACTATCCGGGTAGGCCAAGGGCAGAGCCATCTGCCGGCTGACGTCCTAGGGATCACCGTGACTTCCAGCCAAGGAGGCCGGCTTCGACCAAGGGGCCGGCTGCGCCAGCAGCTGGCTAACATCTTTGCCACTAGAGGCCCGAGCTGGCAAAGACGACGAAAACCTCCAAACGACGCTTTATTAAAGGTGGCAGGGACCCGACAAGATCGACAGAGGCCGGAGACCAGCGTGATGCCAGCCACGCTCGACCTCTACCAACCGCAACGGGCAAGCCCCTCCTCCACGAAAGGATCCGAGGAAGACCAAGGGCATATACCCCGGATATGCCGGTCCAAGGGGAAAAGGTGCTTCATAAAGCAGCCTGCGCCCAAGCAGAGGGCCAGAAGAGAGTGGAGCCCATGCCCAGACCGTGGCCATGGGGGAGCTGGAAGCCGGGCAGCCAGACAACTAAACTATAACCAGGCCCCCACCTATATAAGGGGGCTGGACCCTTAGAGTAGGGGGATCAAACCCGTCTTCTTCTTCCTCTAGACAATATAGCTCAAGAAGCACTGTAAGCCACCGTGTGCTAAGAATAAAGACTAAGGCAGGAAGTAGGAGTTTTACCTCCAGCGTGGAGGGCCCTGAACCTGGGTACGTGCTTGTGTCATAGCTACCCAATCTCGAGCTGGACCCGTCGTTGCACTCCGTCGAGCCCCTCCGTTAAGCCATCCCCATGGCTACTGTCCTCAAAATACCACGACACCTTGGCAATGACCAATGCCTCGGCCAGCCGCGAGCTGGCCCTTGCGCACTCCATTGATTTCTTAAAGCATCCCGAGACTGTGATCATGCCTTGGGGACCTGGGAGCTTCATCTTGAGGTATGCGTAATGCGAAACTGCCATGAACTTGGCTAGAGCCGAACGACCAAGCAGTGCATGGTACAGACTGTTGATGTCCACCACCTCGAACTAGATTGGCTCGTGGCGGCTATTGCCTTTCTCCCCGAAGAACACCTCTAGGTGCACCCTACCCATAGGGGCGCTTGAATGCTCTGGCACGATGCCATGGAAGGTGAGCCGGCTCGGCTTTAGCTGAGAAATCGGGATGCCCAGCTTCTCCATTGAGCTCTGCTACAGAAGGTTGATGTTGCTGCCTCCATCGATGAGCACGCGGGAGAAGCGACAGGTGTGCGTGTCGAAGCGCATGATAGGATCCAGGACCAGAGCGTACTCTCCAGGGCTAGGTATCAGTGGCGGATGATCCTAGCGCCCCCATGTGATAGCCGCCTCGGACCAGTGCATGTACTGGGGCTCCACTGGCATGACGGCGTTCACCTCCGCTTCGTACCAAAGGTCGCTCCTTTTGTCCTTCTCCGGAGTGGTGAAGACATGGTACTGCTTGATGACAGCCAGGAAGTCGTCGTCGCCCTGGTCCGGCTGCTCGGCAACTGGCTCACGCTGGTGGTCCTCCTGACCTTTAGCCGGCTATGCTTGCAGCACACTAGGGAGTTGCTGAGCGTGCTACTCCAGCTCTTTGATGAAGCTGCATTGACGCGTGGAGTGGGTCGCTTCCCTACCGGGGGTGCACGGCTGGTCGAGCGCTGCATCAAGGGTGTATTTGTCCTCTTTGTGCCTTTGACCACTGCCGGCAGCCCCCGGGCCTCCTTGGTCAACCGCCATCCGCTTTGAGCTAGCACAGCTCTTAGCGAGTGCCTTCATGTCATCAAGCCACAAGTGGACGTGTAGAGCCGGCTGGCTCGCGTGGTCGCGACTCGGTGGGCGGACCAGGGCTCTTGGCTCGGCCGCTGGAGCCAGGACTTGGCGTTGTTGGCCATTGCCGCCTGACTGCTGGGCGCGGCGGCCTGTGCCGTTGCAGCTTCGAGCACGGCTGCCCTGGCCGCGCCCTCTCGGGCCTTGGCTTGACGATGGCGACCGCTGGATCTAGATCCGGCTTGGACCCGCAACAGAGAGTCTGTGGCCGCGCCGCAGGCCATGAGCTTCTCCGGCCAGCGCAGTACCCTGTGCATCATAGAACTCACGGAGCGTGGAACTCATGCGGCACCGAGCGTCTATGTCCTCGGCCACCTTGCTGAGGAGGATGATGCGTGTCCGCTCCAGGGCCTCTGCAACCAGGACGGGGTCGACGATGTGGTCGAGTGGTGCGCGCAGGTCCACGACGGTGACGTTCGAGGTGTCCTGCTCTGGGGGTGGAGCAACTTGCTCCAGTGGAAGAAGGCGTTCGAGCGGCGGGCGTGCGGTGCGCGGTGGGTCGCCGCCCTCTTCGTCCTCCTGGGCCATCACTTCGACCATGGCGCCAAGGTTGCTGCTTTCACTACAGCTTGAGCCTGCGTCACATAGAGGGTCAAGCACATCGGTTACCTCCTCCCGGAAAGGCTTGGCGATGTAGAAGTGGTGGCTGCCGATGTCGAGGAAGGAGCCGCTGTCATCGAAGCCGTCCTCAAAGTAGGCGAGGTTTTCGCTTATGCAGTCAAAGGTGCGAACCTCCAGACAAGGCCGGAGGCGACCTTCTCGCCGAGAGTTGATGGGGATCCCGACCGGAACTTCAGTCCGGTCGCTGCCGCACGTTGCCCCATGGTGGGTGCCAACTGTCATGGTATTTTGAGGATAGTAGCCATAGGGATGGCTTAACGGAGGGGCTCGTCGGAGTGCAACGACATGTCTGGCTCGGGATTGGGTAGTGACGACACAAGCACATACCCAGGTTCAGGGCCCTCCACGTCGGAGGTAAAACCCCTACTTCCTGCCTTAGTCTTTATTCTTAGCACACGGTGGCTTACAGTGCTCCTTGAGCTATGTTGTCTAGAGGAAGAAGAAGAAGGGTTCGATCCCCCTACTCTAAGGGTCTAGGCCCCCTTATATAGGTGGGGGCCTGGTTATAGTATGTCGTCCGGCTGCCCGGCTGCCGGCTTCCCCGTGGCTGCGGTCTTGGCGTGGGTCCCACTCTCCTCTGGCCCTCTGCCTGGGTGCAGGCCGCTTTATAAAGCACCTTTTCCCCTTGGACTATATGCCCTCGATTTGCCTTGGATCCTTTCGTGGAGGAGGGGCTTGCTCGGTGCGGTTGGTGGAGACCGTGCATGGCTAGCGTCATGCTGGTCTCTGGCCTCTGTCGATCTTGTCGGGACCCTACAACCTTTAATAAAGAGCGTCGGTTAAAGGTTTCGTTGTCTCTGCAGGCTCGAACCTCCGATGGTGAAGATCTCAGCCGGCTGTTGGCGCAGCTGGCTCCTCGGTCGAAGCCGACCTCCTTGGCCGGATGTCGTGGTGATCCCTGGGACGTCAGCGGGCAGATGGCTCTGCCCTTGGCCTACCCAGATAGTCATCCCCACGTTAGATGTGGATCTAAAAAACACCAGGAAGGAGGGGTTGCTCCCAGAAGCGGCGCCTGTCATCTTCCCCGGCGACAAGCGTGTTCCAAAACCACTGAAGGGATATCGGGTGATGTTCCTCAACTTTCTTCTCCGTGGCCTTTCTTTCCCTGCCCACGAATTTCTTCGTGGGCTTCTCTTTGTCTATGGCGTGTAGCTACATTAGCTCACGCCGAATTCGATTCTTCACATCGCTTGTTTTGTCACTCTCTGCGAGTCTTTTCTTGGAATTTACCCACATTGGGTTCTTTGGAAATTCCTCTTTCGCCTCCGCCCTAGTGTTTCTTTGGACAAAAATCCTGAGCTAGGAGGAGTTGTTGTATCTATGCGATCTGAATCGCATTATCTGGAGTTTAACATGGCTGCCTCAGTGCAAGGCTGGAAGCAAAAAATGGTTCTATATCAAGGACCAGAAGGCTGCTAACTCTGATCAGTATTGTCTCGCTCCTTTCGATGCCAACAAAATCCTGACAAAGCTAACAACACGGGATTCTCCTCCTTCAGAAGCTAAAGTTGAAGGTATCAAGCCTTTGCTGGCTCATATTCAGAGACTCAAAAGCGCAGCGGGGCCGGATTGACAGGGATGCAACTTATGGCATTCTTCCTTCAGAGGCGCATCCAACCCCTACAATCTCGAGATTCTAAGTTATGGTCTTACTCCGGCTTGACCGATCCTTCTCGAGTGTCTGCCCAGGACCTAGAGAAAAAGGATCTCGACAAGCGGGTTAGGTCACTGACTACTCTGACTGCGCAGATGGAAATTCCAGCTTGTACAGCTGCTTTTTTCGACTCCACTCACCCCTTACGAGAGGTATGCATCTTATAACTCGAAAGGGTTGACTTCCCTTGTTGTTTCCTTGTTTTGCGTGTTGTCCATTACCTTTATTATTCAAATTCTCTTTGTAGGACCACCAATTTTTGGTTTCTCGTCCTCATCTTCCTATGGAAGGACCAATCGATGCTAATCCTGCTCCAGTTGATTCCGAAGCCCCCGAGGCTGGCGAAAACAAGGATGGAGATGAAGCTGAAGATTCTTTGGAGGAGAGCGATTCTACTACATCGCCTTCCCCCTGCCAACTCTGAGGATAAAGGTCTAGAGAAAAAGAGGAAGTGCATAGAAGACTTGGCTTCCTCAAGTACCTCGGTTCCAAAAATGCATTAGAGGAGCCTGATACTGCCAGGGACTCTGAACTTCAGATGTCTGAATTGCTTGACTCGTGAGTTTGTTCTCTCTTCTATATCAAAGTATTTATGTCTTCTACTCTTCTCGTCCTCTTGATGTCAAATAATTTCCTTTTAGTGATGATGAAAAGACAAAGAAAGATCCCACTGTGGTTCCTCTCTCTGCTGCTTCGACTACTCCTAGAGGACGCTCTCAGGAGGAAACTATGGTGGTCAAACCATCACTAGTCCTTCTGAAGAAAAATTCTGGTGCACCGCCTCTGAAGCGTCAGAGGAAGGCAGCAGCTGCAGCTGTTTCTCTTGAGGTTCATCAGCCATCCTCTTCCTCTGACCATGTGAGTATTGCTTCATGTAATCGACTTTTTTTATTCTTGACCTCTGATATTCTTACAAAATTTGTGCTCTGCAGCCTTTGATGTAGAGATTTCTTTCTCTTGGCGCTGAATGTGTCAAGATTCATGAGACTGTTGATACATCCCAAGGTTTTTGTTGTTGTACCTTTTTCTTCTACTTGTTTTTGTTTCACTTACCTATACTCATGCTTCTCATGGCAGCTGACATCTTCTCCTTTGTTACAGTCGCCTTGGCCACGGCTCATGCTCGCATAACGACATTAGAAGCCGAATTGAAGGCTTCCACAGAAGCCCTGAATGATGCAAATGCTACCAAGGTTTCTGCTGAGAGGGCTACCAAGTCAGCATAAACCAGTGCTAAGAAGGCCGAAAAAGCGCTGGCTGATGCAATCAGAAGCAAAACAAGTGGGAGCAATTCGTGGTTAAGCGACTTGACGAAATCTCCATCTCTATTGGCAGTAAGTGTTTCATCTTGTCTTTAGATACTTGCTAGATTTTCACTTGCTGATATGTGTTTATTTGCCTTATTTGTGTTTCTACGATGCAGCCGAGAAACTTGGAGAATTTTGGAGACTTCGGCAGGCAAGTTCTGAAGACCCCCTGCTGGACGTAGTAGACATGCTGGAATCAAACTAGAAGCTTGCTCGGAATATCCTTCAGCAAACTTGCCATGTTTTGATCCGCATGTTCATCGGGTTGTGGCTGAGGAAAAAGGATGAGATGCCAGCCGACAATCTTCGGAAGCTTGTCGCAGCCTTTGACACCATCGAGGATCCTGTCCGTGTGATGAAGCGTATCTCAGTGAAATGAGGTGTCAACGGGGCGATTACCCTTGCCTAATCGCATGGCAAGGAAGTGGACTAGGAGAAGGTTGGCGCCTCATATGCTATCCCTTTGTTTGAGATGACGGAGTTTTTTAAGAAGGCGAAGGAGTACGCGCCCAAGCTGGTGTCCTTATTCTTCGTTCGTCAGCTTCCTCGACTACTGCACCTGGGTCTTGGATGTCTTCTTCCAGTACACCTGTTGTTGATGCTTCTACGCCTTCTTCTGCCATAGATCCTGCTACCGAGGTGGCGTAGATTTTAGCCTGCTTCCATAGAGTTAGCCTTCCTTTTAATGTATTTCACGTTATTGTCTTTTGGCGTTGTTTGATCGGAAAACTCTATATTTTGTAAATACTTCATGTTATGAATTGCTACTTCCAGCGTGCTTTATGTTTGAGTTATTTTTCCTTGTCCTATTTCTTCCAGCCTGAACATGATGGTGAAACGCCAAAATTTGATCATAACTCACCGCCTGCGAATATGTCAAAATTTGGAATTCCATTTGATCCCCGCTCTCCTTGCCGCTGCGCTGAGCACTTGTCGAGAATTTCTGATCTTGAAGGTCGATTGTCACTGTTAAAGCGCCAAGCGAAGACTGCTGTGGATCAAGCAGGGAAATCTTTCGGCTTAATGAAGCAGGTGTCTTCGCTTGAGAGTCAGGTGTCTGATCTGATGGCCAAGATCGTTCAGTTTGAAGAGTGCGTTTCTGAATCCCGTCGACGAGAATCGTCAGGTTTCCGAGCAAATTGCGGCTCTCGAGGGGGCATCGTCGAATACCAACACCTTTTGGGTTGACCCGCAGCGTCGCAGTGGCATTGTCAGAAGTCTTTGACAACCATGTATTCTGTTATGCTTCCCCGGAATCCTCCACCAGAGAATTTTGGGTAGCTATGATGGTGCGGTGTTGATGATGTAAATGACCGACCAGTTGGGAACCCCAAGAGAAGGTGTGATGAGCACAGCAGCAAGTTTTCCCTCAGTTATGAAACCAAGGTAATCAATCCAGTAGGAGAGAGCCAAACTTAAGAAGGTGATGTTTGCTAGCTTCGCGACACTCTGAATGGCGCCAGACAACTTGCTGATACGTAGGAGCTTCTTCACCTAGCAGCAACGTGAAACCTGCACACAACACAAACAAATACTTTGCTCCCAACTTATGATGAGGGTGTCAATCTCACCAGTTTGCTATAAACAAAGGAATGAGCATATCGAGTGGTAATTGGATAATAGTAATGCAAGTAAAGTAAATAGTGCGAGTAAAGTAAAATGGTATAACAATGTAAAGGAAATTGGACCGGGGTCCACAGTTCACTAGTGGTGTCTCTCCATAAGATAAAAAGCACTTGCTGGGTAAACAAATTACAGTTGGGCAATTGATAGAGTAAAGATAACGAACATACATCACGAGGATTACTATGAGGCTTACTCTGGGCATTACGACAAAATACATAGACCGCCATCCAACTGCATCTATGACTAAAAATCCACTCACGGGGAATCATCCGAGGACCCCTTGAGTATTAAGTTGCGAATAACAGATAATTACATTAAGCAAAGTGCATAATGTAAACAAAGCAAATGTCGTTAGACACAAGAATGTTGTTTTCTCCCTAGTGGCAACAGCACATCTACAACCTTAGAGGTTTTTGTCACTCCCCCAGAATAAATAGAGGCATGAACCCAACTATCGAGCATAAATACTCCCTCTTGGAGTTACTAGCATCTACTCGGCCAAGATAGCTACTAGCAAAGGAAAGCATGCAAGATCATAAACAACATAGAGATAACATAAGATAAAATTCAGCACATCAACTTGACATAGTACACAACATGTATGATTACATAAAGATGTTCTTGATCATGTAGGGCAGATCATAGATCTAAACATGAAGCACATGGTGGAGAAGACAACCATCTAGCTACTACTATGGTCCCATAGTCCAAGGTAGCCTACTCTTGATGTCTACGCACGCATCTGTTCTTGTAGACGGTGTTGGGCCTCCAAGTGCAGAGGTTTGTAGAGCAGCAGCAAGTTTCCCTTAAGTGGATCACCCAAGGTTTATCGAACTCAGGGAGGAGGAGGTCAAAGCTATCCCTCTCAAGAAACCCTACAATTACGATACAGAAAGTCTCTTGTGTCCCCAACACACCCAATACACCTATCAAATGTATAGGTGCACTAGTTCGGCGAAGAGATAGTGAAATACAAAGTACTAGTGATAATTATAAGTAGTAAATGTAATCTAAAATAAATATCACTGCGAGCAAACATGTAACAAAACAGAAAGTAAATGGTGTGCAATGCTTGGAAACAAGGCCTAGGGATCATACTTTCACTAGTGGACACACTCCCAACAAATATAACATAATTGAACCAATAGATACTAACTTCAATATGCAACTCAAAACAATTCTCCAATGGAAAACAAACACTAGTCATGCGTAGGGCTACGAAACACTCCTCAAAGTTTGCATGTACCCAAACTAGATTGTCCCACACTATCACCGTGAACGCACTAGATGGTTCCAACAAACACCAACAATTCATAGAGACATTAACCAAAAAGACACACATGATGCGCACACTGTCACCATCACACCATGATACAAGGTATCTCCGGAGATTACAATAATAAAGCACGGGAGTAGCATAATATCTGAATAATAGCTTCTACCAATTCAACTAGATACAAAGCGCACGATCACATAAAGATCACATCATGGGAGAGTGAGGTGAACCACATAGCTATCGGTAGAGCCCTCAGCCCTGGGTGAGAACTACTCCCTCCTCATCATCGGAGGCAGCAATGGCAATGGAGATGGCGGTGAGGTCGATGGAGACGGCGGAGACGGCGATGGAGACCGATGGAGATGGCTCCGGGGGCACTTCCCTGTCCCGGCAAGGTGCTGGAACAGAGACTTCTGTCCCCTAAAATTTGTCTTCGACGGCGGCGGCGCTGCGGAATTGTTCTGGGAAAAACACCGATTGTTTTAGGGTTTTCCGTCCCAAGGCTTCTTATAGGGGAAAAGTGCACCACCTCTGCAGAGTGTTTAGAACTAAGTACTTAGCCGTGTCCCCGGTTACGGACAATTCTGAGTGACATGACGTTGAAGCCGTTCAAGAATCTCCTCACCCCAATTTCTCTAAGTTAAAACTTGATGGGTGAACCTGGGTAGTAAGAGCTTTTCTTGACAAGAATTTTTGCTAAGGAAAAACTTAAGTTTTGCAAAGATAGGGAAAGGCTTGCTTTTGCTAAGTTAAACTCCACCTGGCCAAAGTGCATATACGTTTAGGCGCCGTTGAGTCCACCAAAGTGACATTTGCCAATACATTCAAAGTATTGACCCTCCGTGGCTGCAACGTATAATGTTGCAGGTGGCTACTACGAGGATTGAAGGGCGCTGCGCTACGGTCACGAGTCTTCGTCCAACACGTCTGCCTGTGGATCAATGAAGAAAGAAGACTTGAAGATTATTTTACTTAGTCATTTTTATGAGTTGTAATAAGAATTGTGGCTTTGTGCCTCTTGAGTTGTAAAAGACTAAGTTATTTGTGGATCAAGCGTTGTAATAAAGACCTTTGTATTCTTGATATTTCATCTTGTAACTGTGTGTGCTAGCAGTCGATCCGGGACTAGCACAAATAAAGCACAGGTACGCTACAGATGGTATCAGAGCAAAGTGTTGCCCTTAGGTTTGTGACCCTAGGATTGGACGAAAACACTTAGGAAAATTTAGGAGTTGTCTTGTTTTGTTGTTGCTAACACTTAGAAATAGTTTGACTTCTAAGTTAGAAAGTCTCTTTTAACTCTTTCTGCACTTTTCCTAAGTTTTTCCTCTACTTTAACTTACTAACTTGTCAAGTTCCAACGTGAAGATGTCAACCTTCCGCATCACCAAGACCGGCAACTTCAAGAAGTACAGCTTCGGAGAGCACCTCATCGACATCGCCACTACCTTGTCCCTGCCTACCCCGTTCATCAGAGGGAGCGAGATGACCAAGCTTCACAAGAAGGGCATCTGGGTCATCCACCTCACGCAGCCAGGACGCGAGACAGAGCCGAAGACTGAAACTATCAAGCTCAAGACCTTCCACACCAACAAGAAGATAGGCGCCCAACTCCTCATGCAAGAGATGATAGCACGCCTCTGCGGACGTCACTTCTCCGAGCTCCAGAACCACTACTCCCACCTCTATGGCCGACGTGACGAGAATGGCATGGCCATCGTGCTACCTGACGACGAGCAAGACCCCATGCGCAACCACCTCACCGAGTTAGAGTATCTTGTTAGGGACGTCGACGTTGAGAGGTACAACGAGATGTTTAAGAACGATGAGTTACGTGCCCAGCTTGCCGAGAAGGACAAGCAACACCTAGAGCAGGAGGAGAAGATCAAGGAGATGAAGGAGAAGTTCGAGACTCAAGAGAAGGAGCGGAAGAGCCAAGAGAAGAGAATTCAAGCCAGGAACAAAGATGTTAGAGAGCTAAAACAGAAGTTAGAGTGCAACGACTTCGAGCTTGAAGCGGACCACGACTTGATCGAGAAGCTGCGCGCCGACAAGAGGGAGCTTCAAGAGAAGGTCGACAACCTAACTGAAGAGCTGCAGGACTACAAGAGGCTGCTCAGGGAGAATGACCTTGATGTTGAAGAGGTGGAAGTTGCCATGGAAGAATAGAGTAGTTAGATAGACTACCACACTTTATCTTTGCGTTATGCCCGTGACCGCTTGTGGTATGGCATTAGTTATTGTATCCCTTTAAGACTTAAACGTTTGCGTACCTTAAAAACTATTTGTGAGTTGTTATTGCAGTTGGGGTTCTCCTATGCTTGTGTATGTTGTGTTTGTGTTCTTTTGATGGATTGTTTATGCATGTGGGTAGGAAACTTTATTCCTTAGACTATCTCTAAGTCTAATCTCACCTACTTTTCCAAACCCAACAGATGCCTCCTCGTCGCGCTCCTGAGGAACAGATGCAGCAAATGATGGAATCCCAGGCTCAGCTCATGCAGGTCATGACTCAGTTTCTGGCCAACGCCAACAATAACAACAACAACAACCCTCCACCACCACCTCCTCCTCAGGTGGACATGCTTGCAAGGTTTCTGAGGCTTCGACCCGCCAAGTTCTCATGTGCTGCAGAACCACTGGAGGCCATGGACTGGCTCCGTTCTGTCAATAAAGACTTGGTGACAACTGGCCGCACTGACGCTGAGAAAGTCAGGTTTGCAGCTCATCTTCTGGAAGGACCAGCAGCAAGCTGGTGGGATACCTATCAGATCACCCATTCCATTGAGGGTGTGACATGGGACTCATTCCAGGAAGGGTTCCGGGCTGCACACATCTCCTCTGGTGTGATGGGACTGAAGAAGAAGGAATTCCGTGATCTCAGGCAGAAATTTCGTAGTGTGTCTGAGTACATCGATGAATTCACCAATCTGTCACGCTATGCACCGGATGACATTGACACCGATGCGAAGAGAAAAGAGAAGTTCCTGGAGGGCCTGAATGATGAACTGTCTATTCCTCTGTCTGTTGCCTACACTCCAACTTTTTAGTCTCTGCTTGATCAAGCCATAACTCTGGAGAGCAAGATAAAGCAGTCTGAAAATAGAAAGAGGAAGCATCATGTCAGCAAGTACCCAGAGCCTGCACACAAACGAAACTATCACAGTGACTATGGAAGCTCTGGATCCCACAAGAATGGAGGAAACCACCACAACCATAATGGTGGAAATGGGCACCAGCACCACAAGGGAAGCGGCCACCACCATAATGGCCACAAGAACCACAACAATCACAACTCTACCAGGACTAATGGCCATAGCAATTGCAATAACAATGGTAGGAATAATAACGTCCCCGAGAAGAGGGATATTAGTCAGGTGGAATGCTACAAATGCCACAAGACTGGACATTATGCCAATGAATGCCCCCAGAAGAAGGATGAAGGGAACAAGCCCAATCCATTTCAGAAGGGGCATGTCAATCATGTCAATGTGGAGGAAATCTATGATGAACCTGACGCTGTCTATGGTACGTATTTACTCAATAATAATCCAGCACTTGTTCTATTTGATACTGGTGCATCTCATTCATTCATATCAAGAGCATTTGTGGATAAACATAACTTACCAACCAGAGCCATAGACAGACCAATTAACATAAGCTCTCCAGGAGGGGAACTAGTAGCAGCTTTTGGGTGCCGAGACCTAACCTTAGGAATCGGAAAACATCAATTTCCCGCTCATCTCATTGTTCTGGAGTCTCATGGTCTGGATGTCATCCTAGGCATGGATTGGATGACAGCCTTTGAAGGAGTCATAGATGCAGCAAAAAGGATCGTCACTCTCACGACGCCTGAAAAGAAACGTATCCGTTTCAAGTCAACCTTTGAGCTTAAGGGATCCAAGCTTAATTCTCTTAAGGGGGTTAGCCTGGATGAAGTGCCAGTCGTAAAGGAATACCCCGATGTGTTTCCCGAAGAGTTACCAGGAATGCCACCAGACAGGGATGTCGAATTTATCATCGACTTGCTGCCTGGAACAGGACCTATAGCAAAGAGGCCATACAAGATGGACATAGATGAATTAAAAGAGTTGAAGAAGCAGCTCAAAGAACAGTTGGACAAAGGTTTCATCCAGCAGAGTTCATCATCATGGGGAGCCCCTGTTTTGTTTGTGGAGAAGAAAGACTCTAGCAAGAGATTGGTTGTGGATTACCGTTCGCTGAACGAAGTGACAATCAAGAACAAGTACCCGTTGCCCAACATCAACGACCTGTTTGATCAGTTGAAAGGAGCAAAGGTGTTCTCCAAAATCGATCTTCGATCAGGGTATTTCCAGCTAAAAATACGAGAACAAGACATACCCAAAACAGCTTTTACCACTAGATATGGTCTATATGAGTATATCGTCATGTCTTTTGGGTTAACAAATGCCCCGGCATACTTCATGACCATGATGAACAAGGTGTTCATGGAATACCTGGATAAATTTGTTGTGGTGTTCATTGATGACATTCTGATTTATTCCAAGGATGATAAAGAACATGAGCAGCACATACGCTTAATCATGGAAAAACTCAGGAAGCATAAGTTATATGCGAAATTCAGCAAGTGTGAATTCTGGTTGAACAAGGTAGGATTTCTTGGCCACATTGTTTCCGCGGAAGGAGTCACGGTAGATCCAAGCAAGGTAGCATCCGTTACCGAATGGGAGTCAACCAAAAATGTGGGAGACATCCGAAGTTTCTTAGGCCTTGCTGGGTACTATCGGAGATTCATTGAAAATTTCTCCAAGATAGCAAAGCCAATGACTGAACTATTGAAGAAGGACAAGAAATTTGAATGGACTGACTCTTGTGAAGCTAGTTTTCAAGAATTGAAGAAACGTCTAGTAAGTGCGCCTGTTCTGAGTCTGCCTGATGTACAGAAAGATTTCCAAGTCTACTGCGACGCTTCTCGTCAAGGACTTGGTAGCGTGCTAATGCAAAATGGAAAAGTTGTGAGTTATGCCTCGCGCCAGCTTAAGCATCATGAGAGAAATTACCCCACCCATGACCTAGAGCTAGCATCAGTTGTTCATGCTCTAAAGGTATGGAGAGATTATTTGATGGGAAAGCATTGTGATGTGTTCACCGATCACAAGAGTCTCAAGTATATATTCACCCAGAAGGAACTGAACATGAGACAAAGGAGATGGTTGGAGCTCATCAAAGATTATGATATGAGTTTACAATACCATCCAGGAAAGGCTAATGTTGTAGCTGACGCCTTGAGCCGTAAGAGCTACGTAAATGGACTCACAGCAGGAGAGTTGCCCGAAGATTTGTGTAGACAGTTCAAAGAGCTCAGACTAGAAATTGTGCCAAAAGGGTTTTTGGCATCGCTTGAAGTTCAACCTACACTGATGGACAAGATCAAAGAAGCTCAGAAGCTAGATAAAGAGATAGAGGAAATAAAGAGTAATATGGCTAAAGGAAAAGCAAAGGGATTCCACGAAGATGACCAAGGAGTTATTTGGTTTGAGAAGCGTGTTTGTGTACCACAAGACCCTAAACTCAGAAAGTTGATCCTACAAGAAGCACATGATTCACCATATTCTATTCACCCTGGGAATACCAAGATGTATATGGATTTGAAGGGTAGATTTTGGTGGAGCAATATGAAAAGGGATGTCGCCGAGTACATTGCCCTATGTGATGTATGCAACAGAGTCAAGGCAGAGCATCAGAAACTAGCAGGATTACTGTAGCCATTGCCTATACCAGAGTGGAAGTGGGATAATGTTGGCATGGATTTTATCACAGGTCTACCAAGGACTAAGTCTGGATATGACTCCATCTGGGTTGTAGTTGACCGTTTAACCAAAGTGGCTCACTTTAACCCCGTGAAGACCACTTATACCAGCGCCAGACTAGCCAATATATATATGAGCCGAATAGTGTGTTTACATGGAGTACCTAAGAGCATTGTGTCTGATAGAGGTACTCAATTCACGTCTCACTTTTGGCGCCAACTTCACGAGTCCTTGGGCACAAGACTAGAGTTCAGCACAACGTTTCACCCTCAGACTGATGGTCAAATAGAAAGGGTGAATCAAATTCTAGAGGATATGTTGAGAGCTTGTGCACTAGACTATGGGTCTAGTTGGGACGATAACTTGCCATACGCAGAGTTCTCATATAACAATAGCCATCAAGCTAGCATTGAGATGGCACCATTTGAAGCTCTATATGGTAGAAAGTGCACTACTCCATTACTTTGGAGTGGTGTTGGTGAACGAAGCTTTTTCGGGCCAGACATAATAAAGGATGCCGAAGAAAAGGTTCGTTTGATCAGAGATAGGCTTAAGATAGCTCAGTCCAGACAGAAGAGCTACGCAGATTCAAAGCGTAGAGAGGTAACCTATGAGGTGGGTGATAGAGCATACCTTCGAGTATCACCACTTCGCGGAGTAAAAAGATTTGGAGTCAAAGGAAAGCTAGCACCTCTCTTTGTAGGGCCATTCAAAGTTTTGGCTCGCAAAGGTGAAGTTGCATATGAGCTAGAACTGCCAGAATCCTTGTCTGCAGTACACAATGTGTTTCATGTGAGCCAGCTAAAGAAATGTCATCCAGAGATGGCAGATACCCCACTAAGAGACACAATACCATTGGAAGAAGTTCAATTGGAAAGTGATCTCACGTATGAAGAGAAACCTATCAAAATCTTGGAGACATCAGAAAGAGTTACTCGTACCAAGACGATCAAGTTTTGCAAAGTTCAGTGGAGTCACCATACTGAAGAAGAAGCAACTTGGGAAGACTACCCGCACCTATTTGCTAGCCAACCTGAATCTCGAGGGCGAGATTCATCTTAAGGGGGTTAGACTTGTAACATCCCAATTTTTGGGAAAAAGAATTTATAAAGTTTCACATGAAATCATGCATCATATCATAGCATTCTCATTGCATATGCATTTCATTCTAGCATTTGTTATGTGCAAATTTTTTTTCCAAAGTTTTGGTTATTAGTTGATTCTAATGTTTCCCTGAAGTTCAACAAACAGAGGGAAAAAAAATTACAAGTTTCAAAAGTTGTTTAAAATCATTTTGGAATGTCTAGCAAAAATAACAAAAGAAAAACAAAAAACAAAAAAAAAAGAATTAGGAAAATCGAATCAGGCCGAGGGGAGACGATTCGGCCCGGCTAGAGAAGCGGCCCATGGCCCGTTTAACTCCTTTTCCGAATCGGTACCGCGCCTCCCCCTCCAGCCACTGATGGGTGGGCCCCGTTTGTCATCTCTGCCAGGAGACCTGGACGAACACGCCGCGCCCTGGGAAGCCTCCGCGGATTTCGATCCGATTCCGATGCGATCGGTTGCCCCTCGCCCACGAAACCTCGCCTATTTAAACCCCTCCGACCGCACTAGATTTCCCCCCGAAAACCCTAGTCATCGCCGCCAGGCCGTCCAATCACAGAACCGCCACGCCGCCACTGGATTTCGATCTCGCCGCCGGTTACTGTGAGCCTCGATCTCCCTCCTCTGCACCCTCTCATCTCCCTTGCTCTCGCACACCTTGCTGACATGATTTCACCTCTGTTTGAGCACCAGAACGACGGAAGCATTCACTACTGGATCTTGCAGCCGCTCGACGCAACTCCGGCGAGGGATTCCCGCGCCCCTGGACCATCTCGAGCCGTCAGATCTCGCCATCCGCTCCGCCTCGACGTCCTGAACCTCTGGTATGAGCATCGTTTCCCAAAACCTCACCTTCTGGCCGATCTTCTACGTGTCCAGAACGACCCTGCCGCGACGCCTAACTCCAGCCACCTCTCACCGCTGTTGCAGGAAACTATCGAGCCCGTCGACCACCTTTTTGGACTCACCGTAGACTCCCGGACGTCGTCAAGGTCTCCATCGCCACCGAGAACCGCTGCAGTCACCTCGCCGTTGATTCCAGAGCCGCAGGGACTTCGCTGGCAACACTATTCCGGTGAGCCCTCTTCCCCTTCGTTCTCGTACGTTAGATCCAGATCTCACGGTCACGATTAGATCACTTACCGATTCGGTAAGGATCGATCTGGACCGCGCAATCTACTTAAGATCCGACGGCGCTCGTTCGCGATCCGCGCGAAATGGTACCGTCGAATAGGAAGACGCCGCGTGTCGCCACCAGCTTATTTCCGATTTCGTTTTCGTTTTAAATCACAGATTTGATTCAAAACTTGCTAAACTCATATCTGGGGATCCACACGTCGGTTTTTAGCAAACTTTGCGTCCATAGATTCAGAAAATTGTGTAGAATTTAACTACAGTATCAAAAGCATGTATAGTAATGTTTTTAAATAGAGAATTGCTGCAAGCTTTAATCTTGTGTTTTGACTATTAAAAATAGTTATAAAATTCTTTTTGCAGTAAATCCTTTTGGAATAAGTTCCTCTGATATTCCTTAGTACTGTAGCATGGCCAAAACTATTTTTGGTAGTTTTTACTTTACTTTTGTAACTTTAGCTTGTTATTGTTCTATTTTGTGTATGTTGTTAATGTTTTTGAATTTATAAATCAAACCTAAAACTTTGATCATGTCATCATGCATATAGTTAACAATCAGAGAACATGCTAAGTGTCCTTGAGGTGCTTAAAACACATATGCATGCATGCTTTTCTTTTCATGATTGCTATGTGATTTGTATGTGCTTATGATGCTAAATTTCATGTGTAGATTGTGCTGAGTGCAACGAGTGTCTGTGTGACGAGTGCACCAACTCCTCCCCTCATCAAGGCAAGTGTCACCATGTTTTCCCTTGTCCTACTGAAAGTTTTGCCTGTAGCTTTTCTAGTAGAAGATGCATGATTAGGTGCTTTATGTTCTCTTATTTCTAACTTGCTAGTTTGTGCTAAGTTTTGTCTAAGCTAGCTAGTTTTGCATCTCCTAGTAGAATTGCTGCTGCTATAGGACTTTGCTATTGTTCTTTGTGGGAAGGGACTACACAATGATTTTGGCTAAGTGATGAAAACCTTGTTTTGCAAAAACTAAGAAAACAACTAAGTTAATGAACCACCTGGGTGGATGTGGCTTGTTTGGATTGTGTTGAGTGGTTCCCTGGGGTCATGTCGTCGAACCTCTGAACCACCAGGTGTATCTCACTTGTGGAAGGCCACCCAGGAGCAACGGAGATTGGAGACGTTCAAGTCGTGAAGCTTCCAGTGCAACCACAAGACAATATGGGCTCTGTCTTGGTCAATTAAGCTGCAAGAACTCAAGCCAGGCGGACAGAGGGTGGTTTTTGGGAGCGCGTCCGTTTGGTCTGAGGGAATGCTTCTGAAAGGCCTCGTCTTAGTTTTCACTTGGCCGTTTGAGGCAAAATGAGTCTCACGGCAAAACGGTTTAACTAAGTCCTGTGGGAAAAGTGCACCACCTCTGCAGAGTGTTTAGAACTAAGTACTTAGCCGTGTCCCCGGTTACAGACAATTCTGAGTGACATGACGTTGAAGCCGTTCAAGAATCTCCTCACCCCAATTTCTCTAAGTTAAAACTTGATGGGTGAACCTGGGTAGTAAGAGCTTTTCTTGACAAGAATTTTTGCCAAGGAAAAACTTAAGTTTTGCAAAGATAGGGAAAGGCTTGCTTTTGCTAAGTTAAACTCCACCTGGCCAAAGTGCATATACGTTTAGGCGCCGTTGAGTCCACCAAAGTGACATTTGCCAATACATTCAAAGTATTGACCCTCCGTGGCTGCAACGTATAATGTTGCAGGTGGCTACTACGAGGATTGAAGGGTGCTGCGCTATGGTCACGAGTCTTCGTCCAACACGTCTGCCTGCGGATCAATGAAGAAAGAAGACTTGAAGATTATTTTACTTAGTCATTTTTATGAGTTGTAATAAGAATTGTGGCTTTGTGCCTCTTGAGTTGTAAAAGACTAAGTTATTTGTGGATCAAGCGTTGTAATAAAGACCTTTGTATTCTTGATATTTCATCTTGTAACTGTGTGTGCTAGCAGTCGATCCGGGACTAGCACAAATAAAGCACAGGTACGCTACACTCCGGGGGCACTTCCCTGTCCCGGCAAGGTGCTGGAACAGAGACTTCTGTCCCCTAAAATTTGTCTTCGACGGCGGCGGCGCTGCGGAATTGTTCTGGGAAAAACACCGATTGTTTTAGGGTTTTCCGTCCCAAGGCTTCTTATAGGCGAAGGGGCATCGTCAGGAGTGGACCAGGGGGGCCTCACCACAGGTGGGCGCGACCAGGGCCTGGGCCGTGCCCCCTGGTGGTGAGGGTGCCCTCTGGCCCCTCTCCGGTTCCCGTTTGGTCCTGGTCCTCCATCCAGGAAAAATAGGAGTTTTCAAACTTGTTTCGTCCAATTCCGAGAATATTTGCTGTGTAGCTTTTTTGAAACACAAAAATAGCAGAAAACAGGGAACTGGCACTGTGGCATCTTGTCAATAGGTTAGTTCTGGAAATCGCATAAAAACGCCACGAAGTGTAATGAAACACAAGGCAAATGGTGTAAAAACAAGCATGGAGCATCAAAAATTATAGATACATTCGAGACGTATCAAGCATCCCCAAGCTTAACTCCTGCTCGTCCTCGAGTTGGTAAGTGATAACAAAGAATTATTTTTGAGGTGACATGCACCATCACAATTTTGATCATTTAGGTAAAGCATTGAGTGCTGAGATCAAAGAACTTAAAACATGGGCATGAAAGACATAATCTTGATAGAAGAAACTTAGCAACCATGTTATAACATGAAAAAGAACACAAACGAAAGATTATGAAAAATGAAATAATGAAAGTCAAGTGCGTGTTCAAATCACATGGAAAACATAGCAAATGGGTTTCAGCTTGTCCCTCATGGAATAGCAAAACATAAATGCACAGGACACCTTCAAGTTTAAGAGGGCGACTAGATACAAATAATTTAAGAACAAGTGAAACCAAAATAATGAATCAATCAATGATAACTTTGGGACAATGCACATTAAACTCAGAATGGCAACTATTCTCTCTTAGACGGTGCATAAAGGTAGAAGGTGGAGACTCAACATAAAAGTAAAAGAAAGACCCTTCGCAGAGGGAAGCAGTGATTAAACATGTGCTAGAGCTTTTCATTTGTAAAATAGAGAGATAAAAATTTGTTTTTGAGAGGTGGTTGTCTTTGTCAACGACTGGCAATGGGGTTCTTACTATCTTCCATACAAAAATGAAGCAAGTTTTTGAGAGAGAGATTGGCACTTTTGTGCTCTTTTATGAAGCTTGGTACTCCTCCCCACCATTTTTCCTTCCACAAACCATGGTGAACCTATTCCATCGGGTGCCCACCAACATTCACATACCATGGAGGAGTGCCTTTTTTCTTTCTTTTTTTCTCTTTTTTATTTCTTTTTGGAATAAGACAATATGGAAGTTAGCAAATCCGACCACTATGTCCCCATGAGCTAAAAACAGTGTCACAAAACAAGAAGTGTTTTGAAGGTTTTTTTTTGAAAGGTAGCACATGAAAAATTACTTGGAATGGCTTGCAAATACCATGCATAGGAATTTATAGTGGACACAATGGAAAACTTGGTTTTTGGGAGTTGGATGCACGAGTAGAGCTCATACTCAGTACAAAACGAGGGCTAGCAAAAGACTGGGAGCGACCAACTAAGAGAGCAATAACGGCCATAATCATGCAAAGCGACAAAACATCATGAAGAGAAGCATAAAATGTGTATCATCCCAAGATTTTATCAAATTTTGGGGGAATTTTTTTGCTTTTGTTTTGCTTGAATTGATTGAAAATTCACAGGGATTTAAAACTTTTTAAGTTTATTTAAAATCTTTGTTATAAAAACCATTTCAAAACTTCTATGGTTTCATGAAGAACTTCTTTGAGAAAACCAAATATCAAATATTATTTTCCTATATCTTTATTCAAACTTATGCAAGCCTTGCTTGCAAAGGAATGAATTTCAAAAGTATTTATAAAGTGTGCATCTTTCAAACTAAGATGGAGAGTGATTATCAAATTATTATTTTTCATATATCATTCTTCCATTTTCACAAGAACTACACTCTAAACCCTAATTCTTTATCATTTTATGCAAACAAGCCCTTGGCCAAACCCAAAAGGTCTGGTTAAAAATCTTGTTTTATTTAGAAAACCTGCTTCTTACTGTTTAAATGGACTATTTTGAATTTTAGAAAATTTTAGAAGTTGAATTAAATTCATTTGAAGCATTTTTGCAAAAGATAGAAAAGAAAAGAGAAAACAGGAAAAAGAAAAGGAAAAGAAAATAGAAAAAGGAAAAGGGCCGCGGGGATTCTAATCGGCCCAGTTCCAATTCCAGCCCGAGGCCCAGTGATAGGGTAAAGGTGCCCGATCTTTCGATGAGACGATAACTATCGATTATGGTGGAGGTCGACATTGACGATCTGACTACAAACGTGCGAGATGTTGCGCCTTAGCAATCGATACACCAACTTCCGAGGCTATTGATCACGCCGGAGCTAGATCAACCTGATCACGAGGATCAATCCTTGCAAGCAATCAAAGAACAAGCAAGAATTATAGATGCAATCAAGATATTGCGAATATAGATGAAGGCTTTATTGAAGAGGTGGGATTCTGTCTGTGCGTAGTACAAAAGGTCGATTTGACACTTGTGCCTATGGCGAAGAGTAGCTCGTGGCTAAGTCTTTAACTAAACAAAATCCAAGTTCTAATGACGGCTAGGAGGAGGTATATATGAGGGAAAAGGCAGGGATTTTCGTACAGCCCTAATGGGCCATCCGAAAATAACCCTAGATGGGCCGATTTCCACTCAAACAGCCTCTAGAAAATCCCTAATTTATCTAGGACAAAAATACATGGGTTTAACCCATAAAAATAAGGTGACGCAGCACCATATAAAGCCTTGGACGAATTTTGTGATTTGGTAACTTGTGAATTTTGTCCAAGCATCCTTGCATCATTATGGTGGCTTCAAAGTTCTGAAATCTTCACTTGTAGCATCATCTTGAATCCTCACACGATTGCTTCTATCATCTCCATGCATAATCATGCTCCAATGTTTGTCCCTCTCATCCATGCTAGGCCCATCATTCCTAAGTAACATAAACACATCTGATCTAGGCAGCATCATATTCTCTTGAATATTAGGAATAGTTCCTAGAAACGAAAGTACCTGATAATTTAGTTGGCGTGCACGAGCTCTTGTGAGAGGTCCTTGGAATTATGGAATGTGAGGAAGTGTGGCTGTAGGTGCAACGGTTGTATCAACCTTAGGGATGTCCTCATCATCCTCCCCTTCTTGAATTGAAGTCGTCCTCGACGCAATCTCATCTTCTTCTCCAAAGTATGGCTTCAAATCTGCAATGTTAAATGAAGGACTTACCGTGCCCATCTCTGCAGGAAGCTCAAGTTTATATGCATTATCATTCATTTTCTCTAACACTTTAAAAGGACCAGCAGCACGTGGCATTAATTTAGACTTGCGCAAATCAGGAAAACGATCTTTGCGCAAATGCAACCAAACTAGATCTCCCACATCAAACACAATATGCTTGCGTCCTTTATCACCAGCAACTTTATACTTAGCATTCATATGTTCTATATTTTCCTTAGTAATCCTATGCAACGTAAGAATCTGTTCAGCACATTGTGTAGCATCAAAATTATGTTGCACCGAAGATGGAATAGGTAATAAATCAATAGGTGCACGAGGAACAAAACCATAGACAATCTCAAAAGGGCATAACATAGTTGTAGAATGCACAGAACGACTATAAGCAAATTCAATATAAGGTAAACAATCTTCCCACATTTTTCAATTCATTTTTAAAACAGCCCGTAACATGGTAGACAAAGTTCTATTTACTACTTCAGTTTGTCCATCAGTTTGGGGATGACATGTAGTACTAAACAGCAATTTAGTCCCCAACTTAGCCCATAAACATCTCCAAAAATGGCTAAGAAATTTAGTATCACGATCTGAAACAATAGTATTAGGCACACCATGCAAGCGAACAACATCGCAAAAGAATAATTCAGCAACATGAGCAGCATCATCACTCTTATGACAAGGAATAAAGTGTGCCATCTTAGAAAATCTATCCACAACCACAAAAATACTATCCCTCCCCTTCTGTGTTCGAGGTAATCCTAAAACAAAGTCCATAGAAATATCCTCCCAAGGTACACTAGGAACAAGAAGAGGCATATATAAACCATGTGGATTAAGGCGGGACTTAGCTTTTTGACATGTTGTGCAGCGAGCAATAAACCTCTCAACATCCCTTCTCATGCGTGGCCAAAAGAAGTGTGTAGCAAGTACGTCTTCTGTCTTCTTTACTCCAAAGTGACCCATCAATCCTCCTCCATGTGCCTCCTGCAACAACAAAAGACGAACGGAACCGTCTGGAATGCATAGTTTGTTAGCACGGAACACAAACCCATCACTGAGGATGAATTTGTTCCAAGTTCTACCCTCTAGACAGTGCTGCAAAACATCTTTCAAATCGGCATCGTTCACATATTGTTCTTTAATAGTTTCCAATCCAAAGATTTTGAAGTCAAGTTGAGATAACATGGTATAACGATGTGACAAAGCATCAGCAATAATATTATCTTTACCCTTTTTGTGTTTAATAACATAAGGAAAAGATTCAATGAATTCAACCCACTTTGCATGACGTTTATTCAACTTAGCTTGACTACGAATATGCTTCAAGGATTCATGATTAGAATGGATAACAAATTCTTTAGGCCATAAATAATGTTGCCAAGTTTCTAATGTCCGAACAAGAGCATATAATTCCTTATCATAAGTAGAATAGCTCCACTCAATTTCTCACTGAAATATGCAACAGGTTTGCCATCTTGTAACAACACTCCTCCCAAACCAATTCCACTAGCATCACATTCCAACTCAAAGGTTTTATTAAAATTAGGCAATTGGAGTAAAAGAGCATGTGTAAGCTTATCTTTGAGTAACATGAAGGCTTCTTGTTGCGCATCGCCCCAAACAAAGGGCACATCTTTCTTAGTAAGCTCGTTCAGCGGCGCTGCAATGGAACCAAAATCTTTGACAAAGCGCCTATAAAATCCAGCGAGGCCAAGGAAGCTCCTCACTTGTGTGACTGTTTTGGGTTGTGGCCAACTCAAAATTGCTTCAATCTTGGCGGGATCAACTTCAATACCCTGTGCTGTAACAACATAGCCAAGAAAAGCAACTCTATCTGTGCAAAAGGTGCACATCGCAATGTTACCAAACAAACGTGCAGCACGCAAAGCATCAAAAACAGCACGTAAATGTTCCAAAAGTTCTTCTATAGATTTGCTATATATCAATATATCATCAAAGTAGACCACCACAAAATGTCCAATAAAAGCACGTAAAACTTCATTAATTAAACTCATGAAAGTGCTGGGAGCATTAGTTAAACCAAAGGGCATCACTAACCACTCATATAGGCCAAATTTAATTTTAAATGCAGTTTTCCATTCATCTCCTAACTTCATACAAATTTGGTGGTAACCACTACGCAAATCAACCTTAGAGAACATGGTAGAGCCACTCAATTCATCAAGCATGTCATCTAAATAAGGAATAGGATGACGATAGCGAATAGTAATATTATTGATTGCTCTACAATTAGTACACATGTGCGAAGAACCATCTTTCTTTGGTACCAAAATAATAGGAACAGCACATGGACTAAGAGACTCACGAATATGACCCTTGTCAAGAAGTTCTTGAATTTGTCGCTGAATCTCTTTCATCTCCTCCGGATTGGTACAATATGGTGCACGGTTGGGCAAAGATGCTCCAGGAATCAAATCAATTTGGTGCTCAATTCCACGAATAGGTGGCAGTCCTGGAGGTACATCTTGTGGGAAAACGTCCGCATACTCCTGCAAAATGGTAGCAACAGCAGGTGGCAAAGAAGAAGGCATCTCCTCAGCTGAAAACAACACTTCTTTGCAAATGATAGCATAACATGCAGTAGTACTCACATCAATTTCAGAAATATCAGATTTGCTAGCTAGAAACTAAGTACTTTTCAAACGAATTTCGTTAGCATGTGTTGGAGCAGATTTAGAAGTACTTGTAGAAGGCATAAGTTCCTTAGCAACAATCTGATTTTTGCTTAGCTTTTTCCCCTCATTATGTGCTCTACTAGCTCTAGCAAGATCATCTTTTAAAATACTTTCAGGAGACATGGGAAGTAACACAATTTTCTTATCATTATGAACAAGAGAATACTTATTTGTGCTACCATAGTGTATAGAATTTGTATCAAACTGCCATGGTCTACCAAGTAAAAGAGCACATGCTTGCATAGGAACAACATCACACTCAACCTAATCAGCATATGCAGCAATAGTAAAATGCACACGAACTGTATGTGTTACCTTAACCTTGCCGCTGTTATTAAACCATTGAATGTGATATGGACGAGGATGGGGTTGTGTCATAAGAGCAAGCTTTTCAACCATCTCCATGCTCGCCAAATTGTTGCAGCTCCCGCCATCAATAATAATGCGAATACAGCGATCTTTAACCACGCCCTTGGTATGGAACAGATTATGGCGCTGGTCGGGCTCGGCCTTGGTAATTTGTGCACTCAAGACTCGCTGTGCAACTAAACTCGGGTATTTCTCCGCATGGCCTGCAGCCATATATTCAGAATCTTGCTCCGTGGGTGCTGCAGCACATTGCTTATCAGAGGCAATAAGAGCCAAAGTATCTTCGTTATAATCACTGGCGGAGTCGTATCCATCATCCTCAAGAGCAATCATCACACGGGAGGAGGCACAATCACATGCAAAGTGACCAAGTCCACCACATTTGCAGCACTGAATCTGGCTGGACTTGCCCATAGATGCCATGGAGGACATAGCACTCGGAGCTGGTGCCGTAGAAGTCTTCCATGCAGCAAACGGAGGTGGTGTAGATGTTGCAGATCGCGTGGATGTGGTCGCTGGAGGTGTAGGTGCAGCAGCCCGTGACGCCGAACTCAGTGATCTCCAAGTAGAACGCCCTGCAGAATAATTAGTTCGTGTCGCCTCGCGTCGATCCTGCACTTCACATTCAGCATTGCAAGCAAGATGGAACAAACGGGTAATAGTATGATAAGATTTATATTGAAGAATAGTCTGAATTTCCTTAATTAACCCACCAACAAATCGTGCCATTAATGCTTCATTATCCTCCTCTATACCACAATGCAGCATGCCAGTTTGCAACTCCTAATAGTAATCCTCTACAGAATTTTTGCCTTGATCTAGATGGGCTAATTTGGTAAGCATGGAACGCTGATAATATGGTGGAACAAAACAAATATGCATAGCATGTTTTAAAGCATCCCACGTAGTGATTGGACAAAACTAGTGAACTCACAAGTAGCAGCACTAACACGTCTATCCTCGGGATAATTTAAGCATGCAAAACGCTGGTCTAATTCTAATTCCCAAGAGAGGTATGCATCAGGGTTATAACGACCATCAAATGTAGGAACATGTAATTTCAGTTTAGCAACATGGTCATCATCACGTACCAACGGACGGGGAGGTAGACGGCGAATGTAGGGCTGAGGATGACCAGGTGGTTGATCAACTGTGAAGTCATCCGCATACTCTCCCTCGTACTCATCTTCCCCATAATAATCATCGAACTGTGCATCACGGGCCTGTGTAACACCCGTAGCTCCTGCAACACCAGCAGCCGCAGTGCCCGCAGCAGCACCCGCAGCCGAAGTTTGTGCCGGTGGATGGAGAATGCGCTATGCACATCCCACAAAGGTCGGTGGAGGAGCCACACGAGTCGGCTGTGGAGGAGGCGCGCGAGCCGGTGGTGGTGGTGGTAAGCGTGCTAGCACCTCCTGGAATTTAGCATCGAGCTTGGCGGTGAAGGTGGTCTCGAGTCCCTCGAGTTGCTCCATCGTGTCACTGAAACGCTTGTCCACATCCTGCATATGATCAGACAAAAGTTTGGTGATGTGAGCCTGCAAGGCTTCACCCTCCAGTGGCGGTGTCTCGGTGTTATCTGGTGGCATGATTAGTACGCAAAAGCACAGTTATAGAATAGAGATACAACAGGGACAAGGGTGGAAAGTGCATAATCTATCAAGCAAACCAATACTCTTACCCGTTCTTACCCTGCAGCAGGTGGCAATCAGCAACCGTCGTGATCAAACTTCAAGAAGAATGAATAGAGCGATTGCCAGGTGGTGTCAATGCATGGTGTAGGAATATGTGGAGCTCTGGGTGGCTGCAATATCTGTAGCAACAATTTCAAAACAGCAATGCAAGGTTGAATAACAGCTCAACGACGGTACTGTGCTGGTCCTAGACTATCCCAAGCTATAGACACGAGTCTAGAACAACACGAGTCATGCCGCTAGACCGAAAAGCCATAGGCAGCAGTGCTCTGAACAGCGTGCGAATGAGGCAAAAATCACTATGATGGAAAGTGTATCAAAACGATCAGCAAGGTGAAATATCAGTATCGGATCAAGATTTTTTTTTAAATTTCCGAAAACTGCACGAAACTACTCCGGAAAGCATGCAGACGCCAATTTTTTTTCACTATAATGGCGTATAGCTCAAAACGACCCCAGAAGCCTAAAAACAGTATAGGCCGGAAAAAAAATTCGGAGGAGTTTCCAGACTTTTTTTTTTGCTCTCCCCTCTTTCCTTCTGGCCGAAACTTTTTGGAACTCGGATCAAGTTACAACTCGGATCGGATCTGCAATGATGGGAAACAAGAGTAGGAAAATGAAAACAAGGATATGTGGTGGCGGAGGCGGTATGTGGGCGCAGGGTGGTAGCAAGGGTATGGCGGAATCGGTGGTGGCGGTAGTGATCGCGGAATTGGTGGTGGCGGTGGTGATCACGGAATCGGTGGTGGCGGTGGTGATGATGGTGACCAGAACTCGAAACTCTAAAGGTCTAGACCTAAAACCAGCACTGGACATGACGATGCAGACTAGAATTCAAGAAAGCAAATACTGAAAAGAAAAGATGCAAAAGGCCCAAAAAAGTTTCTAGGATACGGATCTAACCCTAATTGTTTGGCTTTTTATGGTTTATGGGAAGAAGAACAGATGCAATCTAAACTACGAAAACTGTAAGATCTCACCGAGAAACCCGAAATCTGATACCACTTGATAGGGTATAGGTGCCCGATCTTTCGATGAGATGATAACTATCGATTATGGTGGAGGTCGACGTTGACGATCCGACTACAAACGTGCGAGATGTTGTGCCTTAGCAATCGATACACCAACTTCCGAGGCTATTGATCACGCCGGAGCTAGATCAACCTGACCACGAGGATCAATCCCTGCAAGCAATTGAAGAACAAGCAAGAATAATAGATGCAATCAAGATATTGCGAATATAGATGAAGGCTTTATTGAAGAGGTGGGATTCTGTCTATGCGTAGTACAAAAGGTCAATTTGACACTTGTGCCTATGGCGAAGAGTAGCTCGTGGCTAAGTCTTTAACTAAACAAAATCCAAGTTCTAATGATGGCTAGGAGGAGGTATATATGAGGGAAAAGGCAGGGATTTTCATACAGCCCTAATGGGCCATCTGAAAATAACCCTAGATGGGCCGATTTCCACTCAAACAGCCTCCAGAAAATCCCTAAATTATCTAGGACAAAAATACATGGGTTTAACCCATAAAAATAAGGTGACGCGGCACCATATAAAGCCTTGGACGAATTTTGTGATTTGGTAACTTGTGAATTTTGTCCAAGCATCCTTGCATCATTATGGTGGCTTCAAAGTTCTGAAATCTTCACTTGTAGCATCATCTTGAATCCTCACACGATTGCTTCCATCATCTCCATGCATGATCATGCTCCAATGCTTGTCCCTCTCATCCATGCTAGGCCCATCATTCCTAAGTAACATAAACACATCTGATTTAGGCAGCATCATATTCTCATGAATATTAGGAATAGTTCCTAGAAACGAAAGTACCTGATAATTTAGTTGGCGTGCACAAGCTCTTGCGAGAGGTCCTTGGAATTGTGGAATGTGAGGAAGTATGGTTGTAGGTGCAACGGTTCTATCAACCATAGGGATGTCCTCATCACCCAGCTAGCCAAAACCTGAAAGGGTACCGGCCACCCTTCCTTCAGCCACTGACACGCCGGGTCCACCTGGCAGGAGCTTCCTCTTCCCCTGGGCAGAGACCCAGGCGAGCCCGACACACTCCCCACCGTCCATCGCCCCGCCCGAGCAAACCCTAGCCCCTTCCCCACGAAAGCCGCCGCCTATAAGTAGCCCCAGCACCCCTCCCTCGACCCCTTTCTTCCTCCTGCACAAGACGCTGCCGAATCGACATAATCCCTCGCCGGACTCTGCGGTGTCTGCAAGCTCCTCCAGCCAAATTCGCCGCCGTGAGTGAACCTCGCGCCTCCTTCTCCCTCCCATCTCTCTTTTTTTCCTCTGGTGCTCCTCCCTGACTTGTATCTACAGTGGAACACCGCAATCGACCACGGCCAAAGGTCACCTGCGCCAACGCCAAGCTCCAGCCGCCCCCTTTCCCTTCTTCTGGAAACAATCGACGACGGCGACCATACTTCTGAGATCCCCTCGCCGTGCTGGTCACCATCGTGGCATCGCCATTGTCTGGAAGCCGCTGCAGCGTCGCCAGAGTTGAACCAGAGCCGCGTCTCGCTGGAGAACACGCCGGAACCCTAGACCACCCCGGTGAGTTCTCTCCCCTTTAAACCTTGGCCGTTCGATCAAGATCCAGTGGATCTGATAGATCCACTTAAACGAAGGGGTATTATCAAATCCGAGCCGCCCAGATCTCTTTTAATCTGATGGTCTAAAACGTTGATCCATCCGAACCGGTACGCACCAGTAAGAACACGCCACGTGGCCTGTTCTGCTTCAAACTCGAATTGAAATAGAATTTCAAATCTGAATTAGATCCAATCTTCAGAAAATCATATCTTTTGATCCCTAGGTCCAAAAATTGCAAACAATATATCATTGGAATCCTTGAGACATGTAGAATCCATTAGTGCACTTATAATTAATAGGTTCAGTACAAAATTTTAATCTATTTTCAAATTGAGTTAAACCCTTTTGTTAACTTGTTTAATTGATATCTTTTGAACCAAGTGTTCAAAAATAATAAATTTGTAGTCTCTAGAATCCTCTCAACATGTAGAACAACATAGAATCAAGAAACATCAAATTTGATACGTGCACACACTTTGTGCATCCAAATCTATTCAAATCACTAATTTGAACATAATTTGAATTCTATAATTTATTTTTGAGTGATTCCAATTGCTATAGCTATCCAGTAGCATCACTTCCATATTTTATTGAACCACTTCACAATTATTCAAATTCTAATATGAGAATTTGAGTAATTTCACCATAGAAATAATTCTATATTTCTTTCAACATTGTTTCATTCTACATTAGTAAATCATATGATCATAGTTAGCTATCATATATCATCTTGAGATTACTTTGATCCATTATCACATCTATCTAAATCTATTTTGTCTAGTTCACACCTATTCAAATTTCAATTGTATTATTTGAGTAAAGTGTGACATATCTTAATCATTAGTTCTAATCTTGCTATTGTGGTGTTGATTCAATTCTACTACCATAGCTCATGATCATACTTTATATTGTTCAATGAGCCTTTGAACCATAATTCCCAAAGGTCAATCATTCATACAGATTCCTATGCCTACCTAAACTTGTTCACTTGTGTTGAACTATTCAATTTGCAAATGAGTTAATTGAGTATTCAATGCTTCATAAAATCTATACCCAAAGCCTAAGTGTAATATATGCTATTTAAGAATAATTGTTGTCACACTTATTCAATAGTAATGTTGTTGCACTATTCAACACTTATGTGATTAATTCATGTGAGTCTTTCGAAGTCCTAATCATGCTTTGATAAAGCATGAAGATTTCATCAATTATATCTTGCTTAATTCAATTCTCTCCAATCATATTGATCTTTCCCAACTAAGCTCTCAAAACCCATATCTCACAGTCCATGTTTCTTTTGTCATATCAATTCTATCACAATATTTTGAATAATTAAACAAACACTTTTCAATTGTTTGTCTTGTTTGAATATGTTTGAATGGTATGTTTATGTTGTGTTATTTTGTGCTCTAGTTTATGCGAAGAGCTACATGCTTAATTGAGAGAAGTGGAAAGATCGTATTCTTCAAAAAGGCAAGTGACACACATATCCCCTACCTATTTTATTGTGCATTTGTGACTTTCAGTAGTATGCATGATGGGTGAATATTCAAATGTTTATAAAGTGCTAGATCCTAGTAGTGAGTAGCTATCCCCACAACACCCACCTGATAGGATGCTAAATACTTTGAAAAATATGATGCTATGCTTTGATCATTTGTTAAAGTTGTTTTGTGAATAAAATTAACAACTTCAACTAAAATGAACTACCTGGGTGGAGTGGTTTGATAAGAGGAGGTCGGAGTAGGTGGGTTCTGGGGCACATGCTTGTACAGATGTGTAGCTCAGGATACTGCTCGGGATTGCCACTCAGGATTAAAGAGATTAATATGGCTTCAATGCTTAGATGTACTTCCAGTGCAGCCTTATGACATTATGGGCTCTGTCTTGATTGAGTATGATTAAGGGTTCAACCATGGGTACTGACAGAGGGTGGTAGCATAATATAGGGGGCACGGTCAGATCCATTTGGTTGAATACTTTTTCTGAAAGGTCTTGTATTATTTTATTCTTTGGGATAAAATAATTCTTAAGGTGAAAGTGCACAACCCTTGCAAGGTGTTTAAAAATCTAATCGATTAGCCGAGTCCTCGGAATGCACAATTGAGTCTCTAGCCATGGAATGATTGGAAGAATCTCATCATCTTTTCTGAATGCTTTAAAACTTGATTAGAAACCCTTAGAGGAGCTCAGGCTCATGCCCCGAAAAGGTATGGTTGTCTGGTTGGTCCAAAACTTTGTTGAGTTTCGCCCAGAAACTACATGCCTAGCTAGTATGTAGTGAATGGGGGTTATTTCATCCCTTCATAAGTAAAATTTTGATACAAAGGATCTTACAAAGATTATAGGATAAAACTTGCTTTCTGCAAATTAGCCTTTGAGATCCACTAAGCCAAATGTCATGTAGTTTAGTCTTTTCACAAATGTTACAAATATGTGTCATTTGCCAGTACGTTGTTGTACTGACCCCTCTGGGCCTGCATATTCAAACGTGCAGGTTTTATTTTGAATAAAGAACCAGGAGTAGGATCTCGAGCTTACATTCCAACATGTCTGCCTGTGGCACTTGATGAAGATGGAGGCTCATTGCTACTATGCTTTATGATGTGTACTCGTAAGGTTGAATACCTATGTAACTGGATTCACATTGTAATATTGATGCTATTGCAATGATTACTATATTTTGTACTGTGGTGCTGTCTACTGATCCGGGGAATGGCACATTAACACAAGAGTTCTGCCTTTAGCAAAAGGTAGGGCGCTACAGAATGTTATCAGAGCATAGTGTTGCCTGTAGTACCGAGACCCTAGGTTTGGAATAGACTAGGAAGCCCTAGGAATTCTTTCCTCCACAAAGAAAATCTTCTTTTCAGTTTTCTAAACAAAATATTCTACTTTTCAGTCATAATCTTTCTTGTAAGACTTATCCCATTCATTTGTTTTACACAACTTCTCCTTTCTATTTTAGATGACCAGCCTCACTGGTCCTTTCTTGATGGATTCAGCGTCACCTATTTAAGGACCAGTGATGATCATGACCTTGAAGTGTGAGAATGAATTTCCCAAAGCACTGAAGATCCTCATGTTAAGCATGGGAATGCAAGGAGAAGCTGTTTACAAAGGATTCCCCGTGATTGACGAAGGTGAAGAATATTGGTGGGTACAACTTCACCTATACAAGAACAAGGAAGATGACCACAAGAAGATGGGACTTTGGGTGTGTACCAACTCTGAAATGCATACATCATTCCTTGACTCCGCAAGATGTGCTACTTGGTCAGCAATAAAGGAACTTGGAGAAAGACTCAAGTGGAGACTTCATAATACTCAGCAGGACCTCAAAGAAGAAAAGGAAGACACTACTACATTGAAGGAAACCATAAGTCAACTACAAGGTGACATGGAAAAGCTAGTATCTGAACTTAGTGTTCAAGGAGACCTCATCAAAACCAAGGATGAGCAAATTACCAATCTACTGAAGCAGTTGGACTAGAACAATGGATCTGCCTAGAAGAGAACCAAGAAGCCTTAGTTGGACTTCCATTTAGGAATTTTAATAATAGACAACATGTAATAAACATTTATGATCATACCAACTGGTGGATGATCGTACCTTTCGTGTGTTTTAGAACTAGTTTGCTTGATGTGTTGAATGTTCGTTAGATATTGCTTGTAAGATGAATTGTCTTGATCTGTTGTTGTTGGGTAGGAATTTTTCTTTAGATCTCTTCTATCTAATTCTCATCTATGCTAAGACCTAAACTTGTCCTAAAACCCAAACCGAAATGTTCCCAACGATAGAACAACTACAATAACCCTCAGTTGGAGATAAGGATACAGAGTACAACAACAAGAGGTAGTGTTTCAAGTACAAGAGACTAGAACATTTCGCAAGAGGGTGCACAAAGGATGATACCCCAAGACTCCAGTAAGCTAGGATGGCTGAAGGATACCACGCAAACAAGAAGAAGACACCCCAAGGTGTAGCTAACATGGAAGTAATACCATTCAACCACCTCCTGCAAGGAAGGTTGAAAGAGCAAACAGAGCAATGGAAAGAGCAAACAGAGCAATGGGAAGGACAAACAGAGCAATGGAAAGGACAAACAGAGCAATGGAAAGGACAAACAGAGCAATGGAAAGGACAAACATAGCAATGGAAAGGATTTTAATTCCCCTTAAATGGCAAACTTAAGGATCTACAACTTAAGGATTGTTGCCATGAGTTGTGTCGCAAACCCCTAGCTAGGAATGATAGATTTTGCTTTCAAAATTTTCAAATCCCATATTGGATTTTGAAATCCCACCTTTGGAATTTTAGTCCATATCCCAGGAAAACTTTGGTTTAAAAACTAGTAAGGTTGACCAAGAGTTAGAATGCGAGATGCACCAAACCAAATACAAGGAAATGATTGGGTGCGACATGGATTAGCTCCCCATGATAGCAACCCATATCATTCACTCTTGTTATGAGGAATGGTAAATCTAGAGAGACATACCTATGAGAAACGACATGTTAAGCCTTGAAACATTAGGAAGACAGAATATTATACCCCTTATAGTAGGCAAGTGCTTCCAAAACATAGGAATACGACAAAGATGAACCCCAAGCCTTCTGTTGAAGGAGACTCGCAATGGAAGATGTTTGTCAACCTGGAAGGATACTAGAACAGAATGGTATCAATGGAAGGATTATTAGGACAGAAATGGTGTCCCCGAGAACAGAATGGTATCACAAGGAAGGTTACTAGAATGGAATGGAATAGAATGGTATCATAAAGGAAGTAACCATAAGAAGAAGAACATCCAAGGATGATGACAAAGAAGTGGAGATGAATGATACGTCTCAAACATATCTATAATTTTTGATGCTCCTTGCTTGTTTTTACACCATTTGCCTATTGTTTTGTTACACTTAGTGGTACTTTTATACATTTTCCGGAACTAACCTATTAACGAAGTGCCACAGTGCCAGTTTCCTATTTTCTGCTGTTTTTGTGTTTCAGAAGTGATACACAGGAAATATTCTCGGAATTGGACGAAACAAGTTCCTGAAGTCATATTTTACGGGGAAGCTCCCAAACATCCAAAGACCTGACGGAGGGGGGCCACGTGGCCCCCACACACAGGGGCGGCGCGGCCACCCCCCTGGACGCGCCGGGCCCACGTGAGGGGCCGTGGTTTCTCCTCTGACATCGTCCTTTCACCTATATATACCCCCTGACGAGAAAAACCTAAGGCCCCGATCAGTTTTCCAGAATACATCGCGATCCGCCGCCGTCGTCGACCCGAAGATCGGGAGGGTCCAGAAGCTCTTCCCGGCACCCTGCCGGAGAGGGGAATCGCCACCGAAGGTCTTCTTCATCGCCATGCTTGCCTCCGGAGCGATGAGTGAGTAGTCTACCTTGGACTATGGGTCCATAGCAGTAGCTAGATGGTTGTCTTATCCACCATGTGCTTCATGTTTAGATCTCATGAGCTGCCCTACATGATTGAGATCACCGTTATGTAATTCTATGATGTTGGTTTGTTGGGATCCGATGAATATTGGTGTTTATGATTAAGTCGCTGTACTGAATTATATCTTTTGTTATCTCTATGTTGTTTATGATCTTGCATGCTCTCCGTTGTTAGTATCTATCTTGGCCGAGTAGTTGCTAGTGACTCCAAGAGGGGGTATTTATGCTCGATAGTGGGTTCATGCCTCTATTTCACCTGGGGGAGTGACAGAAACCTCTAAGGTGGTAGATGTGCTGTTGCTACTAGGGAGAAAACAACATTCATATGCTCAAGGGCATATGCTTTGTTTACATTACACACTTTGCTTAATGCAATTATCTGTTGTTCGCAACTTAATACTTCTAGGGTGTTCGGATGATATCCCCGGGGGTGGATTATTAGTCATAGATGCAGTTGGATGGTGGTCTATGTATTTTGTTGTAATGCCCAGAGTAAATCTCATAGTGATCTTCTTCACATATCACGTTATCTTTATTCTATCAATTGCCCAACTGTAATTTGTTTACCCAGCATGTTATTTATCTATGGAGAGACACCACTAGTGAACTGTGGACCCCGGTCCTATTTTAATCATATTGCAATCACCTGTTTACTTTTCCCGCACTGTTTACTTTACTCGCATATTACTACTGTTTTCCACTCGATACACTCATAACCTTTGTTTCAAGCAAACTGGTGAGATTGACAACCTCATCGCAAGTTGGGGACAAAGTATTTGTTTGTGTGTGTGCAGGTTCCACAAACACCTTCAGTCGTCACCGTCTCTCTTCTTCAAGATCGACATTAAACCTTGGTTTCTTAACTGGGGGAAAACTAGCCGCTGCACTCATCATACCTTCCTCTTGGGGTTCCCAACGGGCTGGTCATTCACCACGCACAAGGACTGTCTGTTGCCACATTCACCTGAAGCATCAGCTACTTTTCTGGCGTCGTTGCCGGGGAAGAGAGAAGACTTCTGCGAGGGGAGTTCTTCGCACACACATTCTTTGCTTTGTTTTTTGTTTTGCTTTACTTTATTTTATTTTACCTGCATTGCTTTTTATCAAAAATCCAAAAAAATTAGAATCCTTGGTAGCTGTTTTTACTTGTTTGCTTTAGTTCACTATGTCTAGTTCCGTTGCTACTACTATGTCTCCCGAGGACATGATTTTCACTTTTAAGCAAAAGGATGAGGAAAGTTTTAAGGAAGCTTGGTCTAGGATTTATGATTGGTATGAAAAAACTGACCCTAAAATGACTTTGAGTTTGCTTCTTAGTAGTTTTTACTTTGGACTTTCTCTTCGTTATAGATATGCTTTGGATGCTACTTCTGAAGGAGATTTCCTTCATTGTGATGGAGATCAAGCCTTCAATACTATAAAAAAGTTGATTACAATTTATAGCATGCCAACCTATTTTGATTCCTCTCTTGTGTGCATCTTTAATAGACTTAATACTCTTGAGGCTCGCACTGCTAGTTTGAATTCTTGCTACAATACTTTGCGCCAGCATTTTGATTATGTGCCAATAAATTCTGAACCTTCGAGTTGGAATCCTACAATAAAAATCACCATTAATGGTGAAACTTTTCATGCTCGTTGTGATATTATGTCTGAATTTTGTCTTATGCCAAAGAGTGTTTATGAATCTTTGAGCCTTTGGAAGCTTTCTGAGGGAGGAGAAGAAATTTCTCTTACTAACAATGCCACTATATTTCCCCTTGGAATTGCTGAAGGAGTCTTTACAAAAGTCCTAGGAAGAATGATATCTACTGATTATCTTGTTATTGAATGTGTAGGGAAAGGACAAATCACACTTGGGAGATCCCTCTTAAAGCTCTTGGGCGCCGTCATCGACGTGGGAAAAGGCAATATAACATTTACCACTCCACCTTGCAATAACCATGTCTTTCCTAAAGTCAAGAGCAAAGGTAAGAAAGCAAGACGTAAGGCACGCGCTGATCCTAGCACTTCATCTATTGATATTACTTGATTCGCAATTTTCTGCGCCTAGCTCAAAGGCGTTAAAGAAAAGCACTCTTGGGAGATAACCCATTGTTTACTTTTCAGTACTTTTTCTTTTATTTGAGTCTTGGAAGTTATTACTACTGTAATGACCGCTCCTTATCTTGTTTATTTCGTTTTTGTGCCAAGAGAAGCCTCTAATTTGAGCGAGGTAAAGATTTGGGGATGTTGTTGTCCTGAAATTGTTTTCGGTGCTGCACCGTAAAAATTCGTATAAATTCTCTGTTTATCTTTTGGACCTGCGATTTCTTGTGCATATGCCCCAGGTTATATCCAAACTTTTCTTAGTTGAACACTTTTTGATTTGAGCAACGGAAAATCCCTCAAAAATTCGTCCATTATCAGCTGTCCAGTTTTGACAGATTTCTGCCAATATTTGTTTTTGCCACTTTATCGCTTTCTTTTGAGTTCTTTTTGATCATGGAACTCTTGTGGAAGTTGCTACAGTAGTATATACTTTATATGTGGTGGTTTTGGGTTGAAACCTGAAGCTAAAAGAGGTTGAATATATTTTATGCTTACACTAATGTTGCTAATAGAATTGTGTTTAGTTTTGTATGAAGGAAGTTTTCAAGTGTAGGGATTGGAGAATGATGAGACGAGTTGAAGAATGGACAAAAGCTCAAGATTGGGGATGCCCATGCATCACCCCAAGAAATATCCAAGAAGTACAAGCGTCAAAGCTTGGGGATGCCCCCGAGGCACCCCTTCTTCATCGGCAAAAATCAGGTCACCTTTCAAAACACTATATTTTTATTGCTTCATGCACTATGTGTTTTTCTTGGAGCGTCAGTTGTTTTAGTTTTCTTAGGTTGTTTAGTTTGTTTGTTTGCTGCAATAAATGGTTGGACCCCAACAAATTTCCTTTGGAGGAGATGTACTCGTTTTCATTTGCAAAGAACGCTCTAGTTTTCACTCTTATAAATCGAGCGTTCTACTTTTTCTGCTACTGCTTTTGGTTTTCGTTTTCGCCTTGATATGCGTTCAGATCTTGTCATATCTTTTCATCAAGGTGTATTTTTGCCTCTTATCTTCATTGGTTTTCATCAAAAGAGGTGTTTATAAAAGTTTCAAATGGTGTTGGAAAAGAGAAAAAGCTTTGTGCAAAATAGTGGTACAAGAAGGAGCTTGTGTAGACTGCGGCTTAGGCTTTTTCATGTCATGCTTGATGTCTTTTTGATAGTATGCTTAGTGGTTTTGCTGTAGCATGACTTGTCTCAAATAACTGAGATTGCTTAATGAGCCTTTGAAAAAATCATGCGTTGTTTTTATTGTATGGAAGCATTATTTTGGTTTTCTCCTTGATGCTTTATTTGGGTTGACTTGGCGCATGCTCACACATGTTAGACTCTTACAAAGTCGCCAATAGCCTTCATGATCATTTAGTTTTTGACTTTTGATGCCATCGTATGCTTCTTTTAATGTCGCTTTGTCGCTTTGCATGATTATGGCCATTATTGCTCTCTTAGTTGGTCGCTCCCAGTCTTTTGCTAGCCCTCGCCTTGTACTGAGTATGAGCTCTACTCGTGCATCCAACTCCTAAAAGCCAAAGTTTTCCATTGTGTCCACCATACATACCTACTAGCAATTTGCTATTCCAAGTAAATTTGACTTGCTTTTATATTCTCTTCAAATTAAACTCTTACCAGTGTTATGCGAAATTCGGTCAGTAAAGCTCTCACGAACCGGAAGGCACACTTTACTTTTTCCTGTTCTTAAAATTTTGACATTGTGGTCTTTTATGTTGAGTTGTTATGCTTGCAAGTTGTAAGTTGGATTCTAGCCCAGCCATGCCGTCATGGGGCAAGCTTTCAACATTGCACTTCTTATTTGAGTTGATATCATGATCTTTTGTTTATGGATGCCCGCTGTGTGAAATGAATTGGGAATCTTGTGAGGATCATGGAGTTTTTATATGTGTTAGGGAAACGCCGGGCCGCCAATCTAAGCCATGCATAATTCATGGTGGAAATTTGCAGCATAACCATGGTGAACATTCGACGACGCATCTCACAATAAAAAGCTAAACAATATAGCAAATAAAAGAGATGTCGAGGTGTTCATTGTCTGCTTGTCCTGTCATTTTGGTGTGGGCTTGTTCCATGTCATCGGGCACGGAGGTACCCCATTGGCGGTTCTCAATGATATGCATATACTTACAATGACAAGAGCCTTGCTTGGGACTCTAAGTAAATTAGCATGGTTTGGGTACTCGTATTCACGGGACACGAGGTTTTCAACTTATGATTTGTCAAGCATATGCATCATAATTGTTCTCGCATTAACTTTAACCATTCAAGATGCTTATGATGGGGGCAATGAGAGCTCAAAGCCGGTAAGTACCATAATTTTTGAAGGTTATAAAACTTGCAATCACTGCTTCCCTCTGCGAAGGGCCTTTCTTTTACTTTTATGTTGAGTCACCACCTTCTTTCTTTATGCACCATTAAGAGAGCATAGTTGTCATTCTTAGTGTGATATGCATTGTCCCAAGGTTCATTGATTGACTCATATTGTTGGTTTCACTTGTTCTTAAATTATTTGTATCTAGTCGCCCTCTTAAACTTTGAGGTGTCCTATGCATTTATGTTTTGCTCTCTTTGAAGGACAAGCTGAAAACCATTTGTATGTTTTTCCTTATGATTTGAACACACGTTTGACTTTCATTGTTTCATTATTATGATCTTTTGTTTGTGTTCATTTACATGTTTACAACATGGTTGCTAAGTTCTTATTGTCATGATTACATCTTCATGCCCATGTTTTAAGTTCTTATGATCCCAGCTCACCAATGCTTACATATATGATCACGTTTGTGTAGGTGCATGTCACCTCAAAAATTATTCTTTTGTTATCACTTACCTACTCGAGGACGAGCAGGAGTTAAGCTTGGGGATGCTTGATACGTCTCAAACGTATCTATAATTTTTGATGCTCCATGCTTGTTTTTACACCATTTGCCTATTGTTTTGTTACACTTAGTGGTACTTTTATACATTTTCCGGAACTAACCTATTAACGAAGTGCCACAGTGCCAGTTTCCTGTTTTCTGCTATTTTTGTGTTTCAGAAGTGATACACAGGAAATATTCTCGGAATTGGACGAAACAAGTTCCTGAAGTCATATTTTACGGGGAAGCTCCCAAACATCCGAAGACCTGATGGAGGGGGGCCACGTGGCCCCCACACACAGGGGCGGGGCGGCCACCCCCCTGGCCGCGCCGGGCCCACGTGAGGGGCCGTGGTCTCTCCTCTGACATCGTCCTTTCGCCTATATATACCCCCTGACGAGAAAAACCTAAGGCCCCGATCAGTTTTCCAGAATACATCGCGATCCGCCGCCGCCGTCGACCCGAAGATCGGGAGGGTCCAGAAGCTCTTCCCGGCACCCTGCCGGAGAGGGGAATCGCCACCGGAGGTCTTCTTCATCGCCATGCTTGCCTCCGGAGCGATGAGTGAGTAGTCTACCTTGGACTATGGGTCCATAGCAGTAGCTAGATGGTTGTCTTCTCCACCATGTGCTTCATGTTTAGATCTCATGAGCTGCCCTACATGATTGAGATCACCGTTATGTAATTCTATGATGTTGGTTTGTTGGGATCCGATGAATATTGGTGTTTATGATTAAGTTGCTGTACTGAATTATATCTTTTGTTATCTCTATGTTGTTTATGATCTTGCATGCTCTCCGTTGTTAGTAGCTATCTTGGCCGAGTAGTTGCTAGTGACTCCAAGAGGGGGTATTTATGCTCGATAGTGGGTTCATGCCTCTATTTCACCTGGGGGAGTGATAGAAACCTCTAAGGTGGTAGATGTGCTGTTGCTACTAGGGAGAAAACAACATTCATATGCTCAAGGGCATATGCTTTGTTTACATTACACACTTTGCTTAATGCAATTATCTGTTGTTCGCAACTTAATACTTCTAGGGTGTTCGGATGATATCCCCGGGGGTGGATTATTAGTCATAGATGCAGTTGGATGGCGGTCTATGTATTTTGTTGTAATTCCCAGAGTAAATCTCATAGTGATCTTCTTGACATATCACGTTATCTTTATTCTATCAATTGCCCAACTGTAATTTGTTTACCCAGCATGTTATTTATCTATGGAGAGACACCACTAGTGAACTGTGGACCCCGGTCCTATTTTAATCATATTGCAATCACCTGTTTACTTTTCGCGCACTGTTTACTTTACTCGCATATTACTACTGTTTTCCACTCGATACACTCATAACCTTTGTTTCAAGCAAACCGGTGAGATTGACAACCTCATCGCAAGTTGGGGACAAAGTATTTGTTTGTGTGTGTGCAGGTTCCACAAACACCTTCAGTCGTCACCGTCTCTCTTCTTCAAGATCGACATTAAACCTTGGTTTCTTAACTGAGGGAAAACTAGCCGCTGCACTCATCATACCTTCCTCTTGGGGTTCCCAACGGGCTGGTCATTCACCACGCACAAGGACTGTCTGTTGCCACATTCACCTGAAGCATCAATGAAGATAGGAAAACCTCTCAGCTTGGTCTTCTGATTGACCCAAAGAGTGACTCCTCAGTGTCCAATGTAGTTCAACAACTACCCACCGGATAGAAAGCACTATAATAGAGTAAGAATACCTCAAGCAACCCCACAAGGAAGGTTGGTGCCCGGATTTGTGAATAGACACCCAACTATTGTAAATGAAGATGAAGACTAACTATGGGTTCAAAGGATGACCCAGTGTCAAGTCAAAGGATGATCTAGTGCCAAGTCAACACCAAGGTGTTTCTGGTTGAAACCCAAGTATCAAGACTACCTACAAAAGTTTCTTTTAAGGGTGGTAGCCACCTAGGTAACCCAATACCTACTTTCTTTTAGCCTCTCCAATCTCGGGGACGAGATTTCTTTTAAGGGTGGTAGTCTGTAACATCCCAAGATTTTATCAAATTTTGGGGGAAATTTTTTGCTTTTGTTTTGCTTGAATTGATTGAAAATTCACAGGGATTTAAAACTTTTTAAGTTTATTTAAAATCTTTGTTATAAAAACCATTTCAAAACTTCTATGGTTTCATGAAGAACTTCTTTGAGAAAACCAAATATCAAATATTATTTTCCTATATCTTTATTCAAACTTATGCAAGCCTTGCTTGCAAAGGAATGAATTTCAAAAGTATTTATAAAGTGTGCATCTTTCAAACTAAGATGGAGAGTGATTATCAAATTATTATTTTTCATATATCATTCTTCCATTTTCACAAGAACTACACTCTAAACCCTAATTCTTTATCATTTTATGCAAACAAGCCCTTTGGCCAAACCCATAAGGTCTAGTTAAAAATCTTGTTTTATTTAGAAAACCTGCTTCATACTGTTTAAATGGACTATTTCGAATTTTAGAAAATTTTAGAAGTTGAATTGAATTCATTTGAAGCATTTTTTCAAAAGATAGAAAAGAAAAGAGAAAATAGGAAAAAGAAAAGGAAAAGAAAACAGAAAAAGGAAAAGGGCCGCGGGGATCCTCATCGGCCCAGTTCTGATTCCAGCCCGAGGCCCAGCTAGCCAAAATCTGATAGGGTACCAGCCACCCTTCCTTCAGCCATTGACACGCCGGGTCCACCTGGCAGGAGCTTCCTCTTCCTCTAGGCAGAGACCCAGGCGAGCCCGACGCACTCCCCACCGTCCATCGCCCCGCCCGAGCAAACCCTAGCCCCTTCCCCACGAAAGCCGCCGCCTATAAGTAGCCCCAGCACCCCTCCCTTGACCCCTTTCTTCCTCCTGCACAAGACGCCACCAAATCGACATAATCCCTCGCCGGACTCCGTGGTGTCTGCAAGCTCCTCCGGCCAAATTCGCCGCCGCCAGTGAACCCCACGCCTCCTTCTCCCTCCCATCTCTCTTCTTTTCCTCTGGCGCTCCTCCCTGACTCGTTTTATTCGTCATATTTGCAGCGGAACACCGCAATTGACCACGGCCAAAGGTCACCTGCGCCAATGCCAAGCTCCAGCCGCCCCCTTTTCCTTCTTCTAGAAACAATCGACAACGGCGACCATACTTCTGAGATCCCCTCGCCGTGTTGGTCACCGTCGTGGCATCGCCATCGTCTAGAAGCTGCTGTAGCATCACCAGAGTTGAACTAGAGCCGCGCCTCGCCGGAGAACACGCCGGAACCCTAGACCACCCCGGTGAGTTCCCTCCCCTTTAAACCTCAGCCGTTCGATCAAGATCCAGTGGATCTGATAGATCCACTTAAACGAAGGGGTATTATCAAATCTGAGCCGCCCAGATCTCTTTTAATCCGATGGTCTAAAACGTTGATCCATCCGAACCGGTACGCACCAGTAAGAACACACCATGTGGCCTGTTCTGATTCAAACTCGAATTGAAATAGAATTTCAAATCTGAATTAGATCCAATCTTCAGAAAATCATATCTTTTAATCCCTAGGTCCAAAAATTGCAAACAATATATCATTGGAATCCTTGAGACATGTAGAATCCATTAGTGCACTTATAATTCATAGGTTCAGTACACAATTTGAATCGATTTTTAAATTGAGTTAAACCCTTTTGTTAACTTGTTTAATTCATATCTTTTGAACCAAGTGTTCAAAAATTATAAATTTGTAGCCTCTGGAATCCTCTCAACATGTAGAACAGCATAGAATCAAGAAACATCAAATTTAATATGTGCACACACTTTGTGCATGCAAATCTATTCAAATCACTAATTTGAACATAATTTGAATTCTATAACTTATTTTTAAGTGATTCCAATTGCTATAGCTATCCAGTAGCATCACTTCCATATTTTATTAAACCACTTCACAATTATTCAAATTCTAATATGAGAATTTGAGTAATTTCACCATAGAAATAATTCTATATTTCTTTCAACATTGTTTCATTCTACATTAGTAAATCTTATGATCATAGTTAGCGATCATATATCATCTTGAGATTACTTTGATCCATTATCACATCTATCTAAATCTATTTTGTCTAGTTCACACCTATTCAAATTTCAATTGGGTTATTTGAGTAAAGTGTGACATATCTTAATTATTAGTTCTAATCTTGCTATTGTGATGTTGATTCAATTCTACTACCATAGCTCATGATCATACTTTATATTGTTCAATGAGCCTTTGAACCATAATTCCCAAAGGTCAATCATTCATACACATTCCTATTCCTACCTAAACTTGTTCACTTGTGTTGAACTATTCAATTTGCAAATGAGTTAATTGAGTATTCAATGCTTCATAAAATCTATACCCAAATCCTAAGTGTAATATATGCTATTTAAGAATAATTGTTGTCATACTTTATTCAATAGTAATGTTGTTGCACTATTCAACACTTATGTGATTAATTCATGTGAGTCTTTCTAAGTCCTAATCATGCTTTGATAAAGCATGAAGATTTCATCAATTATATCTTGCTTAATTCAATTCTCTCCAATCATATTGATCTTTCCCAACTAAGCTCTCAAAACCCATATCTCACAGTCCATGTTTCTTTTGTCATATCAATTCTATCACAATATTTTGAATAATTAAACAAACACTTTTCAATTGTTTGTCTTGTTTGAATGTGTTTGAATGGTATGTTTATGTTATGTTATTTTGTGCTCTAGTTTGTGCGAAGAGCTTCATGCTTAGTTGAGAGAAGTGGAAAGATCGTATTCTTCAAAAAGGCAAGTGACACACATATCCCCTTCCTATTTTATTGTGCATTTGTGACTTTCAGTAGTATGCATGATGGGTGAATATTCAAATGTTTATAAAGTGCTAGATCCTAGTAGTGAGTAGCTATCCCCACAACACCCACCTGATAGGATGCTAAATCCTTTGAAAAATATGATGCTATGCTTTGATCATTTGTTAAAGTTGTTTTGTTAATAAAATTAACAACTTCAACTAAAATGAACTACCTGGGTGGAGTGGTTTGATAAGAGGAGGTCGGAGTAGGTGGGTTCTGGGGCACATGCTTGTAAAGATGTCTAGCTCAGGATACTACTCGGGATTGCCACTCAGGATTAAAGAGATTAATATGGCTTCCATGCTTAGATGTACTTCCAGTGCAGCCTTATGACATTATGGGCTCTGTCTTGATTGAGAATGATTAAGGGTTCAACCATGGGTACTGACAGAGGGTGGTAGCATAATATAGGGGGCACGGTCAGATCCGTTTGGTTGAATACTTTTTCTAAAAGGTCTTGTATTATTTTATTCTTTGGGATAAAATAATTCTTAAGGTGAAAGTGCACAACCCTTGCAAGGTATTTAAAAATCTAATCGATTAGCCGAGTCCTCGGAATGGACAATTGAGTCTCTAGCCATGGAATGATCAGAAGAATCTCATCATCTTTTCTGAATGCTTTAAAACTTGATTAGAAACCCTTAGAGGAGCTCAGGCTCATGCCCCGAAAAGGTATGGTTGTCTGGTTGGTCCAGAACTTTGTTGAGTTTCGCCCAGAAACTACATGCCTAGCTAGTATGTAGTGAATGGGGGTTATTTCAGCCCTTCATAAGTAAAATTTTGATACAAAGGATCTTACAAAGATTATAGGATAAAACTTGCTTTTTGCAAATTAGCCTTTGAGATCCACTAAGCCAGATATCATGTAGTTTAGTCTTTTCACAAATGCCACAAATATGTGTCATTTGCCAGTACGTTGTTGTACTGACCCCTCTGGGGCTGCATATTCAAACGTGCATGTTTTATTTCGAATAAGGAACCAGGAGTAGGATCTCGAGCTTACATTCCAATATGTCTGCCTGTGGCACTTGATGAAGATGGAGGCTCATTGCTACTATGCTTTATGCTGTGTACTTGTAAGGTTGAAGACCTATGTAACTGGATTCACGTTGTAATATTTATGCTATTGCAATGATTACTATATTTTATACTGTGGTGCTATCTACTGATCCGGGGAATGGCACATTAACACAGAAGCTCTGCCTTTAGCAAAAGGTAGGGTGCTACAAAATGGCATCAAAAATCAAAAACTAAATGATCATAGAGGCTTATGGCGACTTGTTAGAGTCAAACATGTTGTAAGCATGTGCCAAGTCAACCCAAATAAAGCATCAAAGGAGAAAACCAAATAAATGCTTCCACATAATAAGACCAACGCATGATTTTTTCAAAGGCTCATTAAGCAATCTCAGTCATTTGAGACAAGTCATGCTACAGCAAAAATAACTAAGCATACTATCAAAACGACATCAAGCACGGCATGCAAAGGTCTAAGCCGCAGTCTAAACAAGCTCCTTTTTGTACCACTTTTTTGCATGAAACTTTTTCTCTTTTCCAACACCATTCGAACCTTTTTGAAACAACTCTTTTGATGAATACCAATATAGACCAGAGGTCCAAATACACCTTGATTCAAAGATGTAAAAAGATCTGAACAAAAATCAAGGCGAAAAATGAAAGCTAAATGCAGTAGCAGAAAAAGAGAACACTCGTTGAACGATAAGAGTGAAAACAAGAGTGTTCTTGGCAATGAAAAACGGAGTTCATCTCCTCCAAAACGAACATGATGTGATCCAATCATTTATTGCAGCAAACAAAGGAAAAGAAAACTGAAAACTAAAGTAAATACGCTACAAGAAAAACGCATAGTGCATGAAGCAATAAAAATATAGTGTCTTGAAAGGTGAGCTGATTTTTGTCGATGAAGAAGGGGTGCCTCGGGGGCATCCCCAAGCTTTGACGCTTGTACCTCTTGGATATTTCTTGGGGTGCATGGGCATCCCCAAGCTTGAGCTTTTGTCCATTCTTCATCTCATCTCATCATTCTCCAATCCCTACACTTGAAAACTTCCTTCATACAAAACTTAACACAATTCTATTAGCAACGTTAGCATAAATATAATAGTAAATCAGCCCTTTTTTGGTTCAGGTTTCATCTCAAAAACACCACATATAAAGCATATACTACTGTAGCAACTTCCCCAAAAGTTCCGTGATCAAAAGAACTCAAAAAGAAAGCGATCGAGAAGCAAACACAAATAGTGGCAGAAATCTGTCAAAACAGAACAGCTGACAAAGGTCGATTTTTTCGAGGACCTTACTTTGCTCAAATCGAAAAGTGCAAAACTAATGAAAGTTTGGATATAACCTGAGGCATATGCACAAGAAATCGCAGGTCAAAAAGATAATCTGAGAATTTTCACGAATTTTTACGGTGCAGCACCGAAATCTGTTTCAGGACAGCAACTTCCCCAAATCTTACCTCCCTCACATTAGAGGTTTCTCTTGGCACAACAATGAAATAAAAAGGATAAGGAGAGGTTATTACAGAGGTAATAACTTCCGAGACTCAAATAAAAGTAAAAGTACTGAAAATGAAATAATGGGTTATCTCCCAAGAGTGCTTTTCTTTAACGCCTTTGAGCTAGGCGCAGAAAGGTAGAAATCAAGTATTTTCGAAAGAAGCATTAAGATCAACTGTTTCCTCAAGATCACCACTTACCACACTAGGCACTTTAGAGGTTCCGGAAGATGATTCAACCTGCAAGTCACTCTTAGTTGAACTAAAAGTCTTACCAATCTTAAAAAGATGCTGCATTTAGGCACAGACACCTTGGAACATACATAATTTTTTGCTCTTTTCCAACAAAAGCTTTCTCCTTCTTAAACTTAAGAGAAGAGAAAATTGAACTTAAAGTTTCCATAGATTCCTCTAGTTTCCCAATCCTAAGGTTTTGACAATCAAGTGTAGTGCTAGCCTCTAAAGCGGTGATTCTCTTACCGCTACTTTCTATCAATTCATTAACCCGGCTAGCATTATCAAGGATATTTGTCAAACTTTTTTCTAAAGAGCTAAGCTTTTCTAAAACTTCCTCCAAAGTGACCTCAGTTTTAACAACATGCATAGGTGGTACTCCCACTAAACTTTCAATTAAAGTGCATGCTTCAAGAGCGGGAGTACCCAGAAAATTACCTCCTGCAAGAGTATCAAGAACATACCTATTCCAACTAGATATACCAACATAATTTTTTTTAAGGAAGATCATGGTAGAATGCTTTTTCGTACACCTATGATGAGCATTGCTAATACGGTACCAAGCATCTTTCAAACTCTCTCCCCCTTGTTGCTTAAAAGTACGAACTTCAACTTCAGGATTACTCATTCTAACAAAACTAAAAGCAAGTAAATAAAAGCAACTATAAAGGAAGCTAATTTTTTTGTGTTTTCGATAAAACGATGCAAGCAAAAATAAAGTAAAGCAAAACAACAAAACAAATTAAAAGATTGTGCGTGCGAGACTCCCCTTGCAGAAGTCTTCTCTCTCCCCAGCAACGGCGCCAGAAAAGAGCTTGATGTCTACGCACGTGTCTATTCTTGTAGACAGTGTTGGGCCTCCAAGTGCAGAGGTTTGTAGAGCAGCAGCAAGTTTCCCTTAAGTGGATCACCCAAGGTTTATCAAACTCAGGGAGGAGGAGGTCAAAGCTATCCCTCTCAAGCAACCCTGCAATTATGATACAGAAAGTCTCTTGTGTCCCCAACGCACCCAATACACTTGTCAGATGTATAGGTGCACTAGTTCGGTGAAGAGATAGTGAAATATACAAGTAGTAGTGATAATTATAAGTAGTAAATGTAATCTGAAATAAATATCGCTGCGAGCAAACATGTAACAAAACAGAAAGTAAACGGTGTGCAATGCTTGGAAACAAGGCCTAGGGATCATACTTTCACTAGTGGACACACTCCCAACAAATATAACATAATTGAACCAATAGATACTAACTTCAATATGCAACTCAAAACAATTCTCCAATGGAAAACGAACACTAATCATGCGTAGGGCTACGAAGCACTCCTCAAAGTTCGTATGTACCCAAACTAAATTGTCCCACACTGTCACCATGAACGCACTAGATGGTTCCAACAAACACCAACAATTCATAGAAACATTAACCAAAAAGACACACATGATGTGCACACTGTCACCATCACACCATGATACAAGGTATCTCCGGAGTTTACAATAATAAAGCACGGGAGTAGCATAATATCTGAATAATAGCATCTACCAATTCAACTAGATAAAAAGCTCACGATCACATAAAGATCACATCATGGGAGAGAGAGGTGAACCACATAACTACCGGTAGAGCCCTCAGCCTCGGGGGAGAACTACTCCCTCCTCATCATCGAAGGCAGCAATGGCGATGGAGATGGTGGTGAGGTCGATGGAGACGGTAGAGACAGCGATGGAGATGGCTCCGGGGGCACTTCCCTGTCTCGGCAAGGTGCCGGAACAGATACTTCTGTCCCCCGAAATTTGTCTTCGATGGCGCCGATGCTGCAGAACTATTATGGGAAAAACGCTGATTGTTTTAAGGTTTTCCGTCCCAAGGCTTCTTATAGGCAAAGGAGCGTCGTCAGGAGTGGACCAGGGGGGCCTCACCACAGGTGGGCGCGGCCAGGGCTTGGGTCGCGCCCCCTGGTGGTGAGGGTGCCCTCTGGCCCCTCTCCGGCTCCCGTTTGGTCCTCGTCCTCTGTCTGAGAAAAATAGGAGTTTCCGAACTTGTTTCGTCCAATTCTGAGAATATTTCCTGTGTAGCTTTTCTGAAACACAAAAACAGCAGAAAACATGGAACTGGCACTGTGGCATCTTGTCAATAGGTTAGTTCCAGAAATCGCATAAAAAATGCCACGAAGTGTAACGAAACACAAGGCAAATGGTGTAAAAACAAGCATGGAGCATCAAAAATTATAGATACGTTTGAGATGTATCAAGCTACTCAACGTTTTCTGGATGAGCCGACATATTCATCGCTTGATAGAACTCAACCTGGTGGCTAGTGCCAATTTTGCCCTTGGATGGATACGGAAGTGGCACCCAAGACTCAATTATAGTACCATGTCAGTGAGTTTGCCTCCTTGCCAAGGCTCTGGATCTGCGGCGCTGTGGGTCCATATGGACGCCACGCTTCAACCAGTGAGAAGGATTATTGCTAGGCTACTTGAAGCCGATGCTAGCTTCTTTCGCAAATATCATTACTTGAACCCGCTTCGTGTTGATGATTCGGACCAAGCGGAGTTGTAATATATGACTGTAATGTATATTCTCTGTGAGCGTGAGAGTTTTTTACTGTTCTGATGCTGTTGTCAGAAACTTGTGCCTCAAAACGCTATCTGTATTTTTTTTGTGCGTTTTCCGCAATTTTGTGGTCTACCACTCGTAGTTTGTATTTGAATTTGCGCATAGACTTGTAAACTCAAAGATGAGGAACTTGTCTTTTTATTATTCTGAATGTAAAGATACATGGGATGTCCCAAGAGACCCTGCCGGTGGCTTGTGTTCTGGATCTAGAGGGCATTGCCCTACTATAACTCGTGGCTTAGTAGCCTTATTTTTCCTATTCTATATTCCTAATTGCTTATTGTAGACTTGTTGTCTATAGTGGAGGGGTCCCCTCCTCCTATGATGTAGCTTTCTTTGGGTCTGGTGATTTTACTAAGACTTTTTTTGCTTCTGGCTCTGCCAGATTTTCTTTGAGTTGTTTTGTAGTGGCTGCAGTCGCGCTTCCTGTTTTATCCTTGTGTTGTCCGTATGTGGCTTTCATGCCAAAGTTTTGCGCCATTTTGTGAAACATAGATCTGAGAGTTTGAAACTTCCCTTTACTGTGATGATTCCTCTTGGTCCCGGCATCTTGAGTACCAAGTAAGTATAGTGAGGTACTGCTATGAATCGCGAAAACGCGGGTCACCTGAGGATCGCGTGATACTGAGAGGGCCAGTCCATGACCTCGAAGTCGAGCTTCTCCTTTCTATAGTTCTGGTGGTTGCCGAAACAAACGTCGAGTGCTATTCGACTCAATGGGTAGTTGGCGCTTCCTGGTACAATTCCATGGAAGGAGTAGTCTGTTGGCTTGAGGAACTCCAGTGATATGTGCATTGCTCGAAGTGTTTTGGCATATATCAAGTTTGTTCCACTTCCTGCGTCCATGAATACTCTTTCTACGTCATATCCCCCGATCTGAGCTTTGAGTACCAAGGGAGCGTTTCCGGGCCAAGGTACTGTTATTGGGTGGTCTTCTCTGTTGAATTCTATTGGTTGTTTGGACCAGTGCAAATATTCTGTAGTCACTAGAGGCGACGTTACTGCTAGATTGACTTGTTGAGATATGCTTTTTTCTTCTTTGTTTGATTTTGGTAGGGGTTGTATCATTGCAGTGATATGTCCTTTGGATGGGATATATCCGCCATCATTGTCGTTTCCTTGGTTTGGCTGGTTTTGTCCTTGCATCATATCGTTGTTTGGCTGCTGGTTTGCTGTTTCCCTTGTAGCCTTGCCTCCTTGCTTCGGCTTGTTTATTTCCTGCTACATCTTGGAGTTTCAGAAATGTCTTGCAATCCTTCATTGCGTGCCTGGACACTCTTTTTCCGTCGATGAACGCATAGTGTATATGACATGGTCCGTTCAGCATGTCGTCTGGTGATTGATTATACTCCCTGGGCCCTCTTGATTGGAGCCTTTTGCTATTGCTTAAATCCTCTCTCTCGTAGTTGCGGTACCTGGAGTTCCTGCGATCATCCCCTTGGTAATTGTTGTCCTTGTATCCCGTGGCTACTTGACTATGAGAACCATAGTTGTCATAGTTGTGGGATCTTCTCCTTTGGTTATTGTACCTGTTTCCCCTGTCGTCTTTAGGTGACCGCGTCCTTTTATTGTTGCAGGCATCTTCATCGTCGGCGAATCTGTTCGCTATATCCATCAACTCTGATACTATCCATGGTTTGATTCGTCCCATTTCTTCGACTAGGTCTCCTCATCGTAACCCGAGTGTGAAGGCATCGATTGCTCTTTCGTCTAAGACATCGACTGCAGAGTTTTTGATAATGCTCCATCTTTGTATGTATGATCTAAGTGTCTCATTACGCTGTTGTATGCAAGCTTTGACTTCTTCTATTGATGATAGCTCCTTGTATGTTGATTTGAAGTTGCTTGTGAACTGTTTGGTGAGTTCATCCTAGGTTCCAATTGTTTCTCTTTCCAGCTTACTTCACCAGGACCGTGCCGCGCCGGTGAGGTAGAGCTGCAGACTTTGCATCACTGTTTCTTTCGAGCTTCCTAGTATTCGGACTACTTGCAGATAATCTGAGAGCCATGATTGTGGCTCCTGAGATCCATCGTATTTCTGTTAGTCATGGGGTAGTTTAAATCCTCTGGGTACAGGTGTAGTGCAAACTTTGCGAGTAAAGCACAGTGCTCCCATCTCTTTTTCATCATCTTCGTAATCATATGCCTTGGAGGGAGTGTGAGATCTTCGGTTTCCTCTATGCCTTGGGCTTTTGTAGTATCTTGGCAATGATGATCTGGATCATCGGCTACTACTCCTGTGCCGAGGACTGTTATGATGGCGTGGTAATCTAGGCTTGTGCGTACCTTTGTTGCGATATGCCTCTTCATCTTTGGATGTTAGCTTGTTTCCTACTAGTCTTAATCCTTGTAGTTCTACTTGATGCATGTGCTCTCTCGGGTCTCCTAGATTTGGTTGCATAGTATACAGATATGTTTGCGCTGCCACAAGTACTGCTTCTGGTGTTTTTGGCATAATGTTGCCTTGTTCATCGACCGGTAGGAAAGATGAGTCAAGGTTCCTAGAGAGGTTTCTTCTATCTGAGTGATCAAGGTTTTCGACTCGCGAACCATGCCTATTGTGCCTTTTGTTGTTCGTATATGATGCGTTATTGCGTGCTTCACGTAGAGCTGCGCTTCTTGCAATTGCTGAGTCCTTTCTTTTGCGTATTTCACTTCTTTCTTTTGCTAGTTGTCTTGATTGCCATTAAAGGGAATAATGATACCCTAGAAGTACCTCCTTGCTTGCGTCTGCTGGTATGGCTTGGCCGTGCTCGATGGCTGCTTTGATTGTGTTCCACTCTTCGGCTGATAGTCAAATTTTTGCTCTGTTTGTCAGGGAGTCTACGGTGTCTCCTTCCGCCAGATGATTTGCTCCTCTTTTCACGTTTGCTGGGTTTAGTACTGGGTTATTGTTATCATCAAATTCTTCTGAGTTGCCTCCTATGATTGTGATTATTTGATAATGGTTGTCGAATTTGCTGTTGCCGCTTGAGAGGGTAGTTTGGTTGTCCACATGAAGCTCCAATCCTATTTTCCATGTGTCCGTGGATTTATCTGAGAGATTGTCATAGCAGAATGTGAAGTCCTCTGAATGCTCTCCTAAGTCTAGGTTCTCCATAGTTTTGTCGAGTTCTTTGATTTTATCTTCCATATTCTCCGTCGTGGCTAAGCTGACCAGCGAGTTTACCTCGCTGGAGGAGCCTACCGATGATTCTGATACCGCCATTGTTGTGGTTTTATCTGCTGATGGATCCGATTTCCTCGGATCTAAAAGGCGAATCGACCCCAAGGAGCCGACACAAAAACTCAGACTTCCGATTGTCAGGTCGATCCCATGATCTAAGCTTGCAAAGACCGGAGTATGGGCTGGTGGGTGAGGTTGAAAATCTACAATTCGAAAGGATATCAGGTTTTCATTGACTTTCAAGTTGATGTTGGCTGAAAGTGAAAAAGTAGTCGAATTCATGATTCCAATGCCCAGAGTCCCCACGGTCGACGCCAATTGACGAGGGTTAACTCGACAAATGTCCTAGAAGAAGGACTTAGGATCGGGGGAAATAGGGCGTCGGATGAACTCAAACGTATGGTCAGTCAAACAAGGCAAGGTTTGGTGTGTAACAAGAATATGCATGGTACTCAATTGGCTCAATCTCAATCTGTCCCTGGCCGGCCTCTCCTGGCCCCTATTTATAGGTGGCCAGGTCTCGAGGATCTAGTCAGGTTCCATACAAATTACAATGTTTGTATACGACATCATCTCATATTTTTGGCTATACCCTTGTCTCTCGGGGTCAACCCGGATTCCAGGGTAGCATGTACCAACTTCCAAGGTACCACGAACCCTTATATAGTATGAGACTCCCCACACTAAAGTAAATAAACTTCGGGCTAAGCCCCATCCCATACCGGGTTAATGTGGCTGCACGGGTTAATTGATCTGGGGTAGACCCTAGTGATCACCAATGTCATTTGTAAAACCACCAACTCCTTTTCCTCCATTCCAACTCCTCTTTGTCCAAAAACCATTTCTGAAAACATTTCAGTGGAGTAAACACTACTCTAGGGTTATCGAAAACATTTTCAAAATTTCCTTTGAGTGTTCCCATCCTAGAGTTTTTGGCTCCACTACAAGTTTTCCAAAGGCTTGGATGCTAACCATCAAGCCACTACTACAGGGGTGTTGGATAGGTGTCATCCCTAAGGATGATAGTAATTTGACTTGTGGAGCTAAGCCGTCAATAATTGCTACAAGGACTATAACAATATATAAAAAAACATGCATTTTCATAAACCTTTAAGAATCATGCAAAGTAAGTGAATATGATCATATATGCATCAAGAATAGAGGGCTTGCCTTGGTTGGCTTGTCCCTGGTCCTCTTCCTCCTGGTACTCCTCCTCGGTGCGCTCGGTGTCGTTCGATTCTATCGCCGATAAGAAAATAATAAGCAAACACTCATACACAAGGCACATGCATCAATACAAAGACATCAAGCAACCAAAGAGTATCAGAAACAAACAAGTTTATATTATGATTAAATTCTTATAATATTTTTAATAGCATACTTAACCTAGTAAAGCTAAGGTATTTCATTATAGCAAGGAAACACCAATTCACTCCAAACAAGCATGCATGTGCCTAAAATTGTAAAAACTCACACTCAACATACCAGCAGATAGATAGCAAGTTTCTGAATCCAACAAAGTTGGATTCACTCCAAAATACCTTGTGGTTAATTTTCTATGAATTTTATAATAACAACAATGACTAGAACACTCAAATAATTCCCAGATATTCTCTGCACACCAAAAAAATGCACCAGAGAATGTTCTGGAAAGCTATTACAATGCATGACACATAGAACTTGGATTCATGCTAAATTTCCTATTCTATTTTAAATGAGAAAAAAATTAAACAAGTCTTGATGAACTAATGGCCAAATTAATTACTACTATAGATCTACAGCTCCTAAAATTAAACAAGTCTTGATGAACTCAGTGGGACAGGCAAACTAACACATCATAGCATCTCCGAAAAGTGGAAATACTCATTTTCAATTCATAGAACTTCAGATTTGCATCTATTATATATTAAAAGTACATTACGGACTAACCAAAAATTAGAAAAATCGTTAGAAAATCCCACAATAATCAGAAACATCCAGCCATCAATTTAACTAACAAGACAATATCAGCCAATGGATCGTGTATTAACAAGGAATTAACAAGGATTACCCACCAATGCCCTTTGGTAAGTTTCCTCGTATCCTTTTGATGTTGCCTATCTCTCTCCGGAGGAATCCTCGGGATGTCGGTACTCGTGCTTACGATCTGAGTCTGAGGGCTCTAAGATGGATGTGGATTCTGTTCTGGTTGACGTAGCGCTGCATGCTCTCGATGAGGAGGTGCATGCAGATGTCGGTTGGACGCCGGTGACTCGTCGGAGAAGAAATTTAGGAAGGGAGACGATTAACGACTTCTGGCGTGAGATTGGATACCCGACGCCATTATTCCGGACATGGGAGCAAGCTCGTCGGGCAGGATCTTCGGCAGGTGAGTCATCCTTGTTTTGCAGGTCTGTTGACGTCTACACGGCGGTCGATAGCACGGGCAGGGCGATGGACGTGTCGTCGGCCAGAGATTCTCCTCTAGTAGGCTCGGAGAGTCGGGGGGTTGTCTCTTCTCCGGTGGGGCTCTGGCTATCGCGGGGACCTCGTGCGGGTTCATGGCGAGGGCCGTTACTGCAGAGACGGATCACTCCGCCGCCCGTGCTTGGCCAGTTCTTCGGCTCGGCGTCGGCATCACCGACTTCTTCTCCGATAGAGGCTGCTCCGCCTCTCTCGGCGTCAGTACCGATTTCTACGTTGCTTCCATTTCCACCGAGTTGTAGCAGCGATCGGTTTCAATTTCCGCTGATCGTGGAGGAGAGGGCAGATCGGTCCCACCTGCATGCATCGGGATTAGATCATGAGTCTGCTTGGGACCACTTGAGGCGTCGGTACAGAAAATTATGGGCTAGCAAACCTAGCCCAAATCTCGTCGCCCCTCTGCTTGACTCTCTACCATCGACATCGTCTTCAGCCGCCATATCCCCTCTGTCGCCTAGCTCTACAAGCGCCAGCGCCACGCTCTCCCCACCATCGCCTAGCTCTGCATATGCTGGCACTGTCCTCTCATCTTTGTCAAGTTCTGCTCCATCCTTCTCTGTGGGGAGCCTTGGGCCTTGGTCGGCGGGGCGGTCCTTTGCCGAGGTCGCTGCTTCAACTGCCATGTAAGGCCCTCATATGCGCCCGCCTCCGGCAGGGTCCTTCGCCGCTGGCCATGTTCGCCCTCCACTTCGCCAACCAGCTCCACATCAGCCTTCTCAAGGTATTCACGAGGTCGGTACTTCCGGGTTGGTCGCTGGACAGTCAGGCATGGCGGGAGTTGCTGCCGCTCCTTTGCCGCTTCAGCCCCCGGCAAGGCAAATGGGGATGCCGGCATTTATTCTGCCGCAGCAGATGCCATATGTGCAATATAATCCGCAGTCACAGTATAATATGCAGTTCCAGCAGTTTCAGGCGATGCCCTTTCAGCATGTTCAGCAGGGTTCACAGTATATGCCTGGTCCTTCGATTCCACCTCAGGGGCAGCCTTCCGTAGCCTTGCCGGTACAGCCGGGGGCGACCGGTGTTGTGCATCCTAAGCGGAAGAAGAAGTAGTCAACGCAGAATCAGTAGCCAGGTCAGGCGCCTCCGCAGTTTCCAGCGCAGCCAATGATGCCCTATACAGCCCCTACTCAGGTTCCTTCAAATAGTACTATATTGTTGGTTCCTCCTGTGGCAGCTCAGCCAGTCCAGATGGTTCCCACTACTATGACTCTTCAGACTCCTGCTGGGGATGCTCAGGTTTTATCTTCTGCTGCGGAGCCGGTGAAGCCCAAGAGGATTGGCAAATGTTGGAAGTGCGCCGTGGATACTCATGCTACAAAGGATTGCACAGTTCACCACTACTGCCTCGTTTGTAATATTGATGCTCATCCTACAGTCCGCTGCCCCACTCTGAAGCTTCCAAGGCCATCTCCTTTTGTTACAGGTAATGGTACCAAGGAATCAAATTTTTTGTAGCTACCTAATAGTGTTTTTAAGGGGCATCTGAAGCCTAAGAATGCACCGGTTGCAAAAGTCACTGTAACTAGAGTTGTTGTTCCATCGACTGCGATTGAGGCTGTGATGGCAAGAATTTGCCCTCTTAACTTGCAATGGAAGTGGGAGGCGTTATCTCATGATGCAACATCGTTCTTGGTTAACTTTCCTTCCATTCAGGATCTCGACAGGGTTAATGGTATCTAGATGGGTGTTCCGGACTATGATGCTCAATTTAAAATTAGCAAGTGGGAAATCCAAGATATTCAACCCAATTTTGATCTTCCTCAGTTATGGGTCCGCGTGGAGGGTGTGCCTCATTCTTTTCGGCATTTCACGGTCTTTGGGCAATTGGTTCTTTGCTGGGCACTATTGTTGATGTTGATCTTCCCACATTGTATAGTCAGAATGTGGTTCGTATTCTTGTGGCAATGATGAGTCCTGATACTCTGAACAAGCACCAAGATGAGAATGGCCATTATGTGGATGTTACTATTTCTCTTAAGCTACAGGGGTATGATTTCTGTTGTCGTAAGCAGAAGGCTGGCTTTCAGCCAGACAGCAATTACTCGCCTTTCTTCTGGAGAGGCAAGGCTGACAGTCTTGAGGATGAAGACCCAAATGGTTCAAGTGGTGATGGACCGATGGCTGGTATTAATGGTTCCTCTAGTTCTCAGGTGACGAGCATGGATGTTGATGGAGGCCATTCTGCTGGGTCTGGAGGTGGTACTGGTAAGGCGCCAATGCAGCAGGTTTTCATTGGCACTAGTGATGGACGGCCGAATCTGCTAGGCCGTTCGTGTCCTGGATGGGTGCAGCCGCCGCTGCATGCAGGCTCGCCCATGGCCAGGGTTGGGCTGTCCCGCCCTCGCGCGGCCGCCTCTCTGGAGCAAGATGGCCCGCCTCCACTTCTCGTCGGGAGTCAAGCCGGTGGGGCTGCTATTGGGCAGAGCGGAGGAGCAGAGCTGGCTGCCAGCCTTTCAGGCGCACCATCGGGTGCGGCTGATGATGGGCCATCGGCTGCTGCGAGCCCATTAGTGTCTCATCCGGCCCATGGTGCTGCGGATGGGAAGGAGCTCACCACCGACCACGAGGTGTCTTCGCCCTTCCATGGAGGCAGTGTTGGAGGAGTTCCTTCGCCATCACAGATTCCTCCAATACTGCCTTCGGTGGATTCTTTGCCAGCTACTCTTCGCTCTACACCGCCACCTTCTCCTACCCTTGTGCCTGTCGTGGCAACTGACTTTGTCATGCCGTTGAGGTGTAGCGGGAGGTTTGGGACTTCAGCGGAAGGGGCATCAGTGACTGTTGAGGACTCCATGATTCGGGCTATGCGCAGGAAGGCTGAGCTCAACCTCAACTACTCTGGTATGGTTAGACCTTCTAAAGCAAAGTCTTTTCTATATTTTTCAACACTTGATATTAATTCAAAGTTAGGTAATATAGGAGTTAAAATTGGTAGTTGCGAAAAGGACATTATTCTTTCTTCTAATGTCTTGAGACGTATGGAGGTTGACCATCTCACGGTTACTCCTAAGGTTTCGGCATTTTCTAGCACCACTTATATTGACGATGAGGAAGCGACTGATTCTACTGATGGTCAGCTTCTCTCTTAGTTGATTGGAGAGGTGTCGGATGTGATCTTTGATGAGGCTAGACTGAGTTCATTATATGAACTTAAAGCATCTGGCCGGAAATCTAGATCGTGTTCTGGCAAGAAGGGTAAAATGCCTAGGAAACGGGCAAAAGTTTCTCCTTCAGCTATAGTTTCCCGATGAATGGCATATTTTCAAATAGCAGAGGTCTAGGTGACTTGGCTAAACATTTGTTTTTTGCTGATTCTATTCGGGAACATAACTTAGATTTTCTTGCCATTTCGGAAATAGGTAGACAAGATTTCACACAAAGCTTTCTTGACTGTCTTTCAGGCGGTGCAAACTTTGTGTGGCATTCTCGACCGCCACGGGGACGATCTGGTGGCATCTTGGTAGGCATCAAGACAGATACCATGGAAGTTTTGGCTTCTTTGGATGGTGATTTTCATGTTAAACTCCATATCCGGAATAAGCTAGATAATTTTACATGGAGTCTTGTTGTTGTCTATGGTGCAGCCCAAGAAGAGTTCAAGGCTGATTTTCTTCGTGAAATGGTAAACTTAGCAAAAGATAACACATACCCCATTCTTATTGGGGGGACTTTAATTTGCTAAGATTCCCATTTGAGAAGAGTAAAGGCCGGTTTGACAATCATTGGCCATTCTTATTCAATGTTGTCATAGACAGCTTGGATTTAAGGGAGGTTTCGATGGTTGGTAGACAATTCACTTGGGCAAATAATCTTCTAGAGGCCACATACAAAAACCTAGATAGGGTACTGATGGATTTTGATTGGGAAGATAAATTCCCAATGGTCTCAGTACGAGCTTTGGAACGAATTGAGGCTCTGTCGGATCATGCTCCTATTCTCGTGACTACCGATTCTGTAAGACCACCTTGTATTCGCCGGTTCAAGTTTGAACTTGGATGGCTTCAGGGATCATTTTTATTGTACGGTCAAGTCTGTTTGGGAGCGCCCAGTTGTAGGTCGCTCCCCAATTCAAAGGTGGAACAATAAAATCCGATCTGTTCGGAAACACCTTGGCGGTTGGGCAAGACATACGACAGGGATTTAAAAAAAAGAAAAAGTTCAACTTTCATGTATCATAGATAACCTCGAGGAGATCGCTGAAGTTCGGTCATTATTGCCGCAGGAGATTAAACTTAAAAATTAATCTAATGTGGAAATAGCTAAGCTACTTCACGAGGAGGAAATCAAATGGTATCAGCGGTCCAAGAGTCAATTTATTTTGGAAGGAGATGCGAATACAAGATACTTTCATAGTGTAGCTAATGGCAGACACCGAAAGAAACTTATCCATTCTCTTATCCAAGATGAAGGGACTATTGAGGGACACGAAAATCTGAAGTTATACATTACAAATTATTATAAGGGTATGTTCGGTTCTCCCGATGAAGGTAACTTCAGTATGGATGAGTCCATAACGGATGATATACCCCAGGTTTCCATTGAGGAAAACAACTTCTTAACTGCACTCTACTCAGAGGACGAAGTTAAGAAGGTTGTTTTCCAAATGGAACACAACAAAGCCCCGGGTCCGGATGGCTTCCCAGCTGAATTTTACCAAAACTACTGGGAAATTATCAAGTCTGACCTTCTCGAGTTGTTCACATTCTTACATGCTGGACAACTTGAGTTGTTTCGTCTCAATTTTGGTGAAATAATTCTATTACCTAAGATTAAGGAAGCAGAAATGATCCAACAATATAGACCTATATGCCTCCTTAATGTTAGTTTTAAAATTTTCACCAAAGTTGCTACGATCAGGCTAAACACGTTGTTCGTCGCTCTCAGACAGCTTTCATGCAAGGAAGGAATATACTCGATGGAGTGGTCATCCTGCATGAAACAGTCCATGAACTACATAGTAAAAAGCTGAATGGGGTTATTTTAAAAATAGATTTTGAAAAAGCTTATGACAAAGTTAAATTGTCTTTCCTACAACAAACTTTGAGAATGAAATATTTTTCTAATGAGTAGCGCGCTCTCATACATAGCTTTGTGTCTGGAGGTAGTGTGGCAATTAAGGTCAATGATGACACAGGCCACTACTTCCGGACAAAAAAAAGGCTAAGACAAGGTGACCCACTATCACCCATGTTATTTAACATTATGGCTAATATGTTAGCCATTATGATTGAGCGTGCAAAGATTGATGGTCAATTTGTAGGTGTGATTCCTCATCTTGTTGATGGAGGTCTTTCAATCGTTCAATATGCCGATGATACTATTCCTTTTATGGAACATGACTTGGAAAAGGCTAAAAATCTGAAGTTGATACTTTCAGCTTTTGAGCAACTATCTGGTCTAAAAATCAACTTCCATAAGAGTGAATTGTATTGTTTTGGCGAGGCTCAAGATCAGGCCCAGTTGTATGCGGAGTTATTTGGATGCAACCAGAGCGAGTTTCCAATTAGATATTTGGGGATTTCGATTCATTTTTGGAGATTAACAAATGTTGAATGGAAAATTGTTGAGGAAAGGTTACAATTGCGTTTAAGTAGTTGGAAGGGTAAACTATTGTCCATAGGAGGAAGATTGGTTCTCATAAATTCAGTCCTGTCAAACATGGTACTGTATATGTTATCTTTCTTCCTTCTCCCAAAAGGAGTTTTCAAAAGGTTGGATTTCTTCCGTTCAAGATTCTTTTGGCATGGCGATAGTGAAAAGAAAAAATATAGATTGGCTAAGTGGAGTATCGTTTGCCGCCCAAAAGACCCAGGGGGACTAGGTATTCAGGATCTTGAGGTCAAGAATACGGCCCTTCTTGGGAAATGGCACTTCAGATTATTAACTGAGGACGGGGTTTGGCAAACGCTTCTTAGACAAAAATATGTCGGCTCAAAAGCTTTATCACAGGTTTTATGGAAACCTGGTGAGTCACACTTTTGGGCCGGACTCATGGCAACGAAAAAACACTTTTTCGGATGGATCTGAGGTACGTTTTTGGGAAGATAAGTGGCTTGGTACCACTACACTCCGAGAACAGTATCCGGCATTGTATGATATCGTGCGTCATAAGGGTGATACAATTGCCCATGTTTTGGAGTCTAATCCTCCAAATGTGACGTTCAGGAGGAATTTATATGGTCCTAGACTTGTTTCTTGGGAGAACTTGCTTCAACGCTTGGCTTCTGTCCAATTAACAAATGGGAAACATGAATTTCAATGGAATCTACATGAGAATGGAAAGTTCTCGGTGGCTGATGCAACGCGGTGTTGATGGTTTTTCACCGTCCAGTTGGGAACCCCAAGAGGAAGGTATGATGAGCACAGCAGCAAGTTTTTCCCTCAGAAAGAAACCAAGGTTTATTGAATCCAGGAAAAAGTCAATACTCCAGAAGGTGATGCTGACTAGCCTACTAACACTCCAACAAGGGCGCCGTTAACGATTCTTGTTGACTCGTCTTCAACTAGTAGCAACGCGGAACCTGCACACAACACAACCAAATACTTTGCTCCCAACTTACGATGAGGTTGTCAATCTCACCGGTTTGCTTGAAACAAAGGGTATGAGCGTATCGAGTGGAAAGCAATAGTAATATGCAAGTAAACTAAACAGTGCGAGAAAAGTAAATAGGTGTTAGCAATATAATGGAAATAGGACCGGGGTCCACAGTTCACTAGTGGTGTCTCTCCATAAGATAAAATAACACATGTTGGGTAAACAAATTATAGTTGGGCAATTGATAGAATAAAGACAACGTGCATATGTCGAGAGGATCACTATGAGATTTACTCTGGGCATTACAACAAGATACATAGACTGCCATCCAACCGCATCTATGACTAATAATCCACTTGTGGCGAATCAATCCGAGAACTCCAAAAGTATTAAGTTCCGAACAACAGATAACTGCATTAAGCAAAGTGTGTAATGTAAACAAAGCATATGCCCTCGAGCATATGAATGTTGTTTTCCCACTAGTAGCAACAGCACATCTACAACCTTAGAGGTTTCTGTCACTCCCCCAGATTAAATAGAGGCATGAACCCACTATCGAGCATGAATACCCCCTCTTGGAGTCACTAGCAACTACTCGGCCAAGATAGCTACTAACAATGGAGAGCATGCAAGATCATAAACAACATAGAGATAACAAAAGATAATATTCAGCACATCAACTCAATCATAACACCAATATTCATCGGATCCCAACAAACACAACATGTAGAATTACATAACGGTGATCTCGATCATGTAAGGCAGCTCACGAGATCTAAACAAGAAGCACATGGTGGAGAAGACAACCATTTAGCTACTGCTATGGACCCATAGTCCAAGGTAGACTACTCACTCATCGCATCGGAGGCCAGCATGGTGATGAAGATGACCTCCGGTGGCGATTCCCCTCTCCGGCAGGGTGCCGGGAAGAGCTTCTGGACCATCCCGATCTCGGGTCGACGACGGCGGCGGATCGCGATGTGTTTCTGGAAAAGTGATCGGGTGTTTAGGTTTTTCCCGTCGGGGGGTCTTTATAGGCGAAGGGGCAGCGTCAGAAGTGGACCAGGGGGCCCTCACCACAGGTGGGCGCGGGCCAGGGGCAGGCCGCGCCCCCTGGTGGTGTGGCTGCCCTATGGCTCCTTTCCGTCTCCTGTTCGGTTCTCTGGAAGCTTCAGTAAATTTCCGGATGTTTGGCTTTTGTTTTGTCCAATTCCGAGAATATTTCCTGTGTAACTTTTTTGAAACACAAAAACAGCAGAAAACAGGGAACTGGCACTGTGGTAGTTTGTTAATAGGTTAGTTCCGGAAAATGCATAAAAACACCACGAAGTGTAACGAAACACTAAGCAAATGGTGTAAAAATAAACATGGAGCATCAAAAATTATGGATACATTGGAGACGTATCAGCATCCCCAAGCTTAACTCCTGCTCGTCCTCGAGTAGGTAAGTGATAACAAAAGAAATAATTTTTGAGGTGACATGCACCTACACAATCTTGACCATATATGTAAGCGTTGTGCGCTGGGATCAAAAGAACTTAAAACATGGGCATGAAAGATATAATCTTGATAGAAGAAACTTAGCAACCATGTTATAACATGAAGAAGAACACAAATGAAAGATCATGACAATGAAACAATGAAAGTCAAACGTGTGTTCAAATCATATGGAAAAACATACAAATGTTTTCAGCTTGTCCTTCATGAGAGAGCAAAACATAAATGCATAGGACACCTTCAAGTTTAAGAGGGCGACTAGATACAAGTAATTTAAGAACAAGTGAAACCAACATCATGAATCAATCAATGAAAACTTTGGGAAAATGCACATTATACTCAGAATGACAACTATGCTCTCTTAGACGGTGCATAAAGATAGAAGGTGGAGACTCAACATAAAAGTAAAAGAAAGGCCCTTTGCGGAGGGAAGCAGTGATTGCAAGTTTTATAAACCTTCAAAAATTATGGTACTTACTAGCTTTGAGCTCTCATTGCCCCCATCATAGGCATCTTGAATGGTTAGAGTTAATGCGAATACACTTATAAAGCATATGCTCGACATCTCTTTTATTTACCATTAGTATAGCTTTTTATTGTGAGATGCGTCATCAAATGTCCACTATGGGCATGCTGTAAATTTCCACCATGAATGATGCATGGCTTAGATTAGCGGCCCAGGCGTTTCCCTAACACATATAAAAACTCCATGATCCCGCAAGATTCCCAACTTATTTCACATTGCGAGTATCCATGAACAAAAGATCACGATATCAACTCAAATAAGAAAGTGCAATGTTGAAAGCTTGCCCCATGACGGCATGGTTGGGCTAATTTCCAACTTATAACTTGCAAGCATAACAACTCAACATAAGAGAGCCACAGTGTCAAAATTTTAAGAACGAGAAAAGTAAAGTGTGCCATCAGGTTCGTGAGAGCTTTACTAACCAATTTTCGCATAACACCAAAAAGAGTTTAATTTGAAGGATAGATAAAAGCAAGTCAAATATACTTTGGAATAGCAGATTGCTAATCGGTATGTATGGTGGACACTTTAGAACAACTTGGTTTTTAGGAGTTGGATGCACGAGTAGAGCTCATACTCAGTACAAAACGAGGGCTAGCACAAGAATGGGAGCGACCAACTAAGAGAGCAATAATGGCCATAATCATGCAAAGCGACAAAGTGACATTAAAAGAAGCATAAGATGGCATCAAAAGTCAAAAACTAAATAATAATAGAGGCTAATGGCGACTTTGTATGAGTCTAACATGTGTGAGCATGCGCCAAGTCAACCCAAATAAAGCATCAAGGAGAAAACCAAAATAATGCTTCTAAAAAATTAAAACAACGCATGATTTTTTCAAAGGCTCATTAAGCAATCTCAGTCATTTGAGACAAGTCATGCTACAGAAAAACCACTAAGCATACTATCAAAAAGACATCAAGCACGACATGCAAAGGCCTAGGCCGCAGTCTACACAAGCTCCTTCTTGTACCACTTTTTTGCAGAAAGCTTTTTCTCTTTTCCAACACCATTCGAACTTTTTAAACAACTCTTTTGATGAAAACCAACATGGACCAGAGGCAAAAATACACCTTGATACAAAGATATAACAAGATGTGAACACAAATCAAGGCAAAAATCGAAAGCAAAATGCAGTTCTAGAAAAAGGAGAACACTCGTTGAAACAATAAGAGTGAAAAACAGAGTGTTGTTGGCAAATGAAAAGCAAGGAAACTTCTCCAAAAGAAATTTGTTGGGGTCCAACCATTTATTGCAGCAAATAAAAATAAACAAAACTGAAAACTAAAAACAACTGACGCTCCAAGAAAAATGCATAATGCATGAAGCAATAAAAATATAGTGTGTTGAAAGGTGACCTGATTTTTGCCGATGAAGAAGGGGTGCCTCGGGGGCATCCCCAAGCTTTGACGCTTGTACCTCTTGGATATTTCTTGGGGTGCGTGGGCATCCCAAAGCTTGAGCTTTTGTCCATTCTTCAACTCATCTCATCATTCTCCGATCCCTACACTTGAAAACATCCTTCATACAAAACTAAACACAAGTCTATTAGCAACATTAGTGTAAGCATAACATTGAATCAACCCCTTTTGCTTCAGATTTCAACTCAAAACCACCACATATAGAGTATATACTAATGTAGCAACTTTCCCAAAAGTTTCGTGATCAAAAGAACTCAAAAAGAAAGCGATCGAGCGGCAAACACAAATATTGGCAGAAATCTGTCAAAACAGAACAGCTGACAAAGGTCGAATTTTTAGAGGGTTTTCTGTTGCTCAAATCAAAAAGTGTTAAACTAATGAAAGTTTGGATATAACCTGGGGCATATTCACAAGAAATTGCAGGTCCAAAAGATTTACAGAGAATTTTCACGAATATTTACGGTGCAACACCAAAAACTGTTTTAGGACAGCAACATCCCCAAATCTTACCTCACTCAAATTAGAGGCTTCTCTTGGCACAAAAACGAAATAAAAATGATAAGGAGAGGTTATTAAAGTAGTAATAACTTCCAAGACTCAAATAAAAGAAAAAGAATTGAAAATAAAAACATTGGGTTATCTCCCAAAAGTGCTTTTCTTTAACGCCTTTGAGCCAGGCGCAGAAAGTGCGAATCAAGTAATATCAAGTGATGAAGCATCAAGCTCATAATTTGCTCTAAGAATAGAGTCAAATAGTAATTTCTTTATCTTTCTAGGGAAGTGTTCCATACCTTTCTTGAGTGGGAATTGATATTTGATGGTGCCTTCCCTCATATCAATGATGGCACCTACAGTTCAAAGAAAGGGTCTTCCCAAAATAATAGGACATGAAGCATTGCATTCAACATCCATAACAAGAAAATCAACGGAAACAAGGTTATTGTTAACCATAATAAGAACATCATTAATCCTTCCCAAAGGTTTCTTCTTAGCAACATCAGCAATAGGAACATCATAATAACACTTTTCAAGTGGTGGTAAATCAAGCATGTCATAAATCTTTCTAGGCATAATAGAAATACTAGAACCTAGATCACATAAAGCATGGCAATCAAAACCATTAACATGCATATCAATGATGGGTTCCCAACCATCTTCTAACTTCTTGGGAATAGAAGCTTTTTGCTTCAACTTTTCATCCCTAATTTTCATAAGAGCATTGGTAATATGCTTAGTAAAAGCAACATTTAAAGAACTAGCATTGGGAGTCAAAGCAAGATTTTGCAATAACAAAAAAACTTCAGATATATTGCAGCCATCAACATCAAAATCATTAAAGGAAATAGAGCTATCATCTCCCACCCTCCGAAAAATTTCAGCACTCTTTTGAGAAAAAGTTTTAGCAGTTTTAGGCTTTTTAACACAAGGAGTGGAAGTTTTCTCTACACCAATCAAAGTAAGAGGATTAATAGCATTAGGAGCAACATCATTAGAGGTAGTAATGGTATATACCTTCATCTTTCTAGCCATCTCATCTTCTCTTTCCCACCTGGCATGCAATTCTGCTAGCATCCTAACATTTTCATCAATTTTAACTTGGATAGCATTAGCAGTGGCAAAAGTATCTTTCACATCATTAGGCAACACTTTTAATTTCAGAAGTTCAACATCATGAGCAAGGCTGTCAACTTTAGAAGCAAGAATATCAATTTTGCCTAACTTTTCCTCAACAGACCTGTTAAAAGCAGTTTGCTTACCGATGAAGTCCTTGAGCATTACCTCAAGCTCAGAGGGTGTGGCCCTAGTGTTGTTAGAGGAATTACCATAAGAGTTACCATAACCATTACCATTGGTAAAAGGATACGGCCTATAATTGTTACTAGCAAAATTGTTCCTATAAGCATTATTGTTGAAATTATTATTTCTAATGAAGTTTACATCAACATGCTCTTCTTGAGCAACCAAAGAGGCTAAAGGAACATTATTAGGATCAACATGAGTCCTATCATTTGAAAGCATAAGCATAATAGCATCAATCTTATCACTCAAGGAAGAGGTTTCCTCAACAGAATTTACCTTCTTACCTTGTGGAGCTCTCTCGGTGTGCTATTCAGAGTAATTTACCATCATATTGTCGAGAAGCTTTGTTGCGGCGCCCAAGGTAAGGGACATAAAAGTGCCTCCAGCAGCTGAATCCAATAGGTTCCTTGAAGAAAAATTCAGTCCTGCATAAAAAGTTTGGACAATCATCCAAGTAGTCAGTCCATGAGTGGGACAATTCTTAATCATAGATTTCATTCTTTCCCAAGCTTGAGCAACATGTTCATTATCAAACTGACTAAACTTCATAATATTGCTACGCAAAGCTATAATCTTAGCAGGAGGATAATATCTACCAATAAAAGCATCCTTACACTTAGCCCATGAATCAATACTATTTTTAGGCAAAGACATCAACCAATCCTTAGATTTTCCTCTCAGAGAAAAAGGAAACAACTTAAGCTTAATAATATCACTCTCTACATCCTTATATTTCTGCATCTCACATAGCTCAACAAAATTGTTGAGATGAGCTGCAGCATCATCAGTACTAGCACCAAAAAATTGCTCTTTCATAACAAGGTTCAACAAAGAAGGCTTAATCTCATAAAAATTTGCAGCAGGAGCAGGTGGCACAATAGGAGTGCAGATAAAATCACTATTATTAGTGCTAGTAAAATCACACAACTTGGTGTTCTCAGGAGTAGCCATTCTAGCAAAACTAAAAGCAGACAAGTAAAAACAACTATAAAGGATACTAATTTTTTTGTGTTTTTGATAAAACGATGCAAGTAAAAATTAAGTAAAGCAAAACTTAAAACAAAGTAAAGGATGTGCTTGCGAAACTCCCCTTGCAGAAGTCTTCTTTTTCCTCGGCAACGGCGCCAGAAAAATGTCTTGATGTGGTGCGGTGTTGATGGTTTTGCACCATCCAGTTAGGAACCCCAAGAGGAAGGTATGATGAGCACAGCAGCAAGTTTTTCCGTCAGAAAGAAACCAAGGTTTATCGAATCCAGGAAAAAGTCAATACTCTAGAAGGTGATGCTGACTAGCCTACTAACACTCCAACAAGGACGCCATTAACGATTCTTGTTGACTCATCTTCAACTAGTAGCAACGCGGAACCTGCACACAACACAACTAAATACTTTGCTCCTAACTTACAATGAGGTTGTCAATCTCACCGGTTTGCTTGAAACAAAGGGTATGAGCGTATCGAGTGGAAAGCAATAGTAATATGCGAGTAAAGTGAACAGTGCGAGAAAAGTAAACAGGTGATAGCAATATAATGGAAATAGGACCGGGGTCCACAGTTCACTAGTGGTGTCTCTCCATAAGATAGAATAACACATGCTGGGTAAACAAATTACAGTTGGGCAATTGATAGAATAAAGACAACATGCATATGTCGAGAGGATCACTATGAGATTTACTCTGGGCATTACAACAAGAGACATAGACCTCCATCCAACTGCATCTATGACTAATAATCCACTTGTGGCGAATCAATCCGAGAACTCCACAAGTATTAAGTTGCGAACAACAAATAACTGCATTAAGCAAAGTGTGTAATCTAAACAAAGCATATGCCCTCGAGCATATGAATGTTGTTTTCCCCCAAGTAGCAACAGCACATGTACAACCTTAGAGGTTTCTGTCACTCCCCCAAATTAAATAGAGGCATGAACCCACTATCGAGCATGAATACCCCCACTTGGAGTCACTAGCAACTACTCGGCCAAGATAACTACTAACAACGGAGAGCATGCAAGATCATAAACAACATAGAGATAACAAAAGATAATATTCAGCACATCAACTCAATCATAACACCAATATTCATCGGATCCCAACAAACACAACATGTAGAATTACATAACGGTGATCTCGATCATGTAAGGCAGCTCACAAGATCTAAACATGAAGCACATGGTGGAGAAGACAACCATCTAGCTACTGCTATGGACCCATAGTCCAAGGTCGACTACTCACTCATCGCGCCGGAAGCAAGCATGGCGATGAAGAAGACCTCCGGTGGCAAATCCCCTCTCCGGCAGGGTGCCGGGAAGAGCTTCTGGACCCTCCCGATCTCGGGTCGATGATAGCAGCGGATCGCGATGTGTTTCTAGAAAAGTGATCGGGTGTTTAGGTTTTTCTTGTCGGGGGGTCTTTATAGGCGAAGGGGCAGCGTCAGAAGTGGACCAGGGGGCCCTCACCATAGGTGGGCGCGGGCCAGGGGCAGGCCCCACCCCCTGGTAGTGTGGCTGCCCTGTGGGTCCTTTCCGTCTCCTCTTCGGTTCTCTGGAAGCTTCGGTAAATTTCCAGATGTTCGGCTTTTGTTTCGTCCAATTCCGAGAATATTTCCTGTGTAACTTTTCTGAAACAAAAAAACAGCAGAAAACAGAGAACTGGCACTGTGGCATCTTGTTAATCGGTTAGTTCCGGAAAATCCATAAAAACGCCATGAAGTGTAACGAAACACTAAGCAAATGGTGTAAAAACAAGCATGGAGCATCAAAAATTATGGATACGTTGGAGACGTATCAGTGGTTTCCATGTACAATGTGCTCATTTCATCAGACTTACCAATTCTAGATAATAACAAAATCTGGAAGATGAAGATCCCACTTAAAAACAAAATATTTGCATGGTACCTTCGCCGAGGGGTTATTCTTACCAAAGATAATCTTATTAAGCAGAATTGGCATGGAAGTAAAACATGTGTTTTCTGTTCACATGATGAGACAATAAAACACTTGTTTTTCCAATGCAACTTTGCATGTTCTATATGGTCAGTCATCCAAGCGGCTTCAGGCTTGCATCCACCAACTAGTATTGCCAATGTCTTTGGGAATTGGGTACATGGTATCGATAGCAAGTACAGAATTCTCCTTAGGGTGGGAGCGATGGCACTAATTTGGTCGCTATGGCTATGTAGAAATGACAAAGTCTTTGATAATAAATCATCTTCTCTCTTGCAGGTTATCTACAGATGTACGGGCAATCTTCGACTATGGTCACAGCTACACCGCTCGGAGGACCACGACCTCTTTTCGGAGGTGTGCACGCGCCTGGAGGATACGGCGAGGGACCTTTTCTCGCATCATGGATGGCAGCATAATCTGCGGATTGGCCCTCCACCAGCTTAGGCATTTTATAATTTCTCATTCTGATATGTAATTCGCCTACTCATTTCTTTTTTTAGAACTATTTGAACCTTGTTTGAGTCGGCTGTGTGCATCATCGCTATGCAGAGGCCGGGTGTAATACTTAACTTTTAAATAATAAAGCCCATTTAAAAAAAAACTAATAGGGCCACGCTAATCTTCCATCAAGAGAAAAAGAAAAAATCTAAGAACCTAATAAGACCACGTACCCTTCCATCAGCAGGAACAGAAAGCTACGTCCAGCCGCCGCTGCTGTATTTTTCTTTGTGCCCTTGGTGAGCTGATCTATTCCATGTTCTTGCATATCTTTACTATTGGTTTTGAGTTGGTGGTGAAGCCACCCACTCGACATACATTATTTGATTTCCGATTTTACCCCTAATAAAAAAATATGGATCTAGAATGCAAATCTTTACTATTGGTTTCGAGTTGGTAGTGAAGCCACCCACTCGACATACATCATTTGATTTCCGATTTTACCCCTAATAAAAAAATATGGATTTAGAATGCAAATAGCGTTGTATCATAATCACCCTTTCTTTTTCACGTTAAAAAAATCTCGTATTACCAAAAGCACGCTAATCAGCATTTATTCGTATTACCAAAATCTTGCTAATCAGCATTAGTTCGTATTAGCAAAATACATATTACAAATATCTCGCTAATCAGCATTAATTCGTATTACCAAAATCTCAATAATCAGCATTAATTCGTATTAGTAGTAAAATCTCCCTAATTTATGACTTCCCGAAATCTCGCGTTCCCTTTCCTGGCAACCGAGTGTTTTTCCGTCCGTCGCCCGTCCTCCTCACCTCGCCCGCCTACGTGCATGACCGGCTAATCAATACACCTTCGGTGAGAATTCTCGCGGACATTCTATTTTTTTACCATCATGCACTATTTTATTCACATGTCAAATATGGGTCATTGATGATCTTACGAAACCAATCTCTAATCATATTACTTTTAAAATAATTTCAAAATAAGCCAACGATACTGAAAAGAAGAACTCATCGGTTTTGTTTGAAGATTTACTAAAGCTTTCTGGTTGTCTTTGGCTGATAATGCTACGAGCTTAGATGAAAGTTTGTATTGTTTAGTAGTCTAATCTTTTCCCTGGTCAAGCATTTCAGAATGCCAAGAAGAAAAAAGTTTGGTCTATGGCATGAGGGTACTTGGTTTTTCTTGCCACATTTAATCTTACGTTAAATTTGTCCATAGTAAACTACACTACATTTTATCAAAATACACATGAACTCACACATATATATGTATTTATATTAATATATAATGCGAGAAAAGAAAAAAGATCTATAGCAACGCACGGGCATTCAACTAGTTAGTTTTAGTTTGGCAGCCGATTCTTTTTATTTTGGTTGGCAGCTTTTGGCTTTTCCGGCGGCTGCATGCACGACGTAAATCTAATTCCATCGGATAGATCAATCTGGTATGGCTGCATGTATCCATGTCATCTTTGCATGAAATGAGATTGAAGCTTGCTAATATTGATGTGCATGCTGGGGCCACCTATATCGCTGATTCGCCGAGTGGATCGAGGGGAACACGATGGCATCATGATTGAGGATAGGCCAGGGGATCGGAATACGGCCGCCAGCACGGCAGCGTGGGTCAGCACGAATACGGCGGAGGGCCCTGCAGCTTGTGCGTCACGACAGGTAGGCAATGGGCGATTTGTTTAGCAGTGATCACCTCTACTAGAACCTAACGCGCACCTTGCTGCCATTCGAAGATGAGATGGTTTGAGCTTGTTTTCTTTTAGGGCGTTATCCATTCGGTACTTCAATTCTAGAGCTTGTATGTGCTGCTTCCACTCAGGTTGACGGGCTTGTTCCACCTGTGTAATAAGACATGTAGTGTGCTGGTTTGAAGTTATGATCATTTCACTGTAATAGCACATCCTGCTACACTGGATATGTACATGTGAACTGTTGTGAGTCAGACCTGGAATCGGTGCAGAGCCAGTTTAGAATAAGCTTTCCATGTTTTCAGTTTGCTAGCTTCTCAAGTTCAAAGCAAATTGAACCTAAATTAATTTCTGTAACCATGTTTGGTTCCTGTTCACATTGTCCATCTGCCTCTATTTGGGGAGAGAGAGAGAGAGAGAGAGAGAGAGAGAGAGAGAGAGAGAGAGAGAGAGAGAGAGAGAGAGAGAGAGAGAGAGAGAGAGAGAGAGATTAACTGTAAGTCTGTTTAGCGATTGACATCTCAGTCGATAGCTAAGACTGAATGACCTGCCAGCTCTCTCCCGTTGCTAGCTAGAGAAGGAAACGATTCCCTGCTAGTTCTTTCACTTGCACAATATTGGATACTTGACGTCCATCAGACCTTGAGTCAGTAGTAATCACCTAAAGATTCACCAATTATAAGCAAATTATGAACTCCTTCAACTAAGGACGAAAAAGAGGAGGAACATAATAACATGCACAATCAGCTCCTCGGTTGTCACCATTGCGGAGCTACAATTACAAGACTGTAAATAAATAGTATTAGGCTACTGCTTGGTATGTTAACTCCTCTATACTGAACAGATCGAAGACCTGTCGTATTATAGATAAGACTTTCATTGACTATCTATTTTATCTATTTACTTGTACTCTAGAAAGTCCTATTATTTCAGCTTTTATGATAGCACTTCTCTGCTTTGGCCATTTCAATACATCATTTGTATATACTTCCACACAATTTTGGTTGCTTCTAGTCTTTTAATGAACCAAGTAACAAAAGCCAACATATAAAAATGCAGATAACATCTCACCTGAAATTGTGGAACCATGAGGAGATGGAAATGATTCAGGGCACTGGGACAGCCGACCATTTGTGTCAGAGAGCAGCGGAGCAACCTGCGAGTTTGAACACCGGCCGTATCTACTCCAATATTCGGACAATATAATCAATCGCCCTATTCATGCAACAAATTTCAACAAAATAGTAGGATTTTGGGAGGACTGAGGCACCTGCAGATGGAAAGGAGGCCACAAAGTAACTGGATAGATGGCCTAGAGTGGCAGCAATGAAGAGTATTTTAAGACATCTCCTATTCTTGCAATCGTCCTAGATCAAACAATGTAAACCCGTAAAACACTGAGCCACTGCTAGAGACAAGATTCTAAAACACTGTCCTGCTAGAGCCAAAACAATCCAACAAAATCATGACACGTCTGCTCTTTTGGGGACAGATGGTGCACCATTATCGCATTTTTTCTGAAAAGAGGCAAAATCTTTCCTTTACCCAGTTACTTTGTGAAAATTTTGAGTGCGGCCCCAACAAACACTAATTTCTTTTGAGCCAAACCTGAAGAACCTAGCTGCATAGGGCTTTTATTTGAAGAACAACTAGAATCGAAGGCCTTTATCCGAAGAACACCTAGAATTAACAGGAGGTCTTATATTTGAAGAACAACAAGAATCAAAGAAACTGATCTCACATCAGCTAACCACAAAACACATCGGACATAAGGACTTTCTTCAGGTACCGTGTGGTGAGTCTGTCTTCGATGATAGAACAGCTGATCTCTTATGGGGAGGTGCCCAAACAAGCTCTACGATGTTGGACCTTGATGGTGCTTATGCTAGGATCATCTAATATATTGATCTGCAACCACGCCAACCTATTTCCATACAATTCAGCTTGACAAACGTGTATATATGAGGCTTGATCATACCTTCAGACAACCAACTTAATCGTCGATAATGAAATATAAACAAAATAAACTCATCGTTCCACTTATGACATGATCTTCAACAATAGTTTCAGTATGAGTTCACAAGCCGCAAGCTTTCATGCATAAGATTCTTCAGCATCATATTGATTAGAATAGACGGACATCAGAAAGGTACCATTTAAGTTAGCATGTCATGCATCTACCAAGCCTAGAACATACGTCCTGCAAATAAAGCACATCACCATTAGAAAACTTAAGAGGGTATATGCAAAACGTAAGAGAAAACTAGTTGAATGCCCGTGTGTTGCTACGGATCTTCTTTCTTTTCTCGCATTATATGTTAATATAAATACATATATATGTGTGAGTTCATGTGTATTTTGATAAAATGTAGTGTAGTTTACTATGGACAAATTTAACGTTAAGATTAAATGTGGCAAGAAAAACTAAGTACCATCATGCCATAGACCAAACTTTTTTCTTCTTGGCATTCTGAAATGCTTGACCAGGGAAAAGATTAGACTACTAAACAATACAAACTTTCATCTAAGCTCGTAGCATTATCAGCCAAAGACGACCAGAAAGCTTTAGTAAATCTTCAAACAAAACCGATGAGTTCTTCTTTTCAGTATCGTTGGCTTATTTTGAAATTATTTTAAAAGTAATATGATTAGAGATTGGTTTCGTAGGATCATCAATGACCCATATTTGACATGTGAATAAAATAGTGCATGATGGTAAAAAAATAGAATGTCCGCGAGAATTCTCACCGAAGGTGTATTGATTAGCCAGTCATGCACATAGGCGGGCGAGGTGAGGAGGACGGACGACGGACGGAAAAACACTCGGTTGCCAGGAAAAGGAACGCGAGATTTTGGGAAGTCATAAATTAGGGAGATTTTACTATTAATACGAATTAATGCTGATTATTGAGATTTTGGTAATACGAATTAATGCTGATTAGCAAGATTTTGGTAATACGTATTTTGCTAATACGAACTAATGCTGATTAGCGAGATTTTGGTAATACGAATTAATGCTGATTAGCGTGCTTTTGGTAATACAAGATTTTTATAACGTGAAAAAGAAAGGGTGATTATGATACAACGCTATTTGCATTCTAGATCCATATTTTTTTATTAGGGGTAAAATCAGAAATCAAATGATGTATGTCGAGTGGGTGGCTTCACCACCAACTCAAAACCAATAGTAAAGATTAGTAAGTCCATAGCTAACACTGACCTTAAATTAATTGCACAGACATATTTCTGGACTCAATGTCAGGTAATGTACTATATGAAAGAAATGGAACTATAAACTGGCTATTACTCAAACCATGTGAAAAAAGAAAAAGAAAACGCATTGGCTTGCACTACTACAAGCTCAAGCGTCTCTGAACTGAAACCCTCTCCTGTATATGTAAAAAATAGACCATCTCCTCCTATGTATGCAAACAATAGACAATAGATATCACAATGATGCACCCATCATCGACACAAAATAGACCAAGCATCTCCAAGCACATATGAAAACAAATCCAGTGTGGAACATGAAAGAAAATAGATATTCATGCAAACAAAAGAGCAGGAAATGAAGATGAGGAAATGGCAGCGACCGGTTTTGTTGGGGAGGATTGGGGATGGCTCAATGGGACAAAGGCGAGAGAGGAGGCTCGTGCAGCTTATTCCCGTCATCAGAGAGGATGCATACAGCGCCGTCAGGCGGAGAGGACGGGCAGACACTAAAAAGGCGATCAATCTGGCCCAAATCTAAGAGAGAAAAAAAAGCAAAGAAAAAAGAGGGGAAAACTGGAAACCATCGGCGACGAAGAACCGCTGTAACTAACAACGGAGGCCCGCCTCCAGCCGGCAGCGAAGCCCTCGGCCGCGACGCCCATGCCGCATCCCCAATGCCACTCCACTGAAATCCAATGGCCGCCACGAACAAGACCACGAACAGAAGCCAAACATACGACTTAGTCAAAGACATTAAAAAAATGACACACGGCCCAGACCTCCAGCGCATACATATTTTACTCACTGTAAAAAGACCCCACATGCAAAAAAACACGTGAATCAACCACAGGGTTCTATTTGCTTTGTCAATACAGATTGGAATAGCTATCAGGCAAGCCCCTAGAGATCTAGGTAGGGTAAAGAAAATGGTGCTGTGCTGGTGCTGATCGCTAATCTCCCTTGGCCTGCTCGCTAATGTTAATTGGACTGTGCATGGACACTCCTCCACAAAATACGCATGGTAATTCTGAATCTTGAATTTGATCGTTCGTGCGTGGAGCATAGTCCGCGCGAGGCACGACAACAGCCAAAGAGCGCAGGGCCGTGGCCGCCGGCCGGCGAGACGACACCGTCGCGTCAAGGGCGCAAGGGCGAACACGGAGATGGCACAAGGTAGGAGTAATATATACGTCCTCTGATAAAAAATAAGCGTCAGTGATTTAGTAGAAATTTTGTACTAAGATAGTATAAAATCATCGACAATTATTTTTGGTCGGAGGGAGTAGTATTTAGTAGTCTTGATAGATGATTAGATAGATAAATAACTGATTAGTAAATCAGATGAGCTAGCCATCAACGAGAATATGTCCATGCCCTACCATATAGTCTTTAGAAGTATGACCCAAGTCATGAAAAGTACTACAGTAACATTATTTCTTGCCTCCAAGGCAATCCTTGCATGCATGTGCAGTTGCCTTCCCACATTCAGCTTATTGCTAGACCTATAACCGCGTATACTGTCTTGTAAAGTCATAATGTCTGATAGGGTAGAGTCCAAGGATGCCGAGACTGAATATCTTGTTAAAGCCTCGCTCTTCCGATCGCATCTAGCTCTCTCCCATCGTCGCCCACGTTCCGTCACCAAATCGCCGAGACTTCGCTGCGATCTGCTTCCGTGATCGTCTCCCGTGATCGCTGCAACATCAAGTCAGGAAACCATGTCGTTCGGCGCCTCTTCCTCGACGTCCAGCGGTCTCCCCTCTCTCTCGGCGAATCTCTCTCTCTCTCTGAGAAACTTAACAGAGACAATTTTCTGGTGTGGCAGACGATGATCTTGCCAGAAATCCGTGGAGCACAGTTGTTTGGTCTCCTTGACGGATCGTTGCCGGAGCCTGACAAGGAAGTGAAAACTACTGACAAGGATGGGAAGGAAGTCTCTACTCAAAACCCTGAATATGCTCGCTGGATTGCTCTCGATCAGTGCGTGCTTGGGTTCCTTGTCCGCAATATGTCGCCCTCGATCGTCACTCAGATGGTAGGGCAAACAAGTTCTGGTGGTGTCTGGAAGGCCGTGACGGAGATGTTTTCGTCGCAATCTAAGGCCCGTGTGGTGCAACTCCGCACGCAATTGAACAAAGCTCAAAAGGAGAACAAGACCGCCGAAGTTTACTTCAATCACATCAAAAACTTAGCAGATGAGATGGCTGCTGCAGGCAAGCCTCTTGGAGAAGATGATGTTATCTCTTACATACTCGCCGGCCTCAATGATGAGGCTTACAACGGCTTCGTTGCTGCAATCACTGCTTTGATTAAAGCAGATAAATATGTCAGTCTCAGTGATCTCTATTCTCAGTTACTATCCTATGAGGCCAGACTGGAGGATCAGAATTCTACCGTCGGTGATCTGTCGGTCAATGCAGCAACAAGAGGAGGCCGTGGTGGCTACCGTGGTGGACGCGGTGGTGGGCGTGGTAATTATTCTGACCCACGTGGATATGATCAACAACGTAGCTATGAGTATCGAGGCTATGAGCAACGTGGATATGATCAACATGGCAATGGACAGCGTGGCGGCTACAACCCTCGTGGTGGTGGAGGAAGCAATGGTGGGCGTGGTCAAGGATATCGTCCACAGCCACAAAACTATGCCGGTGGCGGTGATAAGCCAACATGTCAAGTTTGTGGAAAAATTGGTCACATTGCTCTGAACTGCTGGAAGAGGTTTCAGAAGAACTATCGTGGTCCAGAAAAGTCAGTTGGTGCTGCCATTGGTAACTATGGTGTTGATACAAATTGGTATACTGACTCTGGTGCAACTGATCATATCACTGGAGAATTAGAGAAGTTGCACATACATGATCGCTACAATGGCAATGATCAAATTCACACAGCCAGTGGTTCAGGTATGGATATACATCATATTGGTCATTCTATAATTCATACCCCTAATCATGACTTGCACCTTAAAAATATTCTTCATGTTCCAAATGCCACAAAAAGTCTTCTCTCCACTAGTCGCCTAGCTCATGATAATCATGCCTTTGTTGAATATTGGCCTAACTCCTTCTATATTAAGGATCAGGACACGAGGGAGGTTCTGCTCCAAGGTAGATATGTGGATGGGCTTTATCCTCTACCACCATCGTCTACATCGTCGGTGGGGCATCATGTTCATGGTGCGGTCAAGTCTTCTTCGTCACTTTGGCATAGGCGCCTAGGTCATCCTTCATCAGTCGTGGTTCATCAAGTTCTTCGTGATAATAATATTTCGTTTAGTGAGTCCAATAAAGAGTCCGTTTGTGATGCTTGTCAGATGGCCAAGAGCCATCAACTTCCTTATCCAAAGTCAACTAGTGTGTCTACCTTTCCTCTTGAACTTGTATTTTCTGATGTATGGGGTCCTGCCTCAGAATCTTTTGGTCGGTTCAAATACTATGTGAGTTTTATTGATGATTATAGCAAGTTCACTTGGATATATCTTTTGAAAAAGAAATCTGATGTTTTTCAGAAGTTTCGTGATTTTCAGCATCATGTAGAACGGCTCTTTGATAGAAAAATCATTGCTATGCAAACTGACTGGGGAGGCGAGTATCAAAAGCTTAATTCTTTTTTCCAACGTGTGGGTATTTCCCATCTTGTATCTTGTCCACATGCGCATCAGCAGAATGGTCCTGCCGAGCGCAAACATAGACACATTGTTGAGGTTGGTTTGTCTCTCCTTGCTTATGCATCTATGCCTCTCAAATATTGGGATCAAGCTTTTCTCACTGCAGTCTATCTAATTAATCGCCTCCCTAGCAAAGTTATACAATCTCAAACTCCTATGGACCGTCTCTTTGGCAAATCTGGTGATTATTCTCTTTTGCGCATTTTTGGGTGTGCTTGTTGGCCTAATCTTCGCCCTTATAATAAACACAAATTAGAATTCCGGTCTAAACAATGTGTGTTCCTTGGATATAGTAATCTTCATAAAGGATACAAATGTCTTGATATCTCCACGGGTCGCCTATATATTTCTCGTGATATTGTCTTTGATGAAACGGTTTTTCCGTTTGCTTCTCTCCACTCAAATGCTGGTGCTCGGCTACGTGCTGAGATAAATTTGCTCCCTTTATCTTTGCAACCTCTTAATTTGCATACTCATGAGGGGCATGAATTAGAAGGACCAGTTGATGCTAATCCTACTGATACCGTTGCTGAGTCTTTTTTACAGGAATCAGATCAAAATCCTGCATACAATGATGAATCTAGTGAATATTTGTTCCCTGACACGAACTCCGGAGTTGATTCTTCTCCTGGCCAATCACAACTGAAGGAAATCCCCTCGGGATCGCTTCTGTCTGGGGATCTGCGGGCTTCAGCGCTTCCCGCCCGCGCGGTTCCCCCGCCTCGCCACATGGCGCCTCTCGACTCGCCGCCCAGGCGTGGTCCTCCTCGTGGCGGGCCCCCGGATGATGGGCTGTCGGCCACCGCCCTGACCACACCGGGATCTTCTGCGTCCAACTCTCTAGCAACACGACCGGCTACAGGATCTTCTGCGCCCGACTCAGCGTCTGGCTCGTCCAGCGAATCTGCGCAGGGATCGCTGTCTCAGTCTTCTGTCAGCGCATCTGCACAGGAATTTGCGCCAGGATTTGCTGCGCCTTCCTCTTCTGTGGCTGTTCTGGTGCCGCATATTGAGAGGCCACGTACACGACTTCAGAGTGGCATTTCACAGCCCAAAAAGTTCACGGATGGTACTATTCACTATGCGTATTTCTGCTCTACTGGTGAACCCTCCAGTACATCTGAAGCCTTTGCTGATCCTCGCTGGAAAGCTGCAATGGATGAAGAGTATGATGCCTTGATGAACAATAATACATGGCATCTTGTTCCTTCTTCTCCTGGACAAAACGTCATTGACTGCAAGTGGGTATATAAGATAAAGAGGAAGGCTGATGGCACTGTTGATCGTTATAAAGCACGCTTGGTTGCTAAGGGATTTAAGCAACGATATGGCATTGATTATGAGGATACTTTTAGTCCGGTTGTTAAAGCAGCCACTATTCGTGTGGTTCTGTCTCTTGCTGTTTCTCGTGGTTGGAGTCTTCGTCAGCTAGATGTGAAGAACGCGTTCTTGCATGGTGTTCTGGAAGAAGAGGTCTTTATGCGACAACCTCCTGGGTATGAGACTCGTTTGGGTCATGTTTGCAAGCTTGACAAAGCTTTATATGGTTTGAAGCAAGCTCCTCGTGCTTGGTATTTTCGTCTTAGTTCTAAGCTTCAATCTCTTGGGTTTCGTGCATCTAAGGCTGATACTTCTTTGTTCTTCTACAACAAAGGGGGAGTAACTATCTTTATGCTCATATATGTGGATGATATTGTTGTTGCTAGTTCGTCCCAGAAAGCCGTAGATGCTCTTCTTCATGATCTTGGCCTTGATTTTGCACTAAAGGATTTGGGTGAGTTGCACTATTTTCTTGGAATTGAGGTAAACAAGGTACATGATGGAATTATCTTATCTCAAGAGAAATATGCCAATGATTTGCTTCGACGTGTCAATATGCAAATTTGCAAGACAGTTGATACTCCTTTATCGGTGACTGAAAAGTTGTCTTTGGAAGATGGAGATGTCTTGAGTAGTGATGATTCTACTCGATACAGGAGTATTGTTGGAGCTCTCCAGTACATTACGTTAACTAGACCTGATATTGCTTTCTCAGTCAATAAGGTTTGTCAGTTCTTACATGCTCCTACAACAGTTCATTGGACAGCTCTTAAACGCATATTGAGATATTTGCGTGGAACTACATCTCTTGGATTACGTTTGAGCAGATCATCGTCTACTGTTGTCAGTGCATTTTCTGATGCTGACTGGGCAGGATGCCTAGATGATAGACGTTCTACAGGTGGCTTTGCTATATTTTTGGGATCAAACCTTGTTTCATAGAGTGCTAGAAAGCAAGCTACAGTATCCAGGTCTAGTACTGAAGCTGAGTATAAATCATTGGCTAATGCTACAGCTGAAGTTATGTGGGTACAGACTCTACTTGATGAGTTGGGAGTGTCACAGTCTAAAGCAGCGGTGCTATGGTGTGATAATATTGGAGCAACGTATCTTTCTGCTAATCATGTGTTTCATGCTAGAACTAAGCATATTGAAGTGGATTATCATTTTGTCAGAGAAAGAGTTGCCCAGAAGTTGCTGAACATAAGGTTTATTTCTTCAGGAGATCAAGTGGCTGATGGTTTCACAAAGTCATTGTCTACTAGACAACTAGAAGTCTTTCGTTGCAATCTTAACTTAGATAAGTTATGATTGAGGGGGAGTGTTAAACATTGTATGTAATCGTGTTAGGACTCTAGTAGTTTACGTGTATGAGTCCGGACCGATCTCCTGTAACTTGTAAACCTTGATCTATTATATAAACGAGCCACCAGCGAGCCTGATAGGCATCGCCCCAAAATATCTTTTGATATATCTATACTGAAGCTCCGCGCCTCGACATCAAAGAGCTGGACGACGATGTACTGAGATGTTCACAATAGAGTCCACGAGGTGGCATCCCAGGAGCTACGTGTTGGTTGATAATACCTGTCCAAGACAAGTGTCCAGATCACGATATCAGGAGAGCTCCAATACGATCAGTGTCCATATACATGATCGTTTGATACTGCACACAATTAATACGTTCCGAGATGACCTAGGATCAACAATGTTTCCCGTGATAATGAGATGATCATAATCCTCACCAGTCACCACGAAGGTTTAACAGCTCATGCTGAAATGTTCCCCATTGATAACTTGCTAATACGCATTGTATGAGCTGCTACTTATCTCTTCATTTTCTGTAAATATATGACTACATATGGCAATATATTCCGTCATATTTGTTGTGCATACTTAATGTCTTCCTATTATATTGCGTTAGTCTTGCACAGTTCAGTTCACCCACCGATAAGTAAGGTGGATCACAATAAAAGTTGTATTTAACTTCAGCTGGTACTGTCATGATCCATGTTAATGGTGCGTAACCTCTTTTCAAGCTATGAATATATGCATTGCTCTCTATTATAACGTTACATGCATTCGTCCAATTACTATCAGGTAAAAAAAATGCTCATACTAGTGGAAAACAGGGCATCAGTCCCTGTTGGTGCCGGGCTTCAGTCCCGGTTGCGCAACCGGGACTAACCAACCGGGACTGGAGCCCTATCATTAGTCCCGGTTGCGTTATGAACCGAGACTAGAGCCTTACCACGTGGCAGGGGTTAGGCGCTCGTGGGCGTAGGATCTTTAGTCTCGGTTCGTGTTACGAACCGGGACTAAAGACCCCACACGTGGCAGCCTTTGCTTCCTCTTTATTTTTCTGTGTTTCAATAGTTATGTTAGGGTTTAGGGTTTATTTGTATTTTACTCCATTCAATTTTTTGATTCATTTCAAACAAGTTTTCGTATATACATATTCATACAATATTACAACATAATATACAAGCCGATACATATATAATATATCTTGTCCGCCGAGCATATACATACAAGTATATACAACTTGTTTACACACATAAGATCACGACTTGTTTAATTACACACATACAACTTGTCTAATCGAAACTGACATGAAATTCACCCTTTGGGTTAATGACATGGTCAATCAGAAATCCGGCTATTTCCTCTTGAATTCCTTTTATGCGTTCAGTCGGTGAGAGCCGATTCCGCTTTGCTTCGAACTACGAAGAAGAAGATCAATATGAATATAAATCATCATAACAAAATTGATGGCAATAAATGAATTTTTCAGTATATTGTTCACTTACTATTTGAAAATCAATTCCTTCAGTGACCTGTGCACGAAGGTTCTCGCAAGCGTAGTATGCACATAAATTAGTCTCCGACGGCTGCATCGCACACTTTATGAGAATAGATTTTAGTCAATGACATATCAAGATTGATATACTTAATGGTATTTGAAACTAGAATTAAAGGGATCTGCGGACCTAGCTCGTACGACTTACCTCGATCGGACGGAAAATCAGCTCATTTTTCCATTCACCTTTTACCGTGCGTATAAACCGTTTCCAAACACTGTCGTGCAAACAAAATGAATAGATGAGTTATAAATGAACGAAAGAGACTGATATAATGTCGTAATGATTGAAATTACCTATCCATCATATTACTGATGCTTTGGTATTCATTAAGTTCTTTTTTCAACGAGTCAAAGATTTCAACCCTTCCATAGTCAGGTTCAATCTTTAGCAAAATCCAGTGGTAACTGCGCGCTAGTTTAATTATATAAGTTAATAACTCATCAATTACACTTATAACATCGAGTAAGGAAAAGTAAATGTGTATAAGATAGTAACACTCACTTGAAGTTGTATGAAAACAGTATTCTAGTTCTGTATTCCTGCGTAAGTAAGAACTCTAGCAAGATATCCTCTGTCTCCTTGCGTTTATTCTGTACCGTCACTACGTTAACTCGATTTGGATCAATGAATCCAACTTGGAAGTCGTTCGTTTGCTTACACTGCATACTCTTCATTCTGCATAATAAACAGCGTAGTGAGGATAATTACATGCAAAGAACGAGTTGAGCTAGAGACTTATAGAAATAATGAATCACTTACAGAACATAGGCACTGACGAGAGATTTGTCGAGCGCGTCTTGATTAAATAGCTGAAAGAATTCATCAAACTCAATATAGACCAAGTCTTCACCTAAGAAATGGTCCCGTGTGATTTTCATAAGGAGAAATTCTTGTGCGCCGTTTCCGGCATGCATGTACCACTCATGCAATCTTCGCATTTGTGTTGGTAGAGTCCTTTCAATCTCAGGTGGGACCAGACTCTTCCCCTTTTCATATTGCCGTGCTATAGGAGCCTTTGGGATATCTTCATACATCAATTGAGAAAGAGACAAACCAGTATCAGCAGCAAAGTCGTAGTGACTGGGTTGAGCAACACTCCCACCAGCATCACTAGCAAAGACCTTTAGCGGGGAGATCAATTTTTTTTCCTGTGTTCCAAGCTGGGCAACGTCGCTTTTCCCTCTTACAGTTGCGCTTGTCTTCTTAGCTTCTTCTTTCGCATCTACCTGCTTATCCAAACATCGCTTGTAGTCATCTGGCTTATCCAATTCATATTACGAAGGTTGGGTAAGCATATCAAAGGCCCACTCCTTCTGTTTCGGAGTATATACCTGTTTTGGGGTAGGGGTCGGGCGTAGCGCTGCGAGCTTTCTTTTCACTTTGGCTCTGTCCTCCGCCTCAATTTCCTCAGCAGTCTTCTCGACAGGAGGCGGCACCGCCTTGGCTTTCTTGGCCCTACGTTTCTTCGGAGAGGCATTACTACTGGACATAGCAACGGACTTGCCATAACTCTAGGACTGGCGAGTGGGCAGAGGCGGCGGAGGCGGCTGACACTGAGGCGGAGATCGATGTGGACTGGGGCTCTGGTAGTTGTCCCTATCATCGTCGAGGGGTGGTGAATTGCGAGGACTCGGAGGAGGGGGTGGTGAATTGCGAGGACTCGGAGGAGGGGGTGGTCGCCTTGGCGCCGAGCCTGGAAACACGATGTGTTTCTTATCCCAAAGAATGACACCACTCAATACTTCTCCAAGTGTTGCCTCCTCTTCAGGTCCAGCGACGTCAAGCTCGAGGGACTCATACCCCGGCACAATTGCATCCACCCCGACATGAGTATAGCCAGCTCGAATCTCACGGCCATGCCAGGTTTGTCCAGGTCCAGAAGGTAACGCATAGCCGATCGCCACCTTCATCGAGATGTTCTTCATGGACTGATGCATCTCACAGCTTGTCTTCCCGCTGATATCATCCACGGGGTAGTGATCCATCGGTGCCTCACCGACCCTAAGATCTGTGGATGCCATGCTGCTTCTCCGCTAAGATGGGTCGCCTGATGCATGTTCTAGTTGTTGCTGATGCTGAGTTGCCCCTTGCGACTTTAATTCCTCTAGTGCCTTCTGCTGCTGTAAATACATCTCTCTCAGCTCAGCATGTTGCCTTTCTATGCTCTCTATCCGTGTGGCCTCTTCCTGCGCCTTCCGCTTCTTCGCTCTCTCTCGGCTTCTATAAGTCTGGCTGTCTTCGGCGAACCCAGACCTCCACGGAATGGGAGAACCCAGACCTCGTGTTCGTCCTGTGTGTTCTTTGTTCTTGAGGACCTTTGTCAGCTCGTCGTTCTCTCTGTCCGGCTGGAACATCCCCTCTTGAACCTCGGCGATTGTCTTGACAAGTTCTCTCAGGGGTTCAGCATTTTGTTTCTTCTTTTCGACTAATTTCCATATTCTCTCGTCAACGACAGCCCCATGCCCAAGTGCCCAATTTCTTGACCTTCTAGGCCAATGTTCTGTTTCTGGTTCGATGCCTTTTTCTCGCACGGCGGCCTCTTGCATATCCCACTTAGGCTCGGCAATCTTGTAGCCAGCTGGACCCATCGTATGGTGATATTTCTTTTTAGGGGCATTGATCTTATTTTTTTTTACTCCTTAGCTTACCCAATTTAGATTCCTTGTACTCCACAAATGCATCCCAGTGATCCCGCAGGTTCTCATTCGGGCCAGTAAATTCTGGAGGTTGTCGATCGGCGTTTTCATAGGCGTTCCATAACCTCTTCTTGTGGTTATTGAACTGTGCAGCCATCTTCTTGAGAGCCCACTCCCTGACTTTCTCCTTCTGTGCCTCTGCGAGTTCCAGGGACTCGGTGGCCGGCAGAGTAAAATGTGGAATGAGGGATTCCCACAGCCTGTCTTTCATGATCTTGGTGACATAATTGACTGCTGCATCTTCTTCTGGCTCTGGCTCTACTGGCTCTCCCTTTGCCGCCTTCGGCCTATACCAATATTGAATGCTGATCGGGACCATATCCCTGACAAGACATCCACATTGAGAAATGAACGCACTTGCAACACTCTTGGGTTCCAACGGTTCGCCTTCATTGGAGACAAGCCCAATCGTGTAATGCTGATTGGATGCCAGCCGTTTGGCTGGGCCTCGCTTCTTCCTATAAGATTCAGAGGTCTAAAATAAGAAACATTCGTTAATATATATACGACTTAATGTATCGTCATCTACAGATTCATGAATAGAGGCTTCACATATGTATACATTGCCGGACCGCGTTAAGGCACGTCCAGTCCCTTGTGAGCCATCCTCGCAATCTTCATTTGTTTCTGATTCATGCGGCTGCTCCTCCTCCATTCCCTCACCCGACTCGTTTAAAAATTCCGAGCCGTCTCCTCCACCGGTACCCTCTCCTATAATATTCAACATCTCGTCCTCACCTTCTCTCCCGGCACCGAAATCCATATCTTAAATAATACACAAGAAAGATTAATACATTACGTCGAGTAAATAATATACAGCAGATAGATATAGATGAACAACATTACGCGAATGCAGTACAATAACATATATAGATCAACAACATTACGCGGATGCAATAAAATAACAAATAATCCACCAGTTACATAGCACATCACGAATAATCAACGTCGACCTGGTGCTGAGTCACGGATGGTAACAAACCAAAGATGTGGAATGCTAATGGGATCATAGCTAATGTGAGATCCCTGAAGAATCGACCAACCCCTGTCAGGAGACCTATCCAACAAATAAAGGTAGCGACGGACGTGCTCGTCCTCCTCTCTGATATGTCAACGTACCACCTCCTCGGGGGCCGCCTCCCTCCGCACCGCGCCTGGCCCACATGACCTCCACCAAAGCAGATCCGGGTCGACAACGGGCCTCGGATTCCTCACCAAATTGCGTGCTCCAACAGGTGACACCTCCTAGTGCCAGCCCGGTGGAGCCCACTCCCAAACATCGCCCATCAGGTCAAACGGGTGGGACATCGTGGCCGCTGACAAACAACTAATATATAAACAACTAAACAAGTATATTCTAACTATTCTATTTGCTATTTCAATTCCATTTTTTCTAACTCTATTTCTATTCTACTTTTTCTAACTCTATTTCTATTTTATTTTTTGTAACTCTATTACTAACAATTTTATCTAGATAATCTACACACTCACAAATACACTAACAATTTTATATAGATAATCAAAACAGTAACAACTACACGTGAGAAAACCTAAGTAAGAAAAAAATCCTAACTACTAATTCTAATTCTAACACTAACTAACAATTCTAATTCTAACACTAACTACTAATTCTAATTCTAACACTAACTACTAATTCTAATTCTAACACTAACTACTAATCTAAACACTAACAATTCTAATTCTAACTAACAAACCCTAACTACTAATTTTAACCCTAACTACTAATTCTAATTCTAACTAACTAACTATACAAAACCTAATTCTTAAACTAACAAACCCTGATTAAACTAACTATTAGCTCACAAAGTATACCTGCAGGGAATCGGCGGTGGCCGACGGCGGCTTGACATCGACGGTGGCGCGCGGGCACGGGCGGCGCCTCGGGAGGGGCGGCGGCGCTCTCGGAGACTGTCGACGGTCGGCGGCGGTGGGGCAGCACCCTCTCCCTGCGCGGGCTGGCAGCATGTGGTGGCGATGGGCGCACGCGGCTCTCGTGGGAGACGTGCGGGCTCGGGGGCGATGGCTCTCAAGGAGGGGAGGCGGCGCTCGAGGCAGCGGCAACAGGCGGCGGCACAGAATCGTCGAGCCGCAACGATCGGCGCCGGCGAGGTTCTCTGCATCGGGGGCCTCCGGTTGTCGATCTGATTTCGCTAAGTGTGAGAAGAGGAAGAGAGAGTGGCGCGGGCTTTTATACCCCACAGCCTTTAGTCCCAGTTGGAAGCATCAACCGGGACTAAAGGGGGGTCTTTAGTCCCGGTTGAAGCCACCAACCGGGACTAAAGGGTCTTTAGTCCCGGTTGGAAGCATCAACCGGGACTAAAGAAATTTGGGCGGTTCGCGCCCGAGCCCCCGACCTTTAAACCAACCGGGACTAAAGGGATAATAAATGCTCGCCAAGGCCTTATATTTTTCAGATTTCATTTGAATATGAAATTTGAATTTCAATTTGAATAACTTATGTATATTTTAGAATCTGACAAAACTTTGAATATGAAAAGTGTTTGAAGTTGAATAACTAATTCAAAACTATTTTCTATTTTCCAAATCAATTATTCTAACTATTCAAACAATTAACTATTTTGCCATTTTCAATTAAAACAATATTGATTAATATTCTTTTTGCATATTTTAGAATTTGATAAAACTATGAATATGAAAAGTGTTTGAAATTGAATAAATAATTCAAAAATATTTTCTATTTTCAAAATCAATTATTCTAACTATTCAAACAATTAACTATTTTGCCATTTTCAATTAAAACAATATTGATTAATATTCTTTTTGCATATTTTAGAATTTGATAAAACTATGAATATGAAAAGTGTTTGAAATTGAATAAATAATTCAAAAATATTTTCTATTTTCAAAATCAATTATTCTAACTATTCAAACAATTAACTATTTTGCCATTTTCAATTAAAACAATATTGATTAATATTCTTTTTGCATATTTTAGAATTTGATAAAACTATGAATATGAAAAGTGTTTGAAATTGAATAACTAATTCAAAACTATTTTCTATTTTCAACATCAATTATTCTAACTATTCAAACAATTAACTATTTTGCCATTTTCAATTAAAACAATATTGATTAATATTCTTTTTGCATATTTTAGAATTTGGTAAAACTATGAATATGAAAAGTGTTTGAAATTGAATAACTAATTCAAAACTATTTTCTATTTTCAAAATCAATTATTCTAACTATTCAAACAATTAACTATTTTGCCATTTTCAATTAAAACTATATTGATTAATATTCTTTTTGCATACTTCTGAATCTGACAAAACTTGGAATATAAAAAGTGTTCGAATTTGAATAACTAACCCAAAATCATACATTTACATAAAAGGTTTAATACATTATTATACATCACCAACATCCCCATCTAGTGTTGGGGTTTCCTTCTGCACCGCAACCATGGAGTATCTTCTTTGTTTAAGAGGATGGTTGGGTCAGTGTTCACTCTGAAGGGCGGAATTTCATCAAACTTGTTATAATCTTCTGACATATCTGTCTTGTCCTCTACTCCCACGATGATTCTTTTCCTTGAAAGAACAATGTGGTGCTTTGGCTCATCGTGTGATGTATTTGTTTTCTTATCTTTTCTTTTTCTCGGTTTGGTAGACATGTCCTTCATATAGAAAATCTGAGCAACGTCATTGGCGAGGATGAATGGTTTATCTCTGTAACCAAGATTATTGAGATCCACCGTTGTCATTACGTACTGCTGGTCCACCTTTACCCTGCCTCCTGTCAGCTTAACCCATTTGCACCGAAACAAAGGGACCTTAAAAGACGGTCCATAGTCAAGTTTCCATATCTCCTCTATGTAACCATAATATGTGTCCTTTGTCCCATTGTCGTTTGCTGCATCAAAGCGGACACCACTGTTTTGGTTGGTGCTCTTTTTATCTTGGGTGACCGTGTAAAATGTATTCCCATTTATCTCGTAACCCTGGAAAGTCAATATAATGGAAGATGGTTTCTTGGCCAACATGGACAGCTCATATCCAACAGTGGCGTCATTTATGAGAAGTGTTTGCAACCAACCACCAAAAGTCGCCATGTGGAACTTTGTAATCCAGGAGTCAGATTGTCCCGGGTTTTTTGAGCGTACAATATTCTTGTGTTGCTCCATATACGGCTTCACCAACATGGAATTTCGTAAAACTGTGTAGTGTGCTTCACTCAAAGAATGTCCATCCATACAGTATGCTGATTTCATTCCTAGCGTGCCTTTTTCCACTCAGCCTCCCCTCATGCCGCGATTGAGGAAGACCAATCGGCTTCAGGTCAGGAACAAAGTCAACACAAAACTCAATGACCTCCTTTGTTAGATAGCCCTTGGAGATGCTTCCTTCTGGCCTAGCATGGTTATGCACATATTTCTTTAAGACTCCCATGAACCTCTCAAAGGGGAACATATTGTGCAGAAATACTGGACTGAGAACGGAAATGTCTTCGACTAGGTGAACTAAGAGATGCGTCATAATATTGAAGAAGGATGGTGGGAACACCAACTCGAAGCTGACAAGACATTAGGCCACATCATTCTGTAACCATTGTAGATCTTCTGGATTGATTACCTTCTGTGAAATTGCATTGAGGAATGCACATAGCTTCACAATCCGTACTCGAACATTTTCCAGTAGAATCCCCCTCAATGCAACCGAAAGCAATTGCGTCATAAGCACGTGGCAGTCATGAGACTTTAGGTTTTGGAATTTTTTCTCTGCCATATTTATTATTCCCTTTATATTCGACAAGAATCCAGATGGGACCTTGATACTGCTCAGGCATTCAAAAAAGATTTCCTTCTCTTCTTTGGTAAGAGCGTAGCTCGCAGGACCCTTAAAATCCTCTGGATGCATACCGTCTCTTCTTTTCATACGATGCTGGTCCTCACGTGCTTCCGGTGTATCTTTTGTCTTCCCATACAAGCCCAAGAAGCCTAGTAGGTTCACGCAAAGATTCTTCATCACGTGCATCACGTCGATTACAGAGCGGACCTCTAGGAATTTCCAATACTCAAGCTCCCAAAATATAGATTTCTTCTTCCACATGGGTGTGTGTCCGCTAGCGTCATTCGGAACAGACAGACTGCCAGGACCCTTTCCAAAGATTACTTTTAAATCTTTGACCATATCATATATATCATCACCAGTATGGCGTTTAGGCTTGCCCCGGACTTCTACCTCGCTGTTGAAATGCTTGCCTTTTTTCTTCAATTGATGTTTGGGCAAAAGAAATCGACGATGCCCCAGATATACCACCTTCTTACTTTTATCCAAATATATACTATCGATCTCACCTAAACAGTGCGTGCATGCATTGTATCCCTTGTCTGTCTGTCCTGAAAGGTTACTAAGAGCAGGCCAATCATTGATGGTCACGAACAGCAATGCTCGTAGATCAAATTCCTCTTGTTTGTACTCATCCCACACACGTACACCTTCAGTCTGCCATAGCTGTTTAAGTTCTTCAACTAATGGCCTTAGGTACACATCAATATCATTGCCGGGTTGCTTCGGGCCTTGGATAAGCACTGGCATCATAATAAACTTTAGCTTCATGCACAACCAAGGAGGAAGGTTATAGATACATAGAGTCACGGACCAGGTGCTATGACTGCAGCTCTGCTCCCCAAAAGGATTCATGCCATCTGTACTTAGACCAAACCTTAAGTTCCGTGCATCTTCCATAAACTTTGGGAACTCTCTGTTGATTTTTCTCCACTGCGACCCATCAGCGGGGTGTCTCAACATCTCGTCACTCTTACGATCTTCTTTGTGCCACCACAACAACTTGGTATGCTATTTGTTTCTGAACAAATGTTTCAACCGTGGTATTATAGGTGCATACCACATCACCTTGGCAGGAACCCTCTTCCTGGGGCGCTCGCCCTCAACATCACCAGGGTCATCTCGCTTGATCTTGTACCGAAAAGCACTGCACACCGGGCATGCATTCAAATTCTCGTACTCACCGCGGTAGAGAATACAGTCATTAATACATGCATGTATCTTCTGCTCCTCCAATCCTAGAGGGCAGACAATCTTCTTTGCTTCGTACGTATTGGCGGGCAATTCGTTATCCTTTGGAAGCATCATCTTCATAATTTTCAGCAACTTTTCAAATCCCTTGTCATATAAACCAGTCTCTGCTTTCCATTGCAGCAATTCCAGCGTGCTTCCTAGCTTTTTCTGGCCGTCTTTGCAATTTGGGTACAAATTCTTTTTGTGATCATCTAACATGCGTTCCAACTTCTCCCTCTCCATTTGACTTTCACAGTCTATCTGTGCATCAACAATGACCTGACCAAGATCATCAGCGGGCACATCTAATGCCCGTTCTTCACCTTCTTCTTCTTCATTATCTTCCATTGCGGTATCGGTGGTTTCAGGGAACTCGGGATAGTTGTCATCATTCTCTGCTTCATCATTGTCTTCCATCATAACGCCTCTCTCCCCATGCTTGGTCCAACAATTATAGCCGGACATGAAACCATACCAGAACAGGTGGATGTGAAGGGTCTTTGTGGAGGGGTAATCCTTCTCATTTCGACAAACACCGCATGGACAACACATAAAACCATTCCGCTTGTTTGCCTCAGCCACATTGAGAAAAGAATGCACACCTTTAATGAAAATCTCCAGCGCATCGATCGGCGTACATCCATGCTCGGCTCATCTGCATTATATAAGTATATATCAAACACAAATCAAATATACAATTTCTATTTCTATCTCTAATTTTGTTTGTATGTCCATTTCTATATCTTTAATTTTATTTCTATCACTATTTCTATTTCTATCTCTATTTCTATCACTATTTTTATTTTTATCTCTATTTCTATTATCTATATATTTCTATCTCAATTTCTATTTCTATCACTATTTTTATTTCTATCTCAATTTCTATTTTCTATTTCTATTTCTATTTCTATCTCTATTTCTAGCATTATTTTTATTTCTATCTCTATTTCAATTTTCTATTTCTATTTCTATCTCTATTTCTATCGCTATTTCTATTTTCTATTTCTATTTCTATCTCTATATCTATCTCTATTTCTATTTATATCTCTTTTTCTATCGCTATTTTTATCTTTATTTCTATCTCTATGTCTATTTCTATTTTTAATTCTATCTCTATCTCTATCTCTCTATCTTTATTTTTATTTTCTATTTTATATTTCTATCTATATCTCTATCTCTACCTCTATTTCTACCTCTATCTCCATCTACTTCTACACATAATCAAATAAACATCTAAATAATTGCTCCCATAATAAATTCACAAATCTCTCTACTTCTAGAGCATTAAATGAGCTAAATTACCAATGAAAGACAAAAGCTCAAAGTTCCTCACCTTTTAGTCCACTTAGATCGAAGTGGGCACACCAAATTGTGACAAAAAATGGTGGTCAAAGAGGATGAGCTCGAGCTAGTTTGTTGCATGAAGAACACTTGGAGAATGGAGAGGGGGAATGGCTGGCTCGGGGAGTGATGTCTACACACGCGTCTGTTCTTGTAGACAGTGTTGGGCCTCCAAGTGCATAGGTTTCTAGAGCAGCAGCAAGTTTCCCTTAAGTGGATCACCCAAGGTTTATCGAACTCAGGGAGGAAGAGGTCAAAGCTATCCCTCTCAAGCAACCCTGCAATTACGATACAGAAAGTCTCTTGTGTCCCCAACACACCCAATACACTTGTCAGATGTATAGGTGCACTAGTTCGGCGAAGAGATAGTGAAATACAAGTAGTAGTGATGATTATAAGTAGTAAATGCGATCTGGAATAAAATAGCAACAAGCAAACAAGTAACAAAGCCGCAAGTAAACGGTGTGCAAAGCTTGGAAACAAGGCCTAGGGATCATACTTTCACTAGTGGACACACTCCCAACAAATATAACACAATTGAACAAATAAATAACTTCTCTTCAGTATGGTACTCTGAATTACTCTCCTATTGAATAACACTAATCATTGCGTAGGGCTACGAAGCACTCCTCAAAGTTCATCAAGTACTTGACAAACACCACTCATAGAGATATCCAAATCAAATCACAACTCAAGATAAATATTATTGCAACTTAGACCAAGTACTAACACGGTGCACACGCTGTCAACATTACACCATGAAAGGAGGAAAAGATCACTTCAATACTATCATAGTGATAATTATTCTCATAATCCATAAGAGATCACAATCGTAGCCTAGACCAAGTACCACCACGATGCACGCACTGTCACCATTACACCATGGCAGGAGGAATAGATTACTTTAATAACACACTAGAGTACACATAATGAAGAAGAGTAACATCTACTTATTCAACAAGATACAAAGCTCACGATCACATAAAGATCACATCATGGGAGAGAGAGGTGAACCACATAGCTACCGGTAGAGCCCTCAGCCCCGGGGGAGAACTACTCCCTCCTCATCATAGGAGACATCAAGGTTGATGGAGATGGCGGTGAGGTCGATGGAGACGGCGGAGACGGCGATGGAGACTGATGGAGATGGCTCCGGGGGCACTTCCCCGTCCCGGCAGGGTGCCGGAACAGAGACTTCTGTCCCCCGAAATTTGTCGACGGCGGCGGCGGAGCTACAGAACTGTTCTAGAAATTTCGCCGACACCCTTAGGGTTTTCCGTCCCGAGGCTTTATATAGGCGAAGGGGCGTCGTCAGGAGTGGCCCCAGGCCTCCTCACACCTAGGCGGCGCGGCCAGGGCCTGGGCCGCGCCGGCCTAGTGTGAGGCTGGCCTGTGGCCCCTCTCCTTCGCCTCTTCAGATCTCTGGAAGTTTCCGGGCAAAATAAGACTTCAGGAATTTGTTTTGTCCAATTCCGATAATATGTCCTGTGTATCACTTCTGAAACACAAAAACAGCAGAAAACAGGGAACTGGCACTGTGGCGACTTGTTAATAGGTTAGTTCCAGAAAATGCATAAAAGTGCCACGAAGTGTAACGAAACACAAGGCAAATGGTGTAAAAACAAGCATGGAGCATCAAAAATTATAGATACGTTTGAGACGTATCAGCATCCCCAAGCTTAATTCCTGCTCGTCCTTGAGTAGGTAAGTGATAACAAAAGAAATAAGTTTTGAGGTGACATGCACCTAGACAATTTTGATCATCTATGAAAGCATTGAGTGCTGGGATCATAAGAACTTAAAACATGGGCATGAAAGACATAATCTTGATAGAAGAAACTTAGCAACCATGTTATAAACATGAAAATGAACACAAACAAAAGATCATGAAAATGAAAACAATGAAAGTCAAACGTGTGTTCAAATCATATGGAAAAACATACAAATGGTTTTCAGCTTGTCCTTCATGGAGAGCAAAACATAAATGCATAGGACACCTTCAAGTTTAAGAGGGCGACTAGATACAAGTAATTTAAGAACAAGTGAAACCAACAATATGAATCAATCAATGAAAACTTTGGGACAATGCACATTATACTCAGAATGACAACTATGCTCTCTTAATGGTGCATAAAGATAGAAGGTGGTGACTGAACATAAAAGTAAAAGAAAGACCCTTCGCAGAGGGAAGCCGTGATTAAACATGTGCTAGAGCTTTTCATTTGTAAAACAGAGAGATAAAACTTGGGTTTTGAGAGGTGGTTGCTTTTGTCAACGACTAGCAATGGGGTTCTTACTATCTTCCATACAAAAATGAAGCAAGTTTTTGAGAGAGAGATTGGCACTTTTGTGCTCTTTTTATAAAACTTGGCACTCCTCCCCACCTTTTTTCCTTTCACAAACCATGGCTAACCGATTCCATCGGGTGCCCACCAACATTCACATTCCATGGAGGAGTGCCTTTTTTCTTTCCTTTTTTTTTTCTTTTTGGAATAAGCAATATGGAAGATAGCAAATCCGACCACTACGTCCCCATGAGCTGAAAACAGTGTCACAAAATGAGAAGTATTTTGAAGGTTTTTTTGAAAGGTAGCACATGAAAATTTACTTGGAATGGCTTGCAAATACCATGCATAGGAATTTATTGTGGACACAATGGCAAACTTGGTTTTTAGGAGTTGGATGCACGAGTAGAGCTCATACTCAGTACAAAGTGAGGCCTAGCAAAAGACTGGGAGCGACCAACTAAGAGAGCAATAACGGCCATAATGATGCAAAGCGACAAAGCAACATTAAAAGAAGCATAAGATGGCATCAAAAGTCAAAAACTAAATGATCATAGAGGCTATAGGCGACTTATTTTGTAGTCAACATGGTGTAAGCATGTGCCAAGTCAACCCAAATAAAGCATCAAGGAGAAAACCAAAATAATGCTTCCAAACGATAAAAACAACGCATGATTCTTTCAAAGGCTCATTAAGCAATCTCAGTTATTTGAGACAAGTTATGCTACAACAAAACCACTAAGCATACTATCAAAAAGACATCAAGCACGACATGCAAAAGCCTAGGCCGCAGTCTACACAAGCTCCTTCTTGTACCACTTTTTTGCATAAAGCTTTTTCTCTTTTCCAACACCATTCAAACCTTTTTGAGGAAACTCTTTTGAGGAAAACCAACATATACGAGAGGTCCAAGTACACCTTGATGCAAATATAAAACAAGATCTGAACAAAAATCAAGGCGAAAAACAAAAGCTAAATGCAGTAGCAGAAAAAGAAAACACTCCTTGAAATGAAAGGAGTGAAAAACGGAGTGTTCTTGGCAATGAAAAACGGAGCCTAGCTCTCTCCAAAAGAAACATGATGTGATCTAACAATTTATTGCAGCAAACAAAGCAAAGGAAAACTAAAAACAAAAGCAACTGACGCTCCAAGAAAAACGCATAGTGCATGAAGCAATAAAAATATAGTGTCTTGAAAGGTGACCTGATTTTTGCCGATGAAGAAGGGGTGCCTCGGGGGCATCCCCAAGCTTTGACGCTTGTACTTCTTGGATATTTCTTGGGGTGATGCATGGGAATCCCCAAGCTTGAGCTTTTGTCCATTCTTCAACTCATCTCATCATTCTCCAATCCCTACACTTGAAAACTTCCTTCATACAAAACTAAACACAATTCTATTAGCAACATTAGTTTAAGCATAACATAGAATCAACCCCTTTTGCTTCAGGTTTCAACCTAAAACCACCACATATTAAGCATATACTACAGTAGCAACTTCCCCAAAAGTTCCATGATCAAAAGAACTAAAAAAGAAAGCGATAAAGCGGCAAACACAAATATTGGCAGAAATCTGTCAAAACAGAACAGCTGACAAAGGTCGAATTTTTGAGGTGTTTTCTGTTGCTCAAATAAAAAAGTGTTCAACTAATGAAAGTTTGGATATAACCTGGGGCATATGCACAAGAAATCGCAGGTCCAAAAGATATACAGAGAATTTTCACGAATGTTTACGGTGCAGCACCGAAAACAGTTTCAGGACAGCAACATCCCCAAATCTTACCTCACTCAAATTAGAGGCTTCTCTTGGCACAACAACGAAATAAAAAGGATAAGGAGCGGTTATTACAGTAGTAATAACTTCCAAGACTCAAATAAAATAAAAAGTACTGAAAATAAACAATGGGTTATCTCCCAAGAGTGCTTTTCTTTAACGCCTTTGAGCTAGGCGCAGTAATTTGTAAAGATGCTCATGTGGGCGCCATATAAGAGCTTGAGGCAAAGGCGCCATATAGGAACTTAAAGCAATAGAGAGCATCAAAAAGCAGATATGAAAGACATTTAAATCTAAACCACTTCCTATGCATAGGAATCTTGTAAGAAAATAAATCAACGAGGCACATAGTAGCCAGCATGGATAGATAAAACAAGTGCCACTTCAAGATTTGCAATATAAAGAGGGGAAAATTAATATTGTTGAGATCCATCAAACCATGTTTCCCTCTCTCATAATAACTTTCAGTAGCATCATGAATAGAATTAACAACATAACTATCACATAAAGCATCTCTATCATGAGCCACATGCATAAAAGGATTAATACTCCCCACATGAACAACAATAGTAGGAGCAGATTCAACAGAATAATTATTCTCATCACCATAATCATCAAAAATAGGAGGCATATTGTAATCATAACTAATTTTATCCTCAATAGTAGGTGAACTAAAAACATTATACTCATCATAATAGCCATCATAAACTAGAGGTTTAGTATCATCACAAGCTAAAGAACAGCTATTTCTCAAAGCATACTCATCAAACATATCATCATAAGAAGGAACATGGATAGTACTAATGGTACAACAATTATTAACTTTAGAATTGGTACCAAAAAGATTTTCAATATCAAAAGTAGAGTGCTTTTCCCAATCATGATCACTAACATAGGTAACAGGCATGGGAACATCATCCCAATCAGAATTATCATAATCTATAGCAGGATCATAAAGCTTAGGGGAAGATACCGTGTCCTCTTGCCTTTTACTCCTCTTCTTCTTCTTCATACTCTTCTTACTCTCTCCTTTAGGAGGGAGAGACTTGAAGGGCATCTTCTCCACATATTCTTTAGGAGGGAAAGGCATCTTCTCCACATAATCTGGTTTGCTGACAGAAACAACAAAAAAAACTTTGGGGGATTTCTCCTCTCTATTAATAATATCAAAACATCCATTAGTCCTGTCATAGCTTGGAAAAACATCATGTTTTATAAGATCTTGTAAGTAAGTATTTGCGAGGCAATCTTTAGCACAATAGAGATGACAACCACAAAGGGTGCTATTAATATCAACATCATTCATGTCTACCAAAGAAATCTTTCTAGATATCTCTTCACAATTCAAGAACAAAGTAAGCTCATCATACTGGTTGAAAGTAATCTTATCATCACAATACAAATCTGCGGTACTCGTTCAATTAATTGGGCATTGAAAATTAAAGTGACCCTTTTTACTGCAAAGTTCACAAAGAAAAGGATAAAGCTCACAAACCCTTTCACCAAGCACATCTAGATCCTTGAGCCACATACTGGTTTCTTCATTTGCGTGGGTGATGCAATAATCTTCCTTGTTGTAACTCTGTTCACAAGGTCTATGTACTCCACAAAAATTAACATGCTTATAAGAAATAGGACTTTTAGAAGTTTGAGCATGTTTATTGGATTCATCAATAACAATATCACTTTCTATGCAAGTGTCCTTAAAAGGTTCATGATACACGTCCCCATTTCCTTTAGGAACATTAATATGGGTAGCAAAGGTTTTAAAGCAATCAACCATAATTTGCGGATCAAGACCATATTTAGCACTAAGCTCTTGAAAATCAGCAGTTTCAGCAAAAGACTTAATGCAATCAAACTCGTAATTCATACCTGATCCTTTACCTTTATCGCTATCCCAACCTTCAATATTGTTTTGAATTGTTTCAAGCAGATCCCACTTGGTGTCAACATCCTTGCTTGTGAAAGACCCATCAAAGCATGCATCTAGATAGTCCTTGTAATATCCTAAAAGCCTTGCATAAAAATTATTAATAACAATATTACGGGGAAGATCATGAACAGGACATTTATGCATTAGTAACTTCAATCTTCCCCAAGCTTGGGCAATGGTTTCTTCATCATGAGGCCAAAAGTTATATATCCGGTTACGATCTTTATGAATTTCACTTGGAGGATAAAACTTGGAATAAAAGAGAGGTACAATTTCCTCCCATGCAATAGATGGACCATCTTTAAGCAGTTGATACCACTCCTCAGCTCTGCCTTTCAGTGAAAAAGAGAATAGCTTCTTCTTAACTTGGTTCATTGAAATACATGCACACTGCAACAACTCGCATAATTCATGTATAAAAAGCAAATGATCACCAGGATGGACAGTTCCATCTCCTAAATAGCAGTTATTCATAGCACGTTCAACAATCTTCGTAGGTATTTTAAAAGGATGAGGAGCACAAGCATCATTAGAAACATCACATATGGGAGATAAAATATCATCAGAGCAAACTTTCTCCACTAAAGCTGGGGAACTAAAAATATCTTGCTTAACAAAACCAGCTTCCCCAAGCTTAGACTTTTCCATAGCATTAGCAATAACGGGATTCAAAGCATTCGTACTAATAACATTGCTATGCGAAATAAGCTCCAAAGGTTTTTCAATTTCCTCTTCAAATCTAAACTCAGAAAAAAGACTAAAGAACTCTTTATTTTCCATTAAGCCTAACTAGTGAAAATAAAAACAAGAAACAAAAAGATAAAATTGCAGAATCTAAAGGAAATAACTCCGAGCACTCACATAGGAGGATGCGAGTACCTTTTACCTTACCTCCCCGGCAACGGCGCCAGAAAAGAGCTTGATGTCTATGCACGCGTCTGTTCTTGTAGACAGTGTTGGGCCTCCAAGTGCAGAGGTTTGTAGAGCAGCAGCAAGTTTCCCTTAAGTGGATCACCCAAGGTTTATCGAACTCAGGGAGGAAGAGGTCAAAGCTATCCCTCTCAAGCAACCCTGCAATTACAATACAGAAAGTCTCTTGTGTCCCCAACACACCCAATACACTTGTCAGATGTATAGGTGCACTAGTTCGGCGAAGAGATAGTGAAATACAAGTAGTAGTGATGATTATAAGTAGTAAATGCAATCTCGAATAAAAATAGCAGCAAGCAAATAAGTAACAAAACAGCAAGTAAACGGTGTGCAAAGCTTGGAAACAAGGCCTAGGGATCATACTTTCACTAGTGGACACACTCCCAACAAATATAACACAATTGAACAAATAAATAACTTCTCTTCAGTATGGTACTCTGAATTACTCTCCTATTGAATAACACTAATCATTGCATAGGGCTACGAAGCACTCCTCAAAGTTCATCAAGTACTTGACAAACACCACTCATAGAGATATCCAAATCAAATCACAACTCAAGATAAATATTATTGCAACTTAGACCAAGTACTAACACGGTGCACACACTATCAACATTACACCATGAAAGGAGGAAAAGATCACTTCAATACTATCATAGTGATAATTATTCTCATAATCCATAAGAGATCACAATCGTAGCCTAGACCAAGTACCACCACGATGCACGCACTGTCACCGTTACACCATGGCAGGAGGAATAGATTACTTTAATAACACACTAGAGTACACATAATGAAGAAGAGTAACATCTACTTATTCAACATGATACAAAGCTCACGATCACATAAAGATCACATCATGGGAGAGAGAGGTGAACCACATAGCTACCGGTAGAGCCCTCAGCCCCGGGGGAGAACTACTCCCTCCTCATCATAGGAGACAGCAAGGTTGATGGAGATGGCGGTGAGGTCGATGGAGACGGCGGAGACGGCAATGGAGACCGATGGAGATGGCTCCGGGGGCACTTCCCCATCCCGGCAGGGTGCCGGAACAAAGACTTCTGTCCCCCGAAATTTGTCGACGGCGGCGGCGGAGCTACGGAACTGTTCTGGAAATTTCGCCGACTCCCTTAGGGTTTTCCGTCCCGAGGCTTTATATAGGCGAAGGGGCATCGTCAGGAGTGGCCCCAGGCCTCCTCACACCTAGGCGGCACGGCCAGGGCCTGGGCCGCGCCGGCCTAGTGTGAGGCTGGCATGTGGCCCCTCTCCTTCGCCTCTTCAGATCTCTGGAAGCTTCCGGGCAAAATAAGACTTCAGGAACTTGTTTTGTCCAATTCCGAGAATATTTCCTGTGTATCACTTCTGAAACACAAAAATAGCAGAAAACAGGGAATTGGCACTGTGGCGACTTGTTAATAGGTTAGTTCCGGAAAATGCATGAAAGTGCCACGAAGTGTAACGAAACACAAGGCAAATGGTGTAAAAACAAGCATGGAGCATCAAAAATTATAGATACGTTTGAGACGTATCAGGGAGGAAGAAGGAGATTTTTTATATAGGAAACTCATTAGTCCCGGTTGGTAATACCAACTGGGACTAAAGGCTAGGTCTTTAGTCCCGGTTGGTATTACCAACCGGGACTAATGAGCCTAGCAACGGCCAGATTCGACTCCAGAGACATTAGTTCTGGTTCGTATTACGAACTGGGACTAAAGGTTCAAAATAAACCGGGGCTAATGGGTTCTGGGGTCCTGCGGCCGAAAAAGTGATTTTCCACTAGTGTCACCTTACTCCGTACTCTGTAGTATTATTCTCAGTCCATGATAGCTTTCATTGATGCTCCATGGCTTTTGTTGACTTCAAAACGTATGAATTTTGTTTGTCTAGGCATAATTATCAGTTAACCTGATTGCATTCTTAGTCATCCGGTGCCTGCAATATAACTGATATTTGTTTATTGTAAAGCTAATATATACTATTTAGATCACTCCAGAAATATCCCTTGGGTTTTCTGCCCAGATGCATGCATGCATCAATATAATTTTTACAACAGATATACTACCTTCATCTTAAGACTTAAGGCTTATTTTTTTTAGAAATTCAAACTATGTCAAGTTTAACTAATTTTCTATCAAAAATCATTAACATACAAAATACAAAATTAATATAATTAGATACATAGTGCAATATATTTTCATGTGGTATCTACAAAATATCATATTTGTTGATATATTCTTCTAAAAGTTTGGTCAAACTTTACTTACTTTAACTTTTTTTAAAGCCTTAGGATGGAGGTAGTATAAGATAGTCGCTAATGTTCCATTATTTATTTTCTTTGAAAGCCCTATGCAACTTGGAAACACAGAAACACTTTACTGAATTTGCTTTACTTGAGCAGGTACATTGACATATAATATTTGGATTTTCTTCTTTATCGATTTTTTTTGGATTTTCTTGTGAATATAGGATAATTGTTACGCTTAAGTTTTGCAAACTGGTAAATTATTTAGTGCTATGTTATGTTGTTACTGCTCATATGCATACTATTTCTATACAAATGACGTATTAGTCAAACTCAAGAATTCATATTTGGCCAATATAACTAAAATGAGTTTACATCTAGCCTCTCCGTATCCAGAATGCAGATAGCTGCACTAGAGAAAATAAAAAATGTCAAAAGCCAAGATCCAAGTTCATGTATGACTCATATGACCCTTCATGTGTGGTGGAGGACTGATGTGAATACTATGTCATGTGGGTTGAATATATTCAAGTCCACTTAGTCCAGCTGTGTAACAACCGTTGTACACAATCCATCATGTTGCGGTCAATGTAAATATTTTTTTGATTTTCAAGACATGATCACTGAGAGTTGATTTTCCTATCCACAATCAGAGATATATTTTCTTCAAACAATGCTTTGACACAAAGGTTTATGTTCCTTATCAGTTATACCTCAGTTTGTTGTTTGTCTTCTGTTAGTGGTTCGATGCTAATATAGAACGCTGAACTATGTTCTGAAGCAAATAAATATTCATAGTTGTATTATTTGCATATCATTGTTTTTTTTATCCCATTGGTGTCTGCTACTCCACATGTTGTGAGATTTTCAGCAGAACGACATAGGTTAGTGAGATTTTTCAGAGTTATTACTAATGCTGAATATTAACTAAATGACGTTTTCTACGTCTTGACCATCACTCGATATGATAACAATTTTATCTAATAACAATATTTCAATTGCCCATATTAAAAAAATCATAATCTTGTTGTCTTCCACCAACACTATGTATGCACAAAACTGTATGATATGCCACATCTTCCCCGGGATGATAAAAAACGTCTTAGCACTGAATAGCGTATATGTTATTCCAATTTTCTAAAAATATATATATAACATATACATGGAACAAAGAAAATACAGAAAAAACTAAATTCTTTATATTATAAGTACAATTTTCTTACCATGCAGAAAATATTATTAAACATATAATTAAGTGAAATGATAAGTTCCTTCAATAATGGTTTTTCCTAAAGTACAAATATGTTGCGTGCGCAAGTGCGCGGGCCACCTTGCTAGTTTTTGAATAAAAGAGGCTAGATCTACACAACTAATTCCACAAATATTATATAGGGACCTAAAAATCATGCACGCAGTACAACTGGACAGGTATCATCACAAGGAACCTCTAGAAATTTGAATCACTAAAATTGGATGTTCAGAAAATATTTTGTGAATTTCTAAAGTTAGCAGTAACAATCAAAATAACAGAATAGATTCTTAAAAAAAGAAATAGGCCGGGGCCAGCGGACCCAGTGGATCCAAGCTGGACCGGCCCAGATCTGGCATGTGGGAGCGCCGATTCAAACGGCTGACCGTCGGGCTAGGCCAGTCAGCGTCTCCGCGGGGCTGAGGGGGTATGGGTCAGCTTCGGCTGTCCGATTAAGTGAAGATCGACGGCTCACGAATGTCATCTTCATGCAGCGGGGCTAGGGTTCCCAAACCCTAACGCGGGCAGAGAAGACGGCGGGGCTCACCTAAGGCTCGCCGGCGATGGTTTCAAAGAGTTGGATCGGTTACGGAAGGTCGGCGATGCCTGAAGAGGGTGCTGAGAGCAGGAATGGTGGGGTCTGGCATTCCCTAGCTCAACGGTGTCCTAGGCAGGAGCTCCGACAAGGTCGATGATGGCGACGCCCACCGACGGATCTAGACAGAGAGAAGCATAGGATTAGATAGAGGAAAACCAGGGGAAGCTAGGGGTGAAAGAAAAGGAGAAGATGGGCGGCGGTAACAACGTCAACCTCCACCACTTCTTCCCGGGTCTGAGAAGGAAACGGGCTTCTCCCCGGTGAGGGAGAGCTCCGGCGGTTGGTTGCAGCTCTGGGGTGGAAATGCGGTGCTCTAGGGGTAGAATGAGTGAAAGAATGTGACAAAAGGGAGGGGTGTTGGCTTATAACAGGGTCGAGTCTTCCCTGAGAAGTTTCAGTGAGGGAGTGGTGTCCATGGGCGTGGATTGGCTGGGATGGGTGGTGGCGCTGCGGTGCGGGGCTGGGAAGTGCACGTCATGTCCGTATTGGAGGCTAGCTGCTGGCTAGAAACGGCGAGACGGACACGGTGATCTGTCCACTCGCGTCGAGGCGTAGGTGTTTGATGGCTAGGGCGGTGGTCTAATGGGTGGGAGAGGGGTCTAGGCTGCGCCATCGGGATTCTGGGGTGCTTGCTCTGCTCTCATGCATGAACGAGAGAGACGCAGGACGAGCATGGAGTCGAGCCCCGCATCGTGTCCACTCTGACGTGGACAGAACGGGTTGGGGGTCGTTTGGTGGCGGTGGTGCATGAGAGGGAGAGCTGGCTCGCCTGGGGAACACGTGGGATGCAGAGGGCCAGCTGCGCGTGCTTGCTTGGTCGGAGAGGCAGAGAGGGAGCGTGGGACTCGAGGTGGTCTGCCTCGAGGGCAGCCTGAGCGAGGGCAAAGAGAGGGGGCTAGGGTATCCCCGTGGGGCTAGCAGGTGGGGTTGTTAGGTTACTGGGGTGCGGGTACTCACGCAGGGAGTGGCCAGAGGGAAAGAGAGGGCTAGGGGAAATATTGGTAAATTCATGCCATTAAGTGGCATTCAGCCATCTCCCTCTCTCTCATTTCCTCTCTTGTTTTCTAAGCCAAGGCTGGGGTGTGGGTTCAGGAGAGGGGTGGTCGACCAGATGGTGAGAGATAAGAGAGGGTGGAGGGGTCTAGGGTATTTGAATGCAACTACATACACACACATGTGTATGCACACAATGCACAAACATGCTAAATAAACATGAGTGAGGGGTGCGTTGGTAGGGTGGTGGTGCAAGATTCAAATTTGAAGGTTCAACTTCAAATATCAGTCTTGGAGAGACTATTTGAATTGCTAGGAAAACACACACACACAAGTGCATATGCATGCATGATCAAAAGAAAAGAAAAGAAAAGAAAAGGGAAAACAATGTGGTGAAGTAGTCACAAATTTTATTCAATCCACACACACTCACACAATCAAGCACACATGCACACATGGAATTAGCAAAAGTTTTAATTCCCTCAAATTTTGACATAAAGGTTTGGTCCAAAGTTAGGTGTACAAAATGTGGGGTGTTACAGACCTTCCCCCCTTAAAAGAATCTCGTCCCGATATTCAGTAGCTAAACATTAAGCAACTCAGGAAACTCTTGTTGGAGATAGTCTTCACGTTCCCACGTGGCCTCGTGTTCGGTATGGTTGCTCCACTGCACCTTGTACATCTTGATATTGCGTCTACGGGTGAGGCAAACATCTTCCTCAAGAATACGAACTGGCCTCTCGCGGTAGGTTAAGGTCAATGGAGTCGTGGTCGATCCTTGAAGGTCTCGGGCTTGTTGGGGACTTCGAGACATTTACAGAGCTAGGAGACGTGGAAGGCATCATGGAACTCAGACAACTTCGGGGGAAGTTCTAGCTTGTAGGACATCTCTCCACGGTGCTCAAGGATCTTGAACATTCCAATGTAACAGGGTGCAAGCTTGCCCTTGACATGGAAACATTGCATACCCTTTAGTGGTGTGACTCGAAGGTAGACAAAGTATCCCGCGTTGAAAGTGAGTGGCCTTCATTGGGAATCAGTGTAGCTCTTTTGTCAGGATTGGGCTGCCTTCAAACGGTTGCGGATGAGCTGAACTTGCTCTTCAGCTTCCTGAATGATATCAGGTCCAAACACTTGGCTTTCTCAAGTCTTTGACCAGTTGAGAGGAGTACGACACTTACGGCCATATAGGGCTTCAAAGGGGGACATTTGTAGACTAGCTTGGTAGCTATTGTAGGAGAACTCGGTGAATGGCAAATAGTCCTCCCACTTGGTCCCGTATGAGAGGACGCAAGCGCGAAGCATATCTTCGAGGATTTGATTCACTCGCTCAGTCTGTTCTCCATTCTGCGGGTGATAGGCTGTGCTGAAAGAAAGCTTGGTTCCCAAAGCAGCATGGAGTCTTTCCCAAAACCTAGAGGTGAACTGGGTACCGCGGTCTGAAACAATAGTATTGGGTACTCCGTGGAGACTCACTATTCGGGCCATGTATAGGTCAGCTAGGTGTCGGCCTCCATAGGTGGTTCGAATAGGAATAAAGTGAGCAACCTTGGTGAGACAGTCAACAATGACCCAAATGGAATCATGGCCTCGATCGGATTTGGGTAAGCCAGTAATAAAATCCATACCGACTTCCTCCCATTTCCACATGGCTGCAACAGACCCGCAGGTCTTCGGTGCTCGGCCTTGACTCGCTGGCAGATGTCACACCGGGCAATATAGAAGGCGATTTCTCGCTTCATTCCATGCCACCAAAACTGCTCCTTCAGGTCTTGATACATTTTCATACCTCCCGGATGGATCGAATATGGGTGTCATGGGCTTCCTTCAAAATGAGTTGATTCAACTCATCGATGTTAGGGATGCATAGGCGGCCATTATACCATAGCACACCTTCCTGGTCAATTGAAAACCCATGTACTTCTTCTCGTCCCATCCTACACTCGATCCCTTCAATACTCTCATGAACCTTCTGAGCTTCTTTGATTTGGTCAAACAGAGTGGGTCGGACTTCAAGATTGTCTAGGAACCCATGGCTCACATAAGGTAGGTTAGCTGGTCTTCAACAGGGCATTTAGGGAACAAGGCTCTCGATTGAGGGCATCGGCGACTACATTTGCCTTACCAGGGTGGTAGTGAATGCCTAGGTAATAGTCTTTGATGAGTTCAATCCACCTCATTTGTCTCATGTTCAGCTCCTTCTGAGAGAAAATATACTTCAAGATCTTGTGATCGGTGTAGATCTCACACCAGTTTCCCATGAGATAGTGTCACCATCAAGTTCTAGGTCATGGGTGGGATAGTTCAGCTCATGAGGGCGTAGTTGAGGGGATAGGTAAGCAATGACCTTGCCATCTTGCATTAAGACACTGCCAAGTCCAAGCTTGGATGCGCCGCAATAGACATCAAAGCTTTTTGTAATGTCTGGCATGGTTAGGATAGCGGCTGACACAAGTCTCTTCTTGAGTTCTTGGAAGCTCTGCTCGCACTTCTTAGTCCACTCGAACTTCTTGTCTTTCTTGAGCAGCTGAGTCAATGGGCGAGCAATACTAGAAAACCCTTCAACAAACTTCCGGTAATAACCGGCTAGTTCAAGGAAAGCTCGAACTTTGGTGGGGTTGGTAGGGGCTTTTCTTTCCATGATGGAGGTGATTTTTGAGGGGTCAATAGATACTCCACCAGCTGAGATAACATGGCCAAGAAATCCCACTTCTTTCAGCCAAAACTCGCACTTGCTAAACTTGGTGTAAAGCTGATGCTCTCGCAGGGTTCCCAACAGTAATCGCAAATGTTATGCGTGCTCTTCTTTGGTCTTGGAGTAAACTAGGATGTCATCGATGAACACCACTACAAACTTGTTGAGGAACTTCATGAATACCTTATTCATGAGGTTCATGAAATAGGCAGGGGCATTGGTCAGGCCGAAGAACATTACGGTGTATTCAAACAAGCATAATGAGTGGTGAAGGCGGTCTTGGGAATATCAGACTCACGGACCTTCAGCTGATGATATCCGGTACGGAGTTCAATCTTGGAGAACAACTTGGCTTCATTCAGCTGATCAAATAGGTCTTCGATTTTTAGGAGTGTAACATCCCAAGTTTTTAAAAATTCAAATTCAGCATGCATGCATTTCATCATGGCATTTGAAATAAATTTTGAAACAAAATTCAAAACTAGAAGGTTGTTCTTTTTCTAAATAAGCTTCAAAGCTTACGTGAGCCAAATTGAATTTTCAAATAAAATAAAAATAAGTTTAAATATTTTTTCACCCAAAACATTACTGTTTTATTTATCCCATCTTTTCTATAAATTCTTGGACCAAAATAAAAGATTCAGAAGGTTTCTATTTAAATAACCCTAATAGTCTATGTGAGTTATTTTATATTTTACAAAATAATAATTATTTTCACATTACACCTAATAGTATCTTTTTAGGGTTTCCAAACACCCTAAGGTGTTATTTAATTCTCACCAATTCAAAAGTTTTGTTTAAAAATATTTTTGAACTTCAAAAATGCAAAGAAATCAGAGCAGAAAAAAAATGGAAAAAGAAATCAGAACAAAAAAAGAAACAGAGCAAACTGGGTCAGCCCGGGGGAACCAGCCCAGCGAGCAGCCCAGGAAGCCCCCGCAGTTTCCCCTCTCCCTCTCTCTCTCTGACTAACGGGGCCCACCTATCAGTATCATCTTCCCCAACCGCCCCCCTCTTCTCTAGAAACCGACGCCACGATCTCCACTGCGCCCTACTCACCCCGCTCCTCCTGAGCCGTCCCAGCGGTTACCTCGGCCTCCCCTTCAAAGCCCACACTCCCCTCTACCTTCTCTCCCTTTCTTCCCCACCCAAAGAGCCTCCAGACCGGTGTATTTCTTCGCCGGAGTCGCAGACACCGATGACCTACTATGACGATTCCGGTGAACCTCGTCGACCCCGTGCCCTTCCTCGAGTACCACCCTTCCTATCTTTTCCCCGTGCACCTCTCTGACACGATTTGGCACTTGATTACGTGTTGTTTCAAGAAGGACGTTCGCGACAGACATCACCGTCCGCTGGTGATTTTTGGGCGAGCAATCGTGGCCGCTGTCGTCCACCTCGACCTCTGACACCTCACCACCGAGCCATCCTCGACATTCAGAGTCACCTGGTGAAGACGCCGTGCCCCAGAACCTACTGCATCGCCATCCCCGTTGGTCCCAGCATCAAGACCTCGCCGGAAACCTAACCCGCCGATGAGCCCCTCCCGCTTCTCTGCTCGTCCGTTAGACCAAGATCCTGCGGATAAGATTAGAACTAGATCCGAATCGCTATGGATCAGTCTAGGCCCTCGGATCAAACTTAGATCAAACGGTTCAGAAACCCTATCCGGCTGAACCGGTACCCCCCTATCAGAAACAGCCACGTGGCCAGACCAAAGTCAAACAGATTCAAATTTCCTTTCAAATTTGCTGCAACTTGTAAAATCCATAGAAATTAATCTACTTGGCCAAAAATTGCAAATTTGATATCCCTGCAATCCTTGCAAGGTGTAGAAGCCAACCATGCTGTAATATCATGGTGTTACTGTAAAAAATTTAGAAATGATTTTCAAATGGCAAAAAGTGCCTATTTGCACCAAATAATTCACAGAAATTGTTCTGCACATCCAATTTCTACAAATTTGTAGTCTATGGATTCCTTAGAACATGTAGAACACTTTAGAACCAGTTATTTTCAAATTTGAAACATGCACACACTTGCTACTGTCAAATTTAACCAAATCACTATTTTGGTCACCATTTGAATTCTAAAAATGATTTTGGAGTGAAACCACTTGCAGTAGCTTTGTGTTACTGTTCACTATCCAGTGGGTTCATAACCTAATTTTATCAAAGCAATGCCAAACCAGAAACATTTTTGGGAAGCATTTAACCAATTTCTCAAAAAACCAAATTGCCCCATTGCTTTGCAAATGAACTAAAAAGCTTTTCCAACACCACATTTGTTTTCTAAATAGCATGGTTCACTAAATACAACATTTTCACACACTAACTTAGTGTGTGAAATTAAATTGACATTTGCATACATGCATACATGTCTATGATTGCCATTTAGAATTAGTGTATTTATGCTTGTGTGCTTGTTGCTTGTATAAATTGTGAAGAAGAGTTGAACAATTCTTGTGACTGCTGTGAGTGGTTGTTATCAAGGCAAGTGACACACATGCTTCTATCCACTTTTACTACTGCATTAGTGATTTTCAGTAGTATGCATCATAGGTGGAATGTTCAATTGTTTTATAAAATGCTTAGATCCTAGTAGTGTGTAGCTATCCTTTAAACCCCACCTGTTAGGATGCTAAATACTTTGAAAAATATTGATGCCATGCTATGATCACTTGTTAAAAGTGTTTTGTGAACAAATTAAGAACTTCAACTAAAATGAAACACCTGGGTGGATTGGTTTGTTGATGGAGGCGAAGTTGAGTGTCTCCTTGGGCCTCATACCTCGTAGAGGGTGGGGTGTACCTCAGGAGTACACTTGTGGAATGCCACTCAGGATTAAAGAGGTTACCATTTCTTCCATGCTTTAGAGTACTTCCAGTACAGCCTTATGACAATATGGGCTCTGTCTTGACTGATTAAGATGTGAGTGTTCAACTTGTCTGCAACATATGGGCTGGTAGCAGAATTATACGTGGGAACGGATCTTGCCAGTATGGTTGCTCTTTTCTTCTGAAAGGTCTTGTCTCATTCTTCTCTCTGGGTAGAATGGGTCTTAAGGTGAAAGTGCACAACCCCTGCAGGGTGTCAAACTAATCGATTAGCCGTGTCCCCAGTTATGCACAATTTGAGTCTCTAGACATGGAATGTACAGAAGAATCTCATCATCATTTCTGAATGATTAAAATTTGTCTAGAAACCCCTAGGATAGGGGCTCAGTACCATTCACTCCGAGGGGTGGTGGTTTCAGTTGTTCTGACTTTGTTGAATTTTGCCCAGTGCTACATAACTTGCAACTATGTAGTATTTGGGGGTTATTTCGACCCTTAAAGACTAAAATTTTGAAAGAAAGTTTTGAGAAAGAATTGTAGGACAAAATTGGCTTTATGAAATTAGCCCAAGAGATCCACCAGCCAAATATCATGTAGTTAGTTCTTTCACAACAGCCACCAAATATGTGTCATTTGCCAGTACATCATTGTACTGACCCCCATTTATGGGGCTGCATATTCAAATGTGCAGGTTCTTCAGATGAGGAGTAAGTTGATAGGATTTCGAGCCTACATTCCAACATGACTGCCTGTGGCACATGGTGAAGATGAAGGCTCACTACTACCTAGTTTCCGTTGTGTCTATGTTATGTTGAACTCTATTATTTGAGCTAGTCCATGTGACTAAGCTGGTTTGTATAATTTGAAGACTTATGTATCTGGATCCACATTGTAATATTTGATACTATGCAATGAATACTCTATTTTGTACTGTGGTGCTATCAGTGATCCAGGGAATAGCACTTAACACAGGTGTTCCACCTTAATCCAAAGGTGTGGCATTACAAAATTGTATCAGAGCATAGTGTTGCCTGTAGGATCGAGACCCTAGGTTTGGATTAGAAATAGGAAGACCCTAGGATAAAAAAATCAATCTCATCTTGCTACTGTTTATATAAAAAAAGGGTTTGCATTTTGAACTCCTTGTATTCTCTCCTACTTCCTCTTCAAATGTTTCATTTTGCTTTAGATGACCCAACTCTTGAATATCATCAACAAAGGATAGAAGATCACAACGTGCCAGAAGTGTGAGACTGATTCTCCATATATTTTCCTTGACTCAACATGAAGAACTACATTGAAGGCCAAATGAAGAACTTGAAGAAATGTTGATGTGAAGTTTGCACAACACCAAAGATACATTGAGGAAGTGGAAATGAGAACCTGGAACAATGAAGACAGTAATAGACTAGACCACCAATATTCTAGTTTATAGAACCAACAATGTTGTGATAATTTAATAATCATACCAAATTGGGGTATGACCATACTAGATTATTAGTGTTTGACCTAGTTTGCTTGATGTGATGAATGTTTGTTAGATGTTGTTTGTAAGATGAATTGCCTTGATCTGCTATGTTTGGGTAGAATTTCTCCTTTAGATCCCTTCTATCTATTCTCCTCTATTCTAAGACCTAAACTTGTCCTAAAACCCAAACAGATGTATCCTCAACGCCAGAACAATCACAACAACCCTCAGTTGGAGATAGAAATGCAACGGATGGTTGAAGTACATACTGAAATGATGCAAGTAATGACCCAGGATATGGTCAACCCCGATAACAAAAAGTTACTTCCAGGAATGTAGCAAGTACTAGATAATCATTCTTGAATAGTACGAATGATGTCCCAGATTATGGCTAGTACCAATAACAGCCTGCCACAAGATGATCATGGTGGCAAGGAACTAAGAGATGATACTGAGATGACACTGCGAGCCTGCAAGGTCTATGGAGAAATAGGACACACGTATAAGGACTGTCATGAACAGTGCCCTTACTGTGATACGAGCCACCCAATTGAAGAATGTCCCATGAACCAAGTTACTTGTTTCCTATGCGAGGGAATCAATCATGTTCCTGCTGAATGCAAGGTTTATCACACAGTGCAACGAATGAATCAACAAGCCAAGGATGGATTGAGCCAGCTGCTAGGAAAGATCCCTGAAGATGGAAGACCCAAGATGGATGTGGAAACAAAAGACATGAAAGTAGCACCTGAAACCACCACCAAGAGTTGCTTAACAGGTAGAAGACAAGAACACATGCTTGGAAACTGCTCAAAGAAACGAGAAAGGTTTCCCACCACGGTAGTGGAATATGAAGAAAATGAAGTAAGAGATCTCCTAGCCTTAGAGATACCCAAGAAGAAGAATAAGAAGATGATAAAGAAGAAAGACAATAGCAAGGTGTTGTGCTTCAAATGCAAGGAGCTAGGGCATTATGCGGACAAATGTCCACAAAGGGACAACAAAGCGAACAGACAAGGTTGCGTGAAGAAGAACCTCAACCATATCACTTGTTTCAAGTGCAAACAGATGGGACACTATTCCAATCAATGCATAGAGAAGAGTACTTTAAGACTTCAATGAACCACGATAACTGAATGATGCCACAAATACAAGGTGAAGACACAACAAGGTGTAGCCAACTTAGAAGCAATTGGATTCAGCTACTACTTGTAATAAATGTTGAAAGGACATGTGAGATCAATGAGCGACATCATTGAATGGATCTTATTTTCCTATGAAATGGCAACCGAGGGATAAGTAACTCAAGAGTTAATGCCATATGACAGAGTTTACGCAAATCCCTAGTTAAGGAACGATAGATTTGTTTAAAAAAATCAAAATGGGATTTGGAACATTGGTTCAATTTCCAAGAAAATTTTGTCAAAACTAGTGAGGTTGACCAAGAGTTAGACTGCGAGATGCACCAAACAAAATGCAAGGTAATGATTGGGTGCAACATGGATTGGCCCCCATGACGACTACTCATATTGTTCACTCTTGTAAGGAGGAATGGTTAATCTAGAGAGACATACCTACAAGAGAGATGATGTCGTTAAACCTTAACCTTAGGATGATAAGATGCTACACCCCTTATAATGAGCCAGTGTGGCCAAAACATAGAATTGCGGTGAGGTGAACCATAAGCTTACCGTGGAAGAAGACACGTGATGGAAGGAGTCCTACCAACCTGGAGAACTCCGTTTGTCCCCCAAAGTGCTCACCAAGGAAGTAACCATAAGGAAGAACCATAAGATAAAGGACCTTTAAGGATGTCAGCAAAGATGATGAAGCGAAGACAGGAGATCACTTTAACATGGTCCACTGATTGACCCAAAGAGTGACCCTTCAGTGTCCAAAGTAGTTCAACAAACTACCATGCTGGATAGACGCCCCACAATGGAGCAAAGTTATACTCAAGCTTCTTTGAGAAATACTGGAAACCCAAGTTTGTGAATAGACACCCACCTATTGGAAATGAAGACAGAAGCTTGCTATGGATTCAAAAGATGACCCAGTGTTAGGTCAAACCAAGGATGCCCTATCAGAACCCAAAAACCTAGACTACCCACAAAGGTTTCTTTTAAGGGTGGTAGCCACCTAGATGCCCCAAACCCTTTTTCCTTTCTAGCCTCTTCAAATCTCGGGGACGAGATTTCTTTTAAGGTGGTAGTCTGTAACATCCCAAGTTTTTAAAAATTCAAATTCAGCATACATGCATTTCATCATGCCATTTGAAATAAATTTTGAAACAAAATTCAAAACTAGAAGGTTGTGCTTTTTCTAAATAAGATTCAAAGCTTATGTGAGCCAAATTGAATTTTCAAATAAAATAAAAATAAGTTTAAATATTTTTTACACCCAAAACATTACTGTTTTATTTTTCCCATCTTTTCTATAAATTTTTGGACCAAAATAAAAGATTCAGAAGGTTTCTATTTAAATAACCCTAATAGTCTATGTGAGATATTTTATATTTTACAAAATAATCATTATTTTCACATTACACCTAATAGTATCTTTTTAGGGTTTCCAAATACCCTAAGGTGTTATTTAATTCTCACCAATTCAAAAGTTTTGTTTCAAAATATTTTTGAACTTAAAAAATGCAAAGAAACCAAAGCAGAAAAAAAATTGGAAAAAGAAATCAGAACAAAAAGAAGAAACGGAGCAAACTGGGCCAGCCCGGGGCAACCAGCCCAGCGAGCAGCCCAGGAAGCCCCCGCAGTTTCCCCTCTCTCTCTCTGACTGACGGGGCCCACCTGTCAGTATCATCTTCCCCAACTTTCCCCCTCTTCTCTGGAAACCGACGCCACGATCTCCACTGTGCCCCACTCACCCCGCTCCTCCCGAGCACTCCCAGTGGTTCCCTCGGCCTCCCCTTCAAAGCCCACACTCCCCTCTACCTTCTCTCCCTTTCTTGCCCACCCAAAGAGCCTCTAGACCTATGTATTTCTTCGCCGGAGTCGCAGACACCGATGACCTACTGCGATGATTCTGGTGAACATCATCGACCCCGTGCCCTCCCTCGAGTACCACCCTTCCTATCTTTTCCCCGCGCACCTCTCTGACACAATTTGGCACTTGATTACGTGTTGTTTCAAGCAGGACGTCCGCGACAGACATCACTGTCCGCTGGTGATTTTCCGACGAGCAATCCTGGCCGCTGTCGTCCACCTCGACCTCTGACACCTCGCCACCGAGCCATTCTCGACGTTCTGAGTCACCTAGTGAAGACGCCGTGCCCCAGAACCTACTGCATTGTCGGAAACCTAACCCGCCGATGAGCCCCTCCCGCCTCTCTGCTCGTCCGTTAAATCAAGATCCTGCGGCCAAGATTAGAACTAGATCCGAATCGGTATGGATCAGTCTAGGCCCTCGGATCAAACTTAGATCAAACGGTTCAGAAACCCTATCCGGCTGAACCGGTACCCCCCTATCAGAAACAACCACGTGGCCAGACCAAAGTCAAACAGATTCAAATTTCCTTTCAAATTTGCTGCAACTTGTAAAATCCATAGAAATTAATCTACTTGGCCAAAAATTGCAAATTTGATATCCCTGCAATCCTTGCAAGGTGTAGAACCCAATCATGCAGTAATATAATGGTGTTACTATAAAAATTTAGAAATGATTTTCAAATGGCAAAAAGTGCCTATTTGCACCAAATAATTCATAGAAATTGTTCTGCACATCCAATTTCTACAAATTTATAGTCTCTGGATTCCTTAAAACATGTAGAACACTTTAGAACCAGTTATTTTCAAATTTGAAACATGCACACACTTGCTACTGTCAAATTTAACCAAATCACTATGTTGGTCACCATTTGAATTCTAAAAATGATTTTGGAGTGAAACCACTGGCAGTAGCTTTGTGTTACTGTTCACTATCCAGTGGGTTCATAACCTAATTTTATCAAAGCAATGCCAAACCAGAAACATTTTTGGGAAGCATTTGCCCAATTTCTCAAAAAACCAAATTGCCCCATTGCTTTGCAAATGAACTAAAAAGCTTTTCCAACACCACATTTGTTTTCTAAATAGCATGGTTCACTAAATACAACATTTTCACATACTAACTTAGTGTGTGAAATTAAATTGACATTTCCATACATGCATACATGTCTATGATTGCCATTTAGAATTAGTGTATTTATGCTTGTGTGCAGGTTGCTTGTATAGATTGTGAAGAAGAGCTGAACAATTCTTGTGACTGCTGTGAGTGTGCTGGTTGTTATCAAGGCAAGTGACACACATGCTTCTACCCACTTTTACTACTGCATTAGTGATTTTCAGTAGTATGCATGATAGGTGGAATGTTCAACTATTTTATAAAATGCTTAGATCCTAGTAGTGTGTAGCTATCCTTTAAACCCCACCTGTTAGGATGCTAAATACTTTGAAAAATATTGATGCCATGCTATGATCACTTGTTAAAAGTGATTTGTGAACAAAATAAGAACTTCAACTAAAATGAAACACCTGGGTGGATTGGTTTGTTGATGGAGGCGAAGTTGAGTGTCTCCTGGGGCCTCACACCTCGTAGAGGGTGGGGTGTACCTCAGGAGTACACTTGTGGAATGCCACTTAGGATTAAAGAGGTTACCATGTCTTCCATGCTTTAGAGTACTTCCAGTGCAGCCTTATGACAATATGGGCTCTATCTTGACTGATTAAGATGTGAGGGTTCAATTTGTGTGCAAGATATGGGCTGGTAGCAGAATTATAGGTGGGAATGGATCTTGCCAGTATGGTTGCTCTCTCCTTCTAGAAGGTCTTGTCTCATTCTTCTCCTTGGGTAGAATGGGTCTTAAGGTGAAAGTGCACAACCCCTGCAGGGTGTCAAACTAATCGATTAGCCGTGTCCCCGGTTATGGACAATTTGAGTCTCTAGACATGGAATGTACGGAAGAATCTCATCACCGTTTCTGAATGATTAAAATTTGTCCAGAAACTCCTAGGATAGGGACTTAGTTCCATTCACTCCGAGGGGTGGTGGTTTCTGTTGTTCCGACTTTGTTGAATTTCGCCCAGTGCTACATAACTTGCAACTATGTAGTATTTGGGGGTTATTTCGACCCTTAAAGAGTAAAATTTTGAAAGAAAGTTTTGAGAAAGAATTGTAGGACAAAATTGGCTTTATGCAAATTAGCCCAAGAGATCCACCAGCCAAATATCATGTAGTTAGTTCTTTCACAACAGCCACCAAATATGTGTCATTTGCCAGTACATCATTGTACTGACCGCCATTTATGGGGCTGCATATTCAAATGTGCAGGTTCTTCAGATGAGGAGTAAGTTGATAGGATTTCGAGCCTACATTCCAACATGACTGCCTATGGCACATGGTGAAGATGAAGGCTCACTACTACCTAGTTTTCGTTGTGTCTATGTTATGTTGAACTCTGTTATTTGAGCTAGTCCATCTGACTAAGCTGGTTTGTAAGATTTGAAGACTTATGTATCTGGATCCACCTTGTAATATTTGATACTATGCAATGAATACTCTATTTTGTACTGTGGTGCTATCAGTGATCCAGGGAATAGCAGTTAACATAGGTGTTCCGCCTTAATCCAAAGGTGGGGCGTTACAGGGAGTGGGTATATGTTCTTGATAGTCACCTCATTCAGTTTACGGTAATCCACACAGAGTCAAATGGTACCGTCTCGCTTGTCCACAAAGAGAATAGGCGATCCCTAAGGTGAGGCACTGGGACAGATAAGGCCTTTTCTCAGCATATCGGCAAGTTGCTTCGTCAACTCCTCTAGCTCTTGTGGGTTAATACGGTAAGATCTTTGAGCAATAGGGGCTATTCCGGGAATCAACTCAATGATGAACTCTATATCCCGGCCAGGGGGCATACCTGGCAACTCTTCAGGGAAGACATCTGGGTATTCGCACACCACCGAGACTTGGTCAAGGGTCGGTCCAGAGATAGACTTCTTGTAGTAGGCCTTTCGGGATGGCATCGTTGCGACGTGCTCAATCTGAACACCGTCACTGTTGGTCATGGTTATAGCTTTTCTGGCGCAATCTATGTGTCCCTGGTACTTGGACATCCAATCCATTCCATGTACCACATCCAAACCTTGAATGCCTAGAATGATCAGATTGGCTTGGAAGCTCACCCCATGGATCTCTTCTAGGATGCCTTTACAGGATAGTTTGGTTCTAGCAACTGACCTGGAATTTGTACTACCATGAGTCTATCCATTTTAGTGGGTTCCAACTTGCCTTTATCCACAAAGTTCTCAGTACCAAAGGAATACGATGCCCCAGAGTCAAACAGAATTTTAGCAGGCACAGAGTTTATGAGAAATGTACCAAGCACGACGTTAGGTGCCTCCTCGGATTCAGCTGCATTCATATGGTTAAGGCGGCCTCTAGCAACATTGGATTGATTCTTCTAGTCCCTACCAGGGGGTCCACGGCCTTGGCCATGATTGGGCTGCAACGCGCTGAGGCTCGGTGCAGTAGGCTTCTTCAGGGGACACTCCTTAGAGAAGTGTCCAGTCTGACCACAAGTGTAGCATCCACTGCCTTGTCCACGGGTATTAGGATTGAAAGTGTTGCGGTTACCTCCTGAGAAGTTTCCGCCTGTAGGACGGTTGCTGGAGAACTGGCGGTTGGGGTTGTTGGGCTTGGGAGCTTGAGAGGCGAATCTCTGTGGGGGTGGCGTAGACCTGGCTGGGGGAACTGTGGGACCTCTGGCTACTTGGTCCTCCTTGACTCATCATCCTTCGCTTGCGGCTTTCACGGGCAGCCTTGTGCTTTCCCTCAACCATAATGGCAGCATCTACCATTGCCTCCAATTCTAGATAGGGCGCAACGACTAGGTAGGTTTGTGATGACCCACAAGTATAGGGGGTGTATCGTAGTACTTTCGATAAATAAGAGTGTCGAACCCAATGAGGAGCAGAAGGTGTTGACAAGCGGTTTTGATCAAGGATTCATTGTAAATACTAGCAAACAGGTTTTCGAGGGTATTTGGTAATGCAAGTAAATAAAGTACAAGTAAATAAAAGATAGAAATAGAAATTGCTGCAAGTGGCCCAATCCTTTCTAGTTCAAAGGACAAGCCGGTTGTGTAACTTATGATTACCAAACGTTCCTGAGGACACACGAGAGTTTCTGTCGAGAGCTTTTGCTTCATGTTGCTAAGTAATCTTCATTGGTTTGATAACTGTTATGGGGGTGTACTTGTGCTAGCGTACTACCCTTACTAGGGCTAATACACACTTGTGATTATACCCCCTGCAAGCATCCGCAAATACAAGAAAGTAATTAAGATAAATCTAACCATAGCCTTAAACTCTAAGATCCTACGCTCCCTGGTGCAATGGTTTCCTAACCGGGGTTTAGGTTTCTGTCGCTCCAGCAACCCCACAATTAGTAGCCAAATACACAATGCATTCCACTAGGCCCATAAATGGTGAAGTATCATGTAGTCGACGTTCACATGACATCACTAGTAGAATAACACCACAACATATAAATATCAAACCATTAAATATTACTCAACATAGTTTCACTACTAACATCTCGACTTCTCCCATGTCCTCAAGAACTAAACGAACTACTCACAAGACATCATATGGATCATGACCAGAGGTGAAATAATGATAAATAAAAATCTGAACATAAACCTTAATTCAATGGTTCCACTCAATAGAATCAACTACAAGAGTAATTAACACCGGAAAAGTTTCCCCTAAGAATTTGACAAGATTCAACCCAAGATATTACAGCGGAATGGCGTGGTGATGGTGGAGATGAAGGTGCTGATGATGATGATGATGGTGATGATGATCCGGATGAAGTCCAGCGCGATGGCGATGACGATGGCGATGATCTCTCCTCTCCGGGAAGGAATTTCCCCGGCAGATTTCTGTCTGCCAGAGAGCTTTTCTGTCTCGGTGTTTTCCACCCCGTAGAGCCGGCGGTGTCTATCTCTGATCCCCCTTCCCAACATAGGTTTTTGGGGACAACAATATATGCGAGGGGGTGATGGCAGGAGTGGGCCAGGGTGGCCTCACCACAGGGCAGGGCGGCCAGGGGTGGGCCCGTGCCACCTGGTGGTGTGGCCCCCTGCTGCTCCTCTCGCTTTCTCCTTCTGCCTACCTCCGTCTTCTGGTAATATATGAATTTCTAGATATTTCTCTGGAATTGTTGATCTTCAAAAATATGGTGTCTTGACGGTCCTTTTTCCAGCAGAATCCTGACTCTAGCAGCAAGTTCTCCAATGATCATCAAACATGTAAAAACCAATGAAACAACATAAGTATCACCTCTAAATATGAAATATATCAATGAATAACAGTAAATTATGATACAATATAGTGATGCAAAATGGACATATCAACCCCCCCAAGCTTAGACCTCGCTTGTCCCCAAGCAAAAATTGAACTCGGTAAACATGACCACGGGTTTATGGAGTTAAGTGTCGATAAACAAAATACGGACAAGAAGCATCACATTTACCAAGGCACAAGTTATAATAGATAGCAACTTCCCTTCATATAACTAGACTTGCAATAAGCAAAGGGAATCACAAATAAAGATGCACAAGGTAAATCATGATTGGTGATGGCAAACCTTTGTTCTTGCTCAGAGAACAATGAACAAACTGTACTTATTTTTGAATGGAGCCTTTTATAACAGAGCTAATATAGCAAAAACCATATGCTCAACAAAACAAACTCTTTACAATCATAGAAAGCTTTCAAAGATATATTCTTTCAGATAAAAGCATTGTACTAAACAAAGGAAGATAGTAAACATGATTGAACAAATCAACATATGGGTGAATGAAACATAACCACTCAAATGCTTGCTTGAGATAGAGGGGAATAGGTTGACTCAACATAAAAGTAAAAGATAGGCCCTTCGCAGAGGGAAGCAGGGATTAAACATGTGCTAGAGCTTTTCATTTGTAAAACAGAGGTAAAAGTTGTTTTGAGAGATGGTTGCTTTTGTCAACGACTAGCAACGGAGTTCTTGATACCTTCCATAATAAAAAAGTGAGAGTGGTTCCGAGATGTTGATTAATTGGCACAATTGTGCTCTTTTATAGCTTGGCACTCCTCCCCACTTTTCCTTTCTCAAACCATGGCTAACCGATTCCATCGGGTTTCCACCAACTTTCACATACCATGGAGGAGTGCCTTTTTCTTTTCTTTCTTTTTTTAGATTATAATGGTCTAACCAGCTCCCTTGCAAAATTAGTGATGAGCAGATGAAGCATGCAAGTCGAGGGGTACTCAGTTTAGTATGGAAGATAACAAACCCAACCACTACGTCCTCATAAGCTAAAAATAGTGGCACAAAACGAGAAGTAGTTGAAGGTTTTTGAAAGGTAGCGCATGAAAATTTACTTTGAATGGCTTGAAATACCATGCATAGGAATTTATAGTGGACTCTCTAGAAGTAACTTGGTTTTAGGGGATTGGATGCACGAGAAGTATTCCCTCTCAGTACAGGTTTTTGGCTAGTAAGGCTGGGTAGCAAGCATAAGAGTTGCATGAAGCAAACAAACATACATGTGATAGAAACAATCATGCAAACTTCCTTGAAAGTACAAACGATTTTAACTTGAGAATACTAATGCTTATGAGCCAATCATGAAGGAAAGCTGAAATGATGTATCTACTAACACTTCCTTCTTATTTTTTCTACTCAAACCTCAAGGTAATGTTGCTACTGACCAAGCTAAGTTTGCCAAAACCAACTAGATTTACTCATGCTCCCAAAGTGATACCAATACTAATCAACAAGACTAATCATATAAGAAAAATTGCAAACTAAAATAAAATGTGCAAAAAGTAAATGGTAAGGCTTCTCATTAATATTCCTCAACCGCAACTCACACCAAGGGATACATAGGTAACCAACTAAAGGAGGATACTTCCACACTGCAAACTATTCTATAAGATAACTTCTCTATTCATGATATGACTCTACTTCAAAAGTAAATGGGTAAAAGATAATGATGTGATACCGCGACACTCCCCCAAGCTTGGAACAAACCAAGGGGATGCCAATACCAATGATGAATTACTCCTTCGATGGTGGTGGTGAGATCATAACTGGGGCAAGGAAAATCTCTAGCATCCTGCAAAGCCTGATGTTCTCCTCTTGAAGTATCTCCACCTCCCTCTTCAAAACTCGGTACTTGGCACAAAACTCATCAGTGACCCGAAGAGTTTCTTCTGCTGCAGGAAAGGAGCTTAGATCTGGGACTAGTGGTATTGGTCCCTCCATATTATGAGAAAAAGCACGTCCAGCGTTAATTGATCCTACAAAAGTAGGATCTCTTGCCCTTGATCCTCTAGCCATCTGTCCTTCCTTCAACTTGGGGTCTTGGTGGTCCTCTTCTAAAGACTTCTTGCCCTTGTCATTGCATGCGGAGACCATGATGCCTCTAAAACTGAGAACAACTCCTGACAGACGCAGATCAAAACAAAAAACACGACGAGAACATGATATACAGACCTCAGGTAATCCGGGGGGGGGGTTATATAGGTGAAAATTAAACATCAAAACAAAGTTACAAGAGGAAACCAGGACGGAAATGAGTTCCGGGGTGGACTCACCACAGGGTGGCGCAGCTAGTAGGGGGCCCACGCCACCAGGTGGTGAGGAGCCTCCGGACTCCGTTTTCAACCCGTTTTCGTCTTGTGATTTTTCATATTTAATAAAAACAACAAAAATATAAGTAGAAAAGTTTAACGCAAACTTTTTATGACTAGAACTGTTGCCTATTCGAAAACGGACTCTGCAGATTCCTGCATATGTTCTTTGATAAATTCTTCCGGAGTTATCATTTGAATAACATCGACATCTTCGTTACAAGAATCTCCAGAAATATAATGTTTGAGTCTTTGCCCATTCACCACTTGCGTAGTGTTATCTTTAAGCGAAGCAATCTTTACTGCACCAGCACCTAAATGATACACCTCTTCAATAACAAAGGGTCCTTCCCATTTCGAGAGTAATTTTCCTGCAAAAAATCTGAGATGAGACCTATACAATAGAACTTTCTCACCAACATGAAATTCTCTCTTAAGGATTCTCCTATCATGCCACTGCTTGACTTTCTCTTTAAAAAGTCTAGCATTCTCATAAGCTTCGTTTCTCCACTCATCTAAGGAACTCAAATCAAGCAACCTTTTCTTACCGGCAAGTTTAAATCCCTATTAAGCTCTCTCACTGCCCAAAAAGCTTTGTGTTCTAATTCTAAAGGCAAGTGACAAGCTTTTTCATAAACCATTTTGTAAGGAGACAAGCCCATGGGGTTCTTATAAGCAGTTCTATAAGCCCATAAAGCATCGTTCAACTTGCTAGCCCAGTTTTTCCTAGATCTATTAACAGTCTTCTGCAAGATAGACTTGATCTCTCTATTTGATAGCTCTACTTGCCCACTAGTTTGGGGATGATATGCAGAAGCAATTCTATGATTAACGTCATATCTAGCAAGAGTTTTCTTAAAACCGCTATGAATAAAATGAGAACCTCCATCAGTCATAAGATATCTAGGCACACCAAACCTAGGAAAAATAACATCCTTAAGCATTTTTAATGAGGTGTCACCATCGGCACTGGTATGGCTTCTACCCATTTAGTAACATAATCAACAGCTATGAGTATATGAGTATAACCTTCTGAAGGAGGAAAAGGACCCATAAAGTCAAATCCCCAACAATCAAATGGTTCAATAACAAGAGAATAACTCATCGGCATTTCATTGCGTCTAGAAATATTACAAACTCTTTGGCATTCATCACAAGATAAAAAAACTTTCTAGCATCTTTAAAAAGGGTAGGCCAATAAAACCCTGATTGTAGAACCTTTTGTGCAGTTATGTCTCCAGCATGATGCCCTCCATAGGGACTACCATGGCATTTTCTCAATATCTCTTGTTGTTCATATTCTGGAACACATCTTCGCATAATACCATCCACTCCTTTATATAAGTGTGGGTCATCCCAAAAGTAATGCCTCAAGTCATAAAAGAATTTCCTTCTTTGCTGAGCTATAAAGGTTGGAGGCAAATACTTGAAAACAATAAAGTTAGCATAATCAGCATACCAAGGTATTTCTCGCGAAGTTACATTTATTGAAGCCAACTGTTCATTTGGAAAACTATCATTAACAGGAATAGGATCAAAAGAAATGTTTTCCAATCTAGACAAATTATCTGCAACAGGATTTTCAGCACCTTTCCTATCTACAATATGCAGATCAAACTCTTGTAAAAGCAACACCCATCTGATAAGCCTAGGCTTAGCATCCTTCTTTGACTTAAGATATCTAATAGCAGCGTGATCAGTATGAATAGTAACTTTCGAATCGACGATATAAGGTCTAAACTTATCACATGCAAAAATAACAACAAGAAACTCCTTCTCAGTAGTACCATAATTCTTCTGAGCAGCATCAAGAGTCTTACTAGCATAATGAATAACATTCAACTTCTTATCTACGCTCTGTCCAAGAACAGCACCTACAGCAAAATCGCTAGCATCGCACATAATTTCAAAGGGTAAATTCCAATCAGGTGGTTGAACAATAGGAGCAGTAGTTAAAGCCTTCTTAAGAATTTCGAAAGCTTCCTTATAATCATCATTAAAAACAAATAGTACATCTTTTTGAAGAATATTAGTAAGAGGCTTTGAAATCTTAGAGAAATCTTTAATAAACCTCCTATAAAAACCAGCATGACCAAGAATACTGCGAATACCTTTAACATACCTAGGACACGGCATTTTCTCAATTGCTTCAACCTTTGCTCTGTCAACTTCAATACCTCTTTCGGAGATTTTATGTCCAAGAACAATTCCTTCATTCACCATAAAGTGGCAGTTTTCCCAATTAAGAACAAGATTAGTTTCTTCACATTCCTTGCAAAACTTTATCAAGATTGTGCAAACAATTATCAAAAGAAGTTCCATAGATGGAGAAATCATCCATGAATACCTCTACAATTTCTTCACAAAAACCATGAAAAATAGCAGACATGCATTTTTGAAAAGTAGCAGGAGCATTGCACAAACCAAAAGGCATACATCTATAAGCATAAGTTCCATAAGGACAAGTAGAAGTGGTTTTCTCTTGATCTTGCTTTTTAACACCAATCTGAGAGAAACCAGAATAAGCATCAAGAAAACAAAATTGAGTTTTTTTAGATAACCTCTCTAGCATTTGATCTATAAATGGTAAAGGATAATGATCCTTCTTAGTAACTTTGTTGACCTTTCTAAAATCAATGCACATCCTATAACCAACTACTACCCTTTGAGGAATAAGCTCATTATTCTCATTAGGCACAACACTGATACCTCCTTTCTTAGGAACATAATGAATAGGACTAACCCATCTACTGTCAGCAATAGGATAAATAATACCAGCATCAAGGAGCTTCAATACCTCATTTCTTACCACTTTCTTCATCTTAGGAATTAAGCGGCGTTGATGTTCAACAACTAGCTTTGCATCTGGCTCCATGTTAATAGCATGCTGACATATAGTAGGAGAAATCCCTTTTAAATCATCAAGAGTATATCCCATAGCTCCTCGGTGTTTCCTCAATATTTCTAATAACCTTTCTTCTTCCTTTCCTGAAAGTTTAGAATTGATAATAACATGATATATTTTCTTTTCATCGATATAAGCATATTTAAGATCATCAGGTAAAGGTTTTAAATCAAAAATAGGATCTTCCTTGGGTGGCAAAGTGGTACCCAAATCCTCCAGAGGTAAATTGTGTTTAATCAACGCTGGTTGATGAAGAAGAATATCGTCAATCTCATCTCTTTCTTCCCTGAAGATCTCACTTTCATGGTCCTCCATAAATTGCTGCAAAGCATTATGAGGAGCAAGAGCAATAGAGGCAAGCAGTTCAACTCGAATATCTTCATTAGGCAATTCATTTTCAAAAGGAGCTTTAGTAAACTTGGAAAATTTAAACTCATAAGATTCTCCATCAAACTTAGTCAAAATTTTCTCCTTCTTACAATCTATAACAGCGCCACAAGTATTCAAAAAGGGTCTACCGAAAATAATAGGACAAGTTTTACTAGCTTCTTTACCAAGTACTAGAAAATCAGTAGGGTATTTAGTCTTACCGCATAAAACTTCCACATCTCTAATAATACCAATTGGCAAGACAGTCTCTCTGTTACCAAGCTGAATAACCACATCAATTTCTTCAAGTTCACAAGGGGCAATTTCATGCATGATTTCTTTGTAAAGCTCATAAGGAATAGCACTTGAACTTGCACCAATGTCACATAAACTATAATAGCAATGATCACCAATCCTGACAGAAAGCACAGGAACACTTGTTTTCCTAGATCTACTAGGATGTAAAACAATGTTAGAAGCATCTTCACAAAAGACAATATGTTCATCTTCTACATTTTTAGTAACAAGGTCTTTCACTATAGCTACAGGAGACTTAATAGTAATTTGCTCATCAGGTTCTACAGCTTTCTTTGCACTTTTCTTAAGCACACTAATAAAAGCAGAATGTTCCTTTACCTTAGCAGGGAAAGGCATTTTCTCAAAATAAAGCTTAGGCAGAATGCGATCAACAGTGCAAACTTCAGTAGTTCTAGCAGGAGCACAACTAATAGTATCTTTATAAGGCGCATGGTACTTCTTCCAATTCTTCTTTGGAACATCAAGATAAGAGGCAAAGGCCTTAAAACAGTTAGCAAGTATTTGGGAATCAAGACCATAAACAGCACTAACATCAGGAAAGTCATCGGTTCCCATAAAAGCTTTAATGCATTCATAATCATAATTTATACCTGACTTTCTACCTTTGTCATTCTCCCATCCTTCAGTATTTTCTTGAATACGGTCTAGAAGATCCCATTTAGCTTCTTCTTTCATACGTGTAAATGATCCAGAGCAAGAAGCATCCAATAAATCCTTGTCGTGAAGAGTAAGCCTTGCATAAAAGTTATCAATAACAATATTACTGGGGAGCTCATGAATGGGACATTTGAGCATTAGTGACTTCTATCTCCCCCACGCTTGGGAAATACTCTCTCCATCATGAGGCCAAAAGTTATATATTTGATTCTGATCTTTATGAATCTCACTTGGAGGGTAGAATTTAGAATAAAAGAGAGCTACAATTTCCTCCCAGCCAATAGATGGACCATCCTTGAGCAGCCTATACCATTCCGCAGCTCTGCCCTTCAGTGATAAAGAGAATAGCTTTCTCTTATCCTGGCTTGATGAAATACCTGCACACTTGAACAACTCGCATAATTCATGTATAAAGAGTAAATGATCACCCAGATGGACAGTTCCATATCCTGAATAGCCGTTATTCATAACACGTTCAACAATTTTCATAGGTATTTTAAAAGGATCTAATTGAGCAGGCGGTGGTTCATCCTCTACCGTAACAGAGGCAGTATTGTTCCCAAATAGGGAACCAAATGGAGAATTCTCCATAGCAAAATAAAATAAAAGACAAATATAAAAACAATACTCACAGTGTAAGTTACCTTTATCAATTCTACTCTTCAATAGCACTTCACTCCCCGGCAACGGCGCCAGAAAATAGTCTTGATGACCCACAAGTATAGGGGGTGTATCGTAGTACTTTCAATAAATAAGAGTGTCGAACCCAGCGAGGAGCAGAAGGTGTTGACAAGCGGTTTTGATCAAGGATTCACTGTAAATACTAGCAAACAGGTTTTTAGGGGTATTTGGTAATGCAAGTAAATAAAGTACGAGTAAATAAAAGACAGTAATAGAAATTGCTGCAAGTGGCCCAATCCTTTCTAGTGCAAAGGACAAGCCGGTTGTGTAACTTATGATTACCAAATGTTCCTGAGGACACACGGGAGTTTATGTCGAGAGCTTTCGCTTCATGCTGCTAAGTAATCTTCATTGGTTTGATAAGTGTTATGGGGGTGAACCTATGCTAGTGTACTACCCTTACTAGGACTAATACACACTTGTGATTATACCCCCTGCAAGCATCCGCAAATACAAGAAAGTAATTAAGACAAATCTAACCACAGCCTTAAACTCTGAGATCCTATGCTTGATGCGAGCAGATAACCACCCAGTTGGGAACCCCAAGAGGAAGGTATGATGAGCACAGTAGCAAGTCTTCCCTCAGTAAGATACCGAGGTTTATCGAACCAGTAGGAAAGAGCCAAACTTCAGAAGGTGATGCCTGCTAGCTTCGCGACAGCTCCAGACAATTTATAAGGCGCCTCATCCAGGGCTTTGCTTTGCACTAGCAGCAATGTGGAACCTGCACACAACACAACCAAGAACTTTGCTCCCAACTTACGATGAGGTTGTCAATCTCACCAGTTTGCTGTAAACAAAGGATTGAGCGTATCGAGTGGAAAGCAATAGTAATATGCGAGGAAGTAAACAGTGCGAGTAAAATTAAACGGTAATAGCAATATAAAGGAAATTGGACCAGGGTCCACAGTTCACTAGTGGTGTCTCTCCATAAGATAAATAACGACATGCTGGGTAAACAAATTACAGTTGGGCAATTGATAGAATAAAGATAACGTGCATATGTCATGAGGATCACTATGAGATTTACTCTGGGCATTACAACAAAATACATAGATCGCCATCCAACTGCATCTATGACTAATAATCCACTTGCGGGGAATCATTCGAGGACCCCATGAGTATTAAGTTGCGAACAACAGATAATTGCATTAAGCAAAGTGTGTAATGTAAACAAAGCAAATGTCCTTGGACACAAGATTGTTGTTTTCTCCCTAGTGGCAATAGCACATCTACAACTTTAGAGGTTTCTGTCACTCCCCCAGATTAAATAGAGGCATGAACCCAACTATCGAGCATAAATACCCCCTCTTGGAGTCACTAGTATCTACTTGGCCAAGATAGCTACTAACAACAGAGAGCATGCAAGATCATAAACAACATAGAGATAACATAAGATAAAATTTAGAACATCAACTTAACATAACACCAATATTCATCGGATCCCAACAAACACAACATGTAGAATTACATAAAGATGATCTCGATCATTTAGGGCAGCTCACAAGATCTAAACATGAAGCACATGGTGGAGAAGACAACCATCTAGCTACTACTATGGACCCATAGTCCAAGGTAGACTACTCACTCATCGCGCCGGAGGCAAGCATGGTGATGAAGAAGACCTCCGGTGGCGATTCCCCTCTCCGGCAGGGTGCCGGGAAGAGCTTCTGGACCCTCCCGATCTCGGGTCAATGACGGTGGCGGATCACGATGTGTTTCTAGAAAATTGATTGGGTCTTTCGGTTTTTCTCGTCGGGAGGAATATATAGGCGGAAGGATGGTGTCAGGAGGTGGGCCAGGTGGCCTCACCACCAGGGGCGCGGGCCAAGGGCTAGCTGCGCCGCCCTATGGTGTGGCTGGCCCGTGGCCCCCCTCCATCTCCTCTTCGGTCTTCTGGAAGCTTCGGTAAAAATAGGAGGTTTGGCTTTTGTTTCATCCAATTTCGAGAATATTTCCTGTGTAACTTTTCTGAAACACAAAAATAGCAGAAAACAGGGAACTGGCACTGTGGCATCTTGTTAATAGCTTAGTTCCGGAAAATGCATAAAAATGCCACGAAGTGTAACAAAACACTAAGCAAATGGTGTAAGAACAAGCATGGAGCATCAAAAATTATAGATACGTTTGAGACGTATCAAGCATCCCCAAGCTTAACTCCTGCTCGTCCTCGAGTAGGTAAGTGATAACAAAGAATAATTTTTGAGGTGACATGCACCATCACAATCTTGATCATCTAGGTAAAGCATTGAGTGCTGAGATCAAAGAACTTAAAACATGGGCACGAAAGACATAATCTTGATAGAAGAAACTTAGCAACCATGTTATAACATGAAAAAGAACACAAACGAAAGATCATGAAAAATGAAACAATGAAAGTCACGTGTGTGTTTCAACCATATGGAAACACATAGCTAATGGTTTTCAGCTTGTCCCTCATGGAGTAGCAAAACATAAATGCATAGGACACGTTTAAGTTTAAGTGGGCGACTAGATACAAATAATTTAAGAACAAGTGAAACCATAATCATGAATCAATCAATGATAAACTTTGGGACTATGCACATTATACTTAGAATGACAACTATGCTCTCTTAGACGATGCATAAAGGTAGAAGGTGAAGACTCAACATAAAAGTAAAATAAAGGCCTTTTGTAGAGGGAAGCAGTGATTGCAAGTTTTATAAACCTTCAAAAATTATGGTACTTACTAGCTTTGAGCTCTCATTGCCCCCATCATAAGCATCTTGAATGGTTAAGGTTAATGCGAGTACAATTATGAAGCATATGCTTGACAAAATCATAAGTTGAAAACCTCGTGTCCTATGAAGTACGAATACCCAAACCTCATGCTACTCGACTTAGGGTCCCAAGCACGCTCTTGTCATTGTAAGTATATGCATATCATCGAGAACCGCCAACGGGGTACCTCCGTGCCCGATGACATGGAACAAGCCCACATCAAAATGACAGGACAAACAGACAATGAACACCTCAGCATCTCTTTTATTTACCATTGGTATAGCTTTTTATTTTGAGATGCCTCGTCGAATGTCCACAATGGGCATGCTATAATTTTCCACCATGAATTATGCATGGCTTAGATTAGCGGCCCAGGCGTTTCTCTAACACATATAAAAACTCCATGATCCCGCAAGATTCCCAGCTTGTTTCACATCGCGAGTATCCATAAACAAAAGATCACGATATCAACTCAAATAAGAAGTGCAATGTTGAAAGCTTACCCCATGACGACATGGTTTGGCTAATTTCCAACTTACAACTTGCAAGCATAACAACTCAACATAAGAGAGCCACAATGCCAACATTTTAAGAATGAGAAAAGTAAAGTGTGCCATCAGGTTCGTGAGAGCTTTACTGACGAATTTTCGCATAACACCAAAAAGAGTTTAATTTGAAGGATAGATAAAAGCAAGTCAAATGTACTTTGGAATAGAAAATTGCTAATAGGTATGTATGGTGGACACATTGGAATAACTTGGTTTTTAGGAGTTGGATGCACGAGTAGAGCTCATACTCAGTACAAAATGAGGGCTAGCAAAAGACTGGGAGCGACCAACTAAGAGAGCAAAAATGGCCATAATCATGCATAGCGACAAAACATCATTGAAAGAAGCATAAAGTGGTATCACAAGTCAAAAACCAAATGATCATAGAGGCTATAGGCGACTTATTTTGTAGTCAACATGTGTAAGCATGTGCCAAGTCAACCCAAATAAAGCATCAAAGGAGAAAACCACAATAATGCTCCCATATAATAAAAACAACGCATGATTTTTTCAAAGGCTCATTAAGCAATCTCAGTCATTTGAGACAAGTCATGCTACAGCAAAAATCACTAAGCATACTATCAGAAAGACATCAAGCACGACATGCAAAAGCCTAAGCCGCAGTCTAAACAAGGTCCTTTTTGTACCACTTTTTGGCATGAAACTTTTTCTCTTTTCCAACACCATTCGAACCTTTTTTTTAAACAACTCTTTTGATGAAAACCAACAGGGACCAGAAGTCAAAATACACCTTGATGCAAACATATAACAAGATCTGAACAAAAATCAAGGCGAAAAATGAAAGTTAAACGCAGTAGTAGAAAAAGAGAACACTCGTTGAACGATAAGAGTGAAAACTAGAGTGTTCTTGGCAAATGAAAAATGAGTAAATCTCATCCAAAAGAAATTTGTTGCGGTCCAACCATTTATTGCAGCAAAAAAAACAAAAGAAAACTGAAAACTAAAGTAAAGACGCTCCAAGAAAAACGCATAGTGCATGAAGCAATAAAAATATAGTGTTTTGAAAGGTGACCTGATTTTTGCCGATGAAGAAGGGGTGCCTCGGGGGCATCCCCAAGCTTTGACGCTTGTACCTCTTGAATATTTCTTGGGGTGCGTGGGCATCCCCAAGCTTGAGCTTTTTTCCATTCTTCACCTCATCTGATCATTCTCCAATCCCTACACTTGAAAACTTCCTTCATACAAAACTCAACTAAATTCTATTAGCAACATTAGTGTAAGCATAATAATGAATCAACCCCTTTTTGGTTCAGGTTTCAACTCAAAAACACCACATATATAGCATATACTACAGTAGCAACCTCCCCAAAAGTTCCGTGATCAAAAGAACTCAAAAAGAAAGCGATCGAGAGGCAAACACAAATAGTGGCAGAAATCTGTCAAAACAGAACAGCTGACAAAGGTCGATTTTATTGAAGGTTTTCTGTTGCTCAAATAGAAAAGTGTAAAACTAATGAAAGTTTGGATATAACCTGGGACATATGCACAAGAAATCGCAGGTCAAAAAGATATTCTGAGAATTTTCACGAATTTTTAGGGTGCAGCACCGAAATCTGTTTCAGGACAACAACTTCCCCAAATCTTACCTCACTCAAATTAGAGGTTTCTCTTGGCACAACAAAATAGGATAAGGAGCGGTTGTTACAGTAGTAATAACTTCCAAGACTAAAAAAAAGTACTAAAAATAAAACAATGGATTATCTCCCAAGAGTGCTTTTCTTTAACGCCTTTGAGCTAGGCTCAGTAATTCGAGAAGATGCTCACATAAGAAATATGAATTGAAGCAAAAGAGAGCATCAAGGAGCAAACATGAAACATATTTAAGTATAACCCACTTCCTATGCATAGGAATCTTGTAAGAAAATAAATCAAAGAAGCACATAGTAACAAGCATGGGTAGATAAATTAAGAGCAACTTTGGAACTTTCAATATAAAGAGAGGTGTTTTAGTAACATGAAAATTCCAACAACCATATTTTCCTCTCTCATAATAATTTTCAGTAGCATCATGAACAAACTCAAAAATATAAATATCACACTCACCCTTCTTTGTTAAGCATGGAGGGCGATCAAATAAGATATTAGTTAAAGAGTTACTCTTATTGGGAGGTAGACATGGGTAGCTCCATTCTTCCTCCTCTTGATCATCACTCTCCTCTTCTTTTTATCCAATGAGCTTCCAGTTTCAACAATTTCTTCTTCCATAGGCTCCTTCAAGGCATTAGTCTCTTCCATTGGAGAGCATCTATTGAGATATTTAAGAATATAGCCATTTTCTTCCTTGTAATTATCAAAGCAAAATTTAAGTATATCATAAACCTCATATTTATAAGGTGCATCATCAGTATTTTCAAGCAAATAAGCAAGTTCGAATGCACCCTTCCAAACAATAAATTCTTCAATTTGCTCCACATCATAAAAGTCATAATTTCCATTAATATAAGAAGATATGGTAACATCATCATTATACTCACATTGAAAAGGGAGGTGTTTATACCTCCTACAGCAACAAGATTTATCAAAGCAATAAGTAACATTATAAGTAGAGCACACATTTCTAGCAATGATATACAATTTATCAATTTGTTCCCAGAAGTGTTTCCCTTTTTGTGACAAGCGGTGTTCCTCATAATATTTTTGTTGCTCTTCCGTGAACCCACCTTGCCAAAAAGATTTAGTTTCAAAGAAACAAACCATTGATAGAAAGCATGATTAAGCAAGTCAATAACAGACCAACAAAAATAACAACTATAGTAGGAACTATTTTTTTTGTATTTTTGATAAAAAGATGCAAGCAAAAATAAAGTAAAGCAAAACAATAAACAAAGTAAAAGATTGTGCGTGCGAGACTCCCCTTGCAAAAATCTTCTTTTTCCCTGGCAACGGCGCTAGAAAAAATGCTTGAGGCGGGCAGATAACCACCCAGTTGGGAACCCCAAGAGGAAGGTATGATAAGCACAGTAGCAAGTCTTCCCTCAGTAAGAAACTGAGGTTTATCAAACCAGTAGGAAAAAGCCAAAATTCAGAAGGTGATGCCTGCTAGCTTCGCGACAGCTCCAGACAATTTATAAGGCGCCTCGTCCAGGGCTTTGCTTTGCACCAGCAGCAACGTGGAACCGGCGCACAACAGAACCAAGAACTTTGCTCCCAACTTACGATGAGGTTGTCAATCTCACCGGTTTGCTATAAACAAAGGATTGAGCATATCGAGTGAAAAGCAATAGTAATATGCGAGGAAGTAAATAGTGCGAGTAAAAGTAAACGGTAATAGCAATATAAAGGAAATTGGACCGGGGTCCACAGTTCACTAGTGGTGTCTCTCCATAAGATAAATAATGACATGCTGGGATTTACTCTGGGAATCATCCGAGGACCCCTTCAGTATTAAGTTGCGAACAACAAATAATTGCATTAAGCAAAGTGTGTAATGTAAACAAAGCAAATGTCCTTGGATGCAAGATTGTTGTTTTCTCCCTAGTGGCAACAGCACATCTACAACCTCAGAGGTTTCTGTCACTCCCCCAGATTAAATAGAGGCATGAACCCAACTATCGAGCATAAATACCCCCTCTTGGAGTCACTAGTATCTACTTGGCCAAGATAGCTACTAACAACGGAGAGCATGCAAGATCATAAACAACATAGAGATAACATAAGATAAAATTCAGAACATCAAATTAACATAACACCAATATTCATCAGATCCCAACAAACACAACATGTAGAATTACATAAACATGATCTCGATCATGTAGGGCAGCTCACAAGATCTAAACATGAAGCACATGGTGGAGAAGACAACCATCTAGATACTGTTATGGACCCATAGTCCAAGGTAGACTACTCACTCGTCGCGCTGGAGGCAAGCATGGCGATGAAGAAGACCTCCGGTGGCGATTCCCCTCTCCGGTAGGGTGTCAGGAAGAGCTTTTGGACCCTCCCGATCTCGGGTCGACGACGGCGGTGGATCGTGATGTGTTTCTGGAAAATTGATCGGGTCTTTAGGTTTTTCTCGTTGGGAGGAATATATAGGCGGAAGGGCGGCATCAGGAGGTGGGCCAGGTGGCCTCACCACCAGGGGGCGCGGGCTAGGGGCTAGCCGCGCCGCCCTATGGTGTGGCTGGCCCATGGCCCCCCTCCGTCTCCTCTTTGGTCTTCTGGAAGCTTTGGTAAAAATAGGAGGTTCGGCTTTTGTTTCGTCCAATTCTGAGAATATTTCCTGTGTAACTTTTCTGAAACACAAAAATAGCAGAAAATAGGGAACTGGCACTGTGGCATCTTGTTAATAGGTTAGTTCCGGAAAATGCATAAAAAATGCCACGAAGTGTTACAAAACACTAAGCAAATGGTGTAAGAACAAGCACGGAGCATCAAAAATTATAGATACGTTTGAGACGTATCAACGCTCCCTGGTGCAATGGTTTCCTAACGAGGGTTTAGATTTCTGTCGCTCTGGCAACCCCACAATTAGTAGCCAAATACACAATGCATTCCACTAGGCCCATAAATGGTGAAGTATCATGTAGTCAACGTTCACATGACACCACTAGTAGAATAACACCACAACATATAAATATCAAACCATTAAATATTACTCAACATAATTTCACTACTAACATCTCGACTTCTCCCATGTCCTCAAGAACTAAATGAACTACTCACAAGACATCATATGGATCATGACCAGAGGTGTAATAATGGTAAATAACACTCTGAACATAAACCTTAATTCAACGGTTCCACTCAATAGCATCAACTACAAAAGTAATTAACACCGGGAAAGTTTCCCCTAAGAATTTGACAAGATTCAACCCAAGATGATACAGCGGGATGGCGTGGTGATGGTGGAGATGAAGGTGCTGATGATGATGATGGTGATGATGATCCCGATGAAGTCCAGCGCGATGGTGATGACGATGGCGACGATCTCCCCTCTTCGGGAAGGAATTTCCCTGGCAGATTTCTGCCTGCCGGAGAGCTTTTCTCTCTCAGTGTTTTCGGCCCCGCAGAGGCGGCGGTGTCTATCTCTGATCCCCCCTTCCCAACTTAGGTTTTCGGGGATGACAATATACGCGAGGGGGCGATGGCAGGAGTGGGCCAGGGTGGCCTCACCATAGGGCGGCGCGGCCAGGGGTGGGCCCACGCCACCTAGTGGTGTGGCCCCCCTACTGCTCCTCTCGCTTTCTCCTTCTGGCTACCTTCGTCTTTTAGTAATATATGAATTTTTGGATATTTCTCTGGAATTGTTGATATTCAGAAATATGGTGTCTTGACGGTCCTTTTTCCAGCAGAATCCTGACTCCGGCAGCAAGTTCTCCAATGATCATCAAACATGTAAAAACAGATGAAACAACATAAGTATCACCTCTAAATATGAAATATAACAATGAATAACAGTAAATTATGATACAAAATAGTGATGCAAAATGGACGTATTAGTTTGCAGCTCTTCATGGAGTCCATTTAGGAAGCGCTCCTTCTTCTTCTTATCTGAGTCAATGTCATTGGGAGCATATCTTCCCCATGAGGTGAACTTGTTGAGGTACTCAGTCACACACATACTACCTTGCTTCAGATTGAGGAACTTGTCCCTCGTCATCTTGATGAGTCCAGTGGGAATATGGGCCTTGCGAAACTTGGTCTTGAATGCATCCCAAGTCATCACTTGATCTGCAGGCTGCATGGCACAGACATTTTCCCACCAAGCACATGCGGCTCCTTCCAAGAAGTGAGTGGCATACAAGACCTTCTCATTTGGGCCAACTCCTGCATACTCGAGCTTGTTCTCAATGGTGTGGAGCCAGCCGTCAGCATCTAGAGGCTCAGTGGACTTGGAGAAGGTTGGAGGGTTGGAGTTTTGAAAGTTTCTATACGGTGCGGGGCTCGTCACCGGCATTCCCACCATTGTTGTTGTGGTTGGTGGCAATCTGGGCGATGTGCTGAAGTGTGGCGAGGTTGGCTTGGCGCTCGGCGTGTGCTGCCTCACGGTCCTCCATCATGATGCGCAGTAGCTGCGCCATGCTTGGCTCTGGAGGTGGTGGTGGGTTGCCTCCACCTTGGCCGCAAGTTCCCGCAGCCATTCTGGAGACAAAGGTTTGTGATAAACAAACAAGGTGCATGCGAAAACAAGGTATAAATAAGAAACTTATCAACCATGCATAAGAGACATAAACACAATAAGGCATCCATGCAAATACTTCACCAAGCAGTCATAACCATCCAAGTCCAACACATACATACAAGCAAAAGAAGTGCCACACCAAGTCTAGGCACACACATCACATAGTCTCATACAACCCCAACATCAAATGGTTTCAGCTGAACCATACAACAAGCATACGCAAAAGGGATCAGGTAGTCCTACTCGATACGTGACATCCTAAGTGAAGTGGTAGTGTTTCGGGTACCTACTTGTCGACGCTGGCGTGGGGGACAACTTCCTCGGTAGGAGTCTCGGGGGCATAGAAGTCTATGATAGCATGGCGGTCATCACCTCTGTAGCTACCACGGTTGTCATTGTCGGTGCTCGCAGCCTCCTCGTCAAAGGCCTCCTAGTGGTCATCGTCGCGGCTGAGGATAGCCTCGTTCTCCTTACGGAGCTCGGCGGTCTCGTCCTCTATCTCGGACACATGGCTCTCAAGGGAGTCTAGCTGGTCCTCAAGGTCGCGGACGCGCTGCCTAAAACTCTTGTTCCTCTTCACTATCTTCCACTTGGCGACTAGGAGATGGTGACGAGAGAAAATGGACGCCTGCGGGTCCTCATGAAGGACGGCAAGCTCAAAACCTCTCTTGTCGGCGACCATACGGACATGGCCCAGCTGCCCCTGAGTGTGGTCCAGCAGGGCCTCCATGTGGCAGAGCTGGCGACTGAACGGAGTGTGGGTGTCGGCCTGGTGGGGAAAACCCTCGTGGTCGATCTGCCCGTAGTGCTCATAACGAGTGCCCAGCAGCTCATCGAAGTGGTGGTGGACGAGGCGCGAGATAGCGTGCTGCAGGACGCGCATCACGCCATCGGCCCAAGTGCGTTCGGTCACCTCGAAGATAATCTCCTGGGAAGTGGGCGGGGTCTCCTTCCCGCGGACCTGGCAAACGATGAGCCAAGCCATCTCGCGGGTGCCCTCGTCGAAGAGGTGGTAGCCTCACACCTCGGGGTGCGGTCGTCCAAGTCGGTGGGTCAACTCCATGAGGTCGCTCTCAAAAACGACCGCGTCCTCGTGGGTACCAACCTGACGGTGAGCAACGGGGTCATCCGTCTACACAAATTTTTAAGATAGGTTTAATTAGTGACTTACCCAAGTGACAAGGGTATAGATAATAGAGCCCATTACTTGAGTACACCTGAGGCCCGTTTAGCTAGGCCCAAGTGTAATCCTAGTCAAAATATGAGTTCGTGTCGTATACCGATGTTGTAATACGTATCGGAACCCTCCCGTACCTTGAGACCTGGCCACCTATAATAGGGGCCAGGAGAGGACGGTGAGGGACAGATTAAAAGCAAGCCAAGTTCGCGACCACGTTTACTTTCGATACACGCCTTGTTTGACTGATTTACCTTTGAGTTCATCTGACGCCCTACTCTCCCGATCCTAAGTCCTTCATATTGGACATTTGTCGAGTTGACCCTCGTCAATTGGCGCCGACCGTGGGGACTCGGGGCATTGGAATCATGAATTCAATGGCTTTTTTGCTTTTAGCCAATAGCAGTCCAGAAGTCGATGAAAGTTAGAAGATGGAGTTGACGATCGGAAGTCTGAGCTTTTACATCGGATCCTCGGGTTTGATTCGCCTTTCAGAGCCAGCGAAATCGGGTCCGTCGGCAAGCAAAATCAAGACAATCACAACATCTAGATCATCTGTGGGCTCTTCTAGCGAGGTAAACTCACCGGTCAGCTTCGCAGCAACAAAAGATACTCAAAAGAGAATCGAGGAACTCAACGGAACATGGGACGAACCCGACATAGAAGGAACAGTGGACAAATCACACGACAGTCAAAGGGACTTCGCCACTGGAAGCAGTGGCATCTCTAGAAGCATACGCCAGTTATGTGTCATTATCACTGAAGCAGCAGAAGAGAACGATCACGCAGATAATGGGGAAGTCGACGTGCAAGTCGACAAACCGAGGAGCAACGGTAAGAAGGCGAAGGAAAAAATTCTCGTCTCCATCGAGGAGTGGAGAATTATCATGTCAGCCATCAATCACGGCACGGAAGTACCCACCGATTCAAGAAGAGAAGTTCTGATGGGGTATCAATTCGCACTGCACCAACGCAGAAAGAAATTGAGGGAGGAAAAAAGACAATTTTAGGAGAAGTCAAGAAAATAACAACGTATCAAGTGGAGCATATTGGGATGAATACAGCGATGCATCAGAGTCCAGCATAGAAAGGCATAGAGACCCGAAGCACAGCAGGAGGACAACATCATGGGAAAGAGAAGAAAGCCATATAAAGAGTATAAGTGCGCATCCATCAGATGATGAAGAGGACTTTGTGCAAGAAACGCCAGAGGCAGCATTGGTAGCAGCACAGGCGTACCTACTAACTACGCAACCAAAGCCTGGAGATCCGCAGGAGCACATGCATCAAGCCGCAATACGAAGCCTCGGGTTAGTAGAAGACAGGCTAAGGAAACATCTTCCAGAGAAAAAGGCCACATATCATAAGGAGAAGCGAAAGGAAGGATTTAAGCGCCAACCTTCGCAAAACAAAACAAGCGAATTGTCAGGCGATGAAAAGCGTAAAGCACGAAAGGAGCATGCAAGGAATATTATAGCGCAAGCAAGAGTAAATAATGCGCGCTACACATGGAAAGAAGAAAATTATGAAGACGACGAAAAAGAGATGGGCGCGCTATGCTTTACCCGAAGGGTTCGCAGAACGCGGGTACCCAAAGGATTCAAGCTGCCACACGATCAGCAAAAGTATGATGGATCACAAGAACCCACGCTATGGTTATCAGACTACCTGCAAGCAGTGCAAATACTCAGAGGAACGAGAGCAACAGCAATGCAAAGTCTGCAGTTACACCTCACCGGCGCAGCGCGGTCTTGGTTAAATACTCTACCAACGATTCCATCGGGAGTTGGGGAGAACTAGAGAGCCAATTCGCAAGAAATTTTTGCTCAACATACAAATGCCCACCATCATTAGAAGAAATCAAGTCGTGCGTACAGAGGAAAGATGAAACTCTGCGCTCCTATATACAGCGGTGGAGTATAACCAAAAACTCTACAGAAGACGTCTCCGACGAGCAGGCGGTCGATGCTTTTTCGGCTGGCCTTCGCCGCTCGGACCTCGTGGAAGAGTTAGGGAGAACAAAGCCTAAGACAATATCAGAATTAATGGAAGTAGCTAATAGATTCGCCGATGGAGAGGATGCATACAACAATAAAAGGGGACGTTCGCCAGAAGTCGACAGAGCAAGCAGGCAAAGGTGAAGGTACCGCAATGAAGATGGCCGCGCAAGGCGAAATCAGATAGCCGCAGGTTATGAAAGAAGGGACGAGGAAGGCTTTGAAAGCAAGGAGTTTCAAGGAGGAGGCAATCGTAGAGCAGAAAAACCTAAGTACTCTGGCCTGTCGGTGGAGGACATGCTCCATGGTCCCTGTCGCATCCACTATACATACTTAGATGGGATAAGAGTTTCTAATCACCAGATGAAGGATTGCAGAACATTCATAAGGTTGCAAGGTGCTCTGGACCAAAACAAAGGAGCACATCAGGGAGGAAAAAGTACAAGTCAAGGATATCAAATGCAGCGTCTAGCAAAACATCTGGAATCAAAAGTATATATATCTGCAATGATCCAACCGGTGCCAAAATCCAAGAAAGAGCGGAAGAGCATATCTAGACAAGTAAATCTAGCAATATCATCACCACCAGCGACAACAAAGTACTTAAAATGGTCTGACCAACCAGTCAGGTTCAGCAGAGCAGACCACCCAAGGAAAGTACCAAGGCCAGGGCATGCGCCCTTGGTGGTGAAGGCACAAATAGGGGGATATGATGTTGGGCGAGTATTCATGGATGCAGGAAGCGGCATAAATTTAATATATGCAAGAACCCTGAAGGCAATGTGCATCTCATTGGAAAGCCTAAAGCCGACAGATTGCTGCTTCTATGGAATAGTACCAGGAGGCACAAATTACACCCTCGGGAAAATAGAACTCGACGTTTCCTTCGGCAATAGCAGCAATTATCATAGAGAAAAGTTAGAGTTTGAAGTCATGGACTGGCCTTCACAGTATCATGCAATCCTGGGGCGCCCAGCATTTGCAAAGTTCACGGCAGTACCTCACTACACATATCTCACACTCAAAATTCCAGGACCTAAAGAAACAATCACGGTACAAGGTAGCTTCAAAGTATCCAACACTTGTGACAAAGAATTCAACAGGCTGGCGCAAACTTTCGGCATGACAGCGGAATATGCAAGGCTGAAGGGCGAAACTGACCACAACATGCTACCCGACGTCGGACGATCCCTACCAGATCAGGCTTTCGATGCAACCTAAGACGCGAAGAAAATCCAGGTCCACCCTATGGACCCGAACAAGACCACCTCCATAGCAGTAAACCTGGATCCCGCATAGGAAAGGGCGCTTGTCGAGTTCCTCCGTGAGCGCTAGGAAATCTTTGCCTGGTGTCCTTCAGACATGCCAGGGGTTCCCAGGGAACTCGTCGAGCACGCACTAAATGTGGATCATAAAGTAAAGCCAGTCAAGCAACCACCGCGGTGATTTGATGAACCCAAAAGGAAAGCAATAGCATCCGAGCTACACAGGCTAGAAAATGCAGGATTCATCCGAGAAATCAAAGAATCAACTTGGGTATCTAATCCAGTCATTGTTCCTAAGAAAAATACAAACGTACAAAGAGTGTGTATCGACTACACATCTCTCAACAAACACTGTCCAAAGGATCCCTTTCCTCTACCTCGCATTGATCAGATAATATACTCAACAGCCGGGTGCGCAAGGCTTTCCTTCCTGGACGCATATTCTGGTTACAACCAGATCAAACTGAAGAAAGAAGATGAGGAAAAAACAGCTTTTATCACACTATACGGCGTGTTCTGCTATCAAGTCATGCATTTCGGCTTAAAAAACGCAGGAGCAACCTACCAGCAGATGACGCAAAACTGCCTCGGAACTCAAATAGGACACAACATGTTCAAGCTTAATCAGTGATTTGGCAGAAACCTTCGACAACCTAAACAAGTGCAAGCTCAAGCTTAACCCGACAAAATGTTCTTTTGGTGTGTCAGCAGGACAACTTCTGGGATTCTTGGTATCAGCAAGAGGAATAGAAGCAAACCCAGAGAAGATCCAAGCAATACTAACAATGGGGAAACCAACAAAACTGCACGACGTACAGAAGCTCGCAGGGCGCGTCGCGGCACTAAGTCAATTCGTCGCACGATTGGGAGAAAAAGCGCTTCCTTTCTATGCACTCATGAAAAAATCAGACGACAAATTTGAGTGGACAGAAGAAGCGGATACAGCCTTCGCACAATTGAAAAAAGTGCTCTCCACACCGCTGGTGTTGGTCACACCAAATGAAAAAGAGCCGCTACTACTGTATATTGCAGCAACACATCAAGTGGTAAGCACATTATTAGTAGTCGAAAGAAGCAAAGAGGGAAAAGCTCATGGAGTCCAGAGGCTAGTATATTTCCTCAGCGAAGTACTATCTCCAACAAAACAGAGGTACCCGCACTATCAAAAACTTGCATACAGTGTATTCACAACAGCATGAAAGTTACGACAATATTTTGCGGTGCATCCAATCATAGTGGTTAACGAAGCACCACTATCCAACATATTGAACAACCCTTCAGCAACAGGATGTGTCTCCTTATGGGGAATCGAATTGTCACCCCTGGACATCACGTACGAAAAGCGAAAGGCAATCAAATCCCAAGTGTTGCCGGATTTCACAGCAGAGTGGCTAGAGTTACAAAACACAGGACCGCTAGATCTATCAAGTGTGTGCACAATGTACTTCGACGGATCAAAAAGAGTCCAAGGCGCAGGAGCAGGAGTAGTCCTGATATCACCGCAAGGCGAAAAGTTAAAATATATTTTAAGGATGAGTTTTACTCAAGCTTCTAATAATGAAGTCGAATACGAGGCTCTGTTCCACGGAATGAAAATGGCCAAAGCATGCGGAGCAACTCGACTGAACATATTCGGGGACTCGAATCTCGTCGTCCAACAAGTGATGAACCGGTGTGATGCCATCAGTGACAACATGATAGCATATAGAAACTTATACTACTATCTAGAGGGAACATTCGATGGATGCGAAGTTTCACACGTCAGCAGGGCCAGCAACGAGGAAGCCGACAATTTAGCAAATATCGGGTCCCAATGCCTGCCTATACCACCAGGAGTCTTTTGGGAAGAAATCATAGAGAGATCAATGAAGAATAACAAAACTTTGACTACAGAAGAACAAGGCCAGCACCAAACAACAGGCTCGGGGGCTGGCAAGCCTGGCATAGGAAGCACAGCAGAACCAGAAGAAGTTATGATGATCGAAGAAACCTGGATGCAGCCATACTTGGCGTACATGATAAACAAAGCACTACCCCACACAGTAGAAGCAAGAAGGATAATACGACGATCCAAGGCTTTCGTCGTGTTACAAGGGAAGCTATACAAGAAAAGTATAATGGGCATTTTACAACAATGCATCACTCCTCAAGAAGGACAAGAAATACTAAAAGACATCCACGCAGGAGTATGTGGGCATCACGCTAGCAGCAAAGCTATTGCAGCTAAAGCCTTTCGTGCAGGGTTCTACTGGTTAACAGCCATTGAAGACGCAAAAGATATAGTCAGAAAATGCGAGGCTTGTCAACGGTTCGCATCTCGACCACATGCACCAGCAGCAGAATTGCAGCCGATACCATTATCCTAGTCATTTGCGCTATGGGGTCTCGACATGGTAGGAAAATTGCACAAATCTTGGCCAGGAGGGCTGATACGTTTCAAACGTATCTATAATTTTTGATGCTCCATGCTTGTTTTTACACCATTTGCCTACTGTTTCGTTACACTTAGTAGCACTTTTATGTATTTTCCAGAACTAACCTATTAACAAGTTGCCACAGTGCCAGTTCCCTGTTTCCTGCTGTTTTTGTGTTTCAGAAGTGATACACAGGAAATATTCTCGGGATTGGACGAAACAAGTTCCTGAAGTCTTATTTTACCCGGAAGCTTCCAGAGATCCGAAGGAGAGTAGGAGAGGGGCCACCAGGCCCCCTCACACGTGGCTCGCGCGGCCAGGGGCCTGGCCGCGCCACCATGGCATGAGGGCCCCTGGCCCCACCCCTGATGACGCCCCTTCGCCTATATAAAGCCTCGGGACGGAAAACCCTAAAGGAGTCGACGATTTTTCCAGAACAGTTCCGCAGCTCCGCCGCCACCGCTGACGAATTTCGGGGGACAGAAGTCTCTGTTCCGGCACCCTGCCGGGACGGGGAAGTGCCCCCGGAGCCATCTCCATCGGTCTCCATCGCCATCTCCGCCGTCTCCATCGACCTCACCGCCATCTCCATCAACCTTGCTGTCTCCTATGATGAGGAGGGAGTAGTTCATCCCCGGGGCTCAGGGCTCTACCGGTAGCTATGTGGTTCACCTCTCTCTCCCATGATGTGATCTTTATGTGATCGTGAGCTTTGTATCATGTTGAACAAGTAGATGTTATTATTCAGATATTATGTGTACTCTAGTGGTATTATTAAAGTAATCTATTCCTCCTGCCATGGTGTAACGGTGACAGTGCGTGCATCATGGTGGTACTTGGTCTAGGCTATGATTGTGATCTTTTATGGATTATGAGAATAATTATCGCTATGATAGTATTGAAGTGATCTATTCCTCCTTTCATGGTGTAATGTTCACAGTGTGTGCACCGTGTTAGTACTTGGTCTAAGTTGCAATAATATCTATCTTGAGTTGTTCTTTGATTTGGATATCTCTATGAGTGGTGTTTGTCAAGTACTTGATGAACTTTAAGGGGTGCTTCTGTAGCCACTACGCAATGATTAGTGTTATTCAATAGGAGAGTAATTCAGAGTACCATAGTGGAGAGAAGTGGTTTATTTGTTCAATCATGTTATATTGTTGGGAGTGTGTCCACTAGTGAAAGTATGATCCCTAGGCCTTGTTTCCAAGCATTGCACACCGTTTACTTGTTGTTTTGTTACATGTTTGCTCGCAGCGATTTTTATTCCAGATTGCATTTACTACTTATAATCATCACTACCGCTTGTATTTCATTATCTCTTCGCCGAACTAGTGCACCTATACATCTGACAAGTGTATTGGGTGTGTTGGGGACACAAGAGACTTTCTGTATCGTAATTGCAGGGTTGCTTGAGAGGGATAGCTTTGACCTCTTCCTCCCTGAGTTCGATAAACCTTGGGTGATCCACTTAAGGGAAACTTGCTGCTGCTCTACAAACCTCTGCACTTGGAGGCCCAACACTATCTACAAGAACAGACGCGTGCGTAGACATCAAGGGCATGTCTACATGTTAGGGGCAGTCGACAAATTTACCAAATGGGTAGAGGTAGCCCTAGTAACAACCCAAGATTCCACAGCAGCAATCAACTTCATCAAGTCTGTAGTATTTCGCTTCGGAGTACCGCACAGCATCATCACAGACAATGGGACAAACTTCACATCAAAAGAGTTCAAGAGCTACTGTGAAAGTATGGGAATCAAACTGAAATTCACGTCTGTAGCACATCCAAAGACAAATGGACAAGTCAAGAAAGCCAATGGCTTAATATGCAACGGGATAAAAAAGAGGTTGTTAGCACCCCTGGAGAAAGCTAAACACGCCTGGCTAGACGAGCTACCCTCCGTGCTCTGGAGTCTTAGAACTACACCCAATGTGGCTACCCAAGAAACCCCCTTCTTTCTGGTCCACGGCGCAGAAGCCATGCTTCTAGTCGAAATCACACATGAAGCCCCAAGAATCGCGGCTTACGACGAGACAACTTCCACAGAAGCACTCCAGGACGATCTTGATGTGCTCGAAAAAGCAAGAGACGTAGAGCTCGCCAGAGCTATGCAATACCAGCAAAACCTATGAAACTACCATAGCAGTTGAGTTCGTCCATGATCTTTCGTGGTAGGAGATTTAGTCTTACGACTCAAGCAGGACGGTCATGGCAAATTAGAGTCCCCATGGGTGGGACCTTACATCGTAACTGAAGTAATACCAAGAGGATCTTATCGACTACAAGACAAGAAAACAGGGAAAGATGAGAGCAACCCGTGGAATGCAGAACAACTACGGCGGTTCTATGCATAGAAGGAGTATGGCGACAGGAGCTTTCGAGTTATGACCCTCTGAACCCAAAACATGAGGCCACATGTCGGGTTCTTTGGGTCAACTCAACAATATGTATAAGCATGTTTCTATTTTTCCACTTGGGGGCTCTGACCCTCGAGTCGTATGAAATAAAATAGACAATTATTGAGATCCCGTATCCATGATTATTCGAGAAATCTTACAAGGTTGTTCACAACCCGATATTCGACAAAAAGTAAGCACAATTCAAGGCAACTCGATGGTAAATCAAAAGCATACCTCAGAACATCGATTAGTTCCCATGGTCTATTAATAGATAAACAAGGTGGCACAAAATGAAGATCATCACGAGTACTTATTACATGAAACACGAAAGAACTAAAAACAAAATATTACATCGAAGGAGCATCTACTGAAAGTGTACTTCAGCCTCATACTCCTTCTGGCACTGAGTACCATCATAGATCTTCACATTGAACTTCGATGTACCGCAATGGTAATCAAAGATCATGAAAAACCATTGGTGGAGGTCGTGGTCTTCCGCAAACTGGGACCAGCCACCCCTAAAGTACATCTTGCCGTCTCCGTCTTACCACACCTCTACCTCGTAGGGAGTTCCTCCTATAGAGTGTTCGCAAAGAATTGCTTCACGAAGTTCCCGCCCATCCATGAAATTAGTAAATTTCAGCAGCACCCGTTGAATCTCGTAGCATTGAGCGCCAGCGATGCAGAAGAAGGAATAAATTTTGGGAGGAGGAGGAGAAGCATTATGCAGCGGAGCGCTAGGACCTGGTGCAGCAGCAGACACCTTGGGCTTGTTCTTACTCCCCACAGGGCGGCCAGGGCGCCATTTCATAGGCATGGATGATGAGGGCACCGTAGCGGGGTCTTTCGATTTATTTTTACTACCGCGAGGACAGTCGCGACCCCGCTTCTCCACCTGCGCACTGATGTTTAGGTGCGAACCACCAGCATCGGCCATGGAAGGCAAGCGCTTGGAGAGAAAACCCTAGATGAGATACGGGAGACGAAGACGATGTGGCAGAGGAAGATAGTAATGAACGAGTTAGGATTTTTCCCTAGCCAACGTGCTTTATTTATAAGTAAACTTTCATGGGCCTCAGCAAATTAAAGGTCCAAATACATCTACGGGCTTTTATATTTTGCCCTGAGCAGAAGATAAGGCAGCGATAGTATATCAAAGACAAGACACGTGTGTAGTTATAAGGAGAAAATTGCAATATGGATGAACAAGTGTAGAAGTATGTCAAGGAGCACAACGCACCTCGTCATGGACTCGGGGGCTCATATCATCAGAAAAGCAGGAAGAAAAATTAAGCACAATCATGCCAAAACTATCACAGGAGTAAATTTATTAGGCGGCTGTATTTTCAGCCTATACTCGAAAAATTTCGGCTATAGCCTCGGGGGCTACTCCCATCGGGAGCGCTGGCTGCGCACCCGATAAAAAGGCAGTTTCGAGAAAGAATTCGACAGAAAGAGAAGAAGAAAGACGAAAAAGAAGAAGAAGAAATTGGAGCCTATGATCGGCTACAAATACCTGTCCATAGCCTCGGGGGCTACTTACATCAGGAGCACTGGTTGTGCATCCAATGACAATGGACCAACTTGATGACAAATAAAATAGGCGCAATCGACTACCTTTTGTCGACAACGAACTTCGACTTTATTGTCGACAGAATAAAGATCGATTACTCCCATTGGGACTTATTTATGAGATTCATTCCAATAGCAAACAAGGCTGCAAAATATGATTCTCGAGTTGCGTCATCACGACAAAACTCTAATGCCATGATTGAAACATATCGTGAAGGTAAGACCCCAGGATCCATCCTGTGTGGCCTGGTATACACAGATGAATGCGCTCTGCTAGTAATTATCTGAAGGGAATATGCCCGAGAGGCAATAATAAAGTGGTTATTATCATATTCCATGTTTATGATAAATGTTTATTTCTCATGATAGAATTGTATTAATCGGAAACATTAATACTTGTGTGATTAATAAACTAAAAAGGTTCCTAGTAAAGCCTCTCTTTTATACTAGCTCGTTGATTAACTGATGATCAAGGTTTCCTGATCATGAACATTGGATGTTGTTAATAACGGGGTCATATCATTGGAAGAATGATGTGATGAACACTCACACCCATAGTATGAATAGCAAAACGATCAAGTCATCAAGTTCATTGCTATATCAAACTCATGCGAAGTAGTTCTAATCCTTAGACCATGAGATCATGTTAATCACTGATACCGGAAGGGTACTTTGATGATATCAAATGTCACACCGTAATAGGGTGATTATAAAGGTTGATTTGGGTACTCTGAAAGTATTAGTTGAGGCTCATGGATCAAGAGTGGGATTTGTCCATCCGGATGACGGAAAGATATTCTCTGGGACCTTCTCGGTGATATTGCATTAGAATCGCTTGCAAGCATGTGACTAGGTCACAGGAATGCATTATCACGGAACGAGTAAAGAGACTTATCGGGAACGAGATCGAACTAGGTATGGTTGATACCAAATGATCGGATCTCGGACAAGTAATAATATCGCGAGACAAAAGGAATTAACTATATTCGTTACTGGTTCACACGATCACTAGTTCATCGTTGAGTAAGTGGGAGTCATCATGGATTTCCAGATCCCGCTGTTGATTATTGATCGGAGAGGAGTCTCGATCATGTCCACGTTATTCACGAACCGTAGGGTGACACACTTAAGGTTCGCCGTCGTTTTTGAGTGGATACGATACTCCGATTGAATTACAGGACAACATAAGGGTTATTTCAGAAAAGCACCGAAAATGTTTCGGGATATCGAAATAACTCAAGGGTGTATTTGTTAATGTTTGTTAATTGAATGAATTAACAAATATTAAAGAAATAAAAATGTTTTATTAAATCAATAAGTGTGAATTTTAATTAGCATGAATGTCATGCATTAAAATGGGGGTTACCTCATGTTGATGAGGGGGTTACCACCATGAAGGGAATAAAGAGGGGTCATGAAGAGGAGGAGACCTCCTTGGCCGGCCACCCCTTGGGGGCTGCCCCTCCTCCTCTATATAAACCCCTCCCTCTCCTCCATGTCACACACTTCTTGATCCTCCCCTCCCTTGCATAGTTGCTGCCCACTTTCCGTCTTGGCTTAGCGAAGCTCTGCCGGAATTGTAGTTCGTAGTTCATACACTTGGAGAAGTGTGTGGAGGAGTGTCCGGCGGATCCCTTCTTCCGCTGCCCCGCTAGACCGAGGGCGTGGAGGAGTCGACGTCGAGCTGTACGTGTGACCGAGCACGGGGGCGCTGCCACTTGTGGCGCCGGGTACACGATCTTGTGATCGTCAAGTGAACCACGACGTCGACTACGTCAAGTGAACCACGATGTCGACTACGTCAAGTGAACAACTACGTCGACTACGTGCGTCTTCACCGACTCTCCATCGTCAACGTTTGTGCGGGAACGTAATCCCCGCTTACGGTCGTCGAGGGTTAGTCTCCGTTGCTACCACCTCGTAGAGTATCTTGGCTAGTTTTTTGTGTTCTTGCGTAGGAAATTTTTTTGTTTTCTATGCTACGAACTCATCAGTGGTATCAGAGCCATCTCTATGCGTAGTTGGTATGCACGGTTAGAACACATGTGGATGTGGGCGTTGATGATCATGTTATTGCAATTTTTTTGTATTTTGGATCATAGTGGCATAGTGGGATTGAAGCTGCCCGAGACTAACATTACGTGACCGCGTTCACGAGACTTGTCCCACACTTGACATGCTTCGGCATATGTGGCTTTGCGAGTGCACGTTTCTCCCACTATAGTTATGATCTATTTTACAAATAGTTGTTAATAATATTTTTATCACCGTTGTGGTTTCATGTTCGTAGGTAAGAACGGTTCTTCCTAGAAAAGCCCCAAACCACGTAAAATATGCAAGACAAATTAGAAACGTCTAACTTGTTTTTGCAGGGCATGTGATGTGATATGGTTAAATTGTTTATGTTACAAATTGTATGCAATGATCCTTTTTGTAAGTTATAAACAACCGGCAGGAGCCATATGGTTGTCTTTACATTTAAATGGCCTGCGTGCCGTATATATATATATCCAAGTGATATATTGTAATGGAGGAAGACAACCAAGGTGGCGCGCCATGGACCTTGGTGCTACGCCGGTGGAATGATGGAGATCATGCCATGACGCACAAGACGGAGATCGAGTGCATGAAGGACCATATCATATCACATTATATATGCATGTGATGTTTATCCTTTTATGCATCTTATTCTGCTTAGATTTGATCGCGCGGTAGCATTATAAGATGATCCCTCTCACATAAATATCAAGATAAAAATGTGTTCTTCCATAGCCTGCACCGTCAAGAAAGTTCGTCATTTCGAGACACCATGTGATGATCGGGTTTGACAGACTCTACGTTCACATACGACGGGTGTAAGATAGTTTTACACACGCGAGTGCTATGGTTCTACTTGGCGAGCCTAGCATGTACAGACATGGCCTCGGAACACGAACCGAAAGGTTAAGCATGAGTCATATGGTTGATATGATGAACATGGTGATGTTCGCCTTTGAAACTATGTCGTTGCACGTGATGATCGGTTACGGTATAGTGAATTTGGTTCGTGTAATCACTTAAGAAAACTAAGAGGGATGTTGTTTTTAAGTGGGAGTTCACTTAGTAATTTTGAATTATAGAACTCAATTTATCATGAACTAAATCAAAGTGAATTTGCATAGTTTGTTGTAGGCATTGGCATCCGTTTACTACCTTGCGATTGGCTATAATTGAGATAATAGAACTATAGAATTATGGATGTTAACTTTACGAACTGGTATCGTATTGTTTGAATGTCAATCTAAAGTTTAAAGTCCTATTGCAAACTTTTAGCAAACCTTGGTTACTCGATAAAATTTAATAAGTAGTATCAAATCAAGAGTAACAATTCCAGTGTTAGTATCTAAGTATCACACTTGCCTCCATGATCCTTGATATTCAAAAGTTGTTTTTAGTATCAAGGTTATCTAGGAGTTGAAAGAATTGTTTCATAAACTATCATGTGTGGAAGATATTGTGATATCTGAAACAATGTTTGGTTGCAAAGTGATGGAGTATAATTTAGTAAGACACATGTTCTCATATTGTATGAGAATTTGCGAAGATTAGAGACGCCAGGCGTCCAGATCTCCTAAAAGGTTTAGGAACTAATATTATACTCGCAATTCGTCCTCATGAGCTATAGTAGCTTGATCATGAAAGTTGTCATGATAGGATGAATGGAAGATGTAGGTAAAATGTTTACTACACTAAAAGATTACTAAAGAATGGAATTTGGAAGAACGCCAAATATGTGATTATGGTGATCTACTTCAAAGTGTGAGTCCAAGGGTATTAGTGTTTGACTAATCATGCCTTGAACTATGTGCCATGTGAATGGCGCCACTATTGATGTTGATAGATTCTTCTAGAAGGAAAAGAATTGCTAAAAGAGAATCCAAAATTTATTCTGGCAGAAAAGAAAAGACTGGAAATGTCCAGCTCAGGTATATAGAAGATATACATGTTATGGGTGTATTCATTGCTTGTTAAAACAATGTGGTTCTTGGGTATTTGATACTAAATTGGTTGGTATGAACTGTCATACAGAACAACACAATACAAGAACTACAATGGCCTAATTAACTAGCAAATGAATATGGGATGATTCCCATCGAAAACAAATAAAGTGTTATTGTGTTTCGTTGGAATTAAACCTAGCCTTCAAGATTTGTTTGAATAATTGTTATTTTGTTTTGGTATTATGAGAACAATGGTTGTTCAAATTATTAACGCATTCATAAAATATGGATGAATGCTTATCTTGTTGGAGAAATCACGTCCATAACACTGATGCTAAAAGTGTCTCAAGACAAATGATTAGAAGATCACTTGTGAGTGACACCACCGTTTAAATCATATTGGAAAGTAAACATGAAGAAACTCCATGTTGATGGGATTTTGGAGTCTTTTGATTTTGAATCAATTGACGCTTGTGAAAATTTCCTAGAGATGATTAAAAACTCCGTTTGTAGGCCAAAGAAGAACGGACGACTAACTTATTGGATATTGTACATGTTGATGTATATAGTCCATTATGTGTAGCCATGTGTGGTGAATTCTTGAACTTTATTTACTTTAACCGATGATTTGAGTAGATATATGTGTATATTTACTTGATAAGGAAGAAGCATGAAATATTTGAATATTGTTCAAAGTATTTCTAGATGAAGTTGAAAATCATTGTAACAAGAGAATAAAGAATTTATGATTTGATCATAAAGGAATATATTTGAGTTACAAGTTTAGCAAACACCTAAAAGTTGAGGAATCGTTCCATAGACTTGTATTTCTCGAAACACCATAGGAGTATGGAGTGTTCGAGAGATAAAATCAAACTTTGTTTGACATCGTTGGATCAAAGGTGTCGTCTATAAAACTGCCATTATATTTTAAGGATAAAGCTTTAGAGACTACCGCTTTTACACTGAAAAGAGCGCCATCATGATCCGTTAAAATGACACCATATGAGATATGGCATGGGATAAAACCCAAGTTGTCTTTTCTAAAATTTTGGTATGCTAGGCATATGTAAAATGTTTACAACCAAAGTCGGATAAATGCGTCTTTGTAGGTTATCCCAAAGTGACTGTTGGGTATTCCTCTAGAACACTGAAGACAAAAGTGTTTGTCGCTGAAAAACGTCAAGTTTCTTGAGAAGGAATTTTTCGCAAAAAGTCAAGTGGGAGGACAATATAACTTTGATTAGGTTGTTGAACCTAAGCTATATGTGCTGAGTAGCGCAGCGCTGGGAAGTGTCCCAGAGGCGGCCACAATGCGCATGGCTGTCGTACCTCAAAGGTTGTGGTCACATAGATCAAAGTTCCTATTGAACCGCGTGAGTCGGGTAACAATCAAATAGTTAGATTTGAGAATGAATCATTATTGTTTGACAATGATGAACCGACTGCATGCAAAGAAGCAATGATGGGCCCTGACTCCGTCAAATGGCTAGAAGCCATAAAATCCATGATAGTTCCATACACGAGAAACCAAGTTTATGAACTTGGAAGACCCTCAAAAGGCATGAAGCCTAATGAACGTATTTGGATCTATAAAGACAGACATGGATGTTTAACATCTTTGAAATAGTCGACACATCGTTAAAAGAGTTTACGATTGTGTTCAGTGAGTTGACTATGACAAGATTTGATCTTTCATAGCGATATTTTGTCTGGAAGGATTACTGTAGCAACCACTACATATGCCAAGTTTGGTATATGGTAGTTGAACAAACAAGACAACATTCTTCTAATAGAATGGTTACCTAGGACATGTACATGACATGGTCCAATGGGTTTTGTAAATTCAAAGGATGCTAAAAGGCATGCAAACTTCAATGGTTGAAGTAAGCATCGCGGAGTTGGAATATTCACCGTGATGAAATAATTAAAAGGTTTAGTTTCATCAGATACGATGAATATGCTTGCATTTGCAAGAAATTAAGTGGGAGCGCTGAGACATATTTTCAGTACATTATGTAGAAGACATATTGTTAATTGGAAATGATGTATCTTTTATTGGCATAGGTTAAGAATTTCATTAAAATTAGATTTCAATGAAAGACTTAGGCAAAACGAAAATATTGGGTCTCGATGTCTATGTAGATAGATCGAGGTGCCAATATGGTTATGCCAACATACATAGATGAAATATTGAATGAAGTTCAATATGGAAACGATGAGAAAAGTTCTTGTCGCATGGAAGAGGTTGAAACAAGATACGGGTGTTTTTGACACTTGATGAGTGAAGCCACATGAATGATTTGATCGATCATGTATACCATGATATGTACATATCCAGATATGTCCTATGCTCTAAATGTTATGAGCATATACCAGAGTGATAAAAGTCATAAGATGATCACTGGACAATAGTAGAGATATCCTTATGTGCTTTGGAAGGACTAAGGATATATATTATGTATGACAAAGTGACACATAATTCATTGTAAAGTGTTACATTGATACTAAGTTTGTCACAAGATACAAATTAAGTTTATCTCAATTTTAGCTATACGTTAGGTGGCACAATGTAATGGAAGGAAGTTCCATGATGGATTTGGATGAGTTCCAAAGTTAAGACATTCTGATGGATTCTACAACAAAGGTTGAGTATATGGCTGCTTTAGAAGTAGCAAAAGAGGGCATTTGTGTCAAGAAGTTTGTTATCAAACTAGGTGTAGTTCCAAGCTGGCTATTACTGTGAAGATCTATTGTGCGACAATAGTGACAACATGATTTTAGCTAAAGGAACTAAGGTCTCACCTAAGGACCAAATTTATACCCAACTGTCTCATTTGAGAATGAGTGATGCGTAGAGACGCAAAGACATGCAAATACACACAGAACTGAAAGTGTCAGATCTGGAGATCAGATTAACCACTGCAATGCGTACGGATAACACGTGAAAGCCATAAGTGTTATATACGCAAGTATCAACTAGATTATTGACTCTAGTGCAAGTGGGAGACTGAAGGGAATATGCCCGAGAGGCAATAATAAAGTGGTTATTATCATATTCCATGTTTATGATAAATGTTTATTTCTCATGCTAGAATTGTATTAATCGGAAACATTAATACTTGTGTGATTAATAAACTAAAAAGGTTCCTAGTAAAGCCTCTCTTTTATACTAGCTCGTTGATTAACTGATGATCAAGGTTTCCTGATCATGAAAATTGGATGTTGTTAATAACGGGGTCATATCATTGGAAGAATGATGTGATGAACACTCACACCCATAGTATGAATAGCAAAACGATCAAGTCATCAAGTTCATTGCTATATCAAACTCATGCGAAGTAGTTCTAATCCTTAGACCATGAGATCATGTTAATCACTGATACCGGAAGGGTACTTTGATGATATCAAACGTCACACCGTAATAGGGTGATTATAAAGGTTGATTTGGGTACTCTGAAAGTATTTGTTGAGGCTCATGGATCAAGAGTGGGATTTGTCCATCCGGATGACGGAAAGATATTCTCCGGGCCCTTCTCGGTGATATTGCATTAGAATCGCTTGCAAGCATGTGACTAGGTCACAGGAATGCATTATCACGGAACGAGTAAAGAGACTTGTCGGGAACGAGATCAAACTAGGTATGGTTGATACCAAATGATCGGATCTCGGACAAGTAATAATATCGCGAGACAAAAGGAATTAACTATATTCGTTACTGGTTCACACGATCACTAGTTCATCGTTGAGTAAGTGGGAGTCATCATGGATTTCCAGATCCCGCTGTTGATTATTGATCGGAGAGGAGTCTCGATCATGTCCACGTTATTCATGAACCGTAGGGTGACACACTTAAGGTTCGCCGTCGTTTTTGAGTGGATACGATACTCCGATTGAATTACAGGACAGCATAAGGGTTATTTCAGAAAAGCACCGAAACTGTTTCGGGATATCGAAATAACTCAAGGGTGTATTTGTTAATGTTTGTTAATTGAATGAATTAACAAATATTAAAGAAATAAAAATGTTTTATTAAATCAATAAGTGTGAATTTTAATTAGCATGAATGTCATGCATTAAAATGGGGGTTACGTCATGTTGATGAGGGGGTTACCACCATGAAGGGAATGAAGAGGGGTCATGAAGAGGAGGAGACCTCCTTGGCCGGCCACCCCTTGGGGGCTGCCCCTCCTCCTCTATATAAACCCCTCCCTCTCCTCCATGTCACACACTTCTTGATCCTCCCCTCCCTTGCATAGTTGCTGCCCACTTTCCGTCTTGGCTTAGCAAAGCTCTGCCGGAATTGTAGTTCGTAGTTCATACACTTGGAGAAGTGTGTGGAGGAGTGTCCGGCGGATCCCTTCTTCCGCTGCCCCACTGGACCGAGGGCGTGGAGGAGTCGACGTCGAGCTGTACGTGTGACCGAGCACGGGGGCGCTGCCACTTGTGGCGCCGGGTACACGATGTTGTGATCGTCAAGTGAACCACGACGTCGACTACGTCAAGTGAACCACGACGTCGACTATGTCAAGTGAACAACTACGTCGACTACGTGCGTCTTCACCGACTCTCCATCGTCAACGTTTGTGCGGGAACGTAATCCCCGCTTACGGTCGTCGAGGGTTAGTCTCCGTTGCTACCACCTCGTAGAGTATCTTGGCTAGTTTTTTGTGTTCTTGCGTAGGAAAACTTTTTGTTTTCTATGCTACGAACCCATCATTATCCGTGTCTACGACGCGAAGAAAATCCTGGTGAACGCACTGGGAACCCTGGGAACCACTGGGACTCGTTCTTTGTAAGTCCTAAATGCGGCAAAAGAATGTATTTGACCAGTTTCTGAATTCAAGTCCAAGGGGATTGAATTTGAAGTAGGTGACAAGTATCTGCTCCGGCAGTTAACTGGCCTCTTGATCCGTCAGAGTTGTCAGGATTTTTCATCAAAACCCCTTGCAAGATAATATAATGAAAAATGTTTATTTTTCAATATAGGAAGAAGTCGAAAAGATTGATCAAGTCGAAGATATGAAGATTTGAGATTCAACCCGAATCTACAATTCTAGTAGAATCTCGGGGGCTACTGACAAGGGTATAGATAATAGAGCCCGTTACTTGAGTACCCCTGAAGCCCGTTTAGCTAGGCCCAAGTGTAATCCTAGTCGAAATACGAGTTCATGTTGTATATTGATGTTGTAATACGTATCGGAACCCTCCCGTACCTTGAGACCTGGCCACCTATATATAGGGGCCAAGAGAGGACGGTGAGGGACAGATTAAAAGCAAGTCAAGTTCACGACCACGTTTACTTTCGATACACACCTTGTTTGACTGATTTACCTTCGAGTTCATCCGACGCCCTACTCCCCCGATCCTAAGTCCTTCATATTGGACATTTGTCGAGTTGACCCTCGTCACCAAGTGTGCAATATTTTAAATACAGTAAAAGCTTGAAAAGTAATTAAAATGCTTAAAGAGTAAGGGAGGAGATGAGAGGAATATATATTTACCTTTTATATATAGCCATCTCTTTTATTTTAGTAGTAAAATAATTTTTGGTTTTGTCTAACGCCCATGCTAACTAAGGTCTCCTAAGGTCAGGATGGCTCTGATACCAACTTTGTGGGGACCCCGGCTTACCACCAGGGATACCCATTATGCATACAATTCACGATCCTAGGAAGACCATCGTGAATCCACATAACAGAGTTGGCATTACAAAGTACATCATCCATTACATAACAAGTTCAAATAGTCTTACATTGGCCACTTGGCCGAATTCAAATGCCACGCAGGGCAAGTTCAACTAGCATAGTAGTGGATACAAGGGTAGCGTTGGTGACCCGTGTCGTGCCTCTACCCTATAGGTGACTGACCGGGAGACGGTTCCTAGTTCGCACCAGTGTCATCGAACTCCTCACCATCATCATCATAATCTTCTTCATAATCTGACCAAGTTAATAGCCAGGGACAAAGCCGTGAGTACATTTTGGAATTGTACTCACAAACCATCTAAGAGGAAAGTGTTTGATATGTAGTTTGGCTGTAGGAAGGAGAGGCTCTATTCTAGTTTGCTCTATACTACCATATTTTTCTCTTGTCGATATAGCATGTCCCACGACATCTCTATATCTTTGTTGAAAAACATTTTTGAAATCAGATTTTTGTAAACTCTCTAGGGAAGGGGGAACTCATTTATTTTTCACAAGAAACCATGGTCAATCACACATGACCATCTCCATGTACTCCGATTTTTCTCGTGCCACGGCAGTACCCTCCAAGTACTCCGTCCGACAGCCTTCTCCATTTTCCAATTTTTTTTATAAAAACCAAAACTGACATTAGGCTAGTTCCAGCTAGCTCAACTATCCATGACGAAGGACTCCGCTATTCGAATAGATTTACACTCCGCAGAGGTTGTACACTTTACCCACAAGATTCGATAAATCCGTCGGGATACCACCACGGACCATCATACACAAGTATGTGGGGTTCGGATAATCGAACAAAGTCTTCCAACTATCTACCTTAGTACGGGTGCCTGCCCTGTGGAGTCTACCTCCCCGGCACGCCCCGGTAGTACCTCCTTCAGAGCGTAACTCCGGCGCCACGGCAGGAGAACCCAAGTGTCTTCCGGCGGCTCAGGATATGCCGTTGTACTGTGTTGCCCCATGCTCGGGGTCAACCAGGATTCCGGGGTAGCGTGTACCAAGTTCCAAGGTACCACTAACCCTTATATAGTATGATACTCCCCGCACTAAAGCAAATAAACTTCGGGCTAAGCCCCATCCCATACCGGGGTAATGTGGCTGCACAGGTTAATTGATCCGGGGTAGACCCTAGTGATCACCAATGTCATTTGTAAAACCACCAACTCCTTTTTCCTCCATTCCAACTCCTCTTTGACCAAAAACCATTTGTGAAAACATTTTAGTGGAGTAAACACTACTCTAGGGTTTTCGAAAACATTTTCAAAATTTCCTTTGAGTGTTCCCATCCTAGAGTTTTTGGCTCCACTACAAGTTTTCCAAAGGCTTGGATGCTAACCATCAAGCCACTACTGCAGGGGTGTTGGATATGTGTCAAATGGTGTCATCCCTAAGGATGATAGTAATTTGATTTGTGGAGCTAAGCCATCAATAATTGCTACAAGGACTATAGCAATATATAAAAAAACATGCATTTTCATAAACCTTTAAGAAACATGCAAAGTAAGTGAATAGGATCATATATGCATCAAGAATAGAGGGCTTGCCTTGGTTGGCTTGTCCCTGGTCCTCTTCCTCCTGGTACTCCTCCTCGGTGCACTCGGTGTTGTTCGATTCTATCACCGGTAAGAAAATAACAAGCAATAAGCAAACACTCATACACAAGGCACATGCATCAATACAAACATATAAAGCAACCAAAGAGTATCAGAAACAAACAATTTTAGATTATGAAAAAAAAATATAAGATTTTTAATAGCATACTTAACCTAGTAAAGCTATGGTATTTTGTTATAGCAAGGAAACACCAATTCACTCCATACAAGTATGCAGGTGCCTAACATGGTAAAAAATCACAATCAGAATACCAACAGATAGATAGCAAGTTTTTGAATCCAAAAAAGTTGGATTCACTCCAAAATACCTTGTGGTTAATTTTCTATGAATTTTATAATAACAACAATGAATAGAACACATAAATAATTCCCAGATATTCTCTGCACATCAGAAAAATGCACCAGAGAATGTTCTGGAAAGCTATTACAACGCATGACACATAGAACTTGGATTCATGCTAAAATTCATATTCTATTTCAAATGAGAAAATAAATAAGTCTTTATAAACTAATGGCCAAATTAATTACTACTGTACATCTACAGCTCCTATACTATCAAACTCAGTGGGACAGGCAAATTAACACATCATAGCATCTATGAAAAGTGGAAATACTCATTTTCAATGCATAGAACTTCATATTTGCATTTTTGAATAAAAGAGGCTAGATCTAGACAACTAATTCCACAAATATTATATAGGGACCTAGAAATCATGCATTTGGTACTACTGGAAAGGTATGATCACAAGGAACCTCTAGAAATTTGAATCACTCAAATTGGATGTTCAGAGAATATTTTGTGAATTTCTAAAGTTAGCAGTAACAATCAAAATAACAGAATAGATTCTAAAAAAAGAAATAGGTCGGGGCCAGCGGGCCCAGCGAATCCAAGCTGGGCCGGCCCACATATGGCGCGCGGGAGCACTGATTCAAAGGGCTGACTGGCTGGCCAGGCCAGTCAGCGTCTCCACGGGGCCGAAGGGGTACTGGCCGGCTTTGGCCGTCTGATTAAGTGAAGATCGACGGCTCACGGCCGTTGTCTTCACGCGGCGGGGCTAGGGTTCCCAAACCCTAATGCAGACAGAGAAGATGGCGGGGCTCACCTAGGGCTCGCTAGTGACGGTTTCAGAGAGTTGGATCGATTGCGGAAGGTCTGGGATGCCTGACGAGGGTGCTGAGAGCATGAATGGTGGGGTCTGGCGTTCCCTAGCTCGACGGTGTCCTGGGCAGGAGCTCCGGCGAGGTCGATGATGGCGACGCCCACTGATGGATCTAGACAGAGAGAAGGGTAGGGTTAGATAGAGGAAAACTAGGGGAAGCTAGGGGTGAAAGAAAAGGAGAAGATGGGCGGCGGTAACGAGGTCAACCTCCACCTCTTCTTCCCATGTCTAAGAAGGAAACGAGCTTCTCCCCGGCGAGGGAGAGCTCAGGTGGTTGGCTGCAGCTCTGGGGTGGAAATGCGGTGCTCTGGGAGGAGAATGAGTGAAAGAATGAGACGATAGGGAGAGGTGTTGGCATATAACAGGGGCGAGTCTTCCCCGAGAAGTTTCAGTGGGGGAGTGGTGTCCATGGGCGCGGATTGGCTGGGGTCGGCGGTGGCGCTGCGGTGCAGGGTCGGGAAGTGCACGTCGCGTCCATTTTGGAGGCTAGCTGCTGGCTAGAAATGACGAGACAGACTCGGTGATCTATCTAGTCACGCCGAGGAGCAGGTGTTTGATGGCTAGGGCAGTGGTCTAACGGGCGGGAGAGGGGTCTGGGCTGCGCTAGCGGGGTTCTGGGTGCTTGCTCTGCTCGCGTGCGTGAATGAGAGAGACGCGGGATGAGCGTGGAGTCAAGCCCGGCATCATGTCCACTCCGACATGGACAGAGCGGGTTGGGGGTCGTTTGGTGGTGGTGGTGCATGAGAGGGAGAGCTGGCTTGCCTGGGGAACATGCGGGATGCAGAGGGCCAGCTGCGCGCGCATGCTTGGTCGGAGAGGCAGAGAGGGAGCATGGGACTCGAGGTGGTCTGCCTCGGGGGCTGCCAGAGCGAGGGCAAAGAGAGGGGCTAGGGTATACCCATGGGGCTGCCAGGTGAGTTTGAGGGGTTACTGGGATGCGGGTACTCGCGCAGGGAGTGGCCAGAGGGAAAGAGAGGGCTGGGGGAAATCTTTGGCAAGATCATGCCATTAAGTGGCATTTGGCCATCTCCCTCTCTCTCATTTCCTCTCTTGTTTTCTAAGCCAAGGCTAGGGTGGGTTTAGGAGAGGGGTGGTGGACCAGATGGTGAGAGATAAGAGAGGGTGGAGGGGTCTAGGGTCTTTGAATGCAACTACATACACACACATGTGTATGCACACAATGCACAAACATGCTAAATAAACATGAGTGAGGAGTGAGTTGGTAGGGTGGTGGTGCAAGATTGAAATTTGAAGGTTCAACTTCAAATCTCAGTCTTGGAGAGGCTATTTGAATTTCTAGGAAAACACACACACACAAGTGCATATGCATGCATGATCAAAAGAAAAGAAAAGGAAAAACAATGTGGTGAAGTAGTCACAAATTTTATTCAATCCACACACACTCACACAATCAAGCACACATGCGCACATGATGGTGAGTCGATGGCGACCGGTGAAGGAGCCGGCGAGCCCGTAGATCCAGATCCCGTTGTCCCCACGGTCGACGCCAATTGACGATGTTTGACCCCGGCAATGTCCATGCTTGAGGACTTCGATTCATGAGAGGAGAGGAATCTGGAGAACTCGACGGCGGTCAAACTAAGACAAGGGTACACGAGAGTTTACCCAGGTTCGGCCCCCGAAGGGGAAAGACCTACGCTGCTTGTCTGACTTTGTATTGATGCGGTGTTACAGCAAGGTGTTTACAACAGAGGCATTGTAACACCCCGACCACCCCGTGACCTAGGCCTGTTACGCTTGCAGCTCTCTAGGATTTCTAGACTGGCCCCACAGATCAACACTAGTCTTTTCTGCGCACTTTCTCCTCACTCATGCGCACCTAGGATCAACTTCCCGGTTGGTCACCCATCCTCAGATCGCTCTAGGCCAAGCATGCTTAACCTAGAGTTCTTTTCGGATGAGCTTCCGTAAAAGAAGGTATACCTTGTTGATATGAGTATCCTATCAATCCTATTAAGCTCTGGCCAGGATGTCACACACTCACCCCCTTAGAAGACCGACGTCCTCGTCGGTCAACCCCAGTCTAGGAACTTCCCCTCTTAGACACGTCCATGCGTCCAGTGTCGACCCATGTGCCACGACGGGCCACACACTACTAGAAAAAAGCTTACCCGCAGTGCACCTAATATGGCTACCCGTAGCGCATATGCCATGTGCTGCGGGTAGCACGCCACTAGTAAAAAAATACTCGTAGCACATGTGTGGTGCGCTACGGGTAATATGCTTACCCGTAGCGCATGTGTCTGGTGCGCTACGGGTATGCATATTACCCGTAGCGCACCAGGCACATGCGCTACGGGTAATATGCATACCCGTAGCGCACCAGACACATGCGCTACGGGTAATTTTTTTTGATTTTCGAAAATACTCTATTTCTGCTGCCAAATTACAGTTTTTATACATAATATAGTACAGTATAGAGAATATAACAGGTATACAGGATAATGCAATATAAATAGCATAAAACATGCATAGCATATGAATCACATTGTTTCGAAATGAAACAATCACATTCGTAGTCTAAGACACCGACACCGACCAAGTATGCAAGTTCATCATCACATCTTACATGAATGAGATAGTCTCCTACACTATGATGAAGTACACTACAACCGCAATCACCGCGGTGAGCAAGACGGCGGTGGTGACGCTGAAGATCGTCCTCCTCTCCTCTCGCAGGTGGTTCCTCCACCCAGCTTCCGCCTCTGCCATGGTCTTGTACCCTTTGTAGCTATTGCCCTTGAACATGTTGACTTGCTTCAAGAATCTTCCCAGTGGACGTAAACTCCAGGAACCCTACCCTTGTACACCACGTATGACATCTCTACCTTTAAGACACAAATAAGGTCAGAGAACGGAAAGCAATAGTTCATTACATAATTAAATGATACAATTAACATCACATGACATAATTAACATCAGTATGATCGATGAAGTACACCACAAATAAGTTCATTACATGACATGACAAATAGCAACGAGCCAACGATCACAACTAAGTTCAACGATTATCTACCAAACTTGTCATGCTAGGCAAGTTAGGATGTACTTATTAAGTTTACAACTAGTGAATCAACATTTCGGCTTGCCAACATCAGGAACAAAGCGGATGCCGCCTCCCGCTAGGAAGCACAGCCTGTCGTCGCCCTGAAGAAGCAGCCTCTTATCTATTTTAGCATTTGACGGCTTCATAGCGGCAGTGTAGAACATCCCTCCTTTTCTGATGACATCTTGAAAGATGATCGTCGCAAACTGCTCCTGGATGCGATAGAACTCTGCTCTTAGTTGATTATCTTGGATCATCGCCAAGTGTTCGGCCCAGGATTTAAGTGAATTTGGTAGCGTCAAGTTATGGTGGTCGCGTACGTACGCCCGCATCTGATATAAGGCATAGTAGGCCTCCTTCTGGCTGCCCTCAGGCTGCTTAACATAGGGGAACGCTGTTATATGGCCGAACGTGTGCATGCCTTGCTTGAGGGGCCGTTTAGTCTTCAATAAGCCTCCCAGACGGGCATACTTGGTAAGAGCTTCATCCAAAACTGCCTTGATAGTCGTGTAGTTTTTCTTTCTTGCACTGCCTGAGTCCAAATACACGAATTGCGCATTTTTCACCAAGATGTTGATGAGCGTGCAGTATTCATCGCTGCGCAAAACAATTCAAACAGAATGTTGGCAAAGAACGAGATGGGTAAATACCCGTAGCGCACCACATATACGGGTGCGCTACGGGTAGCTATACTACCTATAGACGTTTTCCTAGTAGTGACACGTCCGCGCACCTGACCCGCACACGCCCGTGTAACCGCAAGGGTCGGCTCTGATACCAAATGTAACACCCCGACCACCCCGTGGATGGTCCTGTTACCCCTGGCAGCTTTCTAGGATCCGGGAACAACTTCCCGGTCAGTCACCCATCCTCAAATCGCTCCAGGCCAAGCACGCTTAACCCAGAGTTCTTTTCAGATGAGCTTCCAGAAAAGAAGGTATACCTTGTTGATATGAGTATCCTATCAATCCTATTAAGCCCTGGCCGGGATGTCACAGGCGTAGATTGGATCAAGTCGGAGGCGGAGAGCTCTCGAGATTACGAGCGCTCGGGTGGAGCCGAAATGGTGTTCAGAGAGAAACAATGTTGGAGGTTGATACCTCTCAAACGTATCTATAATTTTTGATGCTCCATGCTTGTTTTTACACCATTTGCTTTATGTTTTGTTACACTTCATGGCATTTTTATGCATTTTCCAGAACTAACCTATTAACGAGATGCCACAGTGCCAGTTCCCTGTTTTCTGCTGTTTTTGTGTTTCAGAAAAGTTACACAGGAAATATTCTCGGAATTGGATGAAACAAAAGCCAAACCTCCTAAAATTTACCGAAGCTTCCAGAAGACCGAAGAGGAGATGGAGGGGGGCCACAGGCTAGCCACACCCTAAGGTGGCGTGGCCAGCCCATGGCCCGCACCCCCTATGGGTGAGGCCGCCTGGCCCACCTCCTGACGCCGCCCATCCGCCTATATATTCCTCCCGATGGGAAAAACCTAAAGACCCGATCAATTTTCTAGAAACACATCGCGATCCGCTGTCGTCATCGACCCGAGATCGGGAGGGTCCAGAAGCTCTTCCCGACAGACTGCCGGAGAGGGGAATCGCCACTAGAGGTCTTCTTCATCGCCATGCTTGCCTTCGGCGCGATGAGTGAGTAGTCTACCTTGGACTATGGGTCCATAGCAGTAGCTAGATGGTTGTCTTCTCCACCATGTGCTTCATGTTTAGATCTTGTGAGCTGCCCTACATGATCAAGATCATCCTTATGTAATTCTACATGTTGTGTTTGTTGGGATCCGATGAATATTGGTGTTATGATTAAGTTGATGTTCTGAATTTTATCTTATGTTATCTTTATATTGTTTATGATCTTGCATGCTCTCCGTTGTGAGTAGCTATCTTGGCCAAGTAGATACTAGTGACTCCAAGAGGGGGTATTTATGCTCGATAGTTGGGTTCATGCCTCTATTTAATCTGGGGGAGTGACAGAAACCTCTAAGGTTGTAGATGTGCTGTTTCCACTTGGAAGAAAACAACATTCTTGTGTCTAAGGACATTCGCTTTATTTACATTACACACTTTGCTTAATGCAGTTATCTGTTGTTCGCAACTTAATACTCAAGGGGTCCTCGGATGATTCCCCGCGAGTGGATTATTAGTCATAGATGCAGTTGGATGGCGGTCTATGTATCTTGTTGTAATGCCCAGAGTAAATCTCATAGTGATCCTCTTGACATATGCACGTTATCTTTATTCTATCAATTGCCCAACTGTAATTTGTTTACCCAGCATGTCATTATTTATCTTATGGAGAGACACCACTAGTGAACTGTGGACCCCGGTCCAATTTCCTTTATATTGCTATTACCGTTTACTTTTACTCGCACTGTTTACTTTCTCGCATACTACTATTGCTTTCCACTCGATACGCTCATTCCTTTGTTTACATCAAACCGGTGAGATTGACAACCTCATCGTAAGTTGGGAGCAAAGTATTTGTTTGTGTTGTGTGCAGGTTTCACGTTGCTGGTGGTGCAAAGCAAAGCACTGGACGAGGCGCCCTATAAATTGTCCGGATCTATCGCGAAGCTAGCAGGCATCACCTTCTGAAGTTTGGCTTTTTCCTACTGGTTCGATAAACCTCAGTTTCTTACTGAGAGAAGACTTGCTACTGTGCTCATCATACCTTCCTCTTGGGGTTCCCAACTGGGTGGTTATCTGCCCGCATCAAGCACTTTTTCTGGCACCGTTGCCGGGAAAAAAGAAGATTTCTGCAAGGGGAGTCTCACACGCACAATCTTTACTTTATTTTAGTTTTGCTTTACTTTATTTTTGCTTGCATCATTTTATCAAAAACACACAAAAATTAGTTTCCTTTATAGTTGTTATTTCTTTACTTTTAGCTCATTATGTTGTTCCCTAAGTACGTTTTGGAGGACCTCTCAGTAGGTAGTGGTTCTATTATTGGGAAAAGTAACATCGAGGAGTTCTTTAATCATATTAGTATGCATAAAGATGTTGAGGATAAGTCTTTAGCCGAACTTGCTCCTAGTTATGAAGTTGCTTCTGCTTATTTAGTTCACATGTTGCAAGCTAGGTTTGCTAGCCTTAATCCTTTTATGCAACACATGTTTCTTAAGCTTCATGATATTGAAGACTCCGAAAAGAAAGATTTTATCTTGGAGACTTTGCGTAGAGAATTTAGAGATGTTGCTATTGAAGCTAGGAAAGTTTTTAAGCGTTTTAATAAGCTTGGCTCGCGTGTAGAGGTTGTTGGTACAAACAATGAAGAAACCCAAGTACCAATACCTAGCAAACTCTTGGGATTGCATGCAGCTTTTGAAACTAATTTTGATTGGATCTGTCCTGAAAATCTTTTTAGTGAATTGAGTGAACCAAAGCGTGATCACAAGGGGTCTTCAAAAACTTATGTGGATGCAATACAATGTCTTATTGAAAAGACTTCTGCAATTGATCTTAATGCTTCACTTGATATTACTTGATTTGCACATTTCTGCGCCTAGCTCAAAGGCGTTAAAGAAAAGCACTCTTGGGAGATAACCCAATGTTTTACTTTTAGTTTTTTTTCTTTTATTTGAGTCTTGGAAGTTATTACTACTGTAATGACCTCTCCTTATCATTTTTATTTCATTTTTGTGCCAAGAGAAACCTCTAATTTGAGTGAGGTAAGATTTGGGGAAGTTGTTGTCCTGAAACAGATTTCGGTCCTGCACCGTAAAAATTCGTGAAAATTCTCAGAATATCTTTTTGACCTCCGATTTCTTATGCATATGCCCCAGGTTATTTCCAAACTTTCATTAGTTTTACACTTTTTGATTTGAGCAACAGAAAACCCTCGAAAAAATCGATCTTTGTCAGCTGTTCTGTTTTGGCAGATTTCTGCCACTATTTGTATTTGCCTCTCGATCACTTTCTTTTTGAGTTCTTTAGATCACGGAACTTTGGGGTAAGTTGCTACAGTAGTATATGCTTTATATGTGGTGTTTTTTAGTTGAAACCTGAGCCAAAAAGGGTTGATTCATTGTTATGCTTACACTAATGTTGCTAATAGAATTGTGTTGAGTTTTGTATGAAGGAAGTTTTCAAGTGTAGGGATTGGAGAATGATGAGATGAGGTGAAGAATGGTCAAAAGCTCAAGCTTGGGGATGCCCAGGCACCCCAAGAAATATCCAAGAGTTACAAGCATCAAAGCTTGGGGATGCCCCCGAGGCACCCCTTCTTCATCGGCAAAAATCGGGTCACCTTTCAAGACACTATATTTTTATTGCTTCATGCACTATGCATTTTTCTTGGAGTGTTTTTACTTTTGCTTTTAGTTTTATTTTGTTTTATTTGCTGAAATAAATGGTTGGACCCCAACAAATTTCTTTTGGAGAAGATGTACTCATTTTCATTTGCCAAGAACACTCCATTTTTCACTCCTATCGTTCAACGAGTGTTCTCTTTTTCAACTACTGTGTTTAGCTTTCGTTTTTCGCCTTGATTTTTGTTCAGATCTTGTTTTATCTTTGCATCAAGGTGTATTTTGACCTCTGGTCCATGTTGGTATTCATCAAAAGAGTTGTTTTAAAAAGGTTCGAATGGTGTTGGAAAAGAGAAAGTTTCATGCAAAAAAGTGGTACAAAAAGGAGCTTGTTTAGACTGTGGCTTAGGCTTTTGTATGTCATGCTTGATATCGCTTTGATAGTATGCTTAGTGATTTTTGATGTAGCATGACTTGTCTCAAATGACTGAGATTGCTTAATGAGCCTTTGAAAAATCATGCGTTGTTTTTATTATGTGGAAGCATTTATTTGGTTTTCTCCTTTGATGCTTTAATTGGGTTGACTTGGCGCATGCTTACACATGTTGACTACAAAAATAAGTCACCTATAGCCTCTATGATCATTTGGTTTTTGACTTGTGATGCCACTTTATGCTTCTTTCAATGATGTTTTGTCGCTATGCATGATTATGGCCGTTATTGCTCTCTTAGTTGGTCGCTCCCAGTCTTTTGCTAGCCCTCATTTTGTACTGAGTATGAGCTCTACTCGTGCATCCAACTCCCAAAAACCAAGTTATTCCAATGTGTCCACCATACATACCTATTAGCAATTTGCTATTCCAAAGTACATTCGACTTGCTTTTATCTATCCTTCAAATTAAACTCTTTTTGGTGTTATGTGAAAATTAGTCAGTAAAGCTCTCACGAACCTAATGGCACACTTTACTTTTCTCACTTTTAAAATTTTGGCATTGTGGCTCTCTTATGTTGAGTTGTTATGCTTGCAAGTTGTAAGTTGGAAATTAGCCAAACCATGCCGTCATGGGGTAAGCTTTCAACATTGCACTTCTCTTATTTGAGTTGATATCGTGATCTTCTGTTTATGGATACTCGCGATGTGAAACAAGTTGGGAATCTTGCGGGATCATAGAGTTTTTATATGTGTTAGAGAAAAGCCTGGGCCACTAATCTAAGCCATGCATAATTCATGGTGGAAATTTACAGCATGCCCATAGTGAACATTCGACGACGCATCTCAAAATAAAAAGCTATACCAATGGTAAATAAAAGAGATGCCAAGGTGTTCATTGTCTGTTTGTCCTGTCATTTTGATGTGGGCTTATTCCATGTCATCGGGCATGGAGGTACCCCATTGGTGGTTCTTGATGATACGCATATATTTACAATGACAAGAGCTTGCTTGGGACCCTAAGTCGAGTAGCATGAGGTTTGGGTATTCGTACTTCACGGGACACGAGGTTTTCAACTTATAATTTGTCAAGCATATGCTTCATAATTGTACTCGCATTAACTCTAACCATTCAAGATGCTTATGATGGGGGCAATGAGAGCTCAAAGCTAGTAAGTACCATAATTTTTGAAGGTTTTTAAAACTTGCAATCACTGCTTCCCTCTGCGAAGGGCCTTTCTTTTACTTTTATGTTGAGTCTTCACCTTCTACCTTTATGCACCGTCTAAGAGAGCATAGTTTTCATTCTGAGTTTAATGTGCATTGTCCCAAAGTTATCATTGATTGACTCATGATTATGGTTTTGCTTGTTCTTAAATTATTTGTATCTAGTCGCCCTCTTAAACTTGAAGGTGTCCTATGCATTTATGTTTTGCTATTCCATGAAGGACAAGCTGAAAACCATTTGCTATGTTTTTCCATATGATTTGAACACACGTTTGACTTTCATTGTTTCATTTTTCATGATCTTTTGTTTGTGTTCTTTTTCATGTTATAACATGGTTGCTAAGTTTCTTCTATTGAGATTATGTCTTTCATGACCATGTTTTAAGTTCTTTGATCTCAGCACTCAATGCTTTACATAGATGATCAAGACTGTGATGGTGCATGTCACCTCAAAAATTATTCTTTTGTTATCACTTACTTACTCGAGGACGAGCAGGAGTTAAGCTTGGGGATGCTTGATACGTCTCAAACGTATCTATAATTTTTGATGCTCCATGCTTGTTTTTACACCATTTGCTTTATGTTTTGTTACACTTCATGGCATTTTTATGCATTTTCTGGAACTAACCTATTAACGAGATGCCACAGTGCCAGTTGCTGTTTTCTGCTATTTTTGTGTTTCAGAAAAGTTACACGGGAAATATTCTCGGAATTGGACGAAACAAAAGCCGAACCTCGTAAAATTTACCAAAGCTTCCAAAAGACCGAAGAGGATACAGAGGGGGGCCACAGGCCAGCCACACCCTAGGGTGGCGCGGCCAGCCCCTGGCCCGCGCCCCCTATGGGTGAGGCCGCCTAGCCCACCTCCTGACGCCGCCCTTCCGCCTATATATTCCTCCCGATGGGAAAAACCTAAAGACCCGATCAATTTTCCAAAAACACATCGCGATCCGCCGCCGTCATCGACCCGAGATCGCGAGTAAAGTAAACGGATGATAGCAATATGATGGAAATAGGACCGGAGTCCACAGTTCACTAGTGGTGTCTCTCCATAAGATAAATAGCACATGCTAGGTAAACAAATTACAGTTGGGCAATTGATAGAATAAAGATAAACGTGATATGTCAGGAAGATCACTATGAGATTTACTCTGGGCATTACAACAAAATACATAGACCGCCATCCAACTGCATCTATGACTAATAATCCACTTGTGGCGAATCAATCCGAGAACTCCACAAGTATTAAGTTGCGAACAACAGATAATTGCATTAAGCAAAGTGTGTAATGTAAACAAAGCATATGCCCTTGAGCATATGAATGTTGTTTTCTCCCTAGTAGCAATAGCACATCTACAACCTTAGAGGTTTCTGTCACTCCCCCAGGTTAAATAGAGGCACGAACCCACTATCGAGCATAAATACCCCCTCTTGGAGTCACTAGCAACTACTCGGCCAAGATAGCTACTAACAACGGAGAGCATGCAAGATCATAAACAACATAGAGATAACATAAGATATATTTCAGTATAGCAACTCAATCATAACACCAATATTCATTGGATCCCAACAAACCAAACATGTAAAATTACATAACGGTGATCTCAATCATGTAGGGCAGCTCATGAGACTACTCACATGAAGCACATGGTGTAGAAGACAACCATCTAGCTACTGCTATGGACCCATAGTCCAAGGTAGACTACTCACTCATCGCTCCGGAGGCAAGCATGGCGATGAAGAAGACCTCCGGTGGCGATTCCCCTCTCCGGCAGGGTGCCGAGAAGAGCTTCTGGACCCTCCCAATCTTCGGGTCTATGCCGGCGGCGGATCGTGATGTGTTCTGGAAAAGTGATCGGGTACTTAGGTTTTTTCCGTCGGGGGGTCTTTATAGGCGAAGGGGCGATGTCAGAGGTGGAGCCAGGTGGCCTCACACCATGGCGGAGCGGCCAGGCCCTAGGCCGCGCCAGCCTGGCGTGAGGGCCCCTGGTGGCCCCACTGCTACTACTCTTCGGATCTCTGGAAGCTTCCGGGTAAAATAAGACTTTAGGAACTTGTTTTGTCCAATTCCGAGAATATTTCCTATGTATCACTTCTGAAACACAAAAACAGCAGAAAACAGGGAACTGGAACTGTGGCAACTTGTTAATAGGTTAGTTCCGGAAAATGCATAAAAGTGCCACGAAGTGTAACGAAACAGTAGGCAAATGGTGTAAAAACAAGCATGGAGCATCAAAAATTATAGATACGTTTGAGACGTATCAAGCATCCCCAAGCTTAACTCCTGCTCGTCCTCGAGTAGGTAAGTGATAACAAAAGAATAATTTTTGAGATGACATGCACCTACACAATCTTGATCATATATGTAAGCATTTGTGAGCTGGGATCATAAGAACTTAAAACATGAGCATGAAGATATAATCTTGACAATAAGAAACTTAGCAACCATGTTGTAAACATGCAAATGAACACAAACAAAAGATCATGAAAATGAAACAATGAAAGTCAAACGTGTGTTCAAATCATAAGGAAAAACATACAAATGGTTTTCAGCTTGTCCTTCAAAGAGAGCAAAACATAAATGCATAGGGCACCTTCAAGTTTAAGAGGGCAACTAGGTACAAATAATTTAAGAACAAGTGAAACCAACAATATGAATCAATCAATGAAAACTTTGGGACAATGCACATTATACTAAGAATGACAACTATGCTCTCTTAATGGTGCATAAAGAAAGAAGGTGGTGACTCAACATAAAAGTAGAAGAAAGGCCCTTCGCAGAGGGAAGCAGTGATTGCAAGTTTTATAACCTTCAAAAATTATGGTACTTACCGGCTTTGAGCTCTCATTGCCCCCACCATAAGCATCTTGAATGGTTAAAGTTAATGCGAGAACAATTATGATGCATATGCTTAACAAATCATAAGTTGAAAACCTCATGTCCCGTGAATACGAGTACCCAAACCTCATGCTACTTTACTTAGAGTCCCAAGCAAGGCTCTTGTCATTGTAAGTATATGCATATCATTGAGAACCGCCAATGGGGTACCTCCGTGCCCGACGACATGGAACAAGCCCACACCAAAATGACAGGACAAGCAGACAATGAACACCTCGACATCTCTTTTATTTGCCATTTGTTTAGTTTTTTATTGTGAGATGCGTCGTCGAATGTTCACCATGGGTATGCTGCAAATTTCCACCATGAATTATGCATGGCTTAGATTGGCGGCCCGGCGTTTCCCTAACACATATAAAAACTCCATGATCCCCACAAGATTCCCAATTCATTTCACACCGCGGGCATCCATAAACAAAAGATCACGATATCAACTCAAATAAGAAGTGCAACGTTGAAAGCTTGCCCATGACTGCATGGTTGGGCTAGTCTCCAACTTACAACTTGCAAGCATAACAACTCAACATAAGAGACCACAATGTCAAATTTTTAAGAACAGGAAAAAGTAAAGTGTGCCTTCCGGTTCGTGAGAGCTTTACTGACTGAATTTCGCATAACACTGGTAAGAGTTTATTTTGAAGAGAAAATAAAAGCAAGTCAAATTTACTTGGAATAGCAAATTGCTAGTAGGTATGTATGGTGGGCACTTTGGAAAACTTGGGCTTTTAGGAGTTGGATGCACGAGTAGAGCTCATACTCAGTACAAGGCGAGGGCTAGCAAAAGACTGGGAGCGACCAACTAAGAGAGCAATAATGGCCATAATCATGCAAAGCGACAAAGCGACATTAAAAGAAGCATAAGATGGCATCAAAAGTCAAAAACTAAATGATCATAGAGGCTATTGGTGACTTTGTAAGAGTCTAACATGTGTGAGCATGCGCCAAGTCAACCCAAATAAAGCATCAAGGAGAAAACCAAAATAATGCTTCCATACAATTAAAAACAACGCATGATTTTTTCAAAGGCTCATTAAGCAATCTCAGTTATTTGAGACAAGTCATGCTACAGCAAAACCACTAAGCATACTATCAAAAAGATATCAAGCATGACATGAAAAAGCCTAAGCCGCAGTCTACACAAGCTCCTTCTTGTACCACTATTTTGCACAAAGCTTTTTCTCTTTTCCAACACCATTTGAAATTTTTAAAGACACCTCTTTTGATGAAAACCAATAAAGATCAGAGGCAAAAATACACCTTGATGAAAAGATATGACAAGGTCTGAACGCAAATCAAGGTGAAAATGAAAACCAAAAGCAGTAGCGGAAAAAGAAGAACACCTGGTGAACGATAAGAGTGAAAAACGGAGTGTTCTTGGCAAATGAAAATGAGTATATCTCCTCCAAAGGAAATTTGTTGGGGTCCAACATTTATTGCAGCAAACAAAACAAACTAACAAATAAAACTAAAACAACTGACGCTCCAAGAAAAACACATAGTGCATGAAGCAAAAAAAATATAGTGTCTTGAAAGGTGACCTGATTTTTGCCGATGAAGAAGGGGTGCCTCGGGGGCATCCCCAAGCTTTGACGCTTGTACTTCTTGGATATTTCTTGGGGTGATGCATGGGCATCCCCAAGCTTGAGCTTTTGTCCATTCTTCAACTCATCTTATCATTCTCCAATCCCTACACTTGAAAACTTCCTTCATACAAAATTAACACAAAACTATTAGCAACATTAGTGTAGGCATAACATATAATCAACCTCTTTTTGCTTCAGGTTTCAACCCAAAACCACCACATATAAAGTAAATACTACTGTAGCAACTTCCCCAAGAGTCCCATGATCAAAAGAACTCGCAAAGAAAGCGATAAAGTGGCAAAAACAAATATTGGCAGAAATCTGTCAAAACAGAACAGCTGACAAAGGCCGAATTTTTGAGGGGTTTTCTGTTGCTCAAATCAAAAAGTGTTAAACTAACAAAAGTTTGGATATAACCTGGGGCATATGCACAATAAATCGCAGGTCCAAAAGATATACAGAGAATTTATACGAATTTTTATGGTGCAGCACCGAAAACACTTTCAGGACAGCAACATCCCCAAATCTTTACCTCACTCGAATTAGAGGCTTCTCTTGGCACAAAAACGAAATAAAAAGGATAAAGAGCGGTCATTACAGTAGTAATGACTTCCAAGACTCAAATAAAAGAAAAAGTACTGAAAATAAAACATTGGGTTATCTCCCAAGAGTGCTTTTCTTTAACGCCTTTGAGCTAGGCGCAGAAAATTGTGAATCAAGTATTTTCAGAAGAAGCATTAAGATCAACTGCAGAGGTCTTGTCAATAAGGCAGTGTATTTCATCCACATAAGTTTTAGAAGACCCTTTGTGATCACGCTTTGGTTCACTCAAATCACAAAAAAAGATTTTTGGGACAGATCCAGTCAAAATTATTTTCGAAAGCTTCACACAATCCAAAGAGCTTGCTAGGTATAGGTATTTCGGCTCCTTCATCATTTGTACTAATAACCTTTATAGGTGAACTGAGTTTATTAAAACGTTTAAGAACTTTTCTAGCTTCAATAACGACATCTCTAAATTCTAGGCGCAAAGTTTTCAAGATAAAAGCTTTCTTTTCGGGATCCTCAATTTCATGAAGCTTAAGGAACATGTATTGCATAAAAGGATTAAGACTAGCAAACCTAGTTTCCAACATGTGAATTAAATAAGCAGAAGTAACTTCAATACTAGGATCTAGCTCAACCAAAGACTTTTCCTCAACTTCCTCATGCATACTAATGTGATTAAAGAACTCCTCAATGTTACTTTTTCCAATAATCGAACCACTACGTACTGAGAGGTCCTCCAGAACGAACTTAGGGAACAACATGATGAACTAAAAGTAAAGAAATAACAACTACCAAGGATTCTAATTTTTTTGGGTTTTTGATATAAAACGATGCAAGTAAAATAAATAAAGTAAAGCAAAACTATAACAAAGTAACGGATGTGCGTGCGAAAACTGCCCTCGCAGAAGTCTTCTACTTCCTCCCCGGCAACGGCGCCAGAAAACTTGTTGCTTGCGTGTAGTTGACGTGGGAAATGCCCAGCCCGTTGGGAACCCCAAGAGGAAGGTGTGATGAGTATAGCAGCTAGTTTTCCCTCAGTTAAGAAAGCAAGGTTTAATCGTTCTTGGAGAGGAGAGACAAACGACTGAAGGTGATGCAGACTGGCTTAATAGCACTCCAACAAGGGCGCACTTGTTGACTCGTCTTCGGCCCGTAGCAACGCGGAACCTGCACACAACACAACCAAGTACTTTGTTCCCAACTTACGATGAGGTTGGCAATCTCACCGGTTTGCTTGAAACAAAGGTTATGAGTGTATCGAGTGGAAAACAGTAGAGTATGCTAGTAAAGTAAACAGTGCGAGTAAAGTAAACAGTGCGAGTAAAGTAAACAGTGCGAGTAAAGTAAACAGGTGATAGCAATATGATGGAAATAGGACCGGGGTCCACAGTTCACTAGTGGTGTTTCTCCATAAGATAAATAGCACATGCTGGGTAAACAAATTACAGTTGGGCAATTGATAGAATAAAGATAAACGTGATATGTCAAGAAGATCACTACGATATTTACTCTGGGCATTACAACAAAATACATAGACCGCCATCCAACTGCATCTATGACTAATAATCCACTTGTGGCGAATCAATCCGAGAACTCCACAAGTATTAAGTTGCGAACAACAGATAATTGCATTAAGCAAAGTGTGTAATGTAAACAAAGCATATGCCCTTGAGCATATGAATGTTGTTTTCTCCCTAGTAGCAACAGCACATCTACAACCTTAGAGGTTTCTGTCACTCCCCCAGGTTAAATAGAGGCATGAACCCATTATCGAAAATAAATACCCCCTCTTGGAGTCACTAGCAACTACTCGGCCAAGATAGCTACTAACAACGGAGAGCATCCAAGATCATAAACAACATAGAGATAACATCAGATATATTTCAGTATAGCAACTCAATCATAACACCAATATTCATCGGATCCCAACAAACCAAACATGTAGAATTACATAACGGTGATCTCAATCATGTAGGGCAGCTCATGAGATCTAAACATGAAGCACATGGTAGAGAAGAAAACCATCTAGCTACTGCTATGGACCCATAGTCCAAGGTAGACTACTCACTCATCGCTCCGGAGGCAAGCATGGCGATGAAGAAGACCTCCGGTGGCGATTCCCCTCTCCGGCAGGGTGCCGGGAAGAGCTTCTGGACCCTCCCGATCTTCGGGTCGACGGCGGCGGCGGATCGCGATGTGTTCTGGAAAAGTGATCGGGTGCTTAGGATTTTTCCGTCGGGGGGTCCTTATAGGCGAAGGGGCGATGTCAGAGGTGGAGCCAGGTGGCGTCACACCATGGCGGCACGGCCAGGCCCTGGGCCGCGCCAGCCTGGCGTGAGGGCCCCTGGTGGCCCCACTGCTACTACTCTTCGGATCTCTGGAAGCTTCCGGGTAAAATAAGACTTCAAGAACTTGTTTCGTCCAATTCCGAGAATATTTCCTGTGTATCACTTCTGAAACACAAAAACAGCCGAAAACAGGGAACTGGCACTGTGGCGACTTGCTAATAGGTTAGTTCTGGAAAATGCATAAAAGTGCCACGAAGTGTAACGAAACAGTAGGCAAATGGTGTAAAAACAAGCATGGAGCATCAAAAATTATAGATACGTTTGAGACGTATCAAGCATCCCCAAGCTTAACTCCTGCTCGTCCTCGAGTAGGTAAGTGATAACAAAAGAATAATTTTTGAGGTGACATGCACCTACATAATCTTGATCATATATGTAAGCATTTGTGAGCTGGGATCATAAGAAATTAAAACATGGGCATGAAGATATAATCTTGACAATAAGAAACTTAGCAACCATGTTGTAAACATGCAAATGAACACAAACAAAAGATCATGAAAATGAAACAATGAAAGTCAAACATGTGTTCAAATCATAAGGAAAAACATACAAATGGTTTTCAGCTTGTCCTTCAAAGAGAGCAAAACATAAATGCATAGGACACCTTCAAGTTTAAGAGGGCGACTAGATACAAATAATTTAAGAACAAGTGAAACCAACAATATGAATCAAGCAATGAAAACTTTGGGACAATGCACATTATACTAAGAATGACAACTATGCTCTCTTAATGTTGCATAAAGAAAGAAGGTGGTGACTCAACATAAAAGTAGAAGAAAGGCCCTTCGCAGAGGGAAGCAGTGATTGCAAGTTTTATAACCTTCAAAAATTATGGTACTTACCAGCTTTGAGCTCTCATTGCCCCCATCATAAGCATCTTGAATGGTTAAAGTTAATGTGAGAACAATTATGATGCATATGCTTGACAAATCATAAGTTGAAAACCTCGTGTCCCGTGAATACGAGTACCCAAACCTCATGCTACTTTACTTAGAGTCCCAAGCAAGGCTCTTGTCATTGTAAGTATATGCATATCATTGAGAACCGCCAACGGGGTACCTCCGTGCCCGGTGACATGGAACAAGCCCACACCAAAATGACAGGACAAACAGACAATGAACACCTCGACATCTCTTTTATTTGCCATTTGTTTAGCTTTTTATTGTGAGATGCGTCGTCGAATGTTCACCATGGGTATGCTGCAAATTTCCACCATGAATTATGCATGGCTTAGATTGGCGGCCCGGCGTTTCCCTAACACATATAAAAACTCCATGATCCCCACAAGATTCCCAATTCATTTCACACCGCGGGCATCCATAAACAAAAGATCACGATATCAACTCAAATAAGAAGTGCAATGTTGAAAGCTTGCCCATGACTGCATGGCTGGGCTAGTCTCCAAGTTACAACTTGCAAGAATAACAACTCAACATAAGAGACCACAATGTCAAATTTTTAAGAACAGGAAAAAGTAAAGTGTGCCTTCCGGTTCGTGAGAGCTTTACTAACTGAATTTCGCATAACACTGGTAAGAGTTTATTTTGAAGAGAAAATAAAAGAAGTCAAATTTACTTGGAATAGCAAATTTCTAGTAGGTATGTATGGTGGACACTTTGGAAAACTTGGGCTTTTAGGAGTTGGATGCACGAGTAGAGCTCATACTCAGTACAAGGCGAGGGCTAGCAAAAGACTGGGAGCGACCAACTAAGAGAGCAATAATGGCCATAATCATGCAAAGCGACAAAGCGACATTAAAAGAAGCATAAGATGGCATCAAAAGTCAAAAACTAAATGATCATAGAGGCTATTGGTGACTTTGTAAGAGTCTAACATGTGTGAGCATGTGCCAGGTCAACCCAAATAAAGCATCAAGGAGAAAACCAAAATAATGCTTCCATACAATTAAAAACAATGCATGATTTTTTCAAAGGCTCATTAAGCAATCTCAGTTATTTGAGACAAGTCATGCTACAGCAAAACCACTAAGCATACTATCAAAAAGACATCAAGCATGACATGAAAAAGCCTAAGCCGCAGTCTACACAAGCTCCTTCTTGTACCACTATTTTGCACAAAGCTTTTTCTCTTTTCCAACACCATTTGAAATTTTTAAAGACACCTCTTTTGATGAAAACCAATAAAGATCAGAGGCAAAAATACACCTTGATGAAAAGATATGACAAGGTCTGAATGCAAATCAAGGCGAAAACGAAAACCAAAAGCAGTAGCGGAAAAAAAAGAACACCCGGTGAACGATAAGAGTGAAAAACGGAGTGTTCTTGGCAAATGAAAATGAGTACATCTCCTCCAAAGGAAATTTGTTGGGGTCCAACCATTTATTGCAGCAAACAAAACAAACTAACAAAGAAAACTAAAACAACTGACGCTCCAAGAAAAACACATAGTGCATGAAGCAATAAAAATATAGTGTCTTGAAAGGTGACCTGATTTTTGCCGATGAAGAAGGGGTGCCTCGGGGGCATCCCCAAGCTTTGACGCTTGTACTTCTTGGATATTCCTTGGGGTGATACATGGGCATCCCCAAGCTTGAGCTTTTGTCCATTCTTCAACTCATCTCATCATTCTCCAATCCCTACACTTGAAAACTTCCTTCATACAAAACTAAACACAAATCTATTAGCAACATTACTGTAGGCATAACATATAATCAACCTCTTTTTGCTTCAGGTTTCAACCCAAAACCACCACATATAAAGTAAATACTACTGTAGCAACTTCCCCAAGAGTCCCATGATCAAAAGAACTCGCAAAGAAAGCGATAAAGTGGCAAAAACAAATATTGGCAGAAATCTGTCAAAACAGAACAGCTGACAAAGGCCGAATTTTTGAGGGGTTTTCTGTTGCTCAAATCAAAAAGTGTTCAACTAACAAAAGTTTGGATATAACCTGGGGCATATGCACAAGAAATCTCAGGTCCAGAAGATATACTGAGAATTTATACGAATTTTTACGGTGCAGCACCGAAAACAGTTTCAGGACAGCAACATCCCCAAATCTTTACCTCACTCGAATTAGAGGCTTCTCTTGGCACAAAAACGAAATAAAAAGGATAAAGAGCGGTCATTACAGTAGTAATGACTTCCAAGACTCAAATAAAAGAAAAATTACTGAAAATAAAACATTGGGTTATCTCCCAAGAGTGCTTTTCTTTAACGCCTTTGAGCTAGGCGCAGAAAATTGTGAATCAAGTATTTTCAGAAGAAACATTAAGATCAACTGCAGAGGTCTTGTCAATAAGGCATTGTATTTCATCCACATAAGTTTTAGAACACCCTTTGTGATCACGCTTTGGTTCACTCAAATCACAAAAAAAGATTATTGGGACAGATCCAGTCAAAATTATTTTTGAAAGCTTCACACAATCCAAAGAGCTTGCTAGGTATAGGTATTTCGGCTCCTTCATCATTTGTACTAATAACCTTTATAGGTGAACCGAGTTTATTAAAACATTTAAGAACTTTTCTAGCTTCAATAACGACATCTCTAAATTCTAGGCGCAAAGTTTCCAAGATAAAAGCTTTCTTTTCGGGATCCTCAATTTCATGAAGCTTAAGGAACATGTATTGCATAAAAGGATTAAGACTAGCAAACCTAGTTTCCAACATGTGAATTAAATAAGCAGAAGCAACTTCCATACTAGGAGCTAGCTCAACCAAAGACTTTTCCTCAACTTCCTCATGCATACTAATGTGATTAAAAAACTCATCAATGTTACTTTTTCCAATAATCGAACCACTACCTACTGAGAGGTCCTCCAGAACGAACTTAGGGAACAACATGATGAACTAAAAGTAAAGAAATAACAACTACCAAGGATTCTAATTTTTTTGGGTTTTTGAGATAAAACGATGCAAGTAAAATAAATAAAGTAAAGCAAAACTATAACAAAGTAAAGGATGTGCGTGCGAAAACTCCCCTCGCAGAAGTCTTCTACTTCCTCCCCGGCAACGGCGCCAGAAAACTTGTTGCTTGCGTGTAGTTGACGTGGGAAATGCCCAGCCCGTTGGGAACCCCAAGAGGAAGGTGTGATGAGTATACCAGCTAGTTTTCCCTCAGTTAAGAAACCAAGGTTTAATCATTCTTGGAGAGGAGAGACAAACGACAGAAGGTGATGTAGACTGGCTTAATAGCACTCCAACAAGGGCGCACTTGTTGACTCGTCTTCGGCCAGTAGCAACGCGGAACCTGCACACAACACAACCAAGTACTTTGTTCCCAACTTACGATGAGGTTGTCAATCTCACCGGTTTGCTTGAAACAAAGGTTATGAGTGTATCGAGTGGAAAACAGTAGAGTATGCGAGTAAAGTAAACAGTGCGAGTAAAGTAAACAGTGCGAGTAAAGTAAACAGTGCGAGTAAAGTAAACAAGTGATAGCAATATGATAGAAATAGGACCGGGGTCCACAGTTCACTAGTGGTGTCTCTCCATAAGATAAATAGCACATGCTGGGTAAACAAATTATAGTTGGGCAATTGATAGAATAAAGATAAACGTGATATGTCAAGAAGATCACTATGAGATTTACTCTGGGCATTACTACAAAATACATAGACCGCCATCCAACTGCATCTATGACTAATAATCCACTTGTGGCGAATCAATCCGAGAACTCCACAAGTATTAAGTTGCGAACAACAGATAATTGCATTAAGCAAAGTGTTTAATGTAAACAAAGCATATGCCCTTGAGCATATGAATGTTGTTTTCTCCCTAGTAGCAACAGCACATCTACAACCTTAGAGGTTTCTGTCACTCCCCCAGGTTAAATAGAGGCATGAACCCACTATCGAGCATAAATACCCCCTCTTGGAGTCACTAGAAACTACTCGGCCAAGATAGCTACTAACAACGGAGAGCATGCAAGATCATAAATAACATAGAGATAACATAAGATATATTTCAGTATAGCAACTCAATCATAACACCAATATTCATCGGATCCCAACAAACCAAACATGTAGAATTACATAACGGTGATCTCAATCATGTAGGGCAGCTCATGAGATCTAAACATGAAGCACATGGTGGAGAAGACAACCATCTAACTACTGCTATGGACCCATAGTCCAAGGTAGACTACTCACTCATCGCTCCGGAGGCAAGCATGGCGATGAAGAAGACCTCCGGTGGTGATTCCCCTCTCCGGCAGGGTGCCGGGAAGAGCTTATGGACCCTCTCGATCTTCGGGTCGACGGCGGCGGTGGATCGCGATGTGTTCTGGAAAAGTGATCGGGTACTTAGGTTTTTTCCGTCGGGGGGTCTTTATAGGCGAAGGGGCGATGTCAGAGGTGGAGCCAGGTGGCCTCACACCATGGCGGCGCGGCCAGGCCCTGGGCCGCGCCAGCCTGGCGTGAGGGCCCCTGGTGGCCCCACTGCTACTACTCTTCGGATCTCTGGAAGCTTCCGAGTAAAATAAGACTTTAGGAACTTGTTTCGTCCAATTCCGAGAAAATTTCCTGTGTATCACTTCTAAAACACAAAAACAGCAGAAAACAGGGAACTGGCACTGTGGCGACTTGTTAATAGGTTAGTTCCGGAAAATGCATAAAAGTGCCACGAAGTGTAACGAAACAGTAGGCAAATGGTGTAAAAACAAGCATGGAGCATCAAAAATTATAGATACGTTTGAGACGTATCAAGGTCTTCTTCATAGCCATGCTTGCCTCCGGCGCGATGAGTGAGTATTCTACCTTGGACTATGGGTCCATAGTAGTAGCTAGATGGTTGTCTTCTGTGGTGACCCAGCATACCACTGCATATGTAGTATGCAAGTCGTTGACATAACACCAATGAAACACCGTCTCACTAGTATTACATCGATCAGAGTGGTACAACAGAAACATCGCAGGTCCAAGGTAGGTGCATAGGATTACAATTTTCATCATACAGAAGAGCTTAGAACTTCCTCAATGGGTAGAGGTTTAGTCCTGGCGACTACAAACGAGAATAATACATTGAAGACTCAACTAGAGCTTCACTAATGCAGTTGGCTTGCTACAGAACTACCCTAGCTACTTAGGTTCTAGGATTAGGGGATTGAGTCCCTTCTACTCCTGTTCTAGTTTTCCACTAAGCTTGGCATAGTCATTGACTCCATTGTTAGTTCTGACATTGATAGAAGGCTTCATCTTCGTCTTCATTGTCTTAAGGTTGCCTCCTTATGTTGTCTCCAATCTAAGCAAGGGTTAAGAGGGAGTGGGGTGAGTAACGAGCGTTACCCAGCAAGTTCATATAAGAGATAAGGTGTTTGATGCACTATCTACAGCCTTAGACCAAGGGTCGTTTGGCAATGCAAGTTCTTGTAAACATTTCTTCAAGAGGTTGCTTTTATTCAAAAGAACTATGTCCGTCAGCCTTCACAGGTTGATTAGAGCTTCGATGGGCTCCTTTCCTGCCGCGTTCGCAGCTCCTTCCCGGAACAGGGAGTATCCAGATACTTTCTTATACTCTACAGAGGTGGTCACTTGTACCCATGAGAGATCAAAGCCTTGCTGCACAACCGGGTGCGCACTCCCGTCCATACTTCCTTGGTATGGAGCCCAGTCTTATGATCCAAGCCAATCACCATTCTTCTCCGTGACCCCGCAGACCCACCCATTTATAAGTCCATCCTCTCCTATACCACATATGTAGACTGATTGGCGCACTCGTCCTTCCCCTTTACACTATGGACGACCCCATAGGTAGACTAGCCCGGACCCCGGTGCCCACTCCTATACAATATGGGAAGACTGATCCGGATGACCATTACAATCCATCATAGATCAATTAGCAAGTCTGTCCCCCCCTATACTATAGGTAGACTAGCAGGAACACATTTCCCCCCTTTACCATATAGTAGCCTAGGCAAGACAACCGTTGCTACTGATCCGTTGGCATGTGAGAGGAAAAAGATACAGCTGACTTCTCCGTCCCATTCCAGATCTCATGGTTGACCGTAATTTACGGCGCTAGAATCACTGGCGACATTGGTGATACGTCTCCAACGTATCTATAATTTTTGATGCTCCATGCTTGTTTTTACACCATTTGCCTACTGTTTCATTACACTTCGTGGCACTTTTATGCATTTTCCGGAACTAACCTATTAACAAGTTGCCACAGTGCCAGTTCCCTATTTTCTGCTGTTTTTGTGTTTCAGAAGTGATACACAGGAAATATTCTCGGAATTGGACGAAACCACATCCTGAAGTTTTATTTCACCGGGAAGCTTCCAGACATCCGAAGAGGTGTCAGAGGGGGGCCACCAGGGCCCCACACGCGTAGGCGGCGCAGCCAGGCCCCTGGCCACGCGGGGCCCGCGTGAGGGCGCCTGGCCCCTCCTCTGACGGCTCCCCTTCGCCTATAAAGACCCCCCGACGCGTAAAACCTAAGTACCCGATCAGATTTCCAGAACACATCGCAATCCGCCGCCGCCATCGACCCGAAGATCGGGAGGGTCCAGAAGCTCTTCCCGGCACCCTGCCGGAGAGGGGAATCGCCACCGGAGGTCTTCTTCATCGCCATGCTTGCCTCCAGAGCGATGAGTGAGTAGTCTACCTTGGACTATGGGTCCATAGTAGTAGCTAGATGGTTATCTTCTCCACCATGTGCTTCATGTTTAGATCTCATGAGCTGCCCTACATGATTGAGATCACCGTTATGTAATTCTACATGTTTGGTTTGTTGGGATCCGATGAATATTGGTGTTTATGATTAAGTTGCTGTACTGAAATTTACCTTATGTTATCTCTATGTTGTTTATGATCTTGCATGCTCTCCGTTGTTAGTAGCTGTCTTGGTCGAGTAGTTGCTAGTGACTCCAAGAGGGGGTATTTATGCTCGATAGTGGGTTCATGCCTCTATTTCACCTGGGGGAGTGACAGAAACCTCTAAGGTGGTAGATGTGTTGTTGCTACTAGGGAGAAAACAACATTCATATGCTCAAGGGCATATGCTTTGTTTACATTACACACTTTGCTTAATGCAATTATCTGTTGTTCGCAACTTAATACTTTTGGGGTGTTCGGATTGATATCCCCGGGGGTGGATTATTAGTCATAGATGCAGTTGGATGGCGGTCTATGTATTTTGTTGTAATGCCCAGAGTAAATCTCATAGTGATCTTCTTGACATATCACATTATCTTTATTCTATCAATTGTCCAACTGTAATTTGTTTACCCAGCATGTGTTATTTTATCTATGGAGAGACACCACTAGTGAACTGTGGACCCCGGTCCTATTTCCATCATATTGCTATCACCTGTTTACTTTCTCGCACTGTTTACTTTACTCGCATACTTTTACTGTTTTCCACTCGATACACTCATAACCTTTGTTTCAAGCAAACCGGTGAGATTGACAACCTCATGGTAAGTTGGGAGCAAAGTATTTGTTTGTGTGTGTGCAGGTTCCACGTTGCAGCTAGCAAGCAAAGCTTGGACGAGGCGCCATATATAAATTGTCCGCTGCTGTCGCAAACTAGCAAGCATCACCTTCAGTCGTTTGTCTCTCCTCTCCTGACCGATATTAAACCTTGGTTTCTTAACTGAGGGAAAACTAGCTGCTATACTCATCATACCTTCCTCTTGGGGTTCCCAACGGGCTGGTCATTCACCACGCATCAAGCTAATTTTCTGGCACCGTTGCCGGGGAGGAAAGAAGACTTCTGCGAGGGGAGTTTTCGCACACACATTCTATACTTTGTTATTGCTTTGCTTTACTTTATTTACCTGCATCGTTTATATAAAAAACCCAAAAAAATTAGAATCCTTGTTAGTTGTTTTTATTTGTTTACTTTTGTTTTGCTGAAATGGCCAATCCTGAAAATACCAAGTTGTGTGACTTTACTAGCACGAACGATAGTGATTTTATCTGCACTCCTATTGCACCACCTGCTCCTGCTGTAAACTTTTATGAGATTAAGCCTGCTTTATTGAACCTTGTTATGAAAGAGCAATTTTCTGGTGCTAGTACTGAAGATGCTGCAGCTCATCTCAATAATTTTGGTGAGCTATGTGAGATGCAGAAATATAAGGATGTAGAAAGTGATATTATTAAGCTCAAGTTGTTTCCTTTTTCTTTGAGAGGAAAAGCTAAAGATTGGTTGTTGTCTTTGACTAAGAATAGTATTGATTCATGGGCTAAGTGTAAGGATGCTTTTATTGGTAGATACTATCCTCCTGCTAAGATTATATCTATGCGTAGCAATATTATGAAGTTTACTCAGTTTGATAATGAACATGTCGCTCAGGCTTGGGAAAGAATGAAATCTATGATAAAGAATTGCCCCACTCATGGACTGACTACTTGGATGATTATCCAAACTTTTTATGCAGGACTGAATTTTTCTTCAAGGAACCTACTTGATTCAGCTGCTGGAGGCACTTTTATGTCCCTTACCTTGGGCGCCGCAACGAAGCTACTTGACAACATGATGGTAAATTATTCTGAATGGCATACCGAGAGAGCTCCACAAGGTAAGAAGGTAAATTCTGTTGAGGAAACCTCTTCCTTGAATGATAAGATTGATACCATTATGGCTATGCTTGCTAATGATAGGACTCATGTAGATCCTAATAATGTTCCTTTAGCCTCCTTGGTTGCTCAAGAAGAGCATGTTGATGTGAATTTCATTAGAAACAATAATTTTAACAACAATGCTTATAGGAACAATTTTGCTAGTAACAATTATAGGCCGTATCCTTCTACCAATGGTAATGGTTATGGTAATTCTTATGGTAATTCCTACAACAACACTAGGGCCGCGCCCTCTAAACTTGAAGTCATGCTCAAAGACTTCATGGTAAAACAAACTGCTTTTAATAAGTCTGTTGAGGAAAAGTTAGGCAAAATTGATATTCTTGCTTCTAAGGTTGATAGCCTTGCTCATGATGTTGAAATTCTGAAATTAAAAGTGTTGCCTAATGATGTGAAAGAGAACAATGTTTTTGCTACTACTAATACTATTCAAGTTGGAATTGATTAAAATCTTAGATTGTTAGCAGAATTGCATGCTAGATGGGAAAGAGAGGATGAGATTGCTAGGAATTTGAAAGTTTGTACTATTACTACCTCTGATGATGTTGTTCCTAATGCTAGCAATCCTCCTACTTCGATTGGTGTAGAGAAAACTCCCACTCCTTGTGTTAAAAAGCCTAAAACTGCCAAAACTTTTTCTCAAAAGAGTGCTGAAATTTTTCGGAGTGTAGGAGATGATAGCTCTACTTCTTTTAATGATTTTGATGTTGATGGCTGCAATATATCTGAAGTTATTTTGTTCTTGCAAAAGCTTGCTTTGACTCCCAATGCTAGTTCTTTAAATATTGCTTTTACTAAGCATATTACCAATGCTCTCATAAAAATTAGGGATGAAAAGTTAAAGCAAAAAGCCTCTGTTCCCAAAAAGTTAGAAGATGGTTGGGAACCCATCATTGATATGCATGTTAATGGATATGATTGCCATGCTTTATGTGATCTAGGTGCTAGTATTTCTATCATGCCTAGAAAGATTTATGACATGCTTGATTTACCACCGCTTGAAAAGTGTTATTTTGATGTTCCTATTGCTGATGTTGCTAAGAAGAAACCTTTGGGAAGGATTAATGATGTTCTTATTGTGGTTAACAATAACCTTGTTCCCGTTGATTTTCTTGTTATGGACGTTGAATGCCATGCTTCATGTCCTATTATTTTGGGAAGACCTTTTCTTCGAACTGTAGGTGCTATCATTGATATGAGGGAAGGCACTATCAAATATCAATTCCCACTTAAGAAAGGTATGGAACACTTCCCTAGGAAAAGAAAGAAATTACTTTTTGACTCTATTCTTAGAGCAAATTATGAGCTTGATGCTTCATCACTTGATATTACTTGATTCGCAAATTTTCTGCACCTAGCTCAAAGGCGTTAAAGAAAAGCACTCTTGGGAGATAACCCAATGTTTTTATTTTCAGTACTTTTTCTTTTATTTGAGTCTTGGAAGTCATTGCTACTGTAATGACCGCTCCTTATCTTGTTTATTTCGTTTTTGTGCCAAGAGAAGCCTCTAATTTGAGCGAGGTAAAGATTTGGGGATGTTGCTGTCCTGAAACTGTTTTCGGTGCTGCACCGTAAAAATTCGTATAAATTATCTGTTTATCTTTTGGACCTGCGATTTCTTTTGCATATGCCCCAGGTTATATCCAAACTTTTGTTAGTTGAACACTTTTTGATTTGAGCAACAGAAAATCCCTCAAAAATTCGACCTTTGTCAGCTGTTCAGTTTTGACAGATTTCTGTCAATATTTGTGTTTGCCACTTTATCGCTTTCTTTTGAGTTCTTTTTGATCATGGAACCTTTTGGGAAGTTGTTACAGTAGTATATGCTTTATATGTGGTGGTTTTGAGTTGAAACCTGAAGCAAAAAGAGGTTGAATATATGTTATGCTTACACTAATGTTGCTAATAGAATTGTGTTTAGTTTTGTATGAAGGAAGTTTTCAAGTGTAGGGATTGGAGAATGATGAGATGAGTTGAAGAATGGACAAAAGCTCAAGCTTGGGGATGCCCATGCATCACCCCAAGAAATATCCAAGAAGTACAAGAGTCAAAGCTTGGGGATGCCCCCGAGGCACCCCTTCTTCATCGGCAAAAATCAGGTCACCTTTCAAGACACTATATTTTTATTGCTTCATGCACTATGTGTTTTTCTTGGAGCGTCAGTTGTTTTAGTTTTCTTAGTCTGTTAGTTTAGTTTGTTTGCTGCAATAAATGGTTGGACCCCAACAAATTTCCTTTGGAGGAGATGTACTCGTTTTCATTTGCAAAGAACGCTCTAGTTTTCACTCTTACTTTTTATCGAGCGTTCTTCTTTTTCTGCTACTGCTTTTTGGTTTTTGGTTTCGCCTTGATTTGCATTCAGATCTTGTCATATCTTTTCATCAAGGTGTATTTTTGCCTCTGATCTTTATTGGTTTTCATCAAAAGAGGTGTTTATAAAAATTTCAAATGGTGTTGGAAAAGAGAAAAAGCTTTTTGCAAAATAGTGGTACAAGAAGGAGCTTGTGTAGACTGCGGCTTAGGCTTTTTCATGTCATGTTTGATGTCTTTTTGATAGTATGCTTAGTGGTTTTGCTGTAGCATGACTTGTCTCAAATAACTGAGATTGCTTAATGAGCCTTTGAAAAAAATCATGCGTTGTTTTTATTGTATGGAAGCATTATTTTGGTTTTCTCCTTTATGCTTTATTTGGGTTGACTTGGCGCATGCTCACACATGTTAGACTCATACAAATTCGCCAATAGCCTTCATGATCATTTAGTTTTTGACTTTTGATGCCATCTTATGCTTCTTTTAATGTCGCTTTGCATGATTATGGCCATTATTGCTCTCTTAGTTGGTCGCTCCCAGTCTTTTGCTAGCCCTCACCTTGTACTGAGTATGAGCTCTACTCGTGCATCCAACTCCTAAAAGCCAAAGTTTCCAAAGTGTCCACCATACATACCTACTAGCAATTTGCTATTCCAAGTAAATTTGACTTGCTTTTATTATCGCTTCAAATTAAACTCTTACCAGTGTTATGCGAAATTCGGTCAGTAAAGCTCTTACAAACCGGAAGGCACACTTTACTTTTTCCTGTTCTTAAAAATTTGACATTGTGGTCTTTTATGCTGAGTTGTTATGCTTGCAAGTTGTAAGTTGGATTCTAACCCAGCCATGCTGTCATGGGAAAGCTTTCAACATTGCACTTCTTATTTGAGTTGATATCGTGATCTTTTGTTTATGGATGCCCGTGGTGTGAAATGAATTGAGAATCTTGTGAGGATCATGGAGTTTGTATATGTGTTAGGGAAACGCCGGGCTGCCAATCTAAGCCATGCATAATTCATGGTGGAAATTTACAGCATACCCATGGTGAACATTCGACGACGCATCTCATAATACAAAAAAGCTAAACAATATAGCAAATAAAAGAGATGTCGAGGTGTTCATTGTTTGCTTGTCCTGTCATTTTGGTGTGGGCTTGTTCCATGTCATCGGGCACGGAGGTACCCCATTGGCGGTTCTCAATGATACGCATATACTTACAATGACAAGAGCCTTGCTTGGGACTCTAAGTAAAGTAGCATGAGGTTTGGGTACTCGTATTCACGGGACATGAGGTCTTCAACTTATGACTTGTCAAGCATATGCATCATAACTGTTCTCGCATTAACTTTAACCATTCAAGATGCTTATGATGGGGGCAATGAGAGCTCAAAGCCGGTAAGTAACATAATTTTTGAAGGTTGTAAAACTTGCAATCACTGCTTCCCTCTGTGAAGGGTCTTTCTTCTACTTTTATGTTGAGTCACCACCTTCTTTCTTTATGCACCATAAGAGAGCAAAGTTGTCATTCTTAGTATAATATGCATTGTCCCAAAGTTCATTGATTGATTCATATTGTTGGTTTCACTTGTCTCAAGTTATTTGTATCTAGTTGCCCTCTTAAACTTGAAGGCGTCCTATGCATTTATGTTTTGCTCTCTTTGAAGGACAAGCTGAAAACCATTTGTATGTTTTCCTTATGATTTGAACACACGTTTGACTTTCATTGTTTCATTTTCATGATCTTTTGTTTGTGTTCATTTGCATGTTTACAACATGGTTGCTAAGTTTCTTATTGTCATGATTATATCTTCATGCCCATGTTTAAGTTCATATGATCCCAGCTCACAAATGCTTACATATATGATCAAGATTGTGTAGGTGCATGTCACCTCAAAAATTATTTCTTTGTTATCACTTACCTACTCGAGGACCAGCAGGAGTTAAGCTTGGGGATGCTTGATACGTCTCCAACGTATCTATAATTTTTGATGCTCCATGCTTGTTTTTACACCATTTGCCTACTGTTTCATTACACTTCGTGGCACTTTTATGCATTTTCCGGAACTAACCTATTAACAAGTTGCCACAGTGCCAGTTCCCTGTTTTCTGCTATTTTTGTGTTTCAGAAGTGATACACAGGAAATATTCTCGGAATTGGACGAAACCACATCCTGAAGTTTTATTTCACCGGGAAGCTTCCAGACATCCGAAGAGGTGTCAGAGGGGGGCCACCAGGGCCCCACACGCGTAGGTGGCGCGGCCAGGCCCCAGGCCGCGCGGGGCCCGCGTGAGGGCGCCTGGCCCCTCCTCTGACGGCGCCCCTTCGCCTATAAAGACCCCCCGACGCGTAAAACCTAAGTACCCGATCAGATTTCCAGAACACATCGCGATCCGCCGCCGCCGTCGACCCGAAGATCGGGAGGGTCCAGAAGCTCTTCCCGGCACCCTGCCGGAGAGGGGAATCGCCACTGGAGGTCTTCTTCATCGCCATGCTTGCCTCTAGAGCGATGAGTGAGTAGTCTACCTTGGACTATGGCTCCATAGTAGTAGCTAGATGGTTGTCTTCTCCACCATGTGCTTCATGTTTAGATCTCATGAGCTGCCCTACATGATTGAGATCACCGTTATGTAATTCTACATGTTTGGTTTGTTGGGATCCGATGAATATTGGTGTTTATGATTAAGTTGCTATACTGAAATTTACCTTATGTTATCTCTATGTTGTTTATGATCTTGCATGCTCTCCGTTGTTAGTAGCTATCTTGGCCGAGTAGTTGCTAGTAACTCCAAGAGGGGGTATTTATGCTCGATAGTGGGTTCATGCCTCTATTTCACCTGGGGGAGTGACAGAAACCTCTAAGGTGGTAGATGTCCTGTTGCTACTAGGGAGAAAACAACATTCATATGCTCAAGGGCATATGCTTTGTTTACATTACACACTTTGCTTAATGCAATTATCTGTTGTTCGCAACTTAATACTTTTGGGGTGTTCGGATTGATATCCCCGGGGGTGGATTATTAGTCATAGATGCAGTTGGATGGCGGTCTATGTATTTTGTTGTAATGCCCAGAGTAAATCTCATAGTGATCTTCTTGACATATCACGTTATCTTTATTCTATCAATTGCCCAACTGTAATTTGTTTACCCAGCATGTGTTATTTTATCTATGGAGAGATACCACTAGTGAACTGTGGACCCCGGTCCTATTTCCATCATATTGCTATCACCTGTCTACTTTCTCGCACTGTTTACTTTACTCGCATACTTTTACTATTTTCCACTCGATACACTCATAACCTTTGTTTCAAGCAAACCGGTGAGATTGACAACCTCATCGTAAGTTGGGAGCAAAGTATTTGTTTGTGTGTGTGCAGGTTCCATGTTGCAGCTAGCAAGCAAAGCTTGGACGAGGCGCCATATATAAATTGTCCGCTGCTGTCGCAAACTAGCAAGCATCACCTTCAGTCGTTTGTCTCTCCTCTCCTGACCGATATTAAACCTTGGTTTCTTAACTGAGGGAAAACTAGCTGCTATACTCATCATACCTTCCTCTTGGGGTTCCCAACGGGCTGGTCATTCACCACGCATCATACCTTCCTCTTGGGGTTCCCAACGGGCTGGTCATTCACCACGCATCAAACTAGGGTTCACTTTCCCGAACAAATGGAACCTCCACCACAACAATCATACCATGGTTCCATTTGCCAGCCATCCTAGGTTACCACCACTCGGGTCGATAACTAGATAATCATGTTAATTATGAAAAGAGAACCTTTTGCTTTTCAATGCAGTAATAATCATACCACAGGTATATTTGCAAGTACTTCGCTAAAAGTAATCAAGAGATATGAGCAAGAGTGAACTTGCCTTTCTGACTGCAAGATTATGCGAGTCAGGGTCTTCGATACGATAGAAATCCCAATTCTGAAATAGCAATCATCATCCGGTAGGGATGATGTTAGAAATCTGCAGCATGATATGCATAAGATATGATATGCTTTACTCTAAGCGTACCCTAACCCCGATGGTTTGTTATCATTGAGTTGTGGTGATTTATTTATGATGTGTTGCACTTTTAAATCACACCAGAACAGGGTTGTTAAGCATTTTAGGTTAGCTTACTATCAGGTGCTATTATAAGGATAAGACTTTAATAAGAGCTATTGTTTTAGGGTGTTATAATCATTCCTTGCTACAAGAGAATGATGGTTGACGGTGAAGACATGAAGGTAACACTTTTAAGTTATATCTTATAATTAGCAAGCACTTGGTTGATCATGGATATGCAAAGTCAAAGTAAAGTATACACATAGTAATATCTAAGTAGTTCTAGGGTTGATAACAATCTTAACCTAACCAGGCAATTGTTATTAGAAAGCATATGGTTTGGTGAAATGCTTACTTGATATGTTCTTAAAAGAATAACTTTTGAAGAACACACCTCATAATGGACATTTAGTATAAAATTACCTTTTAGTGGTCATTTACTTTATAAGAAGGTGGAAGTGATTAATAAAACACAAGTTCCTTTATTATTAGCTAGTAGGATTTGAATCACAATTTTAAATGATTCTTAAAATTGGGTTAGCAGTTATGAAACAATTGTTAATCAATAGATTATAGTTGAAAATAGAGTCTAAACTCAAGTTGATGCTTACTTAAGAGTTATCCTAATTTCTAATCATTTAAGAAAATAGTTTTAGGATTTAAGTTAAATTTTAATGATTTAAAATTGACATAGAAGTTTTAAATTCAACTTTTTGCTGAGACAGTAGTTGAAATAACAATATTAGAGTTAAGAAATAATTCTGATACAAGTTTATGATTCTTCCCAAATTTTACTATATTAAATTTGTTTTTGAAAAATCATTTTAAGAATTAAAATCATAATAGTAAAGTCTTAGGATTAATATTTAATAATAACAAAATATTAATTGGAATAACAATATTGAAGTAGTCAAATTTTTATTTGGTATTTGAAAACTTGGTTTGAATTATTATAATTGGATTTGAATTCAAAATTCAAATACTACTTAAACAAGTTTTTAAATTTAGTTCAAAATTATTTCACACAGGCATGCAAGATTATAATTTAAATAGATAGATTATGTTACTGTGATCATTTTGGTATATCATTTGTATTTTTCTGATTTAAAATGAAATAGTTATGATTTTTTCTAAGTTTCTGATATTTTCTGATCTTTCAAATAACAGCTAGATACTTTTTATACCGAACCCTAACTTACCCGCAGCTACTGACTACTGGGTCCAGGCCACGTCATGCGCCACGTTGGCAGAGACCAAGTCAATAACTTGACTAGGAGGTTTGACCTCACCGCCGGCGAGGTGTGGGCGACACCGGCGATGCCTAGAGGCTTCTGCGAACTCGTGGCTTAGCTGAATCGAACCGGGACTCCACCCTAAGTACAATACAAGCGGCGCCCCCAAGTTTTGGTCACCGAAGCAGCCTCCGGCGAACCCTACTGCGGCGGTGCACTCCGGCCGTGTGGCGAATCCGAGCTACAGAGGATTATAGTACGCGATGATGGACTCCAGAGACGCAGGGGCTCACCCTGAATATGTAGAGATGCTCGGCGACGTCAATGGTGACGGAGATGAGCGTAAACTCGTGGATTCCGGTGAGCTACTGCAGAAGAAATCGGTGGAATTCCCCAAGCTCCGACCTCCCCTCGATGCGCCACTCCACCGAGAGGATCTAGGAGACTAGGCGCTCCTCCTCGACATCTTTGTGGAGCTCAGGATGGTCTCCATCGATGGCGGTCTTGAAGAACTCCGGCAAGGTCTTGTAGTGAGTTGAGGAGATAGAGAGAATGAGAGAGATTGAGGGGATGGGGAGCGTTTGATAGGGTCTAGGGTTTCACAGCGGTCCGACTAGTAGTTTTTATAGGGCTCGTCGAGGTTGATTCCGTCATCTCCCTACCGGCGATGGTCGAGATGCGGTGGTGGCGATGACATTCGATTCGAGCACAAATCACATCGCGAGATTTGCCAGTAGGCTTGGAAGGATGAGGATGATGGCACGGCAGTCAACGGTGCTCCGCGGGGTCCTCAAAGACGGCGGGGACGTGGAGTTCGCCGTTGCTCTGTCGCCCCAGGGAAGGAAGAAGAAGAAGATGGCCCTCCTCTGGCCGGTGGGTCCCGCCTGGCAGCCTCTTAGCGAAAGGGTAAGCGGCATGGGCTCCCGGTGGGCTGGCTACTGGGCTTTGCTGGTGGACTTCGATCCACTGGCTGGTTTCCTTTATTTTTTTCTGATTCCTTTTCTTTTCTTTTTCTGTTTTCTATTTTGAGTTTCCAATTTGATTTTCAATTTTGTTTTGCAGGGATTTTGAATCTAGGAATTATTTGAAATAGAGCTGTTATATTACTGGTCCAATACATTATATTTTAAGAGTTTATATTTGCACCAACACATATGATAATTTGTATTTGGTTGGGATTTGAGTAAGTGTCTACTAGACATGGTTTTTAATATCCCATTATTTTGTGTTTTAATTATTGTATTAAGGCTTGGGTAATACTACCTAATGTAATGTAGGAAGATTAATTAATGATTGGATGGTAATAGAAATATTCAGTAGGGTTCTATTATTGTTAAAATTATAATTAGGAATATGATTCTATGGTTTTACTTATGATCATAAAGTGATGCATAAGTTGAAAGATGAATAGAAAAATAGGGTCCAATGGGATAGATAAAAATATTGAGTGTGATGGAATTATGTCATCATTGTTAGAGGATAGGGATCACACTCAATGATATAGATTCCACCTAAATAGGAATTTAGGAGTTAAGATTTAGGTTTGTGTTACTACTACCCATAACATGTTTCATTGCTTAAGCAAAATATGTACTTGAACCAAGGGTCTCTACTAGATCTTCATAAGAATATTTTCCTCCTAACAAGGATAGGTTTTCTTGACTCCTATACTCTCTCATGATGATGGATGATATCTGTTTATCAAACCTATTTCTCACACCTCTCACTATTTCCTTCCTACAAATCTAGTTAGAGTAAATATTATTGCTTGCTCCTAGTTTTAGCTAATGATGATTTTGAATCAGAGGTATGCTTCTCTTGCCTATGGTGAGTGCTTCTCTTTTCCCCATTAACTACACTCCTCTCCTCTCATACTAGACCAACCTGGTGGTCTTGTGAAGCTTGTTCTTTGAGAAATCTGATAAACCTGCATCTTGTGGCATGCCTGCACCTCCTAGCTGCTTGACCTAATTCCTAATTGAACTAAGTAACCATTTGGTCTTGGTCTTGCTGGTTTGGTCCTTGTGGTTGTGCTGGTGGTTGTGAATCCTCCCCTGTTGCTCAACTCATGAGCAGGGTGGATTGTGTGGTGGTGTTGCTGGTGTTCCTTGGTGTGATGGTGGTGTTTCTTGCTCCTACCTAATGTATGAAATGGTCCAGATTCGTTGGTGCCATCATACCATGGGTTTATGGTGTCAAAATGGATGCCATGGGGTTCCTTTTATAGCATTTTGAAGTCCACCACAAGTTGACACCTCAAGTGGTGACTCTTGTTTTCATTTGGTGAGTAAGCTACTTGTTGTCAAGCTCTCATGCATGAGCATTACTTGGGGTTCAAGTAAAAGAAGATATTTTCATGTGGATAACTATGAACATTACTTGGGGTTCAAGTATAGGAAGATATTTTGAAATGCATTACTTGGGGTTCAAGTAAAGGAAGATATTTTCAAGTGGATAACTATCCTAGGTGGCATGATGATTATCCTCTAGTAATCTTTATTTTGAATAGCCAAGTGGCAGTTGGCACTAAATGGATTTGTGGCAGAATCAATTCATATTCTTATACATATTTGTAATTCACAATTGAATTATTATTAATTGATGTTGTATTAATTGTTTGGAAGTTTAACTTCCAAAGTTCATATTTGAAATGATCATGTTATTGTGAATTATGCCTATTGTCATATCTTATTTGTTCCTATTATAAGTTGTGCTCAAAATATCCAAGGTTAGCAAAGGTCATGTTCAAACTTTGAATGATTTTATTTGATTTCACCAAGGCATGATCATAAGAGTTTCAAAATGGTCATAGTTAATTTTATTCAAATAGTTTGAACTATTTAATGTAATGTAAATGAGTTTAGTTTTGTTATATCTCTTATAGTTAATAAGTTATGATTTAAATAAGGATGGGTGGCTTTTATGCACTTTAGACCTTGTGGTTTACCAATTTTGGTAACAAGTTTAAGAATGAATTAAATTATACCCAGAAGTACTGGCTAATTATTTAAGTAGTTGAACTCTATTGTAAACTCCTCTAACCATCTTGGTACTAGGTTAGTCTTTCCCTCTTCTGAATTTGTGGATTAGATCCTAAAGTATCATCTTAAGAGATGAGAATGATACTTGATTTGATATAGACTCTCTCCTTGTTCTGGAGATAAATAGATTTAGATGGAAAGATTATGATAATCAAGATATGAAAACAAAGTAGATTAAGAGTCAAGGTAAGACTTGTGTTGTCTTCCTTTAAGCTAGGAATGGCTTCAATGATTTAGGTTTAAGAAATACTATGGTGATCATGGTAGAATTGGTTATAAGGTCCTAAAATGATGTGTTAACATATTAATCCTGCCTCACATTCATCTCCTTTGATTGTTGTTATTATCTCTACCCAAAACAAGGTTGTTAACAAAGGTCATGTCGAAGTTTATCGCACTTCAGTCGATGAGCTACTTCAGTTCCATCAACTCAAGAGAAGCTTCAATCACTTTGACAAGTTTTATTTAAAAGCGTGAAAATTTCCCAGATTTTCTATGCATGAATGCAATGCACACTTCTGTGTTCTCTCTATTTCTAGCCTCACATCCTAGGATGTTACAGACTCTCCCCATTAAAATAAACTTCGTCCCGAAGTTTGGGCTCTCGTACGTTGTGGGATGAACTTGTTGTTGTTAGCATCCATGTTGCAACTCCTCCTCCAATTGATTGGATATCGGTGATATCTCTTTGTTCAGGATGTCTCTTGAATCCTCTTTGTCTGATTCTGAACAATTGTCACTTGAATCATTTCTATGTTGTCTTCCAACACTCTTGGTGAATCCAATACTTTTCAGCTCCTTAGTTTACCTAGTTTTACCTACTATTTTGGTGAGGTCTCCATAGTGGGGTATCAACCTTCTACCTTGGGTCTAGTTACAGGTTATAAAATAAGGTTTCACGGAGCTCATAATGATATTAAGAGGTCCGTTAAGGCATAGGCATACCTAAAGATTGAATTCAAAGGAATAGATTAGACTCATTTAGCCTATCCAATCTAGGGTTTTGGTTTACCTTTAAATTGATCTTGGTCTTCTATGCTCAAAAAGTTACTAACTGTGGTTCCTACTAGGTGTGTTTCATGGTCCATAATTGTCTAACTCCTTCACTACTCTCCTAATGGAGCTACGGTGAATCTTAGGGAGATGTTGTTCAAATATACTTCCTCCAACTTCCATCATCTTGGTTTAGGCCTTCTTCTTACCCAGGTAATCTGGTCTACTACTTCCAACTTGTGGCTTACTCTCCCCCTTAGGCTTTCCTAATGGTCCCTCGAAGAAGCCTGCGGTGTACCCATACCATTGTGAATATCCGGTATGAATCCTTCAATCAAGTGTTTAGGTAGGTCTTCTATTCCACTTCTGGAGGTGTGAACTTTCCCAAAATTTCTAAAGGTTGATGAGAATTGGGTTTTCCCATCGTTATCTATCCCTATTCAACTGGTGGGGTAAATACAAAGCCATGGGAGAAATCCGGCAGAGTTTCTCTTGTACCGGAGGACATCCACGACAGGCAATTGTATAAGTTGTTCAAAATAAGAACTAACAAAGATATAAACGAATCAATGGCTTCAACGGGTCATTATTAACACGTAAATCTATGAAAATCTCACAAGTCTTGGTCCGTAGACAAAGACTACAACTCGAAGATAAGAAAAGATATTACTAACATCTTAACCACCAATCTACAATTCAAGATTTTGGGACTAGGGATCAATGTTATACAGAAATGTTATGTGTCTTAGTCACGCTAGAAACGAGGGTTACTGGGGTTACCACTCCCAGGCTGAGTAAAGCAGCAGGCAATACCGGAATGGATCATCGGTACTACAACACCTCAATCGACTCGTGTTGTACTAAGCATAACCAAGGCTGCATAACAACGAGCTCAAATACCTCAAACTCAACTGTAGATAACCTAATTAGTGGTTCTACTTCATGATCTGGTGTTAGGATCTAGTATTTACGAACTTAGAGTTCCACTAAATTCTAATACTTCATACTACTACCACTTCATGATACTTCCATGAATGTGTATAAATACTTTTCTCAACCCTTTTGCTACCAACTGTGGTATCTCTTAATCAATTTTTCTTCTCCTAGGGTTTGTATTGCAATAAATACACCATCTACAGGTGTCCTCTCATACATTCCCTTCTTGTTCGGCTTCCTTCTTGTCATGATTCTTCCTCTTTGTCTTGACTGTCTTAGGAATTCATCTCTCCCTCACACGAATCCCTTAACCCTCTAGACCAATATCATGAAGTAAGAACCTGATAGTGCAACATGCACTTGCATATCAAAGTTAAACTTCATGTATGGATCTAGTCAATCAATAAAAATCCAAGAAAAATCCAAATGTGTGCTGGCAACATACATCATCGTAAGCCCGTTGAGTAAAACATCTCTATAATTCAGGCTTAGATGTGTACTTTATAGCACCAAGTAATATAGGTTTATATCGTGCTATATTGCACATAGTGGTGGACTACTATTTTGTATCAACATTTACTTTAACTGCTCAACTGCAATCAAATAAATTTGTACAAAGGGGGTTTTGGGAGTTATATGGCTGACCATATGTGCCTTTCTATCCTTCTATAACTTACTTTCCGTTCTATTGAAGACTACCCTCACATGATCTTTCGAAACTTCTAGCATAGCTTCGCTAAGCACCTACTTCACTAAGCATGGTTCGCACAACTCCATGATTTTCATGGGGTTCTCTGTTGTGCTTTGATAAATCTTCTCGAACTAAAGACTATGGTTGTGGTATACTTGACCTAGTTACCTCGGTTTGGAGCACTTCATTCATCTTTCTTATTGAACATCTTCTTCCTCGGCAAGGAATTGCTGGTTTACTGTAGAACTCTACTCCGTCATGTAGGGATTCTCAAGTGAATCTAACATGCTCCCAGCTTTTACACCGTGGGTACTTCTTACTTGTATATGGAATTCTTGAGTATCCACATACATGACTTAACTGGGGTCCTTCTACCTCATATAGCTTCACTTCATCACTTAACATCATTCTACTACAGTTTCGGATGAATCAAGCTTTAACACAACGTACTTGGTATACTTCTTCTAATAGGATAGTTCCCATTCCGGTTGTATCCTCTCTTTGGACTACCATGTGTTGTATACCAATGTGATCTACTTCCATCCTTTATGTAAGGTTATAATAATGTCATAACTACTTGGTATGGAACAAGATATCTAGCTTCACTTAAGAAGACAGGTAAGAATTTGACTCAAGTGTGTCAGGAGTATCCTTTTATTGAACATCCATCCCAAGTCATAAGGAAGAATTGGTTTAGATAAGATGGCTTCCTATAGTCACTACCAAACCTACAGGTCTCCTATTAAAGGGTTTTAATCCTAGGGTCAAAGCGTTTGCTCTGATATCAACTGTGGTGACCCAGCATACCACTGCATGTGTAGTATGCAAGTCATTGACATAACACCAATGAAACACCATCTCACTAGTATTACATCGATCAGAGTGGTACAACAGAAACATCGCAGGTCCAAGGTAGGTGCATAGGATTACAATTTTCATCATACAGAAGAGCTTCAGAACTTGCTCAACAGGTAGAGGTTTAGTCCTGGCGACTTCAAACGAGAATAATACATTGAAGACTCAACTAGAGCTTCACTAATGCAGTTGGCTTGCTACAGAACTAGTCTAGCTACTTAGGTTCTAGGATTAGGGGATTGAGTCCCTTCTACTCGTGTTCTAGTTTTCCACTAAGCTTGGTGTAGTCGTTGACTCCATTGTTAGTTCTGACATTGATAGAAGGCTTCATCTTCATCTTCATTGTCTTAAGGTTGCCTCCTTATGTTGTCTCCAATCTAAGCAAGGGTTAAGAGGGAGTGGGGTGAGTAACGAGCGTTACCCAGCAAGTTCATATAAGAGATAAGGTGTTTGATGCACTATCTACAGCCTTAGACCAAGGGTCGTTTGGCAATGCAAGTTTTTGTAAACATTTCTTCAAGAGGTTGCTTTTATTCAAAAGAACTATGTCCGTCAGCCTTCACAGGTTGATTAGAGCTTCGATGGGCTCCTTTCCTGCCGTGTTCGCAGCTCCTTCCCGGAACAGGGAGTATCCAGATACTTTCTTACACTCTGCAGAGGTGGTCACTTGTACCCATGAGAGATCAAAGCCTTGCTGCACAACCGGGCGTGCACTCCCGTCCATACTTCCTTGGTATGGGGCCTAGTCTTGTGATCCAAGCCAATCACCATTCTTCTCCGCGACCCCGCAGACCCACCCATTTGTAAGTCCATCCTCTCCTATACCACATATGTAGACTGATTGGCGCACTGGTCCTTCCCCTTTACACTATGGACGACCCCATAGGTAGACTAGCCCGGACCCCGGTGCCCGCTCCTATACAATATGGGTAGACTGATCCGGATGACCGTTACAATCCATCATAGATCAATTAGCAAGTCTGTCCCCCCCTATACTATAGGTAGACTAGCAGGAACACATTTCCCCCTTTACCATATAGTAGTCTAGGCAAGACAACCGTTGCTACTGATCCGTTGGCATGCGAGAGGAAAAAGATACAGCTGACTTCTCTGTCCCATTCCAGATCTCATGGTTGACCATAATTTATGGCGCTAGAATCACTGGCGACATTGGTTGTTAAGTCCTAGGGTTCACTTTCCCGAACAAATGGAACCTCCACCACAACAATCATACCATGGTTCCATTTGCCAGCCATCCTAGGTTACCACCACTCGGGTCGATAACCAGCTAATCATGTTAATTATGAAAAGAGAACCTTTTGCTTTTCAATGCAGTAATAATCATACCACCGGTATATTTGCAAGTACTATGCTAAAAGTAATCAAGAGATATGAGCAAGAGTGAACTTGCCTTTCTGACTGCAAGATTATGCAAGTCAGGGTCTTCGATACGATAGAAATCCCAATTCTGAAATAGCAATCATCATCCGGTAGGGATGATGTTAGAAATCTGCAGCATGATATGCATAAGATATGATATGCTTTACTCTAAGCGTACCCTAACCCCGATGGTTTGTTATCATTGAGTTATGGTGATTTATTTATGATGTGTTGCACTTTTAAATCACACCAGAACAGGGTTATTAAGCATTTTAGGTTAGCTTACTATCAGGTGCTATTATAAGGATAAGACTTTAACAAGAGCTATTGTTTTAGGGTGTTATAATCATTCCCTGCTACAAGAGAATGATGGTTGATGATGAAGACATGAAGGTAACACTTTTAAGTTATATCTTATAATTAGCAAGCACTTGGTTGATCATGGATATGCAAAGTCAAAGTAAAGTATACACATAGTAATATCTAAGTAGTTCTAGGGTTGATAACAATCTTAACCTAACCAGGCAATTGTTATTAGAAAGCATATGGTTTGGTGAAATGCTTACTTGATATGTTCTTAAAAGAATAACTTTTGAAGAACACACCTCATAATGGACATTTAGTATAAAATTACCTTTTAGTGGTCATTTACTTTATAAGAAGGTGGAAGTGATTAATAAAACACAAGTTCCTTTATTATTAGCTAGTAGGATTTGAATCACAATTTTAAATGATTCTTAAAAATTGGGTTAGCAGTTATGAAACAATTGTTAATCAGTAGATTATAGTTGAAAATAGAGTCTAAACTCAAGTTGATGCTTATTTAATAGTTATCCTAATTTCTTATCATTTAAGAAAATAGTTTAAGGATTTAAGTTAAATTTTAATGATTTAAAATTGACATAGAAGTTTTAAATTCAACTTTTTGCTGAGACAGTAGTTGAAATAACAATATTAGAGTTAAGAAATAATTCTGATACAAGTTTATGATTCTTCCCAAATTTTACTATATTAAAGTTGTTTTTGAAAAATCATTTTAAGAATTAAAATCCTAATAGTAAAGTCTTAGGATTAATATTTAATAATAACAAAATATTAATTGGAATAACAATATTGAAGTAGTCAAATTTTTATTTGGTATTTGAAAACTTGGTTTGAATTATTATAATTGGATTTGAATTCAAAATTCAAATACTACTTAAACAAGTTTTTAAATTTAGTTCAAAATTATTTCACACAAGCATGCAAGATTATAATTTAAATAGATAGATTATGTTACTGTGATCATTTTCGTATATCATTTGTATTTTTCTGATTTAAAACGAAATAGTTATGATTTTTTCTAAGTTTCTGATATTTTCTGATCTTTCAAATAACAGCTAGATACTTTTTATACCAAACCCTAACTTACCCGCAGCTACTGACTACTGGGTCCAGGCCACATCATGCGCCACGTTGGCAGAGACCAAGTCAATAACTTGACTAGGAGGTTTGACCTCACCGCCGGCGAGGTGTGGGCGACACCGGCGATGCCCAGAGGCTTCTGCGGACTTGTGGCTTAGCTGAATCGAACCGGGACTCCACCCTAAGTACAATACAAGCGGCGCCCCCAAGTTTTGGTCACCGGAGCAGCCTCCAGCGAACCCTACTGCGGCGGTGCACTCCGGCCGTGTGGCGAATCCGAGCTACAGAGGATTATAGTACGCGATGATGGACTCCAGAGACGCGGGGGCTCACCCTGAATCTGTAGAGATGCTCGACGAGCTACTGTAGAAGAAATCGGTGGAATTCCCCCAGCTCCGACCTCCCCTCGATGCGCCACTCCACCGAGAGGATCTAGGAGACTAGGCGCTCCTCCTCGACATCTTTGTGGAGCTCAGGATGGTCTCCATCGACGGCAGTCTTGAAGAACTCCGGTGAGGTCTTGCAGTGAGTTGAGGAGATAGAGAGAATGAGAGAGATTGAGGGGATGGGGAGCGTTTGATAGGGTCTAGGGTTTCATGGCGGTCCGACTAGTAGTTTTTATAGGGCTCGCCGAGGTTGATTCCGTCATCTCCCTGTCGGCGATGGTCGAGATGCGGCGGTGGCGATGACATTCGATTCGAGCATGAATCGCATCGCGAGATTTGCCAGTAGGCTTGGAAGGATGAGGATGATGGCATGGCAGTCAACGGTGCTCCGCGGGGTCCTCAAAGACGGCGGGGACGTGGAGTTCGCCGTCGCTCTGTCGCCCCAGGGAAGGAAGAAGAAGAAGATGGCCCTCCTCTGGCCGGTGGGTCCCGCCTGGTAGCCTCTTAGCGAAAGGGTAAGCGGCATGGGCTCCCGGTGGGCTGGCTACTGGGCTTTGCTGGTGGACTTCGATCCACTGGCTGGTTTCCTTTATTTTTTTCTGATTCCTTTTCTTTTCTTTTTCTATTTTCTGTTTTGAGTTTCCAATTTGATTTTCAATTTTGTTTTGCAGGGATTTTGAATCTAGGAATTATTTGAAATAGAGTTGTTATATTACTGGTCCAATACATTATATTTTAAGAGTTTATATTTGCACCAACACATATGATAATTTGTATTTGGTTGGGATTTGAGTAAGTGTCTACTAGACATGGTTTTTAATATCCCATTATTTTGTGTTTCAATTATTGTATTAAGGCTTGGGTACTACACCCTAATGTAATGTAGGAAGATTAATTAATGATTGGATGGTAATAGAAATGATTAATTAATGATATAGATTCTACCTAAATAGGAATTTAGGAGTTAAGATTTAGGTTTGTGTTACTACTACCCATAACATGTTTCATTGCTTAAGCAAAATATGTACTTGAACCAAGGGTCTCTACTAGATCTTCATAAGAATGTTTCCCTCCTAACAAGGATAGGTTTTCTTGACTCCTATACTCTCTCATGATGATGGATGATATCTGTTTATCAAACCTATTTCTCACACCTCTCACTATTTCCTTCCTACAAATCTAGTTAGAGTAAATATTATTGCTTGCTCCTAGTTTTAGCTAATGATGATTTTGAATCAGAGGTATGCTTCTCTTGCCTATGGTGAGTGCTTCTCTTTTCCCCATTAACTACACTCCTCTCCTCTCATACTAGACCAACCTGGTGGTCTTGTGAACCTTGTTCTTTGGGAAATCTGATAAACCTGCATCTTGTGGCATGCCTGCACCTCCTAGCTGCTTGACCTAATTCCTAATTGAACTAAGTAACCATTTGGTCTTGGTCTTGCTGGTTTGGTCCTTGTGGTTGTGCTGGTGGTGGTGAATCCTCCCCTGTTGCTCAACTCATGAGCAGGGTGGATTGTGTGGTGGTGTTGCTGGTGTTCCTTGGTGTGATGGTGGTGTTTCTTGCTCCTACCTAATGTATGAAATGGTCCAAATTCGTTGGTGCCATCATACCATGGGTTTATGGTGTCAAAATGGATGCCATGGGGTTCCTTTTATAGCATTTTGAAGTCCACCACAAGTTGACACCTCAAGTGGTGACTCTTGTTTTCATTTGGTGAGTAAGCTACTTGTTGTCAAGCTCTCATGCATGAGCATTACTTGGGGTTCAAGTAAAAGAAGATATTTTCATGTGGATAACTATGAACATTACTTGGGGTTCAAGTATAGGAAGATATTTTGAAATGCATTACTTGGGGTTCAAGTAAAGGAAGATATTTTCAAGTGGATAACTATCCTAGGTGGCATGATGATTATCCCCTAGTAATCTTTATTTTGAATAGCCAAGTGGCATTTGGCACTAAATGGATTTGTGGCAGAATCAATTCATATTCTTATACATATTTGTAATTCACAATTGAATTATTATTAATTGATGTTGTATTAATTGTTTGGAAGTTTGACTTCCAAAGTTCATATTTGAAATGATCATGTTATTGTGAATTATGCCTATTGTCATATCTTATTTGTTCCTATTATAAGTTGTGCTCAAAATATCCAAGGTTAGCAAAGGTCATGTTCAAACTTTGAATGATTTTATTTGATTTCACCAAGGCATGATCATAAGAGTTTCAAAATGGTCATAGTTAATTTTATTCAAATAGTTTGAACTATTTAATGTAATGTAAATGAGTTTAGTTTTGTTATATATCTTATAGTTAATAAGTTATGATTTAAATAAGAATGGGTGGCTTTTATGCACTTTAGACCTTGTGGTTTACCAATTTTGGTAACAAGTTTAAGAATAAATTAAATTATACCCAGAAGTACTGGCTAATTATTTAAGTAGTTGAAATCTATTGTAAACTCCTCTAACCATCTTGGTACTAGGTTAGTCTTTCCCTCTTCTGAATTTGTGGATTAGATCCTAAAGTATCATCTTAAGAGATGAGAATGATACTTGATTTGATATAGACTCTCTCCTTGTTCTGGAGATAAATAGATTTAGATGGAAAGATTATGATAATCAAGATATGAAAACAAAGTAGATTAAGAGTCAAGGTAAGACTTGTGTTGTCTTCCTTTAAGCTAGGAATGGCTTCAATGATTTAGATTTAAGAAATACTATGGTGATCATGGTAGAATTGGTTATAAGGTCCTAAAATGATGTGTTAACATATTAATCCTGCCTCACATTCATCTCCTTTGATTGTTGTTATTATCTCTACCCAAAACAAGGTTGTTAACAAAGGTCATGTCGAAGTTTATCGCACTTCAGTCGATGAGCTACTTCAGTTCTATCAACTCAAGAGAAGCTTCAATCACTTTGACAAGTTTTATTTAAAAGCGCGAAAATTTCCCAGATTTTCTATGCATGAATGCAATGCACACTTCTATGTTCTCTCTATTTCTAGCCTCACATCCTGGAATATTACATCTTCTCCACCATGTGCTTCATGTTTAGATCTTGTGAGCTGCCCTACATGATCATGATCATCCTTATGTAATTCTACATGTTATGTTTGTTGGGATCCAGTGAATATTGGTGTTATGATTAAGTTGATGTTCTGAATTTTATCTTATGTTATCTCTATGTTGTTTATGATCTTGCATGCTCTCCGTTGTTAGTAGCTATCTTAGCCAAGTAGATACTAGTGACTCCAAGAGGGGGTATTTATGCTCGATAGTTGGGTTCATGCCTCTATTTAATCTGGGGTAGTGACAAAAACCTCTAAGGTTGTAGATGTGTTGTTGCCACTAGGGAGAAAACAACATTCTTGTCTCTAAGGACATTCGCTTTGTTTACATTACACACTTTGCTTCATGCATTTATCTGTTGTTCGCAACTTAATACTCAAGGGGTCCTCGGATGATTCCCCACGAGTGGATTATTAGTCATAGATGTAGTTGGATGGCGGTCTATGTATCTTGTTGTAATGCCCAGAGTAAATCTCATTGTGATCATCTTGACATATGCACGTTATCTTTATTCTATCAATTGCCCAACTGTAATTTGTTTACCCAGCATGTCGTTATTTATCTTATGGAGAGACACCACTAGTGAACTGTGGACCCCGGTCCAATTTCCTTATATTGCTATTACCGTTTACTTTTACTCGCACTGTTTACTTTCTCGCATACTACTATTGCTTTCCACTCGATATGCTCATTCCTTTGTTTATAGCAAACCGGTGAGATTGACAACCTCATCGTAAGTTGGGAGCAAAATATTTATTTGTGTTATGTGCAGGTTTCACGTTGCTGCTGGTGCAAAGCAAAGCACTAGACGAGGCGCCCTATAAGTCCGGAGCTGTCGTGAAGCTAGCAGGCATCACCTTCTGAAGTTTACCTTTTTTCCTACTGGTTCGATAAACCTCGGTTTCTTCCTGAGGGAAGACTAGCTACTATGCTCATCATACCTTCCTCTTGGGGTTCCCAACTGGGTGGTTATCTGCCCGCATCAGAGGTGATGAGGATCCACGCGATCCAAAAGGGGTTTAGGCTCAATCTTTCACGGCGATCAGTTGCAACAATGGTAAATAGCACAGTTTACGATCAAGACGATGCAAACTCGCACGAACAACAAGCAAATCCTTCTCAGCGAGATGAATTACTTGGACGGTTCTAGGTGAACCACAAAGAAATTAGAAGCATGACGCCTCCAATCCAACGCACTTGAACAACCTCAATCGGTCTCGATAGATAAACACAGGAATTTTTACCCTTGGCGCGAAGACCGAAACACACACATGTTTTAACTCATAAAATTTTAATCTACTTTTACAAGACGCACACCCTAGGCTTCATATAAAAGCCAACCTGAACAAGACTTAGAAAACAAGAAAGAAGACTCTACGTAACAAACTGGACCCTATAAGAAAATAACCAAATTGACTAGTACAAAATAACTTGATCGTGTTGGCCAATGCATGCAGGTGGGCCCCATCCAACCTCGTGCAGTGTTTGAGAACTCCACGACTGAAACCTGGTAGCATCGCCTAGCTCTGGCGGACGTGACCGACCGAAGAAATTGCAGCCTCGATCCTCCTGTCTACTTTGATTGCTTTCCTTTATAAATTGATGTGCTGCTACACAATCTCTCATGTAGGTGCTTGATCTTGGCCCTTTTCCCAAGTGGTTAACGTGAAGGAACCCCACAACCGTGCATGGTCGCATTGACCCATAAACATGTGGCTTGGATTCTAATGTGCACATTTTCCTTTGGTTATTTTTGTTGAGCTGAAAATAATTTTCCACAATACTAGTCGGCCCCATATCATCCTCCCTCTCTTCAAAAGAAACCGTCCTCGGTTTCAAGTCAGTTATGTTTGCAATATCTTCGCCTATAGAATGAATGGGCGCCATTAAAATTGCCTCAGCGGCAATCTTCTTTTTCTGGCGCAGACGTTCCTTCCGCCAAGCTCTGAAAAGCTTCTCCTCTAAGGGTCCGAAGACATAAACCTTGTCTCCCTTTGCGCGGCAGTCATACACAGCATCAGTGCTCTTGTACCATGGCTCTTCCAATAGTAGATGACACGAAACTAGTGTCACCGGTATCACATCGCATAAAACATCACAAGAAAATTTGCCGATAGAAAACGATACCATAGTTTGGTGCGTGATGTCGATCTTCTCGTGGCACCTCCTCAGTGAATATGGTCGCGGATGTGGTGTCATTAACAGCTCCAGCTTCTCCACCATGTCAATGCTGACCGCATTTATTGAGCTGTCATGGTCGATCGTCATGGCACAAGCTCTCACACGCACTTTACAGTAGGTATGAAAAAGCTCGACACCGTAGCCTTCATCCTCCAACATGAACTCACACGACAATTTCCAGTAGCTCTTCCTTTGGGGATAGCGCGCCAATCATCTCCTCCATATCAAGAAAACCAATTACAGGAGACTATCACAGCGGAAAACTTTAGCAGAAAAATTCAGTCACCGGTCGATCAACAGTTTCCAGACACAGGGCAGACGAACGCAGCAATGTCGCGTACCAAAATAGCGGTGCCCAAAACTGATCGGGAGTAGCATCAAATTTGACGCGTAGCAGATGTCTCTAAGATGGCCGATCTTTTTACAAATATGATCCTCTGTCCAACGGTATTGCGAAAAATAGATCTCTCCGAATTTTATTGACAAAAGTAGCCTGGCGGGAGGCGGAAAAACCAACACGTGTCTCTTTCCGCCATAGCCTATGGCGGCAGTCTTATCCCGCCATATGCATTGGCGGGAGGTTCTTCCCGCCAAACCCTTCGGCGGTATGTCTCATGCTCTGACATACAAAAATCTGGATGGTAGCATGCGTGTTTCAAGCCACAGCATACTATGCATGCATGATTAAAAAAACTTAAGCTATCGGTTCTGTGATCTGACAACTCACAGCTAGTCATACTTTGCATGGACTACAATATAAAATATGAAACGAATCGATGGCAGATACACACAAGCGCGTTCACAAAGTGTGGTCTAGGTTGAGCCCTGCCGTCTGACGCCATGGGACCCGCCACCTTCCGCCAATGCGTTTGTCACAAAGAGACTTCCGCCAGTCCGTGTGGCGGGATGAAAATGCCGTCATATACTTTGGCGGGAGGAGACACGTGTCAGCTTTTCCACCTTCCGCCAGGTTACTTTTGACAATAAAATTTGAAGAGGTTCATTTTCGACAATACTACTGTGCAGAGGGTTATATTTGTAAAATAATCTAAGATGGCCTCGTCATTGCAAACAAGATATAAAATCTCTATATACTAGAATTTGTGATCCGATCTGCATCTAACCTTCTCTCACTGTCGTGTTTTGGCTTTCTCCAGAAACTAAACTGACCAAAAGAAATCCTCCCAATACTGAATAGGGCCGTCCAAACAGAAAAACCAGTGTCTTGGCCGGAGTCTCCGGCAGCAAATTCTTCAGCTAGAACTTGTTGGCAGATCTAACTTCCAGCAAATCAAAACCAACCAGCAGATGAATCTTAGTAGGAAATCTCAGAAAACAAAACACCGTGAGAAACTCGACGAATCTGATACCAAGATGATGAGGATCCACGTGATCCAAAAGGAGTTTAGGCCCAATCTTTTACGGCGATCAGTTGCAACAATGGTAAATAGCACGGTTTATGATCAAGATGATGCAAACTCGCGCGAACAACAAGCAAACCCTTCTCAGCGAGATAAATTACTTGAACGGTTCTAGGTGAACCACGAAGCAATTAGAAGCACGACGCCTCCAATCCAACGTACTGGAACAACCTTAATCGGTCTCGATAGATAAACACGGGGATTTTCACCTCGGCGCGAAGGCCAAAACACACACGTGTTTTAACTCATAAAATTCCAATCTACCTTTACAAGACGCACACCCTAGGCTTTATATAAAAGCCGACTTGAACAAGATTTAGAAAACAAGAAAGAAGACTCTACGTAACAAACTGGACTCTATAAGGAAATAACCAAATCGACCAGTACAAAATAACTTGATCGTGTTGGCCAATGCATGCAGGTGGGCCCCATCCAACCTCGTGCAGTGTTTGAAAACTCCAGAGTAAAGTCTGTAAAAAACCTTGAAGTTGTAGACTGTGTCTTAATTGAACCTCGGACTGTCAATCCCGGAAATGGACACCCTCAACTCACTAATCCTGGGTTAATCTTGCGTGACATTTGTTTCCGCACTGAAATCGCTGACGTGGCAAGGGTCAACGCTCGGATTGCTGACTCGCTGGTTAAGATGTGTCCACGTTGGCTGGGAAGCTGGGTCGTGGACTCGTCCTCGTCCTCGCCCGCTCAGTTGAATCGATTAGGAGGGGAATAAAATTAAGGCTTCTCGGTAGGGATCGAGGCAGGAGATTGAGCCGGGGCAGTGAGGCCGGCGGCGGCGGACGCTAGGTGGCTTCAGAGACGATGGCGTTCTCATCCGGTGCATCTTCGTCGCGCGGCGGACGCGGTTGACGGCACGGCGGCGGCCACGGCGGCTGTAGAGTTGACGCATCGGGAAAATCCCATGGCGTACAAGGCACCATAGGAAGAAAGCTCCGCGGGCGGATTTCATGGATGCAATGGTGAGTGGCTACGTTTTCCCGATTTCTATCAAATTGCTTCCCTTTTCCCGATTTCTCTGTTTCTTATTTGCTCAAATTTGACAGACTGGAGCTTGTGGCTACGTTGAGTGGTTTCAGAATCCGACAATGCCATTTCTTCGTGATTTCCTTGGTGATCAACGGGATGCAGTGTCGAGGCTGCAGGAGGAAGTTGCTGGTGTACAGGAACCTAGAGCAGGAACCTAGATAGGTCAAAAGAATGCCCAGACTGATGCAATTAGAGCAAGATTACAGAGAATGAAGAGGAATGCAATATACAATTATTATCTGTATGGAATTGTTACAAGAATGAAATGCACTTGGTTGCCAGCAGTTGTGTGTGCAATGAAATAGAGTAAACAATTGCTAGTTGTGGCTTTAAAATAAAGTGAACAAATGCAAACAATATGTACGTGCCTGTGCAATGAAACTCAATGTACTTGGTTGCCAGCACTTGTGTGTGCAATGAAATAGAGTAAACATTTGCCAGGTGTGGCTTTGAAATAAATTGAACAAATGCAAACACTAGTTTGCATTCTCTGCTACTTCTCATGACATGAAAATAGGCAGGTCAAATTCCCAGAAATTCATAGAATACCAAATGACACAAAAGAGAGGTGCTACTAGCAGAACTGCAGCAAGATGAGAGCTAACAAAATATCAGGTTCACTGCTTTATTACATGATCATCAAAGGTTCAGTGCAATAAGATGAAAGCTAATAGAATATGACAGGTTCAGTTTCCTGTAGATAAACATTACAAAATAGAGCAGATGCTTCTGGTAGCGTTGCCTAGCTCTGGCGGACGTGGCCGACCGAAGAAATAGCAGCCTCGATCCTCCTGTCTACTTTGATTGCTTTCCTTTTTTAATTGATGTGCTGCTACATAATCTCTCATGTAGGTGCTTGATCTAGGCCCTTTTCCCAAGTGGTTAACATGAAGGAACCCCACAACCGTGCATGGTCGCATCGACCCATAAACATGTGGTGGCTTGGATTCCAACGTGCGCATTTGCCTTTGGTTATTTTCGTTGAGCTAAAAATAATTTTTCATAATACTAGTCGACGCTATATCAGGAGGTCCCTCCTAGCCTTTTATAATGGAAGGCTAGGTCTTAGGATCCTTAACCAGATCGGTTACAAGTTGCGTGGTAGGTGAAAAGCTAGATTGGTACGGATATGAAGTCTCTATCTCTTTGAGTCCTTGCAGTGCACGCCAAGTTTGACTTCATGGGCCGTGCCATTAGTGGGCCATTGCAGGCTTTGTTCATCCTTCTAATGGGCTTATTCCTAGATCAGAACCGGGTATGCTAAGAGTGAGGACCCGATGGGTCGTGTCCTCGTCATTGATGGTTCGAACTTCACCACCTTTTTCCGCACTTTGAGGATCATCCTCGCTCCCCATAGGATGGGGTATGTTCTTGATGCCGCCATTGGAGACGCGCCCAAGGAGAGTGCCTCCAATGATGAGAAGAACGTACACGACACTGAGTTGGACGATTCTGCTTTTGTCCAACGTGGCATGATGTTTGCCATGGAGTCTGATCTACAAAAGCGCTTTGAGAAGATGAGTGCATTTGAGATAATCACCTATCTCAAGGCTGTTTTTGCACCCCCAGGCAAGGGCGGAGAGGTACGAGGCTTCCGAGCTTTTCTTCTCCTCCAAAATGTACGAGCACAACAGTGTGAGCTAGCACGTAGCCAAAATGTATGTCTACGTTTAACGCATGAACGCTTTGGAATGCCAGATTCCGGATGAGCTTGCGATTGATAGGGTGTTGCAGTCGCTGCCCCTAGCTATAAAGGATTTGTCCTGAACTACAACATGCAATGAATAACTAATTCCTTATCTGAGTTGTTTTCCATGCTCAAAACTGCTGAAGTGGAGATCAAGAAGGAGCACACTGTGTTGACGGTCAACAAGTCCGTCGAGTTCAAGAAACACGGTAGGAAGACAAAGGGTCCGAAGGGCAAGAAGCCTCAGAAGGGCGGCAATTATGTTGCCGGTCCTCCCAAGGCGCCCAAGGCGAAGCCCGGAGTCATGTGCTTCTACTGCAAGGAGGATGGTCACTGGAAGCGCAACTATCCCAAGTACCTTGAGGACAAGAAGGCTCGTAGGATTGCCGTGAAAGACAAAGGTATATGTGATATACATGTAATTGATATCTATCTTACAAGTGCCCGAAGTAACACATGGGTATTTGATACCAGTTCTGTTGCTCACATATGTAACTCTTAGCAGGACTGCAGAGTAAGCGGCGCTTGGCAAGGAATGAGGTGACGATGCGTGTTGGCAATGACAGCAGAGTTGATGTCATGGCAGTCGGCACTCTCCCTCTATGTATTCCCTCCGGATTGATATTAGCTTTACATAAATTTTATTATGTTTCCGCATTGAGTATGAACATTGTGAGTGGGTCTCGACGATTGTCACAAGACGGTTATTTCTTTAAGTCTATAACGAACGGTTGTTCAATTTATAAGAATGATACTTTCTATGTTCATGCACCGGATCGTGATGGTTTATATTTATTGGATCTTGATTGTAATGAATCACATATCAATAGTGTTGATGCTAAAAGATGTAAACTTAGTGATGATAATACCATGTACCTGTGGCATTGCCATCTAGGTCATGTTGGTGTAAAGCGCATGAAGAAGCTTCATAAGGATGGACTTCTCGGGTCATTGATTTTGATTCCCTTGATACATGCGAGCCATGCCTCATGGGAAATGACTAAGACACTGTTCACCAGCTTAGTTGAACGGGCGACTTATTGGGAACCATACATACCGATGTGTGTGAACCGATCAGCGTCTGTACGCGCAATGGTTATTGTTATTTTGTGACCTTTACTGATGACTTGAGTAGATATGGGTATATCTATTTGATGAAGCATAAGTCTGGAACCTTTGAAAAGTTCAAGGAATTTTAGAATGAGTCAAAAATCGACCTGATAGGAAAATCAAGCACCTTCGTTCTGATCAAGGGGGCGAGTATTTGAGCTTCTATTTTGAGATGCATCTTAAGGCATGTGGAATTGTGCCACAACGTGCGCTAGCTGGAACACCGCAACGTAACAGCGTGTCCGAGTGACGTAATTGCACTTTGCTCGATAGTGTGAGATCCATGATGTCTTTGTCTGAATTGTCCGTATCATTTTGGGATTATGCATTAGAAACTGCTGCATTCATTTTGAATAGTGCGCCGTCCAAGTCCGTGGAGACAACACCATCGAGTTATGGCATGGTAAGAAGCCTACGTTGTCATTTCTTAAGATTTGGGGATGGGAGACATATGTAAAGAAGTTATAGCCTGACAAACATGAGTCTATGTTGGAAAAATGTATCTTTGTGGGATATCCAAGGGAAACCATTGGATATACCTTCTACCATCCTGCCAAAAGGCAAAACTTTTGTTGCCAAGACTGGAACCTTTCTCGAGAAAGAGTTTCTCGCCAAAGGTGTAAGTGGGGAAAGTTGAGCTTGACAAGATCATCGACCCCTCACTCGAAATACCGAGTAGCGCAATGGAAGCTGTTCCCAGTGCGCCCTCTATCGAACAGGAAGAAGGGGCGGATGATGATGATCATGGTGAACTTGCCATGCAAACTGAACACATGTCTGCACGACTGCCGCAAATCCCCTAAGTGGTTCGGGAATCTTGTATTATCCATCTTGTTAGTTGACCATGACGAACCTGCAACCTACACGGAAGCGATGGAAGGCCTCGAGTCTGAGAAATGGCTAGAAGCCATAAAATCCGAAATAAGGTCTATGTATGACAAACAAGTATGGACCTTGGTAGATGTTCCCAGCAACCGCAAGGCCGTTGAGAATAAATGGATCCTCAAGAAGAAGACTGATGCAGACGGTAATGTAACCGTCTACAAATCTCGACTTGTAGCGAAAGGTTTCTGGCAGATTCAAGGAGTTGACTATGATGAGACATTCTCTCCCATAGTGATGCTAAAGTCTATTCGGGCTCTATTAGCAATTGCTGCTTATTTCGATTATGAGATATGGCAGATGGATGTCAAAACCGCCTTTCTTAATGGCAACATTGAGGGGGAATTGTACATGGTACAACCGGAGGATTTTGTCGATCCTAAGGACGCTACTAAAGTGTGCAAGCTTTAGTGGTCCATTTTATGGACTGAAGCAAGCATCTCGGAGCTGGAATCTTCGTTTTGATGAAGTCATCAAAGCTTTTGGATTTGTCCAAAACATGGAAGAATCCTGCATTTACAACAAAATGAGTTGGAACTCAGTTGCATTCCTAGTACTATATGTAGATGACATACTACTGATAGGGAATGATGTGAAAATGCTGAACAACATGAAGGAGTATTTGAACAGTAAATTTTCAATGAAAGATTTGTGTAAAGCTGCATACATGTTAGGCATAAAGATCTATAGAGATAGATCAAGGCGCCTATTAGCGTTAAGTCAGAGTACTTACCTTGACAAGGTTCTGAAGTGGTTCAAGATGGATCAGTCCAAGAAAGGTTTCTTGCCTATTCAGAAATGTGAATCATTAAGTGTGACTCAATGTCCAGCAACAGAAAAGGAGAAGAGTGAGATGGCAAACATCCCCTATGCTTCTGCCATAGGATCCATCATGTATGCTATGTTAAGTACTCGACCAGATGTGGCATTGGCTCTTAGCTTGATGAGCCATTTTCAAAGTAACCCAGGAGTTCCTCATTGGAAAGCAGTCAAATGTATCCTTAAGTATGTTAGGAGAACAAAGGGTATGGTATTAGTCTATGGTAGATGTGAAGAATAACTTAGCTTAAAGGGTTACGTTGATGCAAGCTTTGACACTGACCTAGATGACTCAAAGTCTCAAACTGGATATGTGTTCTTGGTGAATGGAGGCGTGGTGAGCTGGAGGAGCTGCAAGCATTCGCTCGTGGCTTAATCTACAATGGAGCCAGAGTATATGGCCGCTGCTGAAATGACGAATGAAGCAGTTTGGCTATGGAAGTTCGTCATCAACACGGCCGTGGCTTAATCTACAATGGAGCCAGAGTATATGGCTGCAAGCATTCGCTCGTGGTGCGACCCTGTGCATATCTTTTGTGATAACACGGCCGCCATCGCCAACACCAAGGAGCTCAGAGCTCACTCCGTAGTCAAACATATACTACAATGTTACCATGTCATACGAGAATATGTAAAGGATGGTAAAGTCAATGTTTGCAAAGTACACACGAATCTGAATATAGCGGACTCGTTGATGAAGCCTCTTCCATGGGAAGTTTGATCCACAGTGAGATTCTATGGGTGTTAGATCATTATTTTAACACCCCGCCACCCCGTGGTCGGGCCTGTTACCCCTGGCAGCTCTCTAGGATCTCTAGACTGTCCCCACAGACCAACACTAGTATTTCCTGTGCACTTTGTCCTCACTCGTGCGCACCTAGGATCAACTTCCTGGTCGGTCACCCATCCTCAAATCGCTCCAGGCCAAGCACGCTTAACCTAGAGTTCTTTTCGATGAGCTTCCAAAAAAGAAGGTATACCTTGTTAATATGAGTATCCTATCAATCCTATTAAGCCCTGAGCCAGGATGTCACACACTCACCCACTTAGAAGACCGACATCCTCGTCGGTCAGCCCCAGTCCACGAACTTCCCCTCTCGGACACGTCCATGCGGCCAGTGCCGACCCATGTGCCACGAAGGGCCACATGTTTGCACACCAGACCCACACACGCTCGTGTTACCGTGAGGGTTGGCTCTGATACCAAATGTAACACCCCACCACCTCGTGGTCGGGCCTGTTGATGTCTACGCACACGTCTGTTCTTGTAGACAGTGTTGGGCCTCCAAGTGCAGAGGTTTGTAGAGCAGCAGCAAGTTTCCCTTAAGTGGATCACCCAAGGTTTATCGAACTCAGGGAGGAAGAGGTCAAAGCTATCCCTCTCAAGCAACCCTGCAATTACGATACAGAAAGTCTCTTGTGTCCCCAACACACCCAATACACTTGTCAGATGTATAGGTGCACTAGTTCGGCGAAGAGATAGTGAAATACAAGTGGTATGGATGATTATAAGTAGTAAATACAATCTGGAATAAAAATGGCAGCAAGCAAACATGTAACAAAACAGCAAGTAAACGGTGTGCAAAGCTTGGAAACAAGGCCTAGGGATCATACTTTCACTAGTGGACACACTCCCAACAAATATAACACAAATGAACAAATAAATAACTTCTCTTCACTATGGTACTCTGAATTACTCTCCTATTGAACAACACTAATCATTGCGTAGGGCTACAAAGTACTCCTCAAAGTTCATCAAGTACTTGACAAACACCACTCATAGAGATATCCAAATCAAATCACAACTCAAGATAAATATTATTGCAACTTAGACCAAGTACTAACACGGTGCACACACTGTCAACATTACACCATGAAAGGAGGAATAGATCACTTCAATACTATCATAGTGATAATTATTCTCATAATCCATAAGAGATCACAATCGTAGCCTAGACCAAGTACCACCACGATGCACGCACTGTCACCGTTACACCATGGCAGGAGGAATAGATTACTTTAATAACACACTAGAGTACACATAATGAAGAAGAGTAACATCTACTTATTCAACATGATACAAAGTTCACGATCACATAAAGATCACATCATGGGAGAGAGAGGTGAACCACATAGCTACCAGTAGAGCCCTCAGCCCCGGGGATGAACTACTCCCTCCTCATCATAGGAGACAGCAAGGTTGATGGAGATGGCGGTGAGGTCGATGGAGACGGCAGAGACAGCGATGGAGACCGATGGAGATGGCTCTGGGGGCACTTCCCCTTCCCGGCAGGGTGCCAGAACAGAGACTTCTATCCCCCGAAATTCATCGACGGCGGTGGCGGAGCTACGGAACTGTTCTGGAAATTTCGCCGACTCCCTTAGGGTTTTCCGTCCCGAGGCTTTATATAGGCGAAGGGGCATCGTCAGGGGTGGCCCCAGGCCTCCTCACACCTAGGCGGCGCGGCCAGGGCCTGGGCCGCGCCGGCCTAGTGTGAGGCTGGCCTGTGGCCCTGATACGTCCAAAACGTATCTACTTTCCCGAACACTTTTGCTATTGTTTCTCCCCTAATTTGTGTGTTTTGAATACAACTAACACGGACTGACGCTGTTTTCAGCAGAATTGCTCTGGTGTCTCGTTTTGTGCAGAAATTCAACTTCCAGTAAAAATTCGGGAAAAATCATGAAAAATCCTATTTCACCAGAAGACCCACGGAGCCAGAAGACCGGAGGGAGAAGGGGCTCGAGGGGCCGTCACACAGTGGTGGCGCGGCCCAGCCCTGGCCGCGCCACCCCTGCGTGAGGGGGCCCCAGGTCCCCTCTCGACCTCCCCTCTCGCGAACATATACCCCCTGACGACATAATATCAGGGAGACGGCGTTTTTCCCAGATAGACTTCCGCTGCGCCGCCGCCATCAGAAACCGCGATTCGGAACCAGAAACTCCGTTCTGGCACCCTGCCGGGACGGGGATTCGGAGGAGATCTTCATCACCATCACCACCGACGCTCCTCCATCGACCATCCATGATTCCCCCATCCATGTGTGAGTAATTCCCCCGCTGTAGGTGAGGGGATGGTAGGGATTGGATGAGATTGTTCATGTAATTTGATATGAGATTGATAGGGCATAGTGCCTAGTATCTTTATTTAGTGCCTATGACATTGTTGCAACTTGTTGTGCTTAATGCTTGTCACTTTGGGCCCGAGTGCCATGATTTCAGATCTGAACATGTTATTATTTCTATGATGATACTTATTGTTTATGGTCTTACCTACAAGTTGTATACACATATTGTTGTCCGGAACCCGAGGCCCCAAAGTGACATAAATTGGGATAACCGGAGGGGATGGCTATGATGTGAGGATCACATGTGTTCACCGAGTGCTAATGCTTTGCTCTGGTACTTTATTAAAAGGAGTACCTTAATTACCAGTAGTTTCCCTTGAGGCCCTGCTGCAACAGGCTGGTAGGACAAAAGATGTCGTCCAAGTTTCTCCTTGCGAGCACGCACGACTATATACGGAACACATGCCTATGATTGTTTGTACTAGGATGCTTTATAATTATTTATCTGCAATGCCTTTGTCTCATTGATTTCATGAATTATCTTATCCATGCAACGCCCATAATCCATCCCTATGCCTATAGTATTTGTTCCTACTGTTTACAACCGTTACTATTACTGCTACTATTTTACTACTGCTGTTACTGTTTCACTACTGTCACCATTATAAAACTGTTGCTACTGATAAACCATTGCGAGCGAGACTGTTTCCAGGTGCAGCTGAATTGACAACTCATCTGTTAAGGCTTACATATATTCTTTGGCTCCCCTTGTGTCGAATCAATAAATTTGGGTAATACTTCCCTCGAAGACTGTTGCGATCCCCTATACTTGTGGGTCATCAAGACTATTTTCTGGCGCCGTTGCCGGGGAGCATAACTTTATCTGTAAGTTCACTTGGTATTCATATTGTTCGCTGCAATCCTTTCATCATGGGTAAACCTCGTGATGGAAAAGTTCCTATATTGCCATCCACTACAAGAAGAGGTACGACTCTCAACACCTCTGTTGCTCTTGATTCACCATCTATTATGAGTAAGTTGCTTACACCACCACACCCACACGCTACCGCTACTACTTCTGCTGAGATTGAAAATGCCACTGATAATTTAGATGATGCTTCCACTGTGCTTGATGAGAGTGGTTCACTAGGTTCCTTTTTAGATGCTACTATTGCTAGAGCTAAGTTGGGAAACACCACTGTTACACCTGTTAGTTCACCTGAGTCTAGGGAGTGTCCTAGTGATGATTATGATGATGATGCTTATATTGAGCTTAATGATGATTTTATTGCTGAAGCACGTGCTGCTCGTAATGCAGGTAATGTTAAAGAACTTCTTGCAAGACGTTCAGTTAGATATAATTTGTCTCCTGATCCTAAGTTTGCTGCTTCTCCTATAAATATTAGAGACAAGGATTATGATTTCTCTTTGGATTTATCTTACATATCTATTGTTGAGAAAACTCCTTTTTGTGGTACTAAAGATGAGAGTGCTATGGAGCACATGAATGAGCTTTCTACTTTGAGTAATTTGTTTTCTGATGATATTAAGCTCCGCACTTACTTTGTTGCTAAGATTTTTCCTTTCTCGTTGAAAGATGCAGCTAAAATTTGGTTTAGTAGCTTGTCTCCTGGATCTCTTACTAGTCCTATTGCTTTGGTTAATGCTTTCTTTCAGAAATATTTTCCCGCTAGTGCTCAACATGCTGCTGTGCAGAAAATCTTTGATTTTGAACAGGGAAAAGGAGAGATATTGCCTGAATCTTGGACAAGGTTTTGTTCTTTAATTAGAGCTTTGCCTAAAGAACCATTGCCTAAGAATGAACTCCTTGATATATTTTATAATGGACTAACGGATGAATCTAAGTCATATTTGGATAGTTGTGCTGGTTGTGTTTTCAGGGAAAGAACTCCGGCTGAAGCTGAAGAATTAATGGCTAAAATAAGCCGGAATCATGATGATTGGACCTTAGTTGAGCCAACACCAGCACCAACTCCTGCGCCATCTACGGAGCCTACGCCGAAGAAGAGAGGGATGATCGAGTTAAATGATGAAGTTATGAAGGAGGCTAAGAAATCTCTTAAGGAGAATGGTATCAAGGCCGAAGATGTGAAGAATTTACCTCCTATTGAAGAATTATGTAAGCCAATCCCTCACTCATCTACTATTGAGGTACACTCTCTCCAACGCTTTGATGAAAGAGATATTCCTTATACTAAACCTCCTGATCAATGCTTAGATGAATTTGATAATTTTATTGTTAAGCAAGAAAATTTTAATAGAATGGTGCATAATCATTTGTTGGAAAATTCTAGAGCTATTAACAAGTTGCAGGATATTGTGGAGAGAACCGCCAATGATGTGAAGATACTTGCTAAACATTTTCAAATGGTTCAAACACAAATTGATCAGCTTACCAAGGTGCAAAAAGATTTGCTAGTTAATGCTGCAAGAGAGAAGCAAGCATGTGAAATACGCACAAGAAGTGGCGCTGCTACTCAAGACCCATTATATCCTGAAGGACATCCTAAGAGGGTTGAGCAAGATTCTCAACGCACCTCAAATGATGATATCCCTTCTAAGAAGAAGAAGAAGAAGCATAAAACAACTGCAGAATCCTCTGATGCAGGTAAAGATCCTAACAGTGTTTCTATTTTTGATGCTGAAACTGAACCAGGAGATGCTTCTGATAAAGAAGAAGATAAAGAAGAGGTTGAAGAAGAACCAGAAAAGATGGACAAGAATGCAAAGTACACCAAAGAAGACTTCATTGCCAATAAGCATGGTAAAGAGAGGGAACCTTGGGTACAGAAACCAATGCCTTTTCCTAGTAAGAAACACAAGTCCAAGGAAGAAGAACACTACAACAGGTTTTGTGAATGGATGAGACCTTTATTTTTGCAAATTCCTTTGACTGATGCTATTAGAATGCCTCCTTATGCAAAGTATATGAAAGATATTGTCACTAATAAAAGGAAAATTCCTAGTGAGGAAATTTCCACTTTACTTGCTAATTACTCTTTTGATGGTAAAGTTCCAGAGAAGCTTGGAGATCCAGGTATACCAACTATTCCTTGCTCCATTAAAAATAACTATGTTAGAACTGCTTTATGTGATTTAGGAGCTGGAGTTAGTGTCATGCCTTTTTCTCTTTATAAGAGACTTGATCTAGAAAAATTAGTATCAACTGATATATCTTTGCAGATGGCTGATAAGTCTACTACTATTCCTATTGGTATATGTGAGAATGTTCCTGTTCAAGTTGCTAACAGCTGTTTGATTTTAACTGATTTTGTTGTGCTGGAAATGCCTGAAGATGATAATATGTCTATTATTTTTGGGAGACCTTTTCTAAACACTGCAGGTGCTGTTATCAATTGCAATCAAGGAAAAGTCACTTTTAATGTGAATGACAAAGAGTATACGGTATATTTTCCCAAGAAGATTGATAGGAAGAATGCTCTAAATACAATCAAGCATGTTGAGACCATCAAAGTTGGTCAAATTATTTGTTCAGAGCAAAAGCCCAAGGAAGAATGTCAAATTGTCATGGTTGGGACTATACCTATCAAAGTTGAGGTAACATAAGCATTAAGTGATATGCAAAGTTTCTCCTCATGCAAAGTTAGTTTGGTAACAAGACTTGATCAACCTTGTTAACAAAGTGATTTTATATGAAAGAAACTTCATTTTCACCGCATCCACTCCACCTCACTTGTATTTACTTTCATCAAATTTTATTCCTTCAGTTAAGTTGCTTGATTAAGAGTATCTCAGAGCTGTTGCATGCTTAGTTTTGATTTGCTTGAAATCTTTTCATCCTCGTTTTTCTGAGTTTCATCAATATGCCAATTTTTGAAAAATCCTCGAAAATAAAGTTTCTCGAAAAATTCCAGAAAAATCTTTATAAATTTTTATGTCAAAAATGGGGCAGAGAGACACCTGGGAGGCACCAGGTGGGGCAGCCACGCCACCTCACACACTGGTGGCGCGGCCCAGCCCTGGCCACGCCACCTAGGTGTGAGGGGGCCCCACCAGGCACCTCACTCATCTCTTCTTCCCCTGCTCTTTCTCTCTCCCGAAAAACACCGCCCCATTTGCTCAAGCTTGAGTTCTTGCTGTTCTTCACCTGGATTTTTCGATCTCCTTGTTCAGCCCAACATTTCTGCTGAAACTTGGATCATTTGCTCTCCGGTATGTGACTCCTCCACTTGTCCAAGTAGATTTTATTTTGGTAAAGTATATCTTGAGTATTTTAGCATTGTAGGTGATAGTATAAATGAGTATGCATGCTTGTTCTCTTGCTTAGAATTGATATTTTGATGCATGATAGCTCTCTAGTAACTCACTACAGTAGTTTCCTACACTTGCTTGTCTTCAAATCACTTTTTATGAGGTGTGTCAAAATTTTCAGAAATGGAGGGGAATGCATATCAACTCCCTCAACATGAACTAGAAGTGCAAGATGTTATGAAAGTTCATCGTGAAGAGAAGGTTTTCTCCTCACACTATCCTTGCTCAGCATTCTTGAGTGCTGCTGGAATCCTGCAGGATTTTCAAACCTTGCTCTCTAATGCTGGGTTAGAATATTTTGTTGAGAGTGAACCTCCCCAATATGTTAAACTAACAATGTCTGTGGTGCAGGATTTCAGATTTAGTTGGTCCGCTTCTAATCCCATGGTTCATTATAAAATTTATAACAAATCTGTGGACTTGCCTCTTGATGTTTTCTGTACAGCTATTAGAGTACCACAGTGGGGATCGCTCGAGAAGATAAGGGGACAACCAAGGCATTTGTTAGAACTATACGAGGAGATTTGTCAAGGAAGAAGCTTCACAGGAGAGGGTGGTAAAATTCGAAACATTCATTTCCCATCCATTCGATATTTCGCCTTCTTCATTACCAAATGTGTTCTTGCTAGGAAATCTGCAAGTAAATTGTCTCTCCATGATCTAGCTTTCATTGCTGCTGCTTTAAGGCGCGATAGAACTTACAATTTGGGTGCCTTAATAGCTTTCCGTCTTGATATTAATCGTGAGAAAGGAGGAATCTGTGGGGGGCTTATAGCTTCACGCCTGTTAGCTTTGCATGGTGTTTTGCCTCATTTTCGAGATCTGCAGTTCCCCGAGGAGAAACTTGGCCTTGATGCTATGGTTCAACATAAGTTTATTTCTCCTCCTGCTAGTTTGATTAATTTAACATTTGAGCTAACCTTTTCCAAGAAGACTACCTGGAGGGTAGTAAAGACTGAACGATCAATCCGTTTGCCTGCACCTCTTTTGTTTAACCTTGATCGCAGGAATGGATGGTCGCTTACAGAAGATGAGCTTGATGCGTATGTGGAGGAGCACCCGCCGCCTGTACACGATGAGGAGGGCGCCGAAGAGTCGGGGCAACCCTCCAACACTACGAATTTCCCATATGAGCAGCCTTATTATGATTATGCGTCGTCAGCTTCATCTTCACGGGAACCAGGGTACGATTACACCTATGATGACCCACCAGCCTGGAGCAGCTACCAGAGCCGGAATTGATCTCCACTTAGGCCAAAAGCCTAAGCTTGGGGGGAGGTACGCCGACGATTCACTCATCTACACATCATATTTTGTCGGACCTTTGTATATCCATGTTTCACTTTCTTTATTGGTCTAAGTTCTTACTTCTGCTTTCCAAAACACAAAAAGACCAAAAATATTTCAGTTGTTTCTCTCTATTTGGTTCTTTGGTTTGCTACCTTTGGTTTTTTCTACTTGCTATTTTCGGTTTGCTACTTGAAAAACCCAAAAATATTTTGCTTTGTTTGCCATTTCCTTCCGCTTTTGCTTCAAAAATCGAAAACCCCAAAAATATTTGTTGTTCTTCTTCGGTTTTGTAAAGCTTGTTGCAGAGTTCAGTCTCCTGTTACTCCATTGGAGCTTGGTATTCACTTTATATTATTCAAGCCACACAAGTGAAGAGCAATAATGACGACATATGACAATCCGAGTTGTGGTAAGAGGCTGGTATGAACTCTATTTGTTTTCATTTTTGTACATATACTCATCTATGTGGACATGCTTAGTCGGTTCATGTAAGGTATATGTCATCTAATGGATGCTTTGTAGTTCTTGATCTCATATGATTAGTTTCAATTTACTATTAGCCTGTAGCATGTCATGTAGACGCTTGCATGCATTGTTTTATTCATAGTATGGTATGATATTGTGGTATCCACCTCTGAAAGCTTCATTTGAATCGACTTGGCACATGCTCAAGCATGCATATGACTGAACAAAAAGTCAATTAAGCCTCGATGATCTAAATTGCCTCAGAGTTCTTGTATCATTTTTATGCCTATATTAATTTTGTTTTGTCGCAAGCATGATTATGACAGTTATTGCTCTCTCGATTGTCGCTTCCCAGTCTTTTGCTAGCCTTCACTTGTACCGAGTATGAGCTCTACTCGTGCACCCAATTACCAAAAACCAAGTCTTCCAAAGAGTCCACTATAAATTCCTATGCATGGTATTTGTAAGCCATTCCAAGTAAATTTTCATGTGCTACCTTTCAAAACTTTCAACTACTTCTCATTTTGTGCCACTGTTTTTAGCTCATGGGGACGTAGTGGTCAGAATTGCTATCTTCCATATTAAATTGAGTACCCCTCGACTAGGCAGCTTCATCTGCTCGTCATTAATTTTGCAAGGGAGCTGGTCAGACCATTATAATCTTAATTCTAAAGAAAGAAAGAAAAGGCACTCCTCCAAAGGAATGTGAAAGTTGGTGGGCACCCGATGGAATCGGTTAGCCATGGTTTGAGAAAGGAAAAAAAGGTGGGGAGGAGTGCCAAAGCTTTATAAAAGAGCACCAATGTGCCAAATTTCAAAGAACTCGGAACCGCTCTCACTTGTTTATTATGGAAGATAGTAAGTCCCCATTGCTAGTCGTTGACATAGAACAACCACCTCTCAAAATAAATTTTTATCTCTGTTTTACAAATGAAAAGCTCTAGCACATGTTAAATCCCTGCTTCCCTCTGCGAAGGGCCATTCGTTTACTTTTATGTTGAGTCACCATCTTCTAACTTTAAGCACTTCTTGAGAGCATAGCTGTTATTCTTAGTGTAATGTGCTTGTCCCAGAACACGGTTAATTGTGGTATAACTTTGATGCTTGTATCTTTGATATTTCTACTTCTAGTCTTCCCTTGGACTTCAGAGGTGCCTCAGCATTTATGTTTTGCTCTACAAATAAAGGCAAGCGGGATACCACTCTTTCATATCATTTATGCATATTACAATCTTGTAGCTTCTCATGCACATGTTACTTGTTATTAGTGCATTGGCACTCTTTCATAGCTTGCTTGACTATGAGGTGACATTAGTTACATATTTCTTATTATGAATTGCCTGAGTACTTGATCACATAGTTAGTATATGTACATCATATGAGCAAATGTGTTCGTGAAAGTTTCTTTTATCGCTCTCAGTTGTTAACTGAATTGCTTGAGGACAAGCAAATAGCTAAGCTTGGGGGGAGTTGATACGTCCAAAACGTATCTACTTTCCCGAACACTTTTGCTATTGTTTCTCCCCTAATTTGTGTGTTTTGAATACAACTAACACGGACTGACGCTGTTTTCAGCAGAATTGCTCTGGTGTCTCGTTTTGTGCAGAAATTCAACTTCTAGTAAAAATTTGGGAAAAATCATGAAAAATCCTATTTCACCAGAAGACCCACGGAGCCAGAAGACCGGAGGGAGAAGGGGCTCGAGGGGCCGTCACACAGTGGTGGCGCGGCCCAGCCCTGGCCGCGCCACCCCTGCGTGAGGGGGCCCCAGGTCCCCTCTCGACCTCCCCTCTCGCGTACATATACCCCCTGACGACATAATATCAGGGAGACGACGTTTTTCCCAGATAGACTTCCGCTGCGCCGCCGCCATCAGAAACCGCGATTCGGAACCAGAAACTCCGTTCTGGCACCCTGCCGGGACGGGGATTCGGAGGAGATCTTCATCACCATCACCACCGACGCTCCTCCATCGACCATCCATGATTCCCCCATCCATGTGTGAGTAATTCCCCCGCTGTAGGTGAGGGGATGGTAGGGATTGGATGAGATTGTTCATGTAATTTGATATGAGATTGATAGGGCATAGTGCCTAGTATCTTTATTTAGTGCCTATGACATTGTTGCAACTTGTTGTGCTTAATGCTTGTCACTTTGGGCCCGAGTGCCATGATTTCAGATCTGAACATGTTATTATTTCTATGATGATACTTATTGTTTATGGTCTTACCTACAAGTTGTATACACATATTGTTGTCCGGAACCCGAGGCCCCAAAGTGACAGAAATTGGGATAACCGGAGGGGATGGCTATGATGTGAGGATCACATGTGTTCACCGAGTGCTAATGCTTTGCTCCGGTACTTTATTAAAAGGAGTACCTTAATTACCAGTAGTTTCCCTTGAGGCCCTGCTGCAACAGGCTGGTAGGACAAAAGATGTCGTGCAAGTTTCTCCTTGCGAGCACGCACGACTATATACGGAACACATGCCTATGATTGTTTGTACTAGGATGCTTTATCATTATTTATCTGCAATGCCTTTGTCTCATTGATTTCATGAATTATCTTATCCATGCAACGCCCATAATCCATCCCTATGCCTACAGTATTTGTTCCTACTGTTTACAACCGTTACTATTACTGCTGCTATTTTACTACTGCTGTTACTGTTTCACTACTGTCACCACTATAAAACTGTTGCTACTGATAAACCACTGCGAGCGAGACTGTTTCCAGGTGCAGCTGAATTGACAACTCATCTGTTAAGGCTTACATATATTCTTTGGCTCCCCTTGTGTCGAATCAATAAATTTGGGTAATACTTCCCTCGAAGACTGTTGCGATCCACAATACTTGTGGGTCATCAGGCCCCTCTCCTTCGCCTCTTCGGATCTCTGGAAGCTTCTGGGAAAAATAAGACTTTAGGAACTTGTTTCGTCCAATTCCGAGAATATTTCCTGTGTAGCTTTTCTGAAACACAAAAACAGCAAAAAAAGGGGAACTGGCACTGTGGCATCTTGTCAATAGGTTAGTTCCAGAAATCGCATAAAAACGTCACGAAGTGTAACGAAACACAAGGCAAATGGTGTAAAAACAAGCATGGAGCATCAAAAATTATAGATACGTTTGAGACGTATCAGCATCCCCAAGCTTAACTCCTGCTCGTCCTCGAGTAGGTAAGTGATAACAAAAGAAATGATTTTTGAGGTGACATGCACCTACACAATCTTGATCATATATGTAAGCATTGAGTGCTGGGATCAAAGAACTTAAAACATGGGCATAAAAGATATAATCTTGACAATAAAAACTTAGCAACCATGTTATAACATGAAAATGAACACAAACAAAAGATCATGAAAATGAAACAATGAAAGTCAAACGTGTGTTCAAATCATAAGGAAAAACATACAAATGGTTTTTAGCTTGTCCTTAATGGAGAGCAAACCATAAATAAATAGGACACCTTCAAGTTTAAGAGGGCGACTAGATACAAATAATTTAAGAACAAGTGAAACCATAGTCATGAATCAATCAATGATAAACTTTGGGACAATGCACATTATACTCAGAATGACAACTATGCTCTCTTAGACGGTGCATAAAGGTAGAAGGTGATGACTCAACATAAAAGTAAAAGAAAGGCCCTTCGCAGAGGGAAGCAGTGATTAAACATGTGCTAGAGCTTTTCATTTGTAAAACAGAGAGATAAAAATTGGTTTTGAGAGGTGGTTGTCTTTGTCAACGACTGGCAATGGGGTTCTTACTATCTTCCATACAAAAATGAAGCAAGTTTTTGAGAGAGAGATTGGCACTTTTTGTGCTCTTTTATGAAGCTTGGCACTCCTCCCCACCTTTTTTCTTTCTCAAACCATGGCTAACCGATTCCATCGGGTGCCCACCAACATTCACATACCATGGAGGAGTGCCTTTTTTCTTTTTTTTTTCTTTTTGGAATAAGACAATATGGAAGATAGCAAATCCGACCACTACGTCCCCATGAGCTGAAAACAGTGTCACAAAACGAGTAGTGTTTTGAAGGTTTTTGAAAGGTAGAACATGCAAATTTACTTGGAATGGCTTACAAATACCATGCATAGGAATTTATAGTGGACACAATGGCAAACTTGGTTTTTGGGAGTTGGATGCACGAGTAGAGCTCATACTCAGTACAAGGCGAGGGCTAGCAAAAGACTGGGAGCGACCAACTAAGAGAGCAATAACGGCCATAATCATGCAAAGCGACAAAGCAACATTAAAAGAAGCATAAGATGGCATCAAAAGTCAAAAACTAAATGATCATAGAGGCTATAGGCGACTTAGTTTGTAGTCAACATGGTGTAAGCATGTGCCAAGTCAACCCAAATAAAGCATCAAAGGAGAAAACCAAATAAATGCTTCCATATAATAAAAACAACGCATGATTTTTTCAAAGGCTCATTAAGCAATCTCAGTCATTTGAGACAAGTCATGCTACAGCAAAACTACTAAGCATACTATCAAAAATTCATCAAGCACGACATGCAAAAGCCTAGGCCACAGTCTACACAAGCTCCTTCTTGTACCACTTTTTTGCATAAAGCTTTTTCTCTTTTCTAACACCATTCAAACCCTTTTTGAGGAAACTATTTTGAGGAAAAACAACATAGACCAGAGGTCCAAATACACCTTGATGCAAAGATAAAACAAGATCTGAACAAAAATCAAGGCAAAAATCGAAAGCTAAACGCAGTAGCAGAAAAAGAGAACACTCGTTAAACGATAAGAGTGAAAACTAGAGTGTTCTTGGCAATGAAAAACGGAGTTCATATCCTCCAAAAGAAACATGATGTGATCTAACCATTTATTGCAGCAAACAAAGCAAAAGAAAACTAAAAACAAAAACAACTGATGCTCCAAGAAAAACACATAGTGCATGAAGCAATAAAAATATAGTGTCTTGAAAGGTGACCTGATTTTTGCCGATGAAGAAGGGGGTGCCTCGGGGGCATCCCCAAGCTTTGACGCTTGTACTTCTTGGATATTTCTTGGGGTGGTGCATGGGCATCCCCAAGCTTGAGCTTTTGTTCATTCTTCGACTCATCTCATCACTCTCCGATCCCTATACTTGAAAACTTCCTTCATACAAAACTAAACACAATTCTATTAGCAACATTAGTGTAGGCATAACATATAATCAACCCTTTTTTGCTTCAGGTTTCAATCCAAAACCACCACATATAAAGTATATACTACTGTAGCAACTTCCCCAAAAGTTCCGTGATCAAAAGAACTAAAAAAGAAAGCGATAAAGCGGCAAACACAAATATTGGCAGAAATCTGTCAAAACAGAACAGCTGACAAAGGTCGAATTTTTAAGGGGTTTTTTGTTGCTCAAATAAAAAAGTGTTCAACTAATGAAAGTTTGGATATAACCTGGGGCATATGCACAAGAAATCGCAGGTCCAAAAGATATACAGAGAATTTTCACAAATTTTTACGGTGCAGCACCGAAAACAGTTTCAGGACAGCAACATCCCCAAATCTTACCTCACTCAAATTAGAGGCTTCTCTTGGCACAAAAACGAAATAAAAAGGATAATGAGCGGTTATTACAGTAGTAATAACTTCCAAGACTCGAATAAAAGAAAAATAACTGAATGTAAAAACATTGGGTTATCTCCCAAGAGTGCTTTTCTTTAACGCCTTTGAGCTAGGCGCAGTAATTTACAAAGATGCTCATGTGGGCGCCATATAAGAGCTTGAGGCAAAGGCGCCATATAGGAACTTAAAGCAATAGAGAGCATCAAAAATCAAGTATGGAACACATTTAAATCTAAACCACTTCCTATGAAAAATAGTCTTGTAAAGAGACAAGTCATAAAAGCGCAAAGCAAAAAGCATAGGAAGGCAAAACAAGTACAACTTCAAGAATTGCAACATAAAGAGGGAAAACTCAATATTGTTGAGATCCTTCAAACCATGTTTCCCTCTCTCATAATAATTTTCAGTAGTATCATGAATAGAACTAACAATATAACTATCACATAAAACATCCCTATCATGAGCCACATGCATAAAAGAATTAATACTCCCCACATGAACAATAGTAGTAGGAATAGATTCAACAGAATAATTATTCTCATCACCATAATCATCAAAAATAGGAGGCATATTGTAATCATAACTAATTTTCTCCTCAAAAGTAGGTGAACTAAAAATATTATACTCATCATCATAACCATCATAAACTAGAGGTTTAGTATCATCACAAGCTAAAGAACAGCTATTTCGCAAAGCATATTCTTCAAACATATCATCATAAGAAGGAACATCACATATGGGAGATAAAATATTATCAGAACAAACTTTCTCCACTAAAGCTGGGGAACTAAAAATATCATGCTTAACAAAACCAGCTTCCCCAAGCTTAGACTTTTCTATAGCATTAGTAATAACAGTGTTCGAAACATTCATACTAACAACACTATTAGCATGCAAATTAAGCTCCAAAGGTTTTTCAATTTTCTCTTCAAACACTTCATATCTAAACTTAGGAAAAAGACTAAAGAACTCTTTGTTTTCCATTAAGCCTAACTAGTGAAAATAAAAACAAGAAACAAAAAGATGTAATTGCAGAATCTAAAGGAAATAACTCCGAGCACTCACACAGGAGGATGCGAGTACCTTTTACCTTACCTCCCCGGCAACGGCGCCAGAAAAGAGCTTGATGTCTACGCACGCGTCTGTTCTTGTAGACAGTGTTGGGCCTCCAAGTGCAGAGGTTTGTAGAGCAGCAGCAAGTTTCCCTTAAGTGGATCACCCAAGGTTTATCGAACTCAGGGAGGAAGAGGTCAAAGCTATCCCTCTCAAGCAATCCTGCAATTACGATACAGAAAGTCTCTTGTGTCCCCAACACACCCAATACACTTGTCAGATATATAGGTGCACTAGTTCAGCGAAGAGATAGTGAAATACAAGTGGTATGGATGATTATAAGTAGTAAATACAATCTGGAATAAAAATGGCAGCAAGCAAACATGTAACAAAATAGCAAGTAAACGGTGTGCAAAGCTTGGAAACAAGGCCTAGGGATCATACTTTCACTAGTGGACACACTCCCAACAAATATAACACAAATGAACAAATAAATAACTTCTCTTCACTATGGTACTCTGAATTACTCTCCTATTGAACAACACTAATCATTGCTTAGGGCTACGAAGCACTCCTCAAAGTTCATCAAGTACTTGACAAACTGATACTCCTAGTTGATGTGGGAGATCAAAGGTCCTTGTGCGTGGTGAATGACCAGACCGTTGGGAACCCCAAGAGGAAGGTATGATGAGTATAGCAGCTTGTTTTCCCTCAGTTAAGAAACCAAGGTTTATCGTTCAGGAGAAAAGCAGACAATAACGACTGAAGGTGATGCTTGCTAGTTTGCGACAGCTTCAGACAATTTATGTATGGGGCCTCGTCCGAGCTTTGCTTGCTAGCTGCAACGCGAAACCTGCACACACAGAACCAAATACTTTGTTCCCAACTTGCGATGAGGTTGTCAATCTCACTGGTTTGCTTGAAACAAAGGTTATGAGCGTATCGAGTGGAAAACAGTAAAGTATGCGAATAAAGTAAACAGTACGAGTAAAGTAAACAGGTGATAGCAATATGATGGAAATAGGACCGGGGTCCACAGTTCACTAGTGGTGTCTCTCCATAAGATAAATAACACATGCTGGGTAGACAAATTACAGTTGGGCAATTGATAGAATAAAGATAAACGTGATATGTCAAGAAGATCACTATGAGATTTACTCTGGGCATTACAACAAAATACATAGACCGCCATCCAACTGCATCTATGACTAATAATCCACTTGTGGCGAATCAATCCGAGAACTCCACAAGTATTAAGTTGTGAACAACAGATAATTGCATTAAGCAAAGTGTGTAATGTAAACAAAGCATATGCCCTTGAGCATATGAATGTTGTTTTCTCCCTAGTAGCAATAGCACATCTACAACCTTAGAGGTTTCTGTCACTCCCCCAGGTTAAATAGAGGCATGAACCCACTATCGAGCATAAATACCCCCTCTTGGAGTCACTAGCAACTACTCGGCCAAGATAGCTACTAACAACGGAGAGCATGCAAGATCATAAACAACATAGAGATAACATAAGATAATATTCAGTATAGCAACTCAATCATAAAACCAATATAAATCGGATCCCAACAAACCAAACATGTAGAATTACATAACGGTGATCTCAATCATGTAGGGCAGCTCATGAGATCTAAACATGAAGCACATGGTGGAGAAGACAACCATCTAGCTACTGCTATGGACCCATAGTCCAAGGTAGACTACTCACTCATCGCTTCGGAGGCAAGCATGGCGATGAAGAAGACCTCCGGTGGTGATTCCCCTCTCCGGCAGGGTGCCGGGAAGAGCTTCTGGACCCTCCCGATCTTCGGGTCGACGGCGGCGGCGGATCGCGATGTGTTCTGGAAAAGTGATTGGGTCCTTAGGTTTTTTCCGTTGGGGGGTCTTTATAGGCGAAGGGACGATGTCAGAGGAGGGCCCAGGCGCCCTCACACAATGGTGGCGCGGCCAGGGCCTGGGCCGCACCACCCATGTGTGAGCCTGGCCTGTGGCCCCTCTCCTACTCCTCTTCGGATCTCTGGAAGCTTCCGGATAAAATAAGACTTCAGGACTTGTTTCGCCCAATTCCGAGAATATTTCCTGTGTATCACTTCTGAAACACAAAAATAGCGGAAAACAGGGAACTGGCACTGTGGCAACTTGTTAATAGGTTAGTTCTGGAAAATGCATAAAAGTGCCACGAAGTGTAACGAAACAGTAGGCAAATGGTGTAAAAACAAGCATGGAGCATCAAAAATTATAGATACGTTTGAGACGTATCAAGCATCCCCAAGCTTAACTCCTGCTCGTCCTCGAGTAGGTAAGTGATAACAAAAGAATAATTTTTGAGGTGACATGCACCTACACAATCTTGATCATATATGTAAGCATTGGTGAGCTGGGATCATAAGAACTTAAAACATGGGCATGAAGATATAATCTTGACAATAAGAAACTTAGCAACCATGTTGTAAACATGCAAATGAACACAAACAAAAGATCATGAAAATGAAACAATGAAAGTCAAACGTGTGTTCAAACCATAAGGAAAAACATACAAATTGTTTTCAGCTTGTCCTTCAAAGAGAGCAAAACATAAATGCATAGGACACCTTCAAGTTTAAGAGGGCGACTAGATACAAATAATTTAAGAACAACTGAAACCAACAATATGAATCAATCAATGAAAACTTTGGGACAATGCACATTATACTAATAATGACAACTATGCTATCTTAATGGTGCATAAAGAAAGAAGGTGGTGACTCAACATAAAAGTAGAAGAAAGGCCCTTCGCAGAGGGAAGCAGTGATTGCAAGTTTTATAACCTTCAAAAATTATGGTACTTACCGGCTTTGAGCTCTCATTGCCCCCATCATAAGCATCTTGAATGGTTAAAGTTAATGCGAGAACAATTATGATGCATATGCTTGACAAATCATAAGTTGAAAACCTCGTGTCCCGTGAATACGAGTACCCAAACCTCATGCTACTTTACTTAGAGTCCCAAGCAAGGCTCTTGTCATTGTAAATATATGCATATCATTGAGAACCACCAATGGGGTACCTCCGTGCCCGATGACATGGAACAAGCCCACACCAAAATGACAGGACAAGCAGACAATGAACACCTCGACATCTCTTTTATTTGCCATTTGTTTAGCTTTTTATTGTGAGATGCGTCGTCGAATGTTCACCATGGGTATGCTGCAAATTTCCACCATGAATTATAAATGGCTTAGATTGGCAGCCCGGCGTTTCCCTAACACATATACAAACTCCATGATCCCCACAAGATTCCCAATTCATTTCACACCGCGGGCATCCATAAACAAAAGATCACGATATCAACTCAAATAAGAAGTGCAATGTTGAAAGCTCGCCCATGACTGCATGGCTGGGCTAGTCTCCAACTTACAACTTGCAAGCATAACAACTCAACATAAGAGACCACAATGTCAAATTTTTAAGAACAGGAAAAAGTAAAGTGTGCCTTCCGGTTCGTGAGAGCTTTACTGACCGAATTTCGCATAACACTGGTAAGAGTTTAATTTGAAGAGAAAATAAAAGCAAGTCAAATTTACTTGGAATAGCAAATTGCTAGTAGGTATGTATGGTGGACACTTTGGAAAACTTTGGCTTTTAGGAGTTGGATGCACGAGTAGAGCTCATACTCAGTACAAGGCGAGGCTAGCAAAAGACTGGGAGCGACCAACTAAGAGAGCAATAATGGCCATAATCATGCAAAGCGACAAAGCGACATTAAAAGAAGCATAAGATGGCATCAAAAGTCAAAAACTAAATGATCATGAAGGCTATTGGCCACTTTGTATGAGTCTAACATGTGTGAGCATGCGCCAAGTCAACCCAAATAAAACATCAAGGAGAAAACCAAAATAATGCTTCCAAATAATTAAAAACAACGCATGATTTTTTCAAAGGCTCATTAAGCAATCTCAGTTATTGGAGACAAGTCATGCTACAGCAAAACCACTAAGCATACTATCAAAAAGACATCAAGCATGACATGAAAAAGCCTAAGCCACAGTCTACACAAGCTCCTTCTTGTACCACTATTTTGCATAAAGCTTTTTCTCTTTTCCAACACCATTTGAAATTTTTAAAGCCACCTCTTTTGATGAAAACCAATAAAGATCAGAGGCAAAAAATACACCTTGATGAAAAGATATGACAAGGTCTGAACGCAAATCAAGGCGAAAATGAAAACCAAAAGCAGTAGCGGAAAAGGAAGAACACCCGGTGAAATTGTAAGAATGAAAAACGGAGTGTTCTTGGCAAATAAAAACGAGTACATCTCCTCCAAAGGAAATTTGTTGGGGTCCAACCATTTATTGCAGCAAACAAAACTAAACTAACTAAGAAAACTAAAACAACTGACGCTCCAAGAAAAACACATAGTGCATGAAGCAATAAAAATATAGTGTCTTGAAAGGTGACCTGATTTTTGCCGATGAAGAAGGGGCGCCTCGGGGCATCCCCAAGCTTTGACGCTTGTACTTCTTGGATATTTCTTGGGGTGATGCATGAGCATCTCCAAGCTTGAGCTTTTGTCCATTCTTCAACTCATCTCATCATTCTCCAATCCCTACACTTGAAAACTTCCTTCATACAAAACTAAACACAAATCTATTAGCAACATTAGTGTAGGCATAACATATAATCAACCTCTTTTTGCTTCAGGTTTCAACCCAAAACCACCACATATAAAGCAAATACTACTGTAGCAACTTCCACAAGAGTTCCATGATCAAAAGAACTCGCAAAGAAAGCGATAAAGTGGCAAAAACAAATATTGGCAGAAATCTGTCAAAACAGAACAGCTGGCAAAGGCCAAATTTTTGAGGGGTTTTTTGTTGCTCAAATCAAAAAGTGTTCAGCTAACAAAAGTTTTGATATAACCTGGGGCATATGCACAAGAAATCGCAGGTCAAAAAGATATACAGAGAATTTATACGAATTTTTACGGTGCAGCACCAAAAACAGTTTCAGGACAGGAACATCCCCAAATCTTTACCTCACTCGAATTAGAGGCTTCTCTTGGCACAAAAATGAAATAAAAAGGATAAGGAGTGGTCATTACAGTAGTAATGACTTCCAAGACTCAAATAAAAGAAAAAGTACTGAAAATAAAAACATTGGGTTATCTCCCAAGAGTGCTTTTCTTTAACGCCTTTGAGCTAGGCGCAGAAAATTGCGAATCAAGTAACATCAAGAGATGAAGCATCAAGCTCATAATTTGCTCTAAGAATAGAGTCAAAAATTAATTTCTTCCTTTTCCTAGGGAAGTGTTCCATACCTTTCTTGAGTGGGAATTGATATTTGATGGTGCCTTCCCTCATATCAATGATGGCACCTACAGTTCGAAGAAAGGGTCTTCCCAATATAATAGGACATGAAGCATGGCATTCAACGTCCATAACAAGAAAATCAACGGGAACAAGGTTATTGTTAACCACAATAAGAATATCATTAATCCTTCCCAAAGGTTTCTTCTTAGCAACATCAGCAATAGGAACATCAAAATAACATTTTTCAAGCGGTGGTAAATCAAGCATATCATAAATCTTTCTAGGCATGATAGAAATACTAGCACCTAGATCACATAAAGCATGGCAATCAAAACCATTAACATGCATATCAATGATGGGTTCCCAACCATCTTCTAACTTCTTGGGAACAGAGGCTTTTTCCTTCAACTTTTCATCCCTAATTTTCATGAGAGCATTGGTAATATGCTTAGTAAAAGCAACATTTAAAGAACTAGCATTGGGAGTCAAAGCAAGCTTTTGCAAGAACAAAATAACTTCAGATATATTGCAGCCATCAACATCAAAATCATTAAAAGAAGTAGAGCTATCATCTCCTACACTCCAAAAAATTTCAGCACTCTTCTGAGAAAAAGTTTTGGCAGTTTTAGGCTTTTTAACACAAGGAGTGGGAGTTTTCTCTATACCAATCAAAGTAAAAGGATTGCTAGCATTAGGAGCAACATCATTAGAGGTAGTAATGGTACATATCTTCATCTCTCTAGCCATCTAATCTTCTCTTTCCCACCTGGCATGCAATTCCGCTAATAATCTAATATTTTCATCAATTCCAACTTGAATAGCATTAGCGGTAGCAAAAACATTGTTCTCTTTCACCTCATTAGGCAACACTTTTAATTTCAGAAGTTCAACATCATGAGCAAGTCTATCAACTTTAGAAGCAAGAATATCAATTTTGCCTAACTTTTCCTCAACAGACTTGTTAAAAGCAGTTTGCTTACCGATAAAGTCCTTGAGCATTACCTCAAGCTCGGAGGGCGCAGCCCTAGTGTTGTTGTAGGAGTTACCATAAGAGTTACCATAACCATTACCATTGGTAGAAGGATACGGCCTATAATTGTTACTAGCAAAATTGTTCCTATAAGCATTGTTATTAAAATTATTGTTTCTAATGAAATTCACATCAACATGCTCTTCTTGAGCAACCAAAGAGGCTAAAGGAACATTATTAGGATCAACATGAGTCCTATCATTAGCAATCATAGCCATAATGGTATCAATCTTATCACTCAAGGAAGAGGTTTCCTTAATAGAATTTACCTTCTTACCTTGTGGAGCTCTCTCGGTGTGCCATTCGGAATAATTTACCATCATGTTGTCGAGTAGCTTTGTTGCGGCGCCCAAGGTAAGGGACATAAAAGTGCCTCCAGCAGCTGAATCAAGTAGGTTCCTTGAAGAAAAATTCAGTCCTGCATAAAAAGTTTGGACAATCATCCAAGTAGTCAGTCCATGAGTGGGGCAATTCTTTATCATAGATTTCATTCTTTCCCAAGCTTGAGCAACATGTTCATTATCAAACTGAGTAAACTTCATGATATTGCTACGGAGAGATATAATCTTAGCAGGAGGATAGTATCTACCAATAAAAGCATCCTTACGCTTAGCCCATGAATCAATACTATTCTTAGTCAAAGACAGCAACCAATCTTTAGCTTTTCCTCTCAAAGAAAAAGGAAACAACTTGAGCTTAATAATATCACTTTCTACATCCTTATATTTCTGCATCTCACATAGCTCAACAAAATTGTTGAGATGAGCTGCAGCATCTTCAGTACTAGCACCAGAGAATTGCTCTTTCATAACAAGGTTCAACAAAGCAGGCTTAATCTCATAAAAGTTTGTAGCAGGAGCAGGTGGTGCAATAGGAGTGCAGATAAAATCACTATTGTTCGTGCTAGTAAAGTCACACAACTTGGTGTTTTCAGGATTGGCCATTTCAGCAAAACTAAAGTAAACAAGTAAAAACAACTACCAAGGATTCTAATTTTTTTGGGTTTTTGATATAAAACGATGCAGGTAAAATAAATAAAGTAAAGCAAAACAAAACAATAACAAAGTAAAGGATGTGCGTGCGAAAACTCCCCTCGCAGAAGTCTTCTACTTCCTCCCCAGCAACGGCGCCAGAAAAGAGGCTGATACTCCTAGTTGATGTGGGAGATCAAAGGTCCTTGTGCGTGGTGAATGACCAGCCCGTTGGGAACCCCAAGAGGAAGGTATGATGAGTATAGCAGCTTGTTTTCCCTCAGTTAAGAAACCAAGGTTTATCGTTCAGGAGAAAAGCAGACAATAACGACTGAAGGTGATGCTTGCTAGTTTGCGACAGCTTCGGACAATTTATGTATGGCGCCTCGTCCAAGCTTTGCTTGCTAGCTGCAATGCGAAACCTGCACACACACAACCAAATACTTTGTTCCCAACTTGCGATGAGGTTTTCAATCTCACTGGTTTGCTTGAAACAAAGGTTATGAGCGTATCGAGTGGAAAATAGTAGAAGTATGCGAATAAAGTAAACAGTACGAGTAAAGTAAATAGGTGATAGCAATATGATGGAAATAGGACCGGGGTCCATAGTTCACTAGTGGTGTCTCTCCGTAAGATAAATAACACATGCTGGGTAAACAAATTACAGTTGGGCAATTGATAGAATAAAGATAAACGTGATATGTCAAGAAGATCACTATGAGATTTACTCTGGGCATTACAACAAAATACATAGACCGCCATCCAACTGCATCTATGACTAATAATCCACTTGTGGCGAATCAATCCGAGAACTCCACAAGTATTAAGTTGCGAACAACAGATAATTGCATTAAGCAAAGTGTGTAATGTAAACAAAGCATATGCCCTTGAGCATATGAATGTTGTTTTCTCCCTAGTAGCAACAGCACATCTACAACCTTAGAGGTTTCTGTCACTCCCCCAGGTTAAATAGAGGCATGAACCCACTATCGAGCATAAATACCCCCTCTTGGAGTCACTAGCAACTACTCGGCCAAGATAGCTACTAACAACGGAGAGCATGCAAGATCATAAACAACATAGAGATAACATAAGATAATATTCAGTACAGCAACTCAATCATAAAACCAATATTCATGGGATCCCAACAAACCAAACATGTAGAATTACATAACGGTGATCTCAATCATGTAGGGCAGCTCATGAGATCTAAACATGAAGCACATGGTGGAGAAGACAACCATCTAGCTACTGCTATGGAACCATAGTCCAAGGTAGACTACTCACTCATCGCTCCGGAGGCAAGCATGGCGATGAAGAAGACCTCCGGTGGCGATTCCCCTCTCCGGCAGGGTGCCGGGAAGAGCTTCTGGACCCTCCCGATCTTTGGGTCGACGGCAGCGGCGGATCGCGATGTGTTCTGGAAAAGTGATCGAGTCCTTAGGTTTTTTCCGTCGGGGGGTCTTTATAGGCGAAGGGACGATGTCAGAGGAGGGCCCAGGCGCCCTCACACAATGGTGGCGCTGCCAGGGCCTGGGCCGCGCCACCCATGTGTGAGCCTGGCCTGTGGCCCCTCTCCTACTCCTCTTCGGATCTCTGGAAGCTTCCGGGTAAAATAAGACTTCAGGAACTTGTTTCGTCCAATTCCGAGAATATTTCCTGTGTATCACTTCTGAAACACAAAAATAGCAGAAAACAAGGAACTGGCACTATGGCAACTTGTTAATAGGTTAGTTCCGGAAAATGCATAAAAGTGCCACGAAGTGTAACGAAACAGTAGGCAAATGGTGTAAAAACAAGCATGGAGCATCAAAAATTATAGATACGTTTGAGACGTATCACAAACACCACTCATAGAGATATCCAAATCAAATCACAACTCAAGATAAATATTATTGCAACTTAGACTAAGTACTAACACGGTGCACACACTGTCAACATTACACCATGAAAGGAGGAATAGATCACTTCAATACTATCATAGTGATAATTATTCTCATAATCCATAAGAGATCACAAGCGTAGCCTAGACCAAGTACCACCACGATGCACGCACTATCACCGTTACACCATGGCAGGAGGAATAGATTACTTTAATAACACACTAGAGTACACATAATGAAGAAGAGTAACATCTACTTATTCAACATGATACAAAGCTCACGATCACATAAAGATCACATCATGGGAGAGAGAGGTGAACCACATAGCTACCGGTAGAGCCCTCAGCCCCGGGGATGAACTACTCCCTCCTCATCATAGGAGACAGCAAGGTTGATGGAGATGGCGGTGAGGTCGATGGAGACCGCGGAGACGGCGATGGAGACCGATGGAGATGGCTCCGGGGACACTTCCCCGTCCCGGCAGGGTGCCGGAACAGAGACTTCTGTCCTCCGAAATTCGTTGATGGCGGCGGCGGAGCTACGGAACTGTTCTGGAAATTTTGCCGACTCCCTTAGGGTTTTCTGTCCCGAGGCTTTATATAGGTGAAGGGGCGTCGTCAGGGGTGGCCCCAGGCCTCCTCACACCTAGGCGGCGCGGCCAGGGCCTGGGCCACGCCGGCCTAGTGTGAGGCTGGCCTGTGGCCCCTCTCCTTCGCCTCTTCGGATCTCTGGAAGCTTCCGGGAAAAATAAGACTTTAGGAACTTGTTTCGTCCAATTCTGAGAATATTTCCTATGTAGCTTTTCTGAAACACAAAAACAGCAGAAAACAGGGAACTAGCACTGTGGCATCTTGTCAATAGGTTAGTTCCGGAAATCGCATAAAAACGCCACGAAGTGTAACGAAACACAAGGCAAATGGTGTAAAAACAAGCATGGAGCATCAAAAATTATAGATACGTTTGATACGTATCACCTGTTACCCCTGGCAGCTCTTTAGGATCTCTAGACTATCCCCACAGACCAACACTAGTCTTTCCTGCGCACTTTGTCCTCACTCGTGCACACTCGGGATCAACTTCCCGGTCGGTCACCCATCCTCAAATCGCTCCAGGCCAAGCACACTTAACCTAGAGTTCTTTTCAGATGAGCTTTTGAAAAAGAAGGTATACCTTGTTGATATGAGTATCCTATCAATCCTATTAAGCCCTGAGCCAAGATGTCACAATTATCAATTGTAAACTAGTTTATTTGTACTCTAGTGCAAGTGGGAGACTGAAGGAGATATGCCCTAGAGACAAATAATAAAGTGTATTTTTATTATCATATCTCATTTGTTCATAATATATTATATGTCATGCTATAACTGTATTAAGAGGAAACTTTAGTACACGTGTGGCATATAACAAACAGGTACCTAGTAGTCTCTATTCGATTAGCTCATGTGTCATGTGATGATCAAGGTTTCCTGATCATGGACATTTATGTCAATTGATAATGAGGTCATGCGTGGACATGATGGACACGCACCCAACACTAGTATTGCAATGAGATCAGTCACTAAGTTTCAATATTGCAAATCTCTACTACTTATAAAAGAGCAAACTTAAATTATCCTAAGTCCACTAATTTTTTGTGTACACAGAACACTCAGCACCATTAGATGATTCCCACTTAAGGAGACTTATGGTGGAGAACATCTAGATAATATGTGTCGGAAAAATGCTAAAACATCTTATATTTTGGAACGGAAGGAGTAGTATTTTTGTGATATTTCTGTATAAGAGCTGAAAGAAAAACAATATGCAAAGTAACAAAGGACTTTTCTTATGGCTAAAATAGGACCGGGGATCATGGTTTTACTTGATCTCTGATGGCGCGGTGATGATGGTGCCAGAAAACTTGTTGGCTTGTAGTAAATGACCGGCCAGTTGGTAAACCCCAAGAGAAGGTTTTGATGAATATAGCAGCAAGTTTTCCCTCAGTTAAGAAACCAAGGTTTATCGTTCTTGGAGAGGAGAGACAAACAACTGAAGGTGATGCTTGATAGTTTGCGACAGCTTCGGACAATTAATATATGGCGCCTCGTCCAAGCTTTGCTTGCTAGCTACAACGCGGAACCTGCACACAACACAACCAAGTACTTTGTTCCCAACTTACGATGAGGTTGTCAATCTCACCGGTTTGCTTGAAACAAAGGTTATGAGTGTATCGAGTGGAAAATAGTAGAGTATGCGAGTAAAGTAAACAGTGCGAGTAAAGTAAACAGGTGATAGCAATATGATGGAAATAGGACTGGGGTCCACAGTTCACTAGTGGTGTCTCTGCATAAAATAAATAACACATGCTGGGTAAACAAATTATAGTTGGGCAATTGATAAAATAAAGATAAACGTGATATGTCAAGAAGATCACTATGAGATTTACTCTGGGCATTACAACAAAATACATAGACCGCCATCCAACTGCATCTATGACTAATAATCCACTTGTGGCGAATCAATCCGAGAACTCCACAAGTATTAAGTTGCGAACAACAGATAATTGCATTAAGCAAAGTGTGTAATGTAAACAAAGCATATGCCCTTGAGCATATGAATGTTGTTTTCTCCCTAGTAGCAACAGCACATCTACAACCTTAGAGGTTTCTGTCACTCCCCCAGGTTAAATAGAGGCATGAACCCACTATCGAGCATAAATACCCCCTCTTGGAGTCACTAGCAACTACTCGGCCAAGATAGCTACTAACAACGGAGAGCATGCAAGATCATAAACAACATAGAGATAACAAAAGATATATTTTAGTACAGCAACTCAATCATAACACCAATATTCATCGGATCCCAACAAACCAAACATGTAGAATTACATAACGGTGATCTCAATCATGTAGGGCAGCTCATGAGATCTAAACATGAAGCACATGGTGGGGAAGACAACCATCTAGCTACTGCTATGGACCCATAGTCCAAGGTAGACTACTCACTCATCGCTCCGGAGGCAAGCATGGCGATGAAGAAGACCTCCGGTGGTGATTCCCCTCTCCGGCAGGGTGCCGGGAAGAGCTTCTGGACCCTCCCGATCTTCGGGTCGACGGCGGCGGCGGATTGCGATGTGTTCTGGAAAAGTGATCGGGTACTTAGGTTTTTTCCGTCGGGGGGTCTTTATAGGCGAAGGGGCGATGTCAGAGGAGGGCCCAGGCGCCCTCACACAATGGTGGCGCGGCCAGGGCCTGGGCCGCACCACCCATGTGTGAGCCTGGCCTGTGGCCCCTCTCCTACTCCTCTTCGGATCTCTGGAAGCTTCCGGGTAAAATAAGACTTCAGGAACTTGTTTCGTCCAATTTCGAGAATATTTCCTGTGTATCACTTCTGAAACACAAAAACAGCAGAAAACAGGGAACTGGCACTGTGGCAACTTGTTAATAGGTTAGTTCCGGAAAATGCATAAAAGTGCCACGAAGTGTAACGCGGAACCTGCACACAACACAACCAAGTACTTTGTTCCCAACTTACGATGAGGTTGTCAATCTCACCAGTTTGCTTGAAACAAAGGTTATGAGTGTATCGAGTGGAAAACAGTAGAGTATGCGAGTAAAGTAAATAGTGCGAGTAAAGTAAACAGGTGATAGCAATATGATGGAAATAGGACTGGGGTCCACAGTTCACTAGTGGTGTCTCTCCATAAAATAAATAACACATGCTGGGTAAACAAATTACAGTTGGGCAATTGATAGAATAAAGATAAACGTGATATGTCAAGAAGATCACTATGAGATTTACTCTGGGCATTACAACAAAATACATAGACTGCCATCCAACTGCATCTATGACTAATAATCCACTTGCGGCGAATCAATCCGAGAACTCCACAAGTATTAAGTTGCGAACAACAGATAATTGCATTAAGCAAAGTGTGTAATGTAAACAAAGCATATGCCCTTGAGCATATGAATGTTGTTTTCTCCCTAGTAGCAACAACACATCTACAACCTTAGAGGTTTCTGTCACTCCCCCAGGTTAAATAGAGGCATGAACCCACTATCGAGCATAAATACCCCCTCTTGGAGTCACTAGCAACTACTCGGCCAAGATAGCTACTAACAACGGAGAGCATGCAAGATCATAAACAACATAGAGATAACAAAAGATATATTTTAGTACAGCAACTCAATCATAACACCAATATTCATCGGATCCCAACAAACCAAACATGTAGAATTACATAACGGTGATCTCAATCATGTAGGGCAGCTCATGAGATCTAAATATGAAGCACATGGTGGAGAAGACAACCATCTAGCTACTGCTATGGACCCATAGTCCAAGGTAGACTACTCACTCATCGCTCCGGAGGCAAGCATGGCGATGAAGAAGACCTCCGGTGGTGATTCCCCTCTCCGGCAGGGTGCCGGGAAGAGCTTCTGGACCCTCCCGATCTTCGGGTCGACGGCGGCGGCGGATTGCGATGTGTTCTGGAAAAGTGATCGGGTACTTAGGTTTTTTCCGTCGGGGGGTCTTTATAGGCGAAGGGGCGATGTCAGAGGAGGGCCCAGGCGCCCTCACACAATGGTGGCGCGGCCAGGGCCTGGGCCGCACCACCCATGTGTGAGCCTGGCCTGTGGCCCCTCTCCTACTCCTCTTCGGATCTCTGGAAGCTTCCGGGTAAAATAAGACTTCAGGAACTTATTTCGTCCAATTTCGAGAATATTTCCTGTGTATCACTTCTGAAACACAAAAACAGCAGAAAACAGGGAACTGGCACTGTGGCAACTTGTTAATAGGTTAGTTCCGGAAAATGCATAAAAGTGCCACGAAGTGTAACGAAACAGTAGACAAATGGTGTAAAAACAAGCATGGAGCATCAAAAATTATAGATACGTTTGAGACGTATCAAGCATTCCCAAGCTTAACTCCTGCTCGTCCTCGAGTAGGTAAGTGATAACAAAAGAATAATTTTTGAGGTGACATGCACCTACACAATCTTGATCACGTATGTAAGCATTGTGAGCTGGGATCATAAAAACTTAAAACATGGGCATGAAGATATAATCTTGACAATAAGAACTTAGCAACCATGTTGTAAACATGCAAATGAACACAAACAAAAGATCATGAAAATGAAACAATGAAAGTCAAACGTGTGTTCAAATCATAAGGAAAAACATACAAATAGTTTTCAGCTTGTCCTTCATAGAGAGCAAAACATAAATGCATAGGACACCTTCAAGTTTAAGGGGGCAACTAGATACAAATCTATAATACATATAAAATTCATCCCCACTAAGGTGCATTTAATGTTTGCAAGCTAAAATCTGGTGCATCCACATCATCTGAATTATTTCTATCCGTCAGATTTTAAATCTATGGTGAGTTAGTCGTTCTGGAGAGCAACATAATCCAATGTTCAATCCAGCCCACACACGTTCACATAGTCATCTCAATTAAGCTAGCCATCGTATCCTTCTTTCAATGAAGTGCGTCCGTTTTTTTCATGTCTTTTCAATTCCTCGCTGAGCTGAAGCGACAACACGCACCTTCCATCCGTAGCTCTGCATAGAGTCCATCCGACTGCTTGCTTCCCACCTCCAAAATTAATTGTCTGGCACCGTGACTCCTCGGCACCTACAACTTCCATCCTCATCAAATGTTTCTTTTACTATTCCTTTAATTTGTCATACAAACATGGAAACAAATGGAAACACTCTTTGTCTCTGGGGAATCGTCACCAGGTCAACTACTCGACGGGACACTGCCGGCCATGGTGACCGATAGAGATGAACCAGGGGAGGAGAGCAAAAAGAGTGGAGGGCGCCATGTAAGTCCCTGTTCTTTGGCCTCACTGTCGCTGTCCTAGCGTCTTCGCCACCACGCTGGCCGCGACATAACCTGCTTTCATCAGATGAATCGCCGGTATCAAGCTGCTCTGTACTTTCTCAGTTTATCTTCCTATTGAGCGAGGATATCTTCTGCCGTGTTCGCTTGATGTCACAGTTGAGTTTGCATGCTGACTGACTCATATTCCTTTTCTTTTCTTGTGACTAACTACGTGCAGCTGCCTGCTAGCTACTGCATAGAGCTTCTCTGCTGTGTATATCACGTTTGGCGATACGCCAATGAGGTCAAGGAGTCGAAGTGACATTTCTGGGCCGGCTATCGTGTTCATATATATATGATGATGATTGACGAAACCAGACTACTACATATCGATAAGGGTGTCATGTTCAAGTTGGTTGGTTCTATCTGTTTGTGGCAACTGTTCTTCTCTCTGTTTGTTCGATCCCCAATCCGAAAAGTTGAAGAAGTTTGTGGATTGCAGCTATACAACGAATGATGGGATGTCTTTCTTATAAAGTATTGTTCAGTGCCAGGGAGTCTGCAGTGTGCAGTTTTCAGGGGCTGTCATTTCGATCAAATTTTTAACTAAAGCATTTAGCGATTCGTTAAATTCAGTTTACTCATGATTTATGAACATGAGATATTGGTTGGTTTACTTTCATATCAAAATCTGATAATTTTTTTAATCATCTATATATATGATCTTTTGATGATCCATTTGCAGGTATCAATATAAACAAGCCATAGTCTTCCCACCACACCGCTGTTTGAGCGTCCGAGCTAGGGACTGATGTTTGGCAGCCAAAAGGGTGCCAGCCGATTCCAGTAATCCAGTCCACATCTATCGTTCATGTCGGTGTTTCTGTTGTTCCCATTGTTGCATCGGTGCCAGTCCAACTTCTATATATGCATCTCATTTGTTTGTATTTTTATCGCTATGTACATATACAGCCTCTTTTATAGTCTGTATTATATTTGGATTAGGCTGTCCTTCACGGCAGTCTGACATTTTATAAGTCGCTGCTGAAGTCAAGAGATAATCAAAATAAGTTAGTTTCATCAGAAGATCAACACAATAGCATAAGAAATATATTAGCTACAAATGAACAGCTTACATCGTAATAGTCGCAAGCTGATCCCAATCCTTTTGTATACTCCTACTTACCCAATACTCATTGTTTTTACAGTTCTAATAATGCTATTTTGCCAAGAAGCAAACGTTAACTAAGCTTCCAAGTCCGACCAATCTACTATGCTTTACTGGCTTCCCATTCTTATATTTTGGTCATGTCATTTTATAACACGGAGACATTAATTTGTTATTCAGATCAAAAGTTGGGTCATAATATTGTGATTTTTTTTATAGAAATGTCAAGATATAAGATATAATATATCTAAGTAGTATATTTTATTTGCCAATTCCTTAGGTGTACATTCCTTAATTTTACTCATGTACATTTTTAAAAAAAATCCGCCGCAACGCGCGGGGTATCACCTAGTAATTTAAGAACAAGTGAAACCAACAATATGAATCAACCAATGAAAACTTTGGGACAATGCACATTATACTAAGAATGACAACTATGCTCTCTTATGGTGCATAAAGATAGAAGGTGGTGACTCAACATAAAAGTAAAAGAAAGGCCCTTCGCAGAGGGAATCAGTGATTGCAAGTTTTATAACCTTCAAAAATTATGGTACTTACCGGCTTTGAGCTCTCATTGCCCCTATCATAAGCATCTTGAATGGTTAAAGTTAATGCGAGAACAATTATGATGCATATGCTTGACAAATCATAAGTTGAAAACCTCGTGTCCCGTGAATATGAGTACCCAAACCTCATGCTACTTCACTTAGAGTCCCAAGCAAGGCTCTTGTCATTGTAAATATATGCATATCATTGAGAACCGCCAATGGGGTACCTGCGTGCCCGATGACATGGAACAAGCCCACACCAAAATGACAGGACAAGCAGACAATGAACACCTCGACATCTCTTTTATTTGTCATTTGTTTAGCTTTTTATTGTGAGATGCGTCGTCGAATGTTCACCATGGGTATGCTGCAAATTTCCACCATGAATTATGCATGGCTTAGATTGGCGGCCCAGCGTTTCCCTAACACATATATAAACTCCATGATCCCCACAAGATTCCCAATTCATTTCACACCGCGGGCATCCATAAACGAAAGATCACGATATCAACTCAAATAAGAAGTGCAATGTTGAAAGCTTGCCCATGACTGCATGGCTGGGCTAGTCTCCAACTTACAACTTGCAAGCATAACAACTCAACATAAAAGACCACAATGTCAAATTTTTAAGAACAGGAAAAAGTAAAGTGTGCCTTCCGGTTCGTGAGAGCTTTACTGACCGAATTTCGCATAACACTGGTAAGAGTTTAATTTGAAGAGAAAATAAAAACAAGTCAAATTTACTTGGAATAGCAAATTGCTAGTAGGTATGTATGGTGGACACTTTGGAAAACTTTGGCTTTTAGGAGTTGGATGCACGAGTAGAGCTCATACTCAGTACAAGGCAAGGGCTAGCAAAAGACTGGGAGCGACCAACTAAGAGAGCAATAATGGCCATAATCATGCAAAGCGACAAAGCGACATTAAAAAAAGCATAAGATGGCATCAAAAGTCAAAAACTAAATGATCATGAAGGCTATTGGCGACTTTGTAAGAGTCTAACATGTGTGAGCATGTGCCAAGTCAACCCAAATAAAGCATCAAGGAGAAAACCAAAATAATGCTTCCATACAATAAAAACAACGCATGATTTTTTCAAAGGCTCATTAAGCAATCTCAGTTATTTGAGACAAGTCATGCTACACCAAAACCACTAAGCATACCATCAAAAAGACATCAAACATGACATGAAAAAGCCTAAGCCGCAGTCTACACAAGCTCCTTCTTGTACCACTATTTTGCATAAAGCTTTTTCTCTTTTCCAACACCATTTGAAATTTTTATAAACACCTCTTTTGATGAAAACCAATAAAGATAAAAGGCAAAAATACACCTTGATGAAAAGATATGACAAGGTCTAAACGCAAATCAAGGCAAAAACGAAAACCAAAAGCAGTAGCAGAAAAAGAAGAACACTCGATGAACGATAAGAGTGAAAAACGGAGTGTTCTTGGCAAAAGAAAACGAGTACATCTCCTCCAAAAGAAATTTGTTGGGGTCCAACCATTTATTGCAGCAAACAAAACAAACTAACAAACAAAAACTAAAACAACTGATGCTCCAAGAAAAACACATAGTGCATGAAGCAATAAAAATATAGTGTCTTGAAAGGTGACCTGATTTTTGCCGATGAAGAAGGGGTGCCTCGGGGGCATCCCCAAGCTTTGACGCTTGTACTTCTTGGATATTTCTTGGGGTGATACATGGGCATCCCCAAGCTTGAGCTTTTGTCCATTCTTCAACTCATCTCATCATTCTCCAATCCCTACACTTGAAAACTTCCTTCATACAAAACAAAACACAAATCTATTAGCAACATTAGTGTAAGCATAACATATAATCAACCTCTTTTTGCTTCAGGTTTCAACCCAAAACCACCACATATAAGGTAAATACTACTGTAGCAACTTCCACAAGAGTTCCATGATCAAAAGAACTCGCAAAGAAAGCGATAAAGTGGCAAAAACAAATATTGGCAGAAATCTGTCAAAACTGAACAGCTGACAAAGGCCGAATTTTTGAGGGGTTTTCTGTTGCTCAAATCAAAAAGTGTTCAACTAACAAAAGTTTGGATATAACCTGGGGCATATGCACAAGAAATCGCAGGTCCAAAAGATATACAGAGAATATATACGAATTTTTACGGTGCAGCACCGAAAACAGTTTTACGACAGCAGCATCCCCAAATCTTTACCTCACTCGAATTAGAGGCTTCTCTTGGCACAAAAACGAAATAAAAAGGATAAGGAGCGGTCATTACAGTAGTAATGACTTCCAAGATGCAAATAAAAGAAAAAGTACTGAAAAAAACATTGGGTTATCTCCCAAGAGTGCTTTTCTTTAACGCCTTTGAGCTAGGCGCAGAAAATTGCGAATCAAGTAATTTCAAGTGATGAAGCATCAAGCTCATAATTTGCTCTAAGAATAGAGTCAAAAATTAATTTTTTTTCTTTTCGTAGGGAAGTGTTCCATACCTTTCTTTAGTGGGAATTGATATTTGATAGTGTCTTCCCTCATATCAATGATGGCACCTACAGTTCGAAGAAAGGGTCTTCCCAAAATAATAGGACATGAAGCATGGCATTCAACGTCCATAACAAGAAAATCAACGGGAACAAGGTTATTGTTAACCACAATAAGAACATCATTAATCCTTCCCAAAGGTTTCTTCTTAGCAACATCAGCAATAGGAATATCAAAATAACATTTTTCAAGAGGCGGTAAATCAAGCATGTCATAAATCTTTCTAGGCATGATAGAAATACTAGCACCTAGATCACATAAAGCATGGCAATCAAAACCATTAACATTCATATCAATGATGGGTTCCCAGCCATCTTATAACTTCTTGGGAACAGAGGCTTTTTGCTTCAACTTTTCATCCCTAATTTTCATGAGAGCATTGGTAATATGCTTAGTAAAAGCAACATTTAAAGAACTAGCATTGGGGGTCAAAGCAAGCTTTTGCAAGAACAAAATAACTTCAGATATATTGCAGCCATCAACATCAAAATCATCAAAAGAAGTAGAGCTATCATCTCCCACACTCCGAAAAATTTCAGCACTCTTTTGAGAAAAAGTTTTGGCAGTTTTAGGCTTTTTAACACAAGGAGTGGGAGTTTTCTCTACACCAATCAAAGTAAGAGGATTGCTAGCATTAGGAACAACATCATTAGAGGTAGTAATGGTACATACCTTCATCTCTCTAGCCATCTCATCTTCTCTTTCCCACCTGGCATGCAATTCCGCTAACAATCTAATATTTTCATCAATTCCAACTTGAATAGCATTAGCGGTAGCAAAAGGATCAGGCTTAGCGGACATTCTGTTAACCAAAGAAGATTGCACATTAGACAAAGATGAAATATTGGTTTCAGCTTTAGAAACCTTAGCTTGCAACTCAGGAATAGCCGTGTTTAAATTTTCAAGTTGATGACTAATAGTCCTCAACAGAGTTGATTGCTCCTCCATAATCTTGGTGAAAGCCCTGTTCTGCTCATGCTGCGCCTGCATAAAATTCTTAGTAGCCTTTTCAAGTTCAAAAATTCTTTCTTCACTAGGCGTTTTAGGTCTACCAAGAAAGCTATTATCACCATTAGAAGGAAACGGCCTATAATTGTTACTAGCAAAATTGTTCCTATAAGCATTGTTATTAAAATTATTGCTTCTAATAAAATTCACATCAACATGCTCTTCCTGAGCAACCAAAGAGGCTAAAGGAACATTATTAGGATCAACATGAGTCCTATCATTAGCAAGCATAGCCATAATGGTATCAATCTTATCACTCAAGGAAGAGGTTTCCTCAACAGAATTTACCTTCTTACCTTGTGGAGCTCTCTCGGTGTGCCATTCGGAATAATTTACCATCATGTTGTCGAGTAGCTTTGTTGCGGTGCCCAAGGTAAGGGACATAAAAGTGCCTCCAACAGCTGAATCAAGTAGGTTCCTCGAAGAAAAATTCAGTCCTGCATAAAAAGTTTGGACAATCATCCAAGTAGTCAGTCCATGAGTGGGGCAATTCTTTATCATAGATTTCATTCTTTCCCAAGCTTGAGCAAAATTTTCATTATCAAACTGAGTAAACTTCATAATATTGCTACGCAGAGATATAATCTTAGCAGGAGGATAGTATCTACCAATAAAAGCATCCTTACACTTAGCCCATGAATCAATACTATTCTTAGTCAAAGACAACAACCAATCTTTAGCTTTTCCTCTCAAAGAAAAAGGAAACAACTTGAGCTTAATAATATCACTTTCTACATCCTTATAATTCTGCATCTCACATAGCTCAACAAAATTGTTGAGATGAGCTGCAGCATCTTCAGTACTAGCACCAGAAAATTGCTCTTTCATAACAAGGTTCAACAAAGCAGGCTTAATCTCATAAAAGTTTGCAGCAGGAGCAGGTGGTGCAATAGGAGTGCAGATAAAATCACTATTGTTCGTGCTAGTAAAGTCACACAACTTGGTGTTTTCAGGATTGGCCATTTCAGCAAAACTAAAGTAAACAAGTAAAAACAACTACCAAGGATTCTAATTTTTTTGGGTTTTTGATATAAAACAATGCAGGTAAAATAAATAAAGTAAAGCAAAACTATAACAAAGTAAAGGATATGCGTGCGAAAACTCCCCTCGCAGAAGTCTTCTACTTCCTCCCTGGCAACGGCGCCAGAAAAACTTGTTGATGGCGCGGTGATGATGGTGCCAGAAAACTTGTTGGCTTGTAGTAAATGACCGGCCAGTTGGTAAACCCCAAGAGAAGGTTTTGATGAATATAGCAGCAAGTTTTCCCTCAGTTAAGAAACCAAGGTTTATCGTTCTTGGAGAGGAGAGACAAACGACTGAAGGTGATGCTTGCTAGTTTGCGACAGCTTCGGACAATTTATATATGGCGCCTCGTCCAAGCTTTGCTTGCTAGCTACAACGCGGAACCTGCACACAACACAACCAAGTACTTTGTTCCCAACTTACGATGAGGTTGTCAATCTCACCAGTTTGCTTGAAACAAAGGTTATGAGTGTATCGAGTGGAAAACAGTAGAGTATGCGAGTAAAGTAAACAGTGCGAGTAAAGTAAACAGGTGATAGCAATATGATGGAAATAGGACTGGGGTCCACAGTTCACTAGTGGTGTCTCTCCATAAAATAAATAACACATGCTGGGTAAACAAATTACAGTTGGGCAATTGATAGAATAAAGATAAACGTGATATGTCAAGAAGATCACTATGAGATTTACTCTGGGCATTACAACAAAATACATAGACTGCCATCCAACTGCATCTATGACTAATAATCCACTTGCGGCGAATCAATCCGAGAACTCCACAAGTATTAAGTTGCGAACAACAGATAATTGCATTAAGCAAAGTGTGTAATGTAAACAAAGCATATGCCCTTGAGCATATGAATGTTGTTTTCTCCCTAGTAGCAATAGCACATCTACAACCTTAGAGGTTTCTGTCACTCCCCCAGGTTAAATAGAGGCATGAACCCACTATCGAGCATAAATACCCCCTCTTGGAGTCACTAGCAACTACTCGGCCAAGATAGCTACTAACAACGGAGAGCATGCAAGATCATAAACAACATAGAGATAACAAAAGATATATTTTAGTACAGCAACTCAATCATAACACCAATATTCAGCGGATCCCAACAAACCAAACATGTAGAATTACATAACGGTGATCTCAATCATGTAGGGCAGCTCATGAGATCTAAACATGAAGCACATGGTGGAGAAGACAACCATCTAGCTACTGCTATGGACCCATAGTCCAAGGTAGACTACTCACTCATCGCTCCGGAGGCAAGCATGGCGATGAAGAAGACCTCCGGTGGTGATTCCCCTCGCCGGCAGGGTGCCGGGAAGAGCTTCTGGACCCTCCCGATCTTCGGGTCGACGGCGGCGGCGGATTGCGATGTGTTCTGGAAAAGTGATCGGGTACTTAGGTTTTTTCCGTCGGGGGGTCTTTATAGGCGAAGGGGCGATGTCAGAGGTGGGGCCAGGTGGCCTCACGCCATGGCGGCGCTGCCAGACCCTAGGCCGCGCCAGCCTGGTGTGTGGGGCCCCTGTGGCCCCCCTCATACTCTCCTTCGGATCTCTGGAAGCTTCCAGGTAAAATCAGACTTCAGGAACTTGTTTCGTCCAATTCCGAGAATATTTCCTGTGTATCACTTCTGAAACACAAAAACCGCAGAAAATAGGGAACTGGCACTGTGGCAACTTGTTAATAGGTTAGTTCCGGAAAATACATAAAAGTGCCACGAAGTGTAACGAAACAGTAGGCAAATGGTGTAAAAACAAGCATGGAGCATCAAAAATTATAGATACGTTTGAGACGTATCAATCTCCCTCTCTCATAAACATGGTGGTAATAAAGCACAAACAACAAATTAAAAGCATGCAAATACATAAGATATCACTGATAAACATAAACATGTGCATCACGTTCTAGCATAGAATTGATAAAACACAACTCACTATATGAACCAACTTTTCGAGCGACCAAGCTACGCTCCCAATGCCACCAGACTTGACTTGGCTCACCATAAAAAAAGGGCCCGTGGGGGTGGAAGGTACAAGCCAGGAGAGCAGCGTGAGCAGCAAATGCTAGAAAGAACCACCACCAAACCACCGGATCAACGCCAATGAGCCGATAGGAGGCAGAAATGACATTCACTTGCGAAACCACCACCAAATGACGTCTAGAAGCAATCATGACCAAATAGCAAGAAGAACGACCTCACATCATCCTCACCGAGGAAGACGACCAAGCCACAAAAATGGGCCACGACTAGGAAATAAACAACAGAGGTCCTTGACGAGCACCTCACCAGACTCCTATGTCTGACCGTGCCAGCACACCGCCACTAACCTCCACGACCCTCGCCGATCAAAGGTTAGCAAGAGTAGATAGTCCATGATAGGCAGACCACTCCGGCCAGATCCATGTCTGCGACCCTCCACTGACAAAGACATCGACCATCATTGGATCCGCTAGATCTACTTGAGCAGAGCTGCGCAAGAGCCAAGCTCCGGCCCGCCTAGGCCCAGATTCGGCCAGCCTAGGTTGATCACCCAATGTACTCCCATGGTGGCCCACAATGCGCTCGTCACCATAGTGCACCCCTGCAACTCTAGGCATCGCCAGCAATGCGAAAGAAGGAGAAGGGGCCTGCTAGTAGCAATGGGTAGGGCTTCCTGTTATCGCCAGAGGACATTGCGGTACAAAGCATTTTACTAGATCTGATGTGCCTTTTTTCTTTATATAATAGAATCGTTATAATTGAGGGTTCATTTATAGAAAGATTTTTTTGGCTGCCGAGCTCAATTGATCGCAGGGGAAAATGAGGGTCCACGATCGGCCGTCGTCCTCGCGACCTCGCCTCCATTCCCTTTCCCCTGTTTGGTCAGCTACAACTCTCAAATAACCAGACAAGAAAAAAAAGAAACAAAATAAATATACTCATCATTCTGCCCATCTAATTCGTCGAGAGTGAGGACGAGGGAGGGAAGAGACCGTGACGATGTCGGTGCCGGAGGCGGGGCAGTCGACGGGGAGGGACGAGCCGGAGAGGGACGAGTACGAGCAGCACGAAACCAGGGTTCTCGCGGCGCTGATGCAGGGCTTCTGCGCCGCGCGGTACCGCAAGGCAGACAACACCCCCTGCCTCATCGACCAGGTCTGGCGGCTCGATGAGTGCCCGTTTCTTTTCGGTTTTGCGTGATTTACTGATGTATTGCCGTGATATTCCATGTTGGAGCATTTATGGGTTCTTTTTGTGCATATACGGCAGGATTTATTGATCTAGATCGTGAGATTGTGTGATGCATATTTTATGGAACTGGAATTTATATTGTTTCTTTTACCACTGGATGGTGTTAACTGCTGGGAATGTTATTGGCCTTAGAAGAACGAGTGTCTTGCTCAATGGAAGATGGGAATTCACCAAATAATTTTAACTTTACCAATTAGCATTTCTATGGCGTAGAGAAAACTAATATGCGCCATAGATGTACCAGGTGGTAACATACTTGCATTCTACACTTTCCTAGTGTATACAACGAAAGTTTCAAGCTGTTGAATTACTTAGGGCCTCCTGGCGACGTGGGTGGCGATCAGCAGCGATCTGGTCGCGCTCGACGTTTGGGAACGGCGACGCTGGACTTCCAGACCACCGATCGCAGGATCTGGTCGATCTTGACGTTCGGGAACGGAGACGTCGGGCTTCAGACCACCTCTCGCAGGTTCTGGTCGAGCTCGATGATCGGGGATGGAGACGCCGGGCTTCGGACCACCTCTCGCAGGATCTGCCATGGCGGGTTTGATGCCGGAGACTGGTGCAAGCACGGGTGCGGATGGAGGAGGGGAGAAGGTGATCCTGGGGGTCACGTCCAAGCTTTCCAAGCTGGGCCTCACGGCCAAGGAGAAAAAGATCTTGGTCATGGAAGATGATCAGGATGAGGGAGAGACTCCGGTCAAGTATGCAGTGATGGGTAAGGTTCTCGCTGCCAAGAAGTTTCATATCCAGACAATTGAGAGTGCTCTTCGCCCGCAATGGGGAAACCCTAGAGGTCTGAAATTCACGGCTAAAGGGGATAATATTTTCTTAGCAAGTATGGACTTTGAGAAGGATCGGAAGCGCATCTGGGAAGGAGCACCATGGACAATATCAAAATTTGCGGTGGTTCTGGATGATTTCGATGAGAGTATGAAGCCATCGGAGATCAAATTCAGGAGACTTCCGATGTGGTTCAGATGTGATGATCTGCCCTTCAACTGGATGAATGAAACACGGGGGAAAGCTATTGCTAACCAAGTTGGAGAATTTATTAGGCTAGATCTTCATGAAAATAGTTCTCGATCTGGTTGGGGACAGAGTTTGAGAGCTAGAGTTTGGATTGATCTTGATGAGCCTCTTATGAGGGGTTTTCCGATTGAATCCAAGAAGAGGAAGACGGTAGAATGGTACCCAATTAAATATGAGAATTTACCGTATTTTTGTTTCTCGTGTGGGAAGATTGGCCACTCTAAAATTTTTTGCCCAACTCCCGCTGAAAGAGATGAGAATGGGAAGTGTCCTTATGATGGCTCGCTGCGCTATCAGGAACCGTGGAAGCAAGAACCTCAATGGCAGCAGCCTGTGACAAAAGATACTAATAAAGCGAGTTATCAAGCTAAGGAGGATGGTTCTAAAGCTAAGCCTGCTGGTGCTGCAAGATCTAATGGGAACACCAAGCCTTCCACTAGCCATGTGCAGAATGTGGTTTCAAATTTTAATTTTAAAGCTCTTGGAGGTGGTCAGGGTGGTAGTGCCCAAGTGTACAGGAGGAGGGAGACTCCCAAAGCATCGCTGGACATTACTTTTCCAGTTATCAAAGGCCCAAATGATGTAATCATGTTCGAGGAGGATCCTGAGGGGTCAAAAAGAAATGCATTAGTCAATTCTCCAAGTAAAATTGCTAGGGTTTCCGTCCCGGCAAAAAGAGCTAAGGGCACTGGAGAAGAGGAAGAGCATCAATCTGATTCTGATTCTTTGGCGGAGGCTGAGAACCAGCCCCGCCAGGACCAATGAATTGTGTTAGTGTGAACTGCAGGGGGCTGGGGAACCACCCTGCAGTTCGAGAGCTTCGCGGTTTTGTGAAGCAATTGGATCCCACTCTACTCTTTGTAATGGAGACAAAAATTTCTGCGAAAAGAGTCGAGAAGTTAAAAAGCACTTTCGGTTTCTCTGGGGTGTTTGCAGTGGATAGTGATGGCCTTAGTGGCGGTGTTGGACTGTTCTGGTCATCAGCAGTGACAGTTGATATTAAGAGCTATAACTTACATCACATTGATGCAGTAATTCAGTGCAAGGATGGGTCTGTTCCTCCATGGGGTTTCACAGGATTTTATGGTGAATCTCGCAGAGAGAATAGACATCTAACTTGGACTCTGATGAGGAGGTTACACCAGCTCCGAAATCTCCCGTGGTTGTGTAGTGGTGATTTCAATGAAACGCTATACAGCACGGAACATTTTAGTGAGCATGATAGAGATGAGTGGCAGATGAGGGCTTTCAGAGAAGTGACTGAAGATTGTGGTCTGATTGATCTTGGTTTCTCTGGTTTGCCTTATACTTGGGACAATAGACAAGAGGGCAGTGCTAATGTTAAGGCAAGGATTGATCGAGCTTTCAGTAATGATGGCCTTCTGAATCTATTTCAGGTTGTTAAAGTTAAACATATTAGTGTTGTTCAGTCTGATCACTGTATGATTCATACGGAGTTAAAGAAACATATCAGTCATCGTCCTTTGGGGAGGAGAGCTTTCAAATATGAGAATGTTTGGCAAACCCATGGTGATTATGACAAAGTAGTTGTGGATCTCTGGCAGAAGGCTGAAAAAGGCGTTGGTCTTGAGGGGTTTGTGAAAACTCTTTCAAGTGTGAAGAATGGTTTATCATCCTGGGGTACAACAACCTTTGGGGATTTCAAGAAAAAGCTCAGTAATTTGAGGAGGGAGCTTGACAGGGTGAGGAGAGTTTCCTTGGGCAGAGGTCCTTCGTCCGAGGAGAAGAAAATTATGGAAAGAATTAATGAGGTTCTGTTCCAAGAAGAGATTTGGATTAAGCAAAGATCTCGGGTTAACTGGCTAAGATCAGGTGATCGTAATACTTCTTATTTCCATGCTTTTGCTTCTCAGCGCAAGAGAATGAACTCAATATCCTCTCTCCAACGCGATGATGGTACATGGTGTGATGATGCGGAAGAGGTTAGAGATGAGGTACAGGGTTTCTATAAAAACTTGTATACTTCAGAAGGAGCTCCTGATATGCAGGGACTTATCGATCTAGTTAATGAGAAAGTGGTGCAAGAGGATAAGGTCAATCTTGAAGCCGATTTTTCTGAAGAGGAAGTCAAGAGAGCTCTTTTCCAAATGCATCCCTCTAAGGCACCAGGTGTTGATGGCTTCACGGCAGGGTTTTACCAATGCCACTGGAATCTAGTAGGCCCGGAGCTGTGTGGTGCGGTGCTAGGTTTTCTGAATGGAGGGGAAATGCCGGAGGAGATTAATGATACTGCTATAACTCTCATTCCAAAGGTGAGAAATCCCCAGTCCATTAAGCAATATAGGCCCATTTGTTTGTGCACTGTTCTTTACAAAATCGCAACTAAAACGGTGGCGAACAGAATGAGGTCTGTACTGGAGTACACTATCAGCCAGGAACAAAGTGCTTTTGTGCCAGGACGATTAATTAGTGACAACGCTTTGGTGGCTTTTGAGTGTGTTCATGCTATGAAGAGAAAGAAGAAGGGAAAAAAGGGTCATTGTGCAGTCAAATTAGATATGATGAAAGCTTATGGCCGTGTGGAATGGCCTTTTGTGGAGTCAATACTGACTAAACTCGGATTTCCACCTAGGCTAGTGCAGATAATTATGAAGTGTGTTTCTACAGTTCGTTTCTCTGTTAAGGTGAATGGTGGTCTGCTCGAACCTTTTACTCCTTCTCGAGGAATCAGGCAGGGAGATCCTATGTCACCATATTTGTTCCTTGCTTGTGCTGAAGGATTGACTGCTTTGATACATCACTACAATTCAGGCTTTATTGATAGGGGAGTTCGTGTGTGCAAAAGATCTCCATGGATCTCTCATCTGTTATTTGCTGATGATAGTCTTATTTTCATCAATGCAAACGGGGCTAGTGCTGCCAGGCTCAATGAAATTCTGGATATATATCATTTGGCGTCTGGACAAAAAGTCAATAAGGAGAAGAGTGCTATTTTCTTCAGTCCTTGTACTTCAGATACTCACAGGGAAGTGGTGAAACAACATCTGAATATTCATATTGAAGCCTTCAGTGAAAAGTATCTGGGTCTGCCTACTGCTGTTGGCAAGTTAACAAGCGAGGCCTTTGAGTATATTACTGAAAGTGCAAGAAGTAGTGTGAATGGGTGGGCTGAAAAGAATCTATCTTACCCCGGAAAAGAAGCTTTAATAAAATCAGTGGTCCAAGCCAAGCCGATCCATGGTATGAGTTGTTTTTTACTCTCCAAAAGTACTTGCAAAAAATTCACTTCTGTTATGGGACAATTTTGGTGGAGTGGAAATTTAGACAGAAGGTCTATGCATTGGTTAGCCTGGGATAAATTGGCTATTCCAAAAAACCAAGGGGGTATGGGTTTCCGAGATATGCAGGCTTTTAATGTAGCTTTGCTAGGAAAACAGGCTTGGAGAATAATTATGAAGCCAGATTCCTTGTGTTCCCGGGTTCTTTGAACCAGGTATCTCCATAACCAGGAGTTGATGACTGCCAATGCTCCGAGGACAGCATCGAAAACCTGGCGTGCGATTCTGGCAGGAAGGGAGGCTTTGAAATTGGGTCTTATAAAGCGAATGGGCTCTGGTCAGTCTATTTCGATTTGGGAAGATTGTTGGCTCCCTAACTCTGCGACAATGAGGCCAATGGGCCGTCTGAAGGAAACTGATCTTGTCATGGTAAATGAGCTTTTAACTGCAAGTAATGATTGGAATGAGCCTTTGATCCGTGAGATCTTCTTTGCTCCAGATGTTGATTCCATTTTGAGTATTCCGTTGAGGAGTACAGGGGGTGATGACTGGCTGGCATGGACCAAAGAAAAATCTGGAATTTATACAGTTCGGTCGGCTTACAAGTCCTTGATGGAAGCGCGTCAGTCGGAGGAGGCTAGGAATAATAATGGACATGCTGTGTCTTCGTCTGAAAATGATACTGATTTATGGAGACGATTATGGAAACTGCCAGTAGTACCTAAGGTGCGTGTTTTTTGGTGGCGAGTTCTTCGAGGAATTCTTCCTGACTATAGGACTTTGTCACGGCGACATATAATGGATAACAGCACCTGTGCTCTATGTAAAGCAGAATCTGAGAGTGTGATGCATGCTTTAATTGAATGCAGTCATGCGAAATTGTTTTGGGAAGCCGCAAAGAAAATTCTTTTAGTCAAATTGCCGAAGCTACACCCAGTGACATGGGCAAAAGATATCCTGTGCGAGTCTTTTTTCAACCAACATGAGAAAGCTATTATAACTTCAGTCATGTACTCGATCTGGTCATCGAGAAATAATCTGACTCATGGTAAGAGTGGTTTTAGTCCTGCTAAAACTATGGAGATGGTGAAGGAAACCTTGCAGACTCTTGAGTTACCAAGGGACAAGGGTGTTCCTAAATCTGCTAGGCCGGAATGTAAATGGCAGAGACCACCTGATGGAGTTGTTAAAATTAATTCCGATGGTGCTATGAATGTCAATGACAATCTGGCAGCTATTGGTGCTGTTGCACGTGAGGGGGTGGTCTTCCGTGGTGCTACGGGTAAGACTTATCGAGGTGTCTCTGATCCTTTAACGGTGGAGTCCCTTGCTTTTAGAGATGCTGTTGTGTATGCAAGAAGCAGGGGTTTCACTAATGTTGTTTTTGAAGTTGACTCTGAAGATTTGGTCCGACTTTGGCAAAATAGAGCTAATGATCTTTCAGTAGTCAAGTAGGTCTTAGATGAGATTAGTGAGCTGAGTTTGTTGTTTACAAATTTTAGCTTAGTTCATGCTCGTCGCGAGGCTAACCAGGCGGCTCATTCTTGTGCAAAATATATAAGCCTACAGGATGGGTCGTTTTCCTGGGATGCTGAGCCACCCGTTTTTCTAGTTCACAGCCTTGGGCCTTGGGGCTGATTGTAACTTGGTGTGATTTGTGGGCTGCAAGTTTCTGACGCACTCTTTTCCTTACCAGGGTATCTAAGGGGGCTGGAAGGTTTTTAATGAGGCGGCTTGCTAGCTTTTAATATATATTATCTTTAAAAAAAAGATCTGATGTGCCTTTTTTCTTTATATAATAATCGTTATAATTGAGGGTTCATTTATAGAAAGATTTTTTTGGCTGCCGAGCTCAATTGATCGCAGGGGAAAATGAGGGTCCACGATCGGCCGTCGTCCTCGCGACCTCGCCTCCATTCCCTTTCCCCTGTTTGGTCAGCTACAGCTCTCAAATAACCAGACAAGAAAAAAAAGAAACAAAATAAATATACTCATCATTCTGCCCATCTAATTCGTCGAGAGTGAGGACGAGGGAGGGAAGAGACCGTGACGATGTCGGTGCCAGAGGCGGGGCAGTCGACGGGGAGGGACGAGCCGGAGAGGGACGAGTACGAGCAGCACGAAACCAGGGTTCTCGCGGCGCTGATGCAGGGCTTCTGCGCCGCGCGGTACCGCAAGGCAGACAACACCCCCTGCCTCATCGACCAGGTCTGGCGGCTCGATGAGTGCCCGTTTCTTTTCGGTTTTGCGTGATTTACTGATGTATTGCCGTGATATTCCATGTTGGAGCATTTATGGGTTCTTTTTGTGCATATACGGCAGGATTTATTGATCTAGATCGTGAGATTGTGTGATGCATATTTTATGGAACTGGAATTTATATTGTTTCTTTTACCACTGGATGGTGTTAACTGCTGGGAATGTTATTGGCCTTAGAAGAACGAGTGTCTTGCTCAATGGAAGATGGGAATTCACCAAATAATTTTAACTTTACCAATTAGCATTTCTATGGCGTAGAGAAAACTAATATGCGCCATAGATGTACCAGGTGGTAACATACTTGCATTCTACACTTTCCTAGTGTATACAACGAAAGTTTCAAGCTGTTGAATTACTTTGATAGATATCTTTTGCTGTGACTTGCAGGGCCTCTACTTAGGCTCTGTTGGGGCAGCGCTGAACAAGGATTCCCTGAAGAGCTTGAACATCACCCACGTCTTGGTTGTTGCCAGATCACTGAATCCTGCCTTTCCAGCAGAATTTATATACAAGAAGATAGATGGTACCATACCCTTGACTTTACTCCCTATTTGTTACCTGTGATTTACCAGCTACTATGATATTGCCCTATGACTTTTATTATACAGCTTAAGACCCTGTGATTTCTGATAAGTTTGATACACAAACTTTCACCAACTTTTCACCTTCTTGCTATATTGCTCTGAATCTTGATTCTGTATTGGCGGTTTCTTAGCCTTCACTCACCGAGTCTGTCTACCTTAGCAATATTCTGTTGTTATTATCCAAGGTTTCCTGCAGAACTAAATGAATACTTTCTTTATTGACACAGTACTTGACAGCCCAGACACTGATTTGGTAAAGCATTTTGGTGAATGCTTTACATTCATAGATGAAGGTATCTGCATTGGTGGCAATGTGTTGGTTCACTGCTTTGCAGGGCGGTCCCGGAGGTAAAGTTGTTTCCTTGGAGTTGTTAAATGCCAACCTTTTAGTTCAATCGTTCTATCATCAGTTAAATTGTAATTCAGAAATTATTTTCTTTGCTCATAAATACTAGACTGAAAGACGGGTCACGCTATTTGACTCCCTGAGTGAAAAATAAGTTACTCTACACCCACCCTGTATCTTTGCAACCATACATGATTTTTACGTCACGTAATTTTTTGCCTTACTTCGGAATCCAAGAAGAACGTAAGAAAGAAATAGACATGACATAACTTCTTTTGTTTAAGTAGCGTGAAATTATGTTGGGTGCAAAATAACTATTCTGCACCCTGGGCGCTGAATAGCGTTTCTACATACTAGTATGGCACGCGCAATGCGCGTCTTCATGCTGAAATAATCAATTAAAATACATTACAAGCAGTAGAATCATCAATATATTTTCTAAGAAGAATTCAATATGACTATGCTAATATATCTCTCAAGGAACAATGCAACAGAAACTCATGTTTTCTTTGATTAGACCCAAGATTATATATAGTGGCATCTCTACTTAAAAACACAATTCTGAACTCAAATATTGCATCAATCCGAAGAGTCATATGCTTCAAAGATCAATAAAATCTGAAGAATGTTCCATGTTACATAAAAGACGTGGGGGGCAGGGCGCATATATGCGTGCCCCTCCAGCAGGTTTGAAGCAAATGAGGCACTCCTGCCTGGCAACCTCGACGACGACCTTCCTTCAATTTCTCCGCCTCTCACCATACATGTCGCAGATAAGCCTTGTGTGCACTACACGACAGATTTTTGCAGCCATAAATATGACAACAACTTCCTCTAGGCTGTCGTGCTCGGTCTCATGCCGAGCAGCGCTTGCCTCAAGCCGTGAATAGACCCAACTTCCTCTAGGCAGCCGTGCTTGGTCTCATGCCGAGTGGCGCAAGAATAGCAAGGCTAACAGGTATCCAGACATGGGCATCTTTCAACTTGCTACAAAATTTAATTTACAGATAATTTACATATCCATGGAGCACAGAACAATGCATTATTCAGTGAACTATGATCAGAAATTGCAGAACATCAAAATGAAGGTGTTTATTCACATTGCAGTTTTTTTCTGTAGACTGTAAGAAAAAACTCTTATGCTCCGTTTGCGGGCTTGTTGCAGTGTCCATGTGCGGGCTTCCACTATACCTCTCAACCTCCATTTATCTTTTGGGCAACTCTAGATCTATCACAACCAACAACTCAATAGTAGGCATGACCTTTCAGCTAGCCATACAAATATACATTACATGAATCAGAGTCTCTTAGCTAAATCAGAGGCATCAAGAGCTTAAGTAAAACCAAATAACAAGAGATATACGTTTTTCACTTATTCAGTCTCTGAATTGATAAAGACCAATCAGAACAAATACATGTTTTCTGTTCAGCAAAAGAAGCGAAAAAACAAATAGCTAGATAGAATGAGGCATTACCTATGTTAAATTCCCAGTAAATCATCGTCATCCAGCAATCCATCGATGTCAAGGATTGGATTATTCATACCAACGAATTCTAAAGGCAGCCTGTCAAATGAATTTCCCCAGCGCGGACCTCCTTGATCATGTCTTCAGTAGGTAGATTGGATGCCTGTGAAAACAATACTGTGCCCTCCACGGCTGTGTCCTCGAGGATGTCCTTGGAACGTCCTGTAGCCGCGGTGCTTGACGAAGGTGACGTAGCCGCCGCCGATGCAGAACCTGAAGATGACGCCGCAGTGGTTGACGAACTCCTGTAGGACGATCGGCGGGCAGGGCAACACGGGAGGTGCCGCCAGGGAAGAGCTCGTCCGGTGAGAGGCAGCGCGAGGAGGAGCAGGAGAACGGGGCAGCGGGCAAGGATGAGGGTAGGGCGGCGCCGGTGTTGGACAAGGCGAGGTGTCCGGGATCAGGGGATTGGGGGCTTGATTAGCGATGTCCTCGTTGGTCGTTGTCCGTCCGGGGGTGTTTTAGCGGTAAACACGGATTAGATTTTGATCTTTGATACGCTGTTGAACAGTAAAGATCTCTTGGTTCTGCCTCCTTCTATGCCTTTTTATATTGGTATAGATAGTGGAACAATTATAGATGAAACATGATGTGATGTTCCAGGACATGAGCATGATGGTGTTTCCATTGTCAAAAAGGCAAAATACGAATATGCAAAAAAACTAATACTACCTATGTCATGGTCGGACTGCATTACAAGAGGCGTTTGCGTCCAGCGTCCTCGTGCTGCTCTCCTACCCCAGCCCCCTCTCTATGCGCTTGCTGTTCTGAACGCATCTGCATCCTACCACGGCTAGCCGGCGGCGAGGCTACCGGCCAAAGCCGCCCGTTCACCACGACTACCACCTGCGATCTGGTACTGGTGGTGACAACCTATGTTCCAAAATATAAGACGTTTTGTTTAGCATGCTAAAACATCTTATATTTAGGAACAAAGGTACTATAATATTATCAGATTTAATTTAGAGGTGGACCGGTCACAATTTTTTTTGATAAAGGGAATATCTTAATACCAAGATGATAATAAGTACACCCAGCCTCTGCAACAACATAATATCTGGATCAAGTCTAGACACCAAGGATGCACACAACCAAAACAAAAGAAGAAAAAATAAAACAAAGTCCCCGCCGAAGTAATCAAAGGACTTGCAGCAGCAAGAATGACCAATGGTGACAACACCTAGACTCTGAAAAAGGTTCTCCAAAACGACGCCTCCAGGAAGGTAACAGTGCACAAACACCATCCTCATCCGGTTTAATCAGCATGATCAGATCCTGTGTTTTCACCTTGGAGAAGGTCCAGTTCCCAGACAATGCCTTCAAAAGGAAACGACTAGGAAGCCGCCATTGCCAGGTACAACCACCAAAGGTTAATCTTAGGGTTTTCACCCCAAACTAAGACCGCCAAGAATGAAGACTATGTCACCCCCACTTGCCAAGAACATTGTTGCAAAATGCCGATCGTTCGACATGCGTACTTCTTTCGATCCACCGGGAGTGCGCCCTTGAACTTCACCACTCAACCTAAGCAAGTGAGATGGATCTTTGAGAACATATCCGGTCTTGTACAAACACGACCGCCATGATCGCCCCATCAACACCTCGGAAATAGCAGCAACGAAGATGCCAAGGCAAGGTGCACAGGGGTCGCCACAAGCCATAGGAACAAGGAACTTCACAGCGCCATCGATCGGCGCAAGGGCTGCACTTTGGTGGCGAAGCAGAGCAGGCAAATAGCCCAATGCTCCGGCTATACCACAGATGTCAATACACTGCCTGTAGATCACAAATTAGCCATGGAACACGCTTGTTGCCGCCTCTTTCGCCAATCTTCTCATCCTTGCTGGCCGTGATGATGCCGCCACACGCAGCAGCCCTGGCGACATCCTGATGCAGCAGATCGAGATGGACGGCCACCCATACCAGCGGGGCGATGGCTGATCGCAACCATAGGCTACTCCACAGTGCAATATGGCACACCAATGAGCGTACCACATGAGACCATGCCGGCGGCGCTAGATCGGATTCTATTGAGGACGCCCACCAATGTATCCATGGGGCGAAATCGGTGGTGGCGGCAGGAGATGCTGGGGATAAAGAAAAGAAGCGGCTAAGAAAAAGGGGCACCCCACCGCCGCTATCCGCCGGCAGCCTCCTCCAATGGGGGCAGGGTGAACGGGGCGGCGGCATGGTGGATATGTTGGACTGCGGTGGGGAGGCCTCCAGAGTCGCCAAGAGATGCGACCCGGGAGGCCACATTTTATTAGAAAGTATAACATGAACCCGTCATCGGGAGTATAATTAGCGTGCATTGATGCTATTGAACGGTTAATTGGTCTCATAGTCCTATTAATCAGTTGTTTCTGTATTAATCGCCCTTTAATATTTAATTACTGTGACAACTTCCTTACGAGTTATTAGTATATGGTATTGTGTGCTGCTACTTAAGATTTGGATTAATGACCCACTTATTAGATAAAATCACATACTATTTTCTTTATCTGTTGGTTCGTCATGGATGATATTTTGACTTCAAATGTGAAGCACATTATCAAACTAATTAGTTCTGACGTAAACTTTGTCTAAATTTACAGTGTTACTGTTGTTCTTGCATATCTCATGAACAAGCATCAGATGAGCCTGCAAAGTGCCATGTCACTGGTTAGAAGCAAGCGGCCTCAAATAGCACCTAATGAGGGCTTTATGTCCCAGCTGGTGAACTTCGAAAAATCTCTCCAAGGTAAACACAAATAGCTCTTGCTTTACTACGGTAGTATTATGTTTAATTAGTATCAGAAGCAAGATACAGGTGCCATGGTTCATGAGAATTTCACATGAATAACCTAGCTGTTCAAATAATAGCAACTTCGTATTATGGGTGTCAATCTTTCATAGTTATGCTTCTTCATGTTAATTTTTATTGGAAAATGAACCATGGACCTCTAACTCTGTATTTGACTACTAGTGTATATTCAAAATATTAGGGCTTGCTTCTAAAAAATCTTTAGGGCTTGTTTGGACCTGGAGAGATATACTAAATCTCTTGGGTTGCTAGGAAAACTGTAGCAAGTCCTTGCCAACCCGAAATTACTCTGACTAATTGCCACCTAGCCAGCCAAACCTTGATGCGTTTTCTAAATGTTCTTTCCATGTATAATGCCAATAGGCAAGCCGTATTTTTCCGTGCAAAGATGTCAGTGTACTCATGCAATCAAAGTTCTGCTTTAGGACGTTCAATTACATCTTCATATAGACAATTTCTGCTCTGTAGTAGTAGTATAACTGGATAACTTGAGATGGATAACCAGACATGTATCTTTACGCTGTACGTAGGTTGATAGCTGTAGATGGATAGCCGGTTAATGTGATTAGACACAGCAAGGTACCGATTGATCACCTAACCAAAAGCTTCACAGTCCGAACAACGACAAATCAATGAACCACATAAGTTATTATATGCATGGTCTGTAGTTCTGTACTCCTATATATGTTAATCGGTGGCAGTAGTCTGTTCACACCCTCCTCTCCTGACGCGAACCATTACAACTGGCGCAAATGGTTGAGATGGTGGTTCTGTTATACAGATTGCATTAAAATTACACGCACGTGGCACAATACAATGAAGGTGTCACATAGACTATGCTTGGCCTGAACCGGTCGAGTAGTCTAATCATTTTATCCATAGCAATCATGGATATTTGGCTAGTCCTCCAGAAATGTTGATATAAGACATGCTTGTGATATAGACACTTACAATATATCTTAGGAAAAATATAGTTTTATGTAGGACATTTTCATGTGAGAATTATTTGATGCCTTAAAGCAAATAGGTAATCAGCTAGTATACCAGCATGAAATTCGCATGGACTGAAGTGAAAAGCAAATAAGGTGTAACCATATTATCTTACTGTATTGACGGCAAACTGTGCCTTCACTTTGTGACTTAGTCTCATTCTCCAATCCATTCAATTTGAATCCAAACATGCATACACATCCTCACAATTTCTCACATGGAGACGGCCATATCCTCAGACAAATCAGTATGATGTCACCTCAGAAGTTTCAATCCCTGTGAGTTCATTCGCTTCTATAGCTAGATTTCAATCTTCTGGGTGTCAAGCCAAGTTTGGTTTTTTTTTTTTGAGGAACACGGCACTTTATTGATCACATGACATCAATACAAAGAGTCTGCCGGATACTATCCGGAGCAAAACTAGAAATAAAACCTGAGCTAGACAAGTTTGGTTGGTTGCCTGAGTGGACCTGCCTCGTATTCCTCATGCATGGCCCGTAGCTGGCTTGTTCTATTGCTATTTCACATGTGAGAATAGTTTGTTCTCCTGTCCTTGAGCTCTAGTAGAATGGTGTCTTGTGGTTTTTTAGTTGGAGATTACACTTGAATCCTGAATCTTGTTGAGCCTTCGTGAAGAGTAGGCCTTTTTTTTTTGCTTTCTAGACCATCACACGGGTGGTTTGGGAGCATGCCCTTCAGCTGCATTTGATCCGACTAAAGGAAAATTGGAGGGCTTAGACAAAAAATAAAGGCAGTGTTTACCTTCAACAGCAACACATCTACGCAGAAGACAGCTCCAAACATGGCTCACACATAGGCTGACTAAACTCCTTTTTTGTTGATAAACCAAACTTTGCAGTGTAGAAGTATGTTTAGTAAGTACTATTTTCCCAATATTGCCTGGAGATATTTGTCTTATTGAGAAGTGTGCTGTTTTGCTTGTTAACACAAAAAGTTCCTAGCGGCTCGCTGAAAAGCTTTCTGGAACCTTTTTCAGTTCACTAATGTTAGAGTTTCCCTGGTGCTGAATTAAATACAAATTTTTATGACATGCATGGATCTAAGTATAAGATGTCGTTGGTACCATGACTTATTTCTATTAATCATTTCAGAATGTTTTTGCTCAGTATCTTTTAGTTCATATTCAGTTGTTAGTTTCTCAGAACTTAACCACAGTGAAAGTAATCTTAAACTTTTGTCGTTAAGCAGTGGAGCAGGGGCGAAGAGTTATGCAATCTAACTAACTATATAGGTGTAAATATCAAGAACGTGGTGTTAACAGCTTCATGGCTGCATGTTATCGCCTCCAGAAATCAATCATGGCCATGGCAACCGGTATTAGTTACAGTCATCTTATTGTACTCAGTTCCCTAATTGATGCTGTGATTTGCTAGGGTTTTTGTACCCACAGAGTCAGCTCTAGAGGAATTGCTTCTTCCATGTAATTCTTGTTCCCGTGAACAACCTTTGCCCCCCTTCGTTTAGGGCGTGTTTGTATAAAGGGATTTTCCCTTTTGACCGACTTAAACAACGTGTTCCAATATTCTCCAGCAGCATCAGCCTTCTGAAATGAAAGATGTGTATGTATGATTTGTTGAATAAAAATGGTATGCTGGTTGTTCGACGACATATGGATTGGCTTCTGTTTGGTGTGGGTGGTTGTATACTAGGAAGGTTAGGCGTATGTTTGACGATATCGATGCTTGCAAGAATCCAGTAGTTGTACTATTAAATAGTATTGTTTCGAGATTGGAGAACATATGTATCTATATATCTATACTAGTTGAATGCCCGTACATTGCTACGGGTTTTACTCTTTCTTTCGACTATAGGGATACTGTGACAATGGTGGGTTTTCACGGACACCTCTATGTTTTAAACTTTTAAAATGTTAGTTACAATTTTCAAAATAGTTCATAAGTTTACGAAGCTCTATTTCCTTTTTCAAGCAAAAAAAGCCGAGAGTTCAATTCATAAGATACATCCTATTCCAGCATTAAACTAACACATAACAGGAAGAATAATATACCGCAATTTTTCTCATAATTGCTCCTCCGTAACTCTCTAATTAGCCAAATACAACAATACATTAGTTTAACAAAAGATAACTTTATTAGCTCAAATAATTTTCACAAAGTTCATCAATACAAACAAAAGAAAAATCTGGAGTAATTAATCCAAAGCATCATTCCAGAATCCATCAACAAGCGCCCGTACTTATGATATAAATATTAAATACACATTATTACATCAAATGATTGAATGAAATTTCTTTGAAGTATACATGACTTCAATTGTCACGATCATTATATAGACTACTATGAATTGATGTGTGCTGCATGAACAAGACAGATGTGTTGCCACATCTGAGATACACTGGCAATTTATATCCGCATAATAATATTGTTTTTTGCGGTACATGACATTATATTGCTTAATCAATAACATCTAGAAAGTTTTAGTGAGTAATAAGTTGCTAGCAGGCACATGCATTATTAATTAACTATAGATTTGCATATATACGCTATAATTCACTCCGAGTGACTAAGAGTGTTTGATCGCATTATGCTATCAGGTTTTCTGCTATGCGTTTTTCTCCGAAAGTTAAAACTCACAAGAATGCACAATAAACACTATGAATTGAATGAGGAAAGAAGTGCCCAAAATATTGCTAATATTAGATGAAATGAATTTGTCACACTGCCCTGCCACAGTTTTTCGCGTGTTTGTCCGATGATAACCTGAAAATATTTATATCAGCTGTAGTTAGTTGGCTAGTTCTTAATTAAACTCTACAGACATAGCTAGCTCTTGAAGTGAAAAAATTCAGGTATTATGTAAACTACTACTCATTATTAATATATTATGAGAGCACTCCAATTATTATGGCATAGTTTCTCTTTTCGTACTACATGAGATTTTACTTTTCATATAAAGTACTTAAGTGATCGTTTGTTTGTTTCAAAATGCCACTGTTAGTACTTCTTCAACCGCCATTGCTGATAGGTTTGTCAGATCTGCTAGAAATTAAACTAAAAGAAAATACATTTTGCAGTTTTCTGAATCAACCTGTATCCATGTATATGGACAGTGGTTTTCAATCCTGTCAAAAATTCTGATGCTAGCTGCCAGGAACACAAATTGCCAAGTTTCTGTATTATTGATTTTGTTGCAAACTATAGAAAATTCTAAGCTAGGCTATAGTCACTATATCTTATTAAATGTAAACCAGGTATCTGGACATGCTTAGATGGAAATCAAATTCCTTTTATACATTGAATCGTGCATCTGCAATTAGTAAATTACAACAGTACCATTGTTTGACATCTAATGCATGAACATAGACAATTGAAAATCAGATCGGTTTTGTACATCTAATCGATTTGCTATCTATACAGAACCATTCATCTATAAAGAGCCATTCATCTGCAATTAAACCAACGTGGAGCTTGCCGCACGTCCTTGTTACTGGCTGCTGCGGCAACGAGAGCGAGGGAGAGTTGCCGGGATGGATCTCTCAGGTGGACGTGAGGCTGCGATGCCTCCCTTCCTGCCAGTGGATGTCTCGGCCTCCACCCTTGGCACGTACCTTCCCGCCGGTAGACTCCGCAGCCTCCGTTCCGTTGCTTTTCTTCAGTGGATGCCACCTGCATCCCCTCCAGCCCATCTTCCGCTGTCGGACGCCGTGACCTCAATCCCCCTCCTCCTGCGTCGCTTCACACCGGTGGACGCCACCTTCATCCACTTCGGCCCTTCTTCCACTGTGTCGGGCGGCGCAACCTCCATCCCCGACGCCAGACGAGCGCTGTGTGTGAGAAAGTGACGGGAAGTGGAGCAGGCAGTGGATCGAGGATTTGAGGCGGATGGGCAGCATAGACCTGTTCGGGTGTTGTGGGGGAGCTGTTCGATCGATCTGAACACCAGGTAATTGGTTCCAGGAGTATTTTGGATTATAAATAATTTGATTACCGACAATTATGGCTATCCGTGGTTTCTGATGTACTTGATTGGCGAGAATTATGGCTGATAGTTTGACGTGATTTTCTATTGCCATTAGTTGTTTGCCTTCTTTTTTTATTAGGGGTAGAACCGGAAATCAAATGATGTAGTTAAAAAGTGCCTCCACCAACTCGAAACCAATAGTAAAGATTGACGTGATTTTCTATTACCATTGATTGTTTGCCTTCCTTTTTTATTAGGGGTAGAACAGGAAATCAAATGATGTAGTTAAAAAGTGCCTTCACCAACTCAAAACCAATAGTAAAAATATATATATACTATTGGTTTCGAGTTGGTGGTGAAGCCATCCACTCGACATACATCATTTGACTGACGAAAATACCTCTTAAATATTACAGGGATATCAATACGGTGATACAATCAAGAAAACACCAATAAAAGTACCACTCCTTCCGTCCTGGTGTATAGGTTCTGTGCATATTCCTAGATTATCATTTTGACAAATATAATATAAATTTTACAATATAAAAATTATACTATTAGAAAGTATATAATATGAAGTTTTCAATGATATATATATTGTAGAATATGTCTTATATTACGTTGATCAAAATGATGATCTAGAGATACGTGCAGGACCTATACACTGGGACGGAGGGAGTAACACGGTATCAAATCAGGCTATTAAATCACAGTCAATACGAGAATCAAATTGTAATCAATGGAGATTCAACTGCGGTCATCGTGTCGTCTGTCCTCCCCCGCGATAGAGCGCCGCCGTTGCATCCGTTGATGATGCCGGCCGCTGCACGCTTGGATCTCTCCGCCGACGGCCGCACACGACTGAAGCTCTCCGACGCTAGACGCATCCATCTCTGGCCTGCAGGAGTAGCCATGGAGATGAGGCAACTCCTCGGCTCCTCCTATTGCTGCTGCCCGGACAGGAGGAAGAAGCGTTAGGTCGGGTTCGACCACTACGTGTTGGCGCTATAGTGGCCAGGCACCGTCTGCTGCCACACAAACAATTGTTTCAGCTCCAATGGTTGTTGCCTATATGGGTGCCCATTCCTCACCCCGCCTCTCCTTAGCTTTCTTTCGCAGTTCTTCCTTCCATGCACATTGTCGCGGTGAAAGCTGTTTGAGCGCAGAGCTAACTTGGTTCGCCTTCGTGTTATGCAGACCACCCACTCTGAACTGGCTCACAATACATTTATCCATGATGCACCAAGCCCCCGATTGATCCTTGTATCTGGTGGAGACTCTGATCACGTATACCAAGTGATGTTCAGTTTCGTAATCGTTCAGCAAGTTTGGTCTTCTCACATGTACACGGCAGGACATCTGGATTCCTCCTGCTGTCACAAGGCTCACGGACAAATGAAGTTCTTATCCAGCTTGTTGATAGGAGATTCAGCCTTGCCATCTACTCTAATCAGTATTTGGAACCTTATTGTAGCTTTATAGTTGAGTGCCCGTGCGTTGCTACGGGCTGTTATTCATTTTATATTTTTTTAGTCGGATTGATTTTATTATTAATTTATTTATGGCGTGATATTTTACCACTAAACGACGAGGCGCCCTACTTTGGTGTGTTCCAAGATAAGCTCCGCACCGCACAACATTCTCCTCTATACCTGGCTCTATAATTCAGTACTCCCTCTGATCAAAAATAAATGTCGGTGACTTAGTATAAATTTTATATTAAGTCATCGACACTTAGTTCCAATCACAATTCAGATCATTAATAAAAGCCAGGCCTGGCCCATCGGCTTGAATCGAACAACTAAGAACATGAACAATAGCCATTGCAGAGAAAACTCGCCAATATAATTTCTTGGATTGATGAGGGTAGAGGCTGAGCCTTGAATTTGACACTTCACACAACACTTTCTACCCTTCAACTCTTCAAGCAGATGATGTTGATTCTATGCCTCCAGGCATCGTCCTTTGGCTATATTGGTGTTGCTTGGACTCTGGAAAATATTAAGGGGGACGTGGCCTGGCACCGTGTTGCGTGCCGCCTTTCGAAACCTAAAGTCATCACTCCGTAGAGCTGTGTTGTGTGCTGCCGCTCGTCGCCTTAGTTATAGGGAGTCCATGGCGCATGGCCGACGCAAGGCTAGGATCTCGGTTACGGGGGATCGGTGGAGGGCGGTTATGTTCCTCCCGCCCGATGAGGGAGGCTTGCACGCCTAGCTTGCTCGAGCAGCTCCAGCCCCGATGCCGTCCTCCGTGAAAGCCAAAAACATAACAAATTCTACTACGGAAATGATCACTCTCAAGAGCAATGAAATGTGCGATTCAGGGGAGGGGAGAGCCTGAAGAATCAATCATACCCTCTCGGCGAGGCTGTGGCTGTCAGTGGCCTCCCCGCGCCTCGCCCAGACATGGATGAAGTCCTGATGCGGGTTGGGCACCGGCTTTGAGGAGCTGTTCTTCCCCTGCTTCTTGCCGCCGTTCTTGTTGCTGCTCTGCACGGCCTTCCCCTTGCCGGAATTCTCCTCGGTGCCCTCCTCCAGGGATTTGCAATGCTTTGATGTGGAATCGTCCTACACGACGATTGCACTCGTAGGATGAGATCGATCTTCAGTTTGGCTCCAGAACATAGCTAAGCGGAATTCCGTAATTCTTTTTGGAATGAGCGGAATTCTGTTTGCGCATGCGTACCTTGGCGAGAAGATCCTTAGCGGAGGTGGACATGGAGCTTTCCTTGCCTTTCCTCTTCCCGCCGGCGGCCTTCCGCTAGCGTGCATTGTCATCGGAGGCCCCCTTGAGCGCCATCCTCGCGCCAGCCGATGCCGGATCGGACATCGAGGACTCGTCGCGGGCGTTCCCGAGCTCCATCTCCCTCAATGTGCCGACTCGGCCGTTGTCCGAGAGGCCGAACTGCCCCGGGCCGTAGCTGTCGCGGGCGTCGAAGCTAGAGAGACTCGCGGCATGCTCGGCGAAGCCCGGGTCGGCGAGGAACTGTTCCATGGACGCCATGGGCATCAGGTTCTCCAGCGCCGGTAGGCCGGCGGCTCCGGCGCCGCCCAGGTAGTGGTGGCTGTACTGGCCCATCTTGGAGAGGTTGAGCTTGGGCGGCGAGCCGAGAGGTGTGCCGCCGTAGTGCGGCCGCGGGGAGATCCCGTGGAGAGCAGTGTGGCCTACCGTCCCTGCACGGAGGGGCGCACAACCTCGGGCGCAGGCAAGCCCCGTCCGGGAGGAGCGCCGTGGCAGCGATAGAACGAACAAGTTTTTAGTTATTAATGATATTGGTGGGTAATTTGGTATCTTGCCTGACGACAAAATCAGAAACTGAAAGTGTGACAACGGACACCGCTTTCGCTTTAATAGTAAAGATTGTATAAACAAATTCCAGTATGCAGCTTTGAGCTAGTTTAATTTGTGTCTATATCTCGTTTAGACTAATCCATATACAATTCTCAATTAGCCATGTTCTAGGGACCAATCCATTAATTTGACCGTGAATCTCAATGCTTGCCATGACATACATGCTTTTTGAGGCGTAACTCTACCAAGGCGTGGAGGCAAGCCGCGGATATGGTGTTGCGTACTGCCGACGCCGCGTCTCGCGGTTATTGCTTTGGAAAGTTGCAGTGTGTTTGCTTGCAAGGTCAGTGCGGTCTGTTCCCACGCCTTGGGCGACCAGGTGAGCTAGACGCGGTCGACGACGACAAAGGCGACAGCTCTGCCCCGATGCGGAGCTCGCCGACGCCCCTCTCTCTTTCCTTCTGCATGACCGGCTGGCACGCTGCCGATCGACGGAGCTCTTGCGCGCGCGGCCATCTAAGCACAAGGGCATCCCATATCCCTGCACGGCCTGTCCGGAGGTACTTCGCCGGATGAATAGCCCGGCTTCTGGCGTCCCAACGCCACGACGAGACCTTCTGGAGGCTGGGGATCGCTGAGTTGCGCCACATAATTTATCTGCAGATCGAACCCTGATGGAGCTTGACTGCGCCAGAGGAAGGAGGGCAGGAGGCCAGGCGACGCGTTGTTTAGTGCATTCTTTATCGATGATCTATGCGCGCGGAACATCAGAGCTTATGGCCTGGTCGTGATTGTGGGACACCACAAATTCTTTTAGTACCACCTCGCCAACACGATAAGAGAGAGGGCTCGCGGGACGAACGAATTGTTTTTTGTTGGACGACGCTGGTTTTTTTTTAGCCGGCTTTTCAGGCGCGGATCGCTATATATGGCATCGGTTTCCGGTTTTTTACTATTGTGGCTAGTTTTTGTACGTACGAACTATGAAGCCGATCGATATGGTTTTTTTGACGGACGAAGTGGTTTTTAGACGTACCACGGTTTACGGACCATCACGTCCTCAAGCCGTATTATTAGTTTAGATAAGAGGTAATGATCAACCCAGTAACCTGCTTATATTATGTATCATGGTACGTTGTTAGATTTTCTATTCCTATAAGTTTCTTTTGTGCTTATATAGGAAAGTTCTTTTCCACAAAATGATTGAAAATATTTTTTAGATCAGTAAAAAGATAACATGAATGTTTTTCTCTCATAATAAGCTCAATAATGAAGCTCGAAAAACATCTCTGTGGCCTTTCAAAACATTTGTGTGCAGTTCCAAGCCTGCAACCGTTTTGCTTATGCAATCACAGAAGTTCCCGCAAAGCAGGTTTCAATTATAATAACTAGAGCATGTAGTTTATTCATCAAGGCAGCATACTAAGCCAAGCCAAGTTAACTTGTAAAATATTGTGTCTAGAGGTATGGCTAGAGCTCTTATTTTTAATTCTTTTGGATCTGTATATAAAGGTACTAGAGGTAGGGCTAGAACAATAAATCTTGAAGACATGAGTCAGGGCTATGTTATTACAGGTTTTTGCAATTATTATAGCATGATTAGAGCTCTGGTGTACCTTTCTCGATAATTGATTTTCAAGGAAGCTTTATGTTGTTTATTTCTTATTAGATTGCTGAACGGAAGTACAAGGTCTATTGCTGCAGGCTGCTGCCGATAAGTCCCCATTCCTCACCGCTGTCTCGCTATCTTTCTTTAGCAATTCTTTCCTTTCGTGTTCTGCATATTAATTACATGAACTGGTTCATATCATATTGAGTTTGGTCTACATTATTGATCTAAGACAGACAGGTTGGTAACCAATTTTAGGTGACAAATCATGCATTCCTACAAGTGATTTCTCAGGCTTTCGAATCTGCATACACTAGCAATGAGGACAGGCCGTGCTCGCAATAGTAATTCAGTTAAGAGAATCTACCGCTAGCAGTAGCACATAGAATAAGTGAAGGTTTTGCACGTGAAATAAGTGAAGGCTTTGTAGACATGTGATAATTAAGAAAACATGAATAGAAGTCAGAAATAGAGAGAACCAAATAAACTCACTAGATAGACAACATATCAAGTTTTCTGTTGAGGTGGATACCGATTTAGTTATTCAAAACTTGTGATGACTGGGCATATACATACAGGAGTATGAGAAGTTAAGGTTATGCACAACAACACGGGCGAGTGTAACAGTTAAGTGATGTCTATAAGACATGCAGACTGCTAAGTAAAATGCGTGGCAGACATTCTAAACTTGCTACAAGCGAGGTAACTAAGTTTTGCGAAGTGTAAACAATGCACAAGAATGCAAACATCATGAACTGTTCCAGGAATCCTCATAGAAGCTATTTAGAAGAAACTCTTTTCTTAGTGTTGTGGGTTGGTACAATCCTTTTGCTTCTTTCAGGTTTTTAAAGAACATCTTTATGTGTTAGTATTTAAATTGTTCTCATCTTACAATCTCTTAAGAACGCCAATGTCTTAAGAACAACTAAGCATTAGATTAATGTTGTAGTTCTAATGTCGTAAGAACACCATCCATCACGGAAATTCCAAGGGAATGCTATGCAACTTGGAAGTTTCGAGCTTTGCTGAATAAGATGAACTCATTGATTAGTGATAACCATTTGATCATTGACAAAGCTTTTATGATGGTGTTCAACCCTGATAGGATTATGTGCACTAATAGGTTCAAGTGATTTCGGCTCAGTTTTCTATGGGTCATTTTGAATTATTAAGGGCATTATATCTGGGAGTGGGCATTCAGAAATGAACTACTTTGTGAAAGAAAAATGCAGTGTAGACTTTTTAACCAGAAAATGCTGATATGTTTTGTTTGTTAAGTGCTCAATGACACTGGTCTGACTGGTGGCGCTACACACGACAAGACACACCAAGCCCAGCTCATGCCATGGATGATATGAAAAAACTGCAATGCCTTCATCTTCAACAGAACTTGGCCTTATGTTAGCACCTGGGACGTTCACTAATGTCTTTTCTCCTTATTTTTTAGCCTTGTCAAAGGAATGTAACTCAAAGTTATTTTTTAAAGCAGTGAAACACAAATCTTTTGTGTTTCTGAAAAATAATTAGAACAAGCAGGATGGTTTGTAAGTTTAGGTGGAGTGAGTTGAACAAAGGTGAGAGATCATATATTGATGAGAAGAGCTGAAAAGCTTGTGGTGTGAATGATAAAAGAAATTTGATGGATCCGTAGCAACGCATGGGCATTCAACTAGTACACATAAAAGCGGAGAATCTATGTAGATGTGATTACATAATTTGTAGGGAGTTTTCTTACATAGTTCGTGCGATGCTTGGTGTAGATAGCCTCTAGTTTAGTATTGGACACATTTTTGGTAGTCCTTTCCTAAAGCAAATAGTAAAGCACAATGATACGAGAGTTCTCTTGCTTTCTAGTTCCTAGTGCATCAGTGGTTGGTGTCATCATTGTCATCGAAGAAGAGAGGATGATGATCTATGTGCGTGGCACATCAAAACATACAATGGCCAGTGAGGATATTTTTATAAATTATTTTAGTTTATCTTCTAAATAAAACCTATTCTTTTGCTTTCCTCTCCACAAACCCTAAAAATATATTTCTTATAGAAGGAGTATTTGTTTTCAAACCACAAGCTTATCAAAATTTGGAAATGAGGTTCACTCTCATTTGAGCGCTCATTTCATCTTACAAATTTATCTTATAAAGGTATTTTCACAACTACTTTTCCTACTTTAAAAAATAGCAGAAATGGGAAGGATACCTCTTTGGTATTCTTATTGTCTCTGAAAAGTTATGGAAATACAACCCAAGATTTATAAGAGAGTGTGTGTGTTTGTGTGGTTATTTTCTTTCACAAATCCCACTTGGCTATGATCAACTTCTCAATGCAACTCATCAACATCTATATCAAATCTATTTGACATTGTGACCAAATCCCTTCTAAAAAAGTTCATCTAGCAAGCCTCAAATCAAAATTGAAGGATGCTCCTAGAAATCATCTGTATTTAGTGTCATCTCTGCCATCTTTCGAAGATCATTACTCAGAGCATAATTTTCATCTCTTCTACTCTCAAAATGGTTCTAATCCAGTATCTTCACTTGGATTAGTTGACTATTAGCTTGGTGAACAAATCATATCCCTAATAATATTTCCAAGACAAATAGGATCTCATCATTGTTCAAATGGAGTGATCCCTCCAATTATTCCTAAACACCATTAACCCCTTTTACCACTTATTTATTTATTTTCTACAAAAATATTTCAAGGTTTATGCAAATACTTTTCCAGAAGCTTTTCTTACAATTTTGTTTTTGGGAAATGTGACCCATCTACTATAACTATGTATTTCCCATTAAGTTTCTATAGAATTATTTCTTTCTTCTTCTTTTTTAGTTTACAAAATGCATGGGAATGATAACTATGTCATTCCTTGTATTTCTTAAACCTTTTTAATTTTGAGAAAAATCTACTATGCATAGTAGTGCAAGTAGAACCTTTTTAACCTAAAATATCATCTTTTGATTTTTTTAACTTTCAAGTGATTTTTCAATTCTAAATTGGACATATTCCTAGAAAGTATTCAAAAATTATTTCCAAAGAAAGCTAAGCTTGGACACACCATTACCACATCAAATTGCACCAATCCGATCTATCCACACATGCTCTTGCATGGAATTACTTGGATCAATTTCAAACTGAAATTTGAGCTATGCATGAATCAACCCATGCATGATCACACATATCAAACTCTACCTCTCCACATCAATTTGAATCATCACTAAATTCTTGCACTGATCACTCCAGCAAAACTCTCTCTTTCTCTGGTCGTGCACTATGGCACCCCTCTTCTCCTTGTCCTCTTGTGCTTGGATAAGGAGTGAAACCATATGCAAATGTTTGCAAGATTTTGGAGAATCCATGCCGCCACTCGACCGACCACCCCAACCAGTAGCACTGCGAGTATCATGACCCCACACCACTCCCCTACCGCACCTGCAAGCTTCCCTAGCAAGCCCTGAGCCCCCTCACCCTTTCACATACCCTAGGTGGCCGATGGCATGTCCAATTTTGAAAACAAGCCCATCTATCCAAGCCACCGCGCCACTGACCTCCTCTAAGTACCCTTGATCCTCCGAGCATGCCTACCAGCTTGGACTGTTCCTACCGGCCACTATCGACTACGTTCTGAGAGCCGACTCGACATTGAACACCTGGCAGGCGTGCATTCGGCCATCCCTCTCCGAGCCGGCAGTCCACCTCCTCGCGTGCCCTATTGTCCCAGAGCGTGCCCCTCCCTCGCAGACTCAGGGGTGTAGTCCCGCTACTCACCCTGACATCTTCCTTTCTGACCGAACTCGCCGCCCTTTCCCGCCAGCCCGCGAACGCCACGTCCTAGCAGGGCACCGTCCGCCTCCCAGATATAACTACGCCTGGTCTTATCTCTCTCTCTCTCTCACTTGCATCTGCTCCCTCTCAGATGAACCCCAAGCCAAGCCATAGCTCTCCTCCCCCACTCAATCTTCCCCGTCATCAACCCGAGCGTCGCCACGGGTGGCACCTCTTCGCATGCTTGATCCTGGCCTCCCCTAACTCCACTATTTCCTTCCCTTGGATCCCCTCTGATCTCTGATGCTCGTTCCCCTATCAATTTGATGCAGGGACAACCGTGCGAATGCCAACATCCTCAAGTCCGTCCGCCAACCGCAGATACCCGGCGAGCACCACCCTCCGACTATTCCCTTCGACCATGTGGAGCGCCATGCAAACAACAAAGGGAATCTGATCGTCCTCATCCTATTGGAGCATCCGGGCGAGCTCTCTGGCCAACTCCGCCTCCCTCTGTTTCCACCGCCCGTTCTTGGTCACGCGACTCTAGGGCATTTGATCTAGATCCAACGGTCCCACCCGAAGATCGGACTAGTCAACCCGGCCTGCCTATGAACCCTCTGTTGCCCCACTCGCTGACCAGTAGAGCCCACCCGCCAGGTTCTATTTTTTCCCGCCGTCGCGAAATGGAAGATGGGCTAGCCCAGCATGGTCTGGCCTAGATCCGTGTGAAGTCGCCCCGTAGATGTTTTTTTAGGAACCCTATTAATCCTTTTTCAACAGATCTACAGCTTGTAAAATCCATATAAAAATAACCATATATTCAAATGACCTGATTCAAATTTATATGGGTTCCTTTTTCAAATATCTATCCAATGCCACTGGTTCCATGTAATCTTAATCCCTGTAGGAATGCTAATATTTAAACTTGAAAAACAACCCCTTTTATGTCAAAAATCCACATCAATAGATCTACAACTCACAGAATTGTGAAATCAATTTCTAGTGATAGTATAATGTTTTATCTTGCTTGTGGCACTAGAATTATGCCTTTTTGATGTTTGAGCTGAGCATAGTAATTAAAATTCTTCATAGGCTTGATTAGTTTAATTAATTCAAAAATCACTTTCTATAAGTGACTTTTCTATGAATCTGATTTTCTTATGTCATGCACCTAGTGTGGTTGCAAAGTATCTAAGCTCATAATTTTAGGGGCTACAGATAATTAATGGGAATTTAAATTCTAGTTTAAGTACCTGTAGCCCTATTTAATTCATAGAAAAAGTTTATAACTTCAAATGGGGTGAAACCACTTTTGTTGTATTCCTAAAATCAATACCTATCCATAGGTACCCTGTTTGCATGATTTGGTGAGTGAAAACTCTTTAGGTACAATTTGTGCCTTGTGCTTGTTTTGTGTGTAGATAATTCATTATTTAATCTAGGAAAATGGAAATTGAATGAAACCACTTGTATTGGCTTAATAAACCTAAAAACTACCTTCTTGTACTGTTGATTGTTGATTTGGTGTATGTGCTGAAGTGTGTGCAATATTTATGCTTCTATGCTTATTTTCTCTTTTAATCAGCGCTAGATTCGAACGATGTTAGGTATTCTGAATTGGGGGAATTATTTGAGTATCAAGAAGGATAAGATCAGGGAAAAGCTGAGAAAGGCAAGCCATCTAACCTTGTTGTATCTCTGAATCCTAGTTTTACTTATTGCATACTTTACTACTCTCTCCGATTAGAAATAACTGTCGGCGATTTTATACTAGCTTAGTACAAAGTTTGTACTAAGCATCCGACGCTTATATCCGATTAGAGGGAGTACTGTTTATCAAAATGCATGGTTTTATATTGCTATTACTCTTAAATAGCAATTGTTGGCGACGTGGCTCCACAAGTCATTTGTTATCATACTTATGGATGACATCCCCTTTGACACGTATTTATCCCCCCTGAATTGGTGGCTTGATGGCTAGCATCATGACCTTTGGAAAACTTTGTAGTGGAGCAAAAACTCTAGGTTGGGAACACTCAAATGGGATTTTTTAAAATGACTTCGAAAAACTTGGAATAGGAAGCTACTCTATTGATGAATTCCAAAATGACATTTTGAAAATAAGGTGGGGATGAATATCCCAGAGTTGGACGCAGGAGGATTTTATAAAAGGATATTGGTGATCACTAGGTATCCACAAGAACAATTAACCTGTGCAACCACATTACCCTGGAATGGGACATGGCTTAGCCCAATGTTTATTTGCTTTAGTGCGGGGATCCCTACAACTATATAAGGGTCGTCAAACCCCAGAATCCGGGTTGTCGCAAATGGTGGGCAATAGTGTAGCAGGCCCACCAATAGGCTACCCGTCCGAAAGACACTTGGGTTCTCCCGCCATGGCACTGGAGTTACACTCTAGTTAAGGAGGTAAGCTAACAGGGTTTGCTGGGGAGGTATACTCCATAGGGTAGGCTCCCGTACTAAGGTAGATAAGCGGAAGGCCCTGTTTGATTATCCGAACCCCGCATACTTGTGTATGACGGTCCGTGGTGGATCCCGACGGATTTATCGAATCTTGTGGGTAAAGTGTATAACCTCTACAGAGTGTAAATCTATTCGAATAGACGAGTCCTTAGTCATGGATGGTTGGAATGGTCGCTGCTTAGCTCAATGTCAGTTTTGTTTTCAAAAGTGATTTTTCAGAAAAATGGAGAAATGTGCCAGACGAAGTATTTGGAGGGTACTTCCATTACACGGTAAAGGTTCGGATTACTTGGAGGGTACAACCAAAGGATTGGAGGTGGTCATGCATGATTGATCTGCGTTTCAGAAACAAAAAGGGTATCCCCCTTCCTAGAGATTTTTACTAAAAATGTTTTATAAAAGTTTTTTAATAAGGATATAGAGATGTCATAGAACATGGTTCTGGACATGCTATATCGACATGAGAAAACCGTGTTCCTAAAGAAAGTAAACTAGACTAGAGTCTATCCTTGCTACAACCATACTGCATATCAAACTCTCTCTCTTTAGATGGTTTGCGAGTACAAATCCAAAATGTACTCACGGCTTTGTCCCTGGCTATTAACTTGGTCAGACCTAGAGAAGACTTCAATGAAGATGGTGATGGGTACGACGACGCTGGTGCGAACTAGGAATGTCTCCCAGACAGTTGCCTGTAGGGTAGTAGGCATGACGTGGGTCATCAACGCTATTTTCTATCTGCTGCTTAGTTGTGTGCTTGCCCTGTGACAAGGGTTAACTCGACAAATGTCCTAGATGAAGGACTTAGGATCGGGGGAAGAGGGTGTCATATGAACTCAAAGGTAATGATTAGTCAAACAAGGCGAGGTTTGGTGTATGTCGAGAATAAGCGTGGTACTCAATTGGCTCAATCTCAATCTGGCCCTGGCCGCCCTCTCCTAGCCCCTTTATATAGGTGGCCAGGTCTCAAGGAACCGGTCAGGTTCAATACAAATTACAATGCCTGTATACGATGTCATCTCGTATTTCGACTACATCTATGCTTAGGCCTCCCTAACGGGCCCCAGGGGTACCAAGATAATGAGCCTTATTAGCTATACCCTTGTCAGTAGCCCCAGAGTTTCTACCAGAATTGTAGATTCAGGTTAAATCTCAAATCTTTATATCTTCGACTTGATCAATCTTTGACTTATTCTTTTTCCCTGTACTCATTAAACAATTCATATTATTTATTTCTCAAGGGGATTCTGGTTAACAAGCCTGGCATCTCTGACAGATCAGGAGACCAGTTAACTGCCTGAGCAGACACTTGTTACCTACTTCAAACTCAAGCCCCTGGACTTGAATCCGGTACCTGGCGTAACCCAGTCTTTCGCTGCATTTAGGACTTTCAAAGACAGGATTCCAGTAGTTCTCAGGGTACCCAGTGCATCCACCGGGATTTTTCTTCGCATCATGGATACGGAAATTTACTAGCAGAGCACATTCATGTGCGTATACTAGGCCATGCAGGACGGATCCTGAGGTCTTCCCTTCATGATAATCATGGCATTCAAGCTTTTTATCGCGATGACATAGCTTGAGAATCACAATTTTGTCTTGAGCCTTGTTTGGCTGTTTCATTACCCAAAACCTTCGGGTTGTTCTAGCTCGTCTACTCGCAAATCCCTCCCGATGGGAGTGAATTAATGAATAGCAGTGTCATATGTTTATCTTTTGACAAGGTAGTCGATAATTTGCTCTGATGTACGCTTTATAATTCCTTTCCTTGCTTGCATAGTTGAGAACTTCATTTCATCGGTTGCGCGACCAGCGCTCCCGATGGGAGTAGCCCCCGAGGCTATAGTCGAAAAAAAAATTCGGGTATTGTCGAGGGATTGCGTGTCGTAAGAATACGGGGTACCACACGACAGACCCAAAGATTCGAACGCAGGGGGCTGTACGCGTGAGATCTAGATCGCAACAAAACACGGCGACGGAAGACTCGAGATGCCGGAGAGCACAACGCACGACAGAGAGGGACACCAAGCTTTACCCAGGTTCAGGGCCCTCGTGGTGAGGTAAAACCCCTACTTCCTACCTTCTTGTATTGCGATGCGACACCTTGCAAGGAGTACAAGGCCTTGGTTACAGAGCTCTAACCGGCCGGAGGTAGAAGAACCAACTTAGCCTAGCTAGGAGCTCAGAGATGGAGATCGGATCCTTTCTAAGGGGCAGCCTCCCCTCCTTTTATAGCGTCGAGGTCCTCCTTCCCCTCATTAACTTGGGGAAGGGGTTGCCCCAAACGGCCAAGGAGTGGGACAACTGTTGTCTTCAGTCTTCAGTGGATGTAGTCTTCGTAGAGCAGTGGCGCCGGTCCACGGGAGTGGGTGGAGGAAGGCTGACGTCTTCCTCTGGCATCCTGCACCATCCACCCTATTCTTAGGGGGGTGGTCAACAACCACCGTGCAGCTTTATGCAGGCATGGCAGGAGCTGGTCTCCCCCTTGTCGGGGTAGCGTGGATGATACGCTGTCTTCCATCCTTATCTTCCTGCTCCACACTGGAACATGCTGAGCTGGCGTAGATTTGATCCTTCCCCTCACGAGGAACACCTCGCGTGGAGGCCTTCTAGTCCTTAGCAGTTTTAGTCATCGTTCTCCTCATGAGGCGCCTCCTCATGAGGGTCTTCTTCGTTGGGCTTCGGTCTTTGGTTTACCCCTGGGCCGAAGCTGGGCCGTTGAAGGGGCCCATGAACAGGTGGACCGGGATACCCCTGCAGAACACCGATAGTAGCCCCCGGGAGCCTAGCCCACAAACGCGCCCTCTCAAGGGAGCGAAGGGTCAGGGGCCCCCAGAAGCTGCTGGGCCCTCCAACGGCACGTGTCAACGCACGCGGTCAGAGGACCATGTGAAGATGCAGAGACCGCGGACATGTGGCGTAACCGCGGCCGGTGAGACGAAGCAGCGTGGAGATCGTGCGCCGTGCATAGAGTAACAGGCGTTTCGAACCGTCACATTGAGGGCGACATTTGGGAAACCACGCCCTCTCTGCTCCTTTAAAGCTTAGCAGAGAAGGCTCCTTCTTCTCCTTCACAGCACATCGCCGCTGCCGCCCCCTTCCGAAGAGCTTGCACATCCAATCCACTCCAGCAATCTGCCTCCTGCTGAAATCCACCCTAGTCTGACAGTGCCATGCCCTGCGCAGGACCACCGGAGTGGCGAGGTCTTCCGAATGAAGCAGCGTCGGCACCATTGGTGCCCCTGCTAGACTCCCGCGTCAAGAGCAACCGCGAGCTCCAAACCGTCCGCGAGATGGTCGGGAGCAAGAACAGCAAGTGGGGCGCCACTCGCATCTGGCACGGCCGGACACCGCGGGAGACTCTGCCCGCGATGGCACAACCCTTCTTCCTCCTCTCCGTTTTCGCCGGAATGGTGCCGCCATTCTCCCCCATCCTCCTAGCGATCCTGGAGACCTATGGGATCCAGGCGATTCACCTTCACCCCAGATCCATCGCCCTGCTGGCGGTCATCGCTTACGCCTGCGAGGCGTGGATCGGCATCAAGCCGTCGGTGGCGTACTTTTGCCACCTCTTCTCCCTTTGGCCCTCTGGACTGAACCAGAGCTCGGGCTGCATCTCCTTCATCACCACCGGCGGAACGGAGGGCGATTTCATCGACTTGAAGTGGATGAAGAAAGTTGAAGACTTCCGTAGTTGCTGGCTCTTCGTTGACATCCTCGAGGAATCCGAGCTCCTCCTCGTCACCGGGGTGCCCCCCGTCAAGCTCACCACTTGAGCCAGCGAGGCACTCCCCGAAGAAGCCTTGAAGACACTCTGCCCATGGATCCGTTACCTCCAGAAGGCTTGCATCACGGGGACCATGGTTGGACTGGAATTCGTCACCAGGCGCATTGCTCCTCTTCAGGACCACCACCGGAGCATTTGGGCGCACCGAGTAGGAGACGACATCTGGCTCCATGTCAGTGAGCTCAACGCCGACGCTCGGGAAGAGGTAATAAGAGCCTTCTTCTCCTCTGCATCCATTCCGATGATTCCACGCGGGGCCCTGCCGATTTACAGCATGGGCGCTCGAGAAACTAGCCGTGCCACGGCTGGGATCTTGAAGTTCAATGCTTGGGGACCTTTCCTCACAGACGGCGCCACGCCTAGCCTCCTTCCGAGCGCACTGGCGGCAAGCTCGGAACAGGACTCGGCAGCAAGGGGAGCGGGGCCCGAGGCCCCTGGAGATCATGATGATGACGACGCCGAGTCTGGCAAGCGAGCGACCCGCCGGAGGCGTTCTGAGAGTACCGTGGTACTTTCGGACTCCTCTGACGACGATGAAACCACCTTGCCGGACCAGCCTATCGGGGGAGATGCCGCTGCATCTTCCTCGCGAGACCTGGAGGAGGAGGAGCGCCTAGCCCGCTTGGAGGCCGAGCGCCGCTCCAAGTTCAACGCCAAACGCGCTAGCCGACGGCCTGAGGCGGGGACTCCCCATGGCAAGGGGCCGCCCGACGAGTCTTCTGCGCCTCCACCACTGACCTCACCCCTCCCGGGTAAGAGGGGGTGGGTTGAGCGTGATGCCTCATGAGTACTCCTGCAACAGCTTCTCATACCTGACTTACCTTCCTCCTAAATTTCTTCCCTCCCCTTCTCCCCAGGGACGCCAAGCAGAAGAAGGAAGAGAAGAAGAAGAAGAAGAGGAAGACCAACCAGACCATGCCGGTTCCTAACCCGACGTCCACCGGCACACCGGCGACGCCGCCGTGCGCCGCTGGAGAAGAAGAGAACCGTGCGTCCGAAGATGCACCGTCCACAGCGGGAGCCACACTGGCTCCCGGCACGATCGAGCCCCCCAGCGTGGGGGGCAGACCGGAGACCACGGGGCAGTGCCTGCTGCCCCTTCCACTGCAAGCGCATCCAGCGTCCCTGGGGTGCCCTCTGCCGCACCTGCAGCTCTAGCTGACGAGAGGGCGGCCCACTCGACGGAGAGGGCAGCCCCCGAGCCCCGCACCAAGGGGAAGATGACCTCCTCAGAGCCGGGCCCTTCCAGAGCCCCGTCGCCTACCCTGCTGGAGATCTTGGGGAGGCCCTTGAGGATTACCGCGGACCCTCACACCAATGCCGACGAGGCATGGGCGAGAGTGCGCGAGGCCATGGTCGACACCTTCCAGAACGAGGTCACCAGGGCTCGCGCTGTGGACCAAGCGCGCCTTGATGAAGGTTGGGCCCTTCTCCACCAAGCCACGGAGAGGTGCGCACTTGACAGGATTTCTACCAGCATCGGCGGCGGTCATCTTCCCTGACAACGAGGTTGTGCCTACACCACCGGTGGGATATCGGGTGATGTTTCTCGCCTTTCTCCTTCATGGCTTATCTCTTCCTATCCACGAATTCCTTCGTGGGCTTCTCTTTGTCTATGGCATGCAGCTGCATCAGCTCACACCAAATTCTCTTCTTCATATCGCCTGCTTCATCACTCTTTGTGAAGCTTCTTTGGGCATTGACCCACACTGGGTTCTTTAGAAATTTCTCTTTCGCCTCCGTCCTAGTGGTTCTTTAACTAAAATTCTAGAACTGGGAGGCGCCATTGTCTCTATCAGTGGAGTTCAAGATGGCCCAGTCAGTGCAGGGTTGGAGGCAAAAATGGTTCTATATCAAGGACCAGAAATCTTCAGACTCTGATCAATATGGGCTTGCTCCCTTTGATGCCAGCAAGGGTCTGACAAAGCTGACTACATGGGATGCTTCACCTTCTCAAGCTGAAGTCAAAAACATCAAGCCTTTGCTAGCTCGTATTCAAGGACTCAAGAGTGTAGTGGGGGCGGACTGACAGGAACACAGCTTATGGCATTCTTCCTTCAGAGACGCATCCAATCACTACAATCTCGAGTTTCTAAGTTATGGACTTACTCTAGCTGGACCGATCCTTCTTGAGTGTCTACCCAGGACCCAGACAAAAAGGATCTCGACAAGAGGGTGAGATCATTAACTATTCTTACTACGAAGATGGAAATTCCGGCTTGTGTAGCCTCTTTTTTTGACTCCACTCACCCCTTACCAGAGGTACGCGTCTTGTAATCTGAAATATTTTATTTTCCTATTGTCTCTTTGTACTACGTGTTGTTGATGTTCTGTTTGTCGAATCCTTTGTAGGGCCATCAATTTTTGACTTCATGTCCTCCTCTTCCTGAGGAAGGACCCCTCAACGCTGAACCCGCCCTGATGACTCCAGAGCCCCCGAGGCTGGTGACAATCAGAATGGGGATGAAGACGATGGTTCTCTGGAAGGAAGTGACTCCACATTATCGCTTCCTCTCACTGATTCTGAGGCTCAAGAAGCAGAAAAGAAGCGGAAACACACAGAAGACTTGACTTCCTCGGGTACATCTAATTCGAAAGATGTGCCTCCGGAGCAAATGGCTATCAAGGGTTCCGACCTTGATATCTTTGAGTTGCTTGACTTGTAAGTGTACTCACATCTTGTCGCTAAATTTCCTTGATCTTTCTCCTTCTTTTGAATTTGAGTAATTTTCTTTCTTAGTGATGACAACAAACCGAAAGAGGCCACCACTATTGTTACTCCTTTGGCTACTTCAATTGCTCCAAAGAAGCGCCCTCAGGAGGAAGCCATAGTGGACAAACCACTACAGGACCTCCAGGAAAAGGCTGTTGATGCACAAGATGTAAAGTGTCGTAAGAAAGCGACACTTACGACAACCGTTTCCCTTGAAGCACATCGATCTTCTTCTTCCTCTGATCATGTAAGCACCATTTTCTGTACTCTAGCTCTTTGTTTTTGCACTTTTTGTTTTCTTACATGTTTTGCTCTGCAGCCCTTGATGCAAAGATTTCTATCTCTTGGCACTGATTGTGTTAAGATTCAGGAAGCTGCTGATGCATCTAAAGGTTTTTCCTTTTGCTCTTCATTGCTCTTGCTTTGTTTCCCTGTTTGCAATCTTTTTACTCATAGTTGTTGATATCATCTCCTTGTTTATAGTTGCTCTGGCCACGACTCTTGCTCGCATAGCAGCATTGGAAGCCGAACTGAAAATCGCCACTGAAGCTGTTAAGGACACCAATACTGCCAAGGTTTCTGCTGAGAAGGTTGCTAAGGAAGCAGAACCAAGGCTAAGAAGGCTGAAAAAGCTTTGGCTGAGGCTAATTAGAAACAAACCAAGCAGGAACAAGCTGTGGTTGAGCGACTTGACAAGATTTCCACGTCTGTTGGCAGTAAGTCCATCTTGTCCTTAAGTCTTTGCTGAAGTTTCATTAGTTGATATGTTTTGCTTATCTTACTTGTACTTCTGCGATGCATCGGTGGCATTACAAGCCAGATAATGAAAGGTTCAGTACATCACAAATCTCCACATAAAGTAGTCCCTCCCAGAATAGTGGAGCGATAGCTAGCTAAGCCTCCAGCCAACACGGTGAAGAGGATGACGATGAAGATGTAGATGGGGGTGTCATCATGCCCTAGTCCGCGCGTAGAGCCTCCTGACCTCGTCCGCCGCCATGTCCAGCCACGCATGGTCCTTCGGTCTGGCCAGAACCCTCCAGTGCTGCATATGAATAGACATTTGAAAGAACGCGCCAGCCGGGTCGCCAATCAGTTTTCCTTCAATAGTTAGTTTGTTACGGACATTCCAGAGGGCCCAACATTGGGCCGCAAAGGTGAACCAAACTAATCTATGGAAGTGGCCCGAAAGACCCGCCGCTATCGCTAGGAAATCCCTCGCCCCCGCTGGGTTCAAGTCACAATGGAGAGCATCCCGTGCCCCCGCCCACATGAACCGCGCCATTGGACAAGTGAAGAAGATGTGGTTACAGTCCTCCAAGTCCCCTCCAAGAGCAAATCGCCCATTCGACGGCCCCATACTTTAGCCACCTGTTCGCACGAAGGCAATCTATTGCGAATGAGTTGCCAAAGTAAAATCTTGATTTTTGGCGGCACCCGAATCTTCCACACCTCCTTGAAACAAGTGACCGTCACTCCCTACAAAAGACACATGTACATAGAGTTGGTTGAGAATTGAACTGAGGGTTCTAATGCCCAGGAGACGACATATTCAACTTCCTCGATCGGCAAACCCTGCACCTCTCGGCAGAGGTTATCCCACTCCATCGGTTCCGGCAGGTCGATCTGCTGGCGGAAGAGGATTCGCCATTCCCATGGCGTGCCTCCAATCACACGGGTCCCTTGAACCGTGATAAAGGGATTGGCACAGAAGTTGAAAAGCAGAGGGAAACGAGCCCGAAGAGGGCCGTTTCCAAACCACCAGTCCAGCCAAAAGTACGTCCTTTTCATGTTGTGGACTTTGTACGTGCCCCCAATTTGAAGTGCCATTTTATTTTTTGGATAGCATTCCAAAATTGTGACCCATGGGTCGTCTTTGTCGAATAAATCCTTATCCCTTAGGTATTTAGCTCTAATGAGATCGGCCCAGAACCCCTGAGCATTCTGGTAGATCTTCCAGATCCATTTGAGCATAAGGGCCTCGTTCATAAGCCTCGTGTTGAGGATTCCTAATCCCCCAAACACCTTAGGCTTACAAACTGTCGGCCAATCCACCATATGGTACTTATGGTGGTTGCCGGCTCCTTCCCAAAAGAACCGGGCACGGGGGGAGTCCATAGCCTTGTGTGTTCCCATGTGAAGGAGGTAAATCCCCATGGCGAACAACGACAGACTAGAAACGCAAGAGTTGGTAAGCTCCAATCTCCCCGCCGAGGCAAGAAGGAGCCCCTGCCATGGGTCAACCCTATGACCCACCTTCTGAGGGAGGAAATCCCAATACGAGACCCTCAGGGGTTTGTCGCTAACCGGGAGACCCAGATATTTCATCGGGAATTGCCCAAGTCTGCAGTTGAGCCTATTGGCTACCCTGCGCTGCTCCACAGGCATCATCCCCATGATAGGAACCTCGCTTTTGTCAAAGTTGATACTCAACCCTGACATATTCTCGAAGCAGAGCAACAGAAGTTTAAGGTTTGCTATCCCCTTGTCCGACGGCTCGAGAAGGATGAGCGTATCGTCTGGGTACTGTAGGTGAGAAACCCCCTGGGATCAAATGTGGAACAAATCCCAAGGCTGAATTTCAATACCATGTCTTTGGGCTTGCCTTCTTCTCAAAGATTTAGGACTATAGCACTGTAGATTCATATGGATGCCACACTTCAACCCGCACGAAGGATGATTGCAAGGCTACTTGAAGCCGATGCTGGTTTCTTTCGCGAGTATCATTATTTGACCCACTTCTTGTTGATCGATCAGATCAAGTGGAGTTGTAGTTGAGGATTTTAATTTGCTTTGGTTCTAGTTTTGCGAGCATGAGAGTTTTAACCATTCTGATGCTGTTATCAGAGAGTTGTACTCAAGATGCTATTTTATTATTCGTGTGTTTAACTGCAATTTTTGTAGTCTGCTACTCGTATTTATTTTCATAGAATCCCTAATAGACTTGTAAACTCAAAATATGAGGAACTTGTCTTTTATTATGCTGAATGTAACGATACATGGCGTGGCCCAAGAGACCCGACCGGAGGCCTGTGTTCTGGATCTAGAGGGTCTTGCCCTTATAACTCGTGGTTTAGTAGCCTTATTCTACCTATTATACTTCTCTAATTGCTTATTGGAGACTGTTGTCTATGTTGGAGGAGTTCCTGACTCCTGTGCTGTAGCTTCTTTCGGGTCTGATGCTTGTACTCAAAGTTTGTTTGCTTCTGGCTCTACGTAGTTTTCCTCGGGTTGTTTTGTAGTATTTGCGGTTGCGCTTCCTGTTTTGCCGTTGAGTTGTCCATATTTGGCTGTCATGCCAAAGGTTTGCGCCATCGTGTGGAATTCCTTGTCGCATAGATCTGAGACCTCAAAGCTTCCTTTCACTGTAATTATTCCTCTTGGTCCTGGCATCTTGAGTACCAGGTAGGTATAGTGAGGTACTGTCATGAAGCGCGAAAACGCGGGTCACCCAAGGATCACGTGATACTGAGAGGGCCAATCCATGACCTCGAAGTCGAGCTTTTCCTTTTTATAGTTCTAGCGATTGCCAAAACAAACGTTGAGTGCTATTCGACCCAATGGGTAGTTTGCGCTTCCTGGTACGATTCCATGGAAGGAACAATCTGTTGGCTTGAGGAACTTTAGTGATATGCGCATTGCTTGAAATGTTTTTGCGTATATCAAGTTTATTCCACTTCCTGCATCTATGAATACTCTTTCTACGTCGTATCCTCCTATCTGAGCTTTGAGTATCAAGGGCGCATTTCCTGGCCAAGGTACTGTTATTGGGTGGTCTTCTCTGTTGAATTCTATTGGCTGCTCGAACCAGTGCAAATATTCTGTAGTCACTGGAGGCGATGTTACTGCTAAATTGACTTGTCGAGATATGCTTTTTTTCCTCTTTGTGCAACTTTGGTACATGTTGTACCATTGCGGTGATGTGTCCTTTCGATGGTATGTATCCTCCATCATTGTCATTTCCTTGGTTTGGATGGTTTTGCCCTTGCGTCGCTCCGTTGGTTGCTTGCTGGTTTGCTGGAGGTGCGTTGTTTGTGTTTCCTTCATAGCCTTGCCTCCTTGCTTCGGCTTGTTTATTTCCTGCTACTTCCTGAAGTTTCAAAAACGTCTTGCAATCCTTTGTTGTGTGCCTAGACACCCTTTTCCCGTCAATGAATGCATAGTGTATATGGCATGGTCTGTTTAGCATATCATCTGGTGATTGCTTGTACTCCCTTGATCCTCTTGACTGGAACCTTTTACTGTTGCTTGAATCTTCTCTGCCATAGTTGCAATACCCTGAATTTCTTCGGTCATCTCCTTGGTAGGTGTTGTCCTTATATCCCGCGGCTACTTGACTATGAGAACCATAATTGTCGTAGTTGCGAGATCTTCTCCTTTGACTGCTGTATCTGTTTCCCCTGTCGCCTTTGGGTGACCGCGTCCTTTTATTGTTACACACATCTTCACTGTCTACGAACCTGTTTTCTATATCCAATAGTTCTGATACTATCCTTGTCTTGATCCGCCCCATTTCTTCGACTAAATCTCCTCGTCGCAGCCCGAGTGTGAAGGCATCTATTGCTCTCTCATCTGAAACGTCAACTACGAAATTTTTGATGATGCTCCATCTTTGTATGTATGATCTAAGTGTCTCATTGCGCTACTGTATGCATGCTTTGACTTCCTCTATTGACGCTGGCTGCTTGTATGTTGACTTGAAGTTGCTTGTGAAATGTTTTGTGAGTTCATCCCAGGTTCCAATTGTTTCCCTTTCCAGCTTGCCTAACCATGACCGTGCCGCGCCGGTGAGGTGGAGCTGCAGACTTTGCATTGTTGTCTCTTTTGATCCCCCTAGTATTTTGACTGCTTGTAGATAATTTGAGAGCCATGACTGTGGCTCCTGAGATCCGTCGTATTTTTGCTGATCATGGGGCAGTTTGAATCCTTTGGGCACAGGTGTGGTACGAACTCTGCGAGTAAAGGATGGTGCTCCCATCTCTTTTTCATCGTCTTCGTAATCGTATGCCTTTCTGGGAGTCTGGGATCTTCGGGTTCCTCTGTGCCTTGGGCTTTTGTAATATTTTGGTGACGATGACCTAGATCGTCGACTGCTGCTTATACGCCGAGGACTGTTGTGACAGTGCGATGATCTGGGTTCTGCGTACCTTTGTTGCGATAAGCCTCCACTTGTTTTGCTGTTAGCTTGTTTCCTACTAATCTTAACCCCTGCAATGCTGCTCGATGCATGTGTTCTCTTGGGTCCCCTGGTGATAAGGGTATAGATAATAGAGCCCGTCAGTTGAGTACCCCTGAGGCCCTTTAAGCTAGGCCCAATTGTAATACTAGACAAAATACGAGTTCTTACCGTATGTCGATATTGTAATCTGTATCGGACCCTACCCGATCCTCGAGACATGGCCACCTATATATAGGGGCCAGGAGGGGACGGTGTAGGCCAGATTGAAAGCAAGCTAGGTTTTACACCCACGTTTACTTTCATAGCCACCTTGTTTGACTGAGTTTACCTTCGAGTTCATCCGACGCCCTATCTCCCCGATCCTAAGTCCTTCATCTAGGACATTTGTCGAGTTAACCCCTCGTCAATTGGCGCCGACCGTGGGGACTCTGGGCGTTGGAATCATGAATTCGATGGCTTTTTCACTTTTAGCCAATAGCAGTCCAGAAGTCGACGAAAATCAAGAAGTGGAATTGACGTTCGGAAGTCTAAACTTCTACATTGGACCTTCGGGTACAACTCGCCATTCGGATTCGACGAAATCAGTTCCGTCGGCGAGCAAAGCAGAGAGGATGACAGCATCTGGATCATCTATAGGCTCTTCTAGCAAGGCAAACTCGCCAGTCAGCTTAGCAGCAACAGAAAATTTGCGGGGAAAATTGGAAGAACCCGACGAAATCTGGCAAGAGACCATGGTGGAAGAAGCAGAAGACAAGCCAAGGGATACCGCCAGCAGAAGCAGTGGCATCTCCAAAAGCGTACACCAGGTATGCGTTATCATCATAGAAGCAGCAGAAGAAGAAAACAAGCACACTGGCAACAAGGAGGTCGACATGCAAGTCGACAAATTAAGGAGCAATGGCAAGAAAGAGAAGGAGAAAGTGCATGTTTCGGCTGGAGAGTGGAGAATGATCATGACAGCTGTTAACCGTGGAACTGATGTACCCGCAGATTCAAGAAGGGAAGTTTTAATGGGGTACCAGTATGCGCTACACCAGCGCAGGAAAAAAGTAAGGGAGGAAAGATACATGTTTGTGAGAAGCCGAGGTGACGATAGTTTGTCAAGCGAAGAACACTGGGATGAGTACAGTGACGCATCAGAAAGCAGCATGGAGAGGCACAAAGACCCGAAGCATAGAAGAAGGACAACAACGCGTATAGTAGAAGAAAGCTATACGAGGAGCCCAAGCGCGAACCAGCCAGAGGAGGAGGAAGAATTCGTACAAGAAACACCAGAGGCAGCATTGATAGCAGCACAGGCATATCTACTAACCACGCAACCAAAATCTGGTGACCCACGGGAACAAATGCATCAAGCCGCGATACGGAGCCTCGGGCTAGTCGAAGAAAAGCTAAAAGGCAATATTTCGTAGAAAAAGTCGACTCGCCACAGTAAAAAGGAAAAAGAAGAGGTCAAGCGCAAATCTTCGCGGAACGAAACTAGCGAGTCCTCAGAAGACGAGACAAGCCAAAAAGGAAGGAGGATGCAAGGAACATAATAGCACAAGCAAGGGTAAATAATTCACGTTACGCGTGGAGAGAAGAAAACTATGAAGACGACGGAAAAGAGATGGGTGCGCTATGCTTTACCCGAAGGGTTCGCAAAACGCGGGTACCCAAAGGCTTTAAGTTGCCGCATGACCAAGAAAAGTATGATGGGTCGCAAGAGCCAACTCTATGGTTATCAGATTACTTACAAGCAGTACAGATACTAGGAGGAACAAGAGCAACAGCCATGCAAAGCTTGCAGTTACACCTTACCGGCGCAGCACGGTCCTGGTTAAATACCCTACCCAACGATTCCATCGGAAGTTGGGGAGAATTAGAGAATCAATTCGCAAGAAACTTTCACTCAACATATAAGCGCCCAGCATCGCTAGAAGAAGTCAAGTCATGCGTACAGCAAAAAGGCGAAACACTATGTTCTTATATACAACGCTGGAGTGTAATCAAAAACTCAGCAGAAGACGTCTCCGACGAAAGAGCGATAGATGTTTTTTTGAGCGGCCTTCGTCGTACAGACCTAGTGGAAGAAATAGGAAGAGCAAGGCCAAAAACAGTATCTGAGCTAATGGAAACAGCCAACAGATTCGCCGATGGAGAAGACACGTACAATAACAAAAGGGGGCATTCACCGGAAGTCGATAAAACAAGCAGGCAAAGGCAAAGATACCGCAATGACGACAACCACGGAAGGAGAAATCAGATAGCCGTGGGCTATGATGAAAGGAATGAAGAAGGCTATGAAAACATCGAATTTCCTACGAGAGACAGTAGGGGAAAAGAGAAGCCAAGGTACTCAGGTCCTTTGGCAGAAGATATGTTATATGGTCCTTGTCGCATCCATTATGCTTACCTAGATGGGAAAAGAGTTTCCAACCACCAGATGAAGGATTGCAGAACCTTCTTAAGGTTACAAAACGCCATGGATTCAAGCCAAGGGACACGGCAGAGAGGAAAAAGCATAAATCAAGGATATCAAATGCAGCGACTCGCAAAACAGCTGGAGCAAAAGTATATATATCAGCAATGATCCAACCAGTACCAAAGTCAAAGAAAGAAAGGAAGAGCATATCAAGACAGGTCAACCTGGCAATAACATCACCACCAGCTACTACGGAGTATCTAAAGTGGTCCGATCAACCAGTCAGGTTCAGCAGAGCAAACCACCCGAGGAAAGTCCCTAGACCAGGTCACTCACCAATGGTGCTCAAAGCTTAGATAGGAGGGTATGATGTCGGAAGAGTATTCATGGATGCAGGAAGCGGTATAAACCTAATATACGCCAGAAAGTTGAGAGCAATGTGCATATCATTGGAAAATCTAAAGCCAACAGATTGTTCTTTCCACGGAATAGTACCAGGAGCCGCAAATTATCCTTTGGGCAAAATAGAACTCGATGTCTGTTTCGGCGACAGCAGCAATTATCACAGAGAAAAGCTGGAGTTTGAAGTCATTGACTGGCCCTCACAATACCACACAATCCTGGGACGCCCAGCATTTGCAAAATTCATGGCAGTACCTCACTATGCATATCTCACACTCAAGATACCAGGACCTAAAGGAACGATCGCGGTACAAGGAAGCTTCGAAGTATCCAACACCTGTGACAAAGAATTTAACAGGTTGGCGCAAACCTTCGGCATGACAACAGAGTATGCAAGGTTAAAAGGCGAAACCGACCACAACGTGCTACCCGATGTCGGGCGATCCCTGCCAGATCAGGCTTTCGATGCAACTCAGGACTCGAAGAAAATACAGGTCCATCCGATGGACCCAAACAATACCACCTCCATAGCGGTAAACTTGAATCCCACATAGGAAAGCGCGCTCGTCGAGTTCCTCCATGAGCGCTGGGAAATCTTCGCCTGGTGTCCCTCAGATATGCCAGGTGTCCCCGGGGAACTCGTCGAGCACGCACTAAACGTGGATCCTAAAGCAAAGCCGGTCAAGCAACCACTACGACGATTTGATGAACCCAAGAGGAAAGCAATAGCATCAGAGTTGCATAGGCTGGAAAACGCAGGGTTCATCCAAGAAATCAAAACGTCGACTTGGGTATCTAATCCAGTTATAGTCCCCAAGAAAAATACAGACGTACAAAGAGTATGTGTCGACTACACATCTGTCAGCAAGCATTGTCCAAAGGATCCCTTCCCCCTACCTCGCATTGACCAAATAATTGACTCAACAGCGGGGTGCGCAAGGCTTTCCTTCCTAGATGCATATTCTAGTTATAATAAGATCAAATTAAAAAAGGAAGACGAGGAAAAACAGCCTTCATCACACCATACGGCGTGTTCTGTTATCAAGTCATGTCTTTTGGCCTAAAAAATGTTGGAGCAACCTACCAGCGGATGATGCAAAATTGCCTCGAAAGTCAAATAGGGCGCAATATCCAAGTCTACATCGATGACATGGTCATCACTACGAGGAAGGAAGAGTCTCTGATCATCGACCTGGCAGAAACTTTCGACAACCTGAACAGGTACAAGCTCAAGCTCAACCCAACAAAATGCTCTTTCGGTGTATCAGCAGGGCAAGTCTTGGGATTCTTAGTATCAGCAAGAGGAATAGAGGCAAACCCAGAAAAGATCCAAGCAATATTAACAATGGAAAAACCAACAAAGCTACACGACGTACAGAAGCTCGCAGGACGCGTCGCGGCGCTGAGTTGATTTGTGGCTCGATTGGGAGAGAAAGCACTATCTTTCTACGCGCTCATGAAAAAATCAGATGATAAATTCGAATGGACGAAAGAAGCGGATGTAGCCTTCACACAGTTGAAAAAAGTGCTCTCCACACCTCTAGTGTTGGTCGCACCAAAGGAAAAAGAACCACTACAACTATACATTGCGGCAACACATCAAGTGGTGAGTACAGTACTAGTAGTCGAAAGAAGTGAAGAAGGAAAAGCTCACGGCGTCCAGAGGCTAGTATATTTCATCAGCGAGGTACTTTCTCCAACAAAGCAAAGGTACCCGCACTATCAAAAGCTCGCATATAGTGTTTTCACAACAGCTCGGAAACTATGGCAATACTTTGCGGTGCACCCAATTATAGTGGTCAACGAAGCACCACTCTCCAATATATTGAACAACCCTTCGGCAACAGGACGTGTCTCCTTATGGGGAAATAAATTATCACCCCTGGACATCACGTATGAAAAGCGAAAGGCAATCAAGTCGCAAATTCTGCCAGACTTCACAGCAGAATGGCTGGAATTACAAAGTGCAGGTCCTCCAGATTTATCGAGTGTTTGGATGATGTATTTCGATGGCTCAAAAAGAATCCAAGGCGCAGGAGCAGGCGTAGTCCTGATATCACCGCAAGGCGACAAATTGAAATATGTGTTCGGATGAGTTTTCCCCAAGCTTCTAACAACGAAGCCGAATACGATGCGTTGCTCCATGGAATGAAAATGGCAAAAGCTTGTGGAGCAACTCGACTTAGAATATTTGGAGACTCGAACCTCATCGTCCAGCAAGTAATGAACAAATGCGACGCCATCAGTGACAACATGACAGCATACCGAAACTTATACTACTATCTCGAAGGAACATTCGATGGATGCGAAGTTTCGCATGTCAGCAGAGCCAACAATGAGGAAGCCAAAAATTTAGCAAATATCGGGTCCCAATGCTTGCCCGTACCACAAGGAGTTTTCTGGGAGGAAATAATAGAGTGATCAATAAAGAATAGCAAAACCTCGACTACAGAGGGACAAGCAACAGGCTCGGGGGCTGGAAAAACAAGTGTAGTAGAACCAAAAGAAGTCATGATGATAGAAGAAACTTGGATGCAGCCATATCTGGTGTACATGATAAACAAAACACTACCCGAAGACACGGTAGAAGCCAAAAGGATAATATAGCGATCCAAGGCTTTCGTCGTGTTACAGGGAAAATTATATAAGAAAAGTATATCAGGCGTCTTGCAACGATGCGTCACTCCTCAAGAAGGACAAGAAATCTTAAAGGATATCCATGCAGAAGTATGCGGACATCACGCAAGTAGCAGAGCTATCGCAGCCAAAGCCTTTCGAGCAGGATTCTATTGGTTAACAGCCATCGAGGACGCAAAAGACATAGTTCGAAAGTGTGAAGCATGTCAAAGGTTCACATCTCGGCCGCATGCGCCAGCAGCAGAATTACAACCAATACCACTATCTTGGCCCTTTGCGCAGTGTGGTCTCGACATGGTGGGGAAATTGCACAAATCATGGCCTGGAGGGCATGTCTATATGCTGGTGGCAGTCGACAAGTTCACAAAGTGGATAGAAGCAGCCCCAGTAACAACTCAAGACTCTAAAGCAGCAATAAACTTCATAAAGTCTATAGTTTTTCGCTTTGGAGTGCCACACAGCATCATCACAGACAATGGTACAAATTTCACGTCAAAAGAGTTCAAGGACTATTGCAAAGGATTGGGAATCAAATTGAAATTTGCATCCGTAGCACATCCAAAGACCAATGGACAAGTCGAAAAAGCCAATGGCTTAATATGCAGCGGGATAAAGAAACGACTGTTGGCACCCCTCGAGAAAGCCAAGCACGCTTGGGTAGACAAATTACCCTCCGTGCTCTGGAGTCTGCGAACTACGCCCAACGCTGCTACTCAAGAAACACCTTTCTTCCTGGTCCACGGCGCAGAAGCCGTGCTTCCAGTAGAAATCATGCATGAAGCTCCAGGAATCGCGACATATGATGAGACAACTTCTACAGAGGCACTTCAGGACGACGTCGATGCGCTCGACGAGGCAAGGGATGTAGCACTAGCCAGGGCCACTCAGTATCAGCAAAGCCTGTGAAATTACCATAGCAGTCGAGTTCGTCCACGATCTTTCATAGTGGGAGACCTAGTCTTACGACTCAAGCAAGATGGGCATGGAAAACTCGAGTCCCCATGGGTGGGACCTTACATCGTGACAGAAGTGATACCAGGAGGAGCTTATCGACTAAACGACAAGAAAACGGGGCAAAACAAGAGTAACCCGTGAAATGCAGAGCAACTACGACAATTCTACGCATAGACGACATAAGATTTCTTCGAGTTCTGACCTTCTGAACCCAGAACATGAGGCCATAGGTCGGGTTCCTTGGGTCAACTCGACAATATATGTAAACATTTCATTTTTTTCCACTCGGGGGCTTGGACCCTCGAGTCGTACAAAATATAGAGTAATAGGTTATTATCAAGTACTATGGTTGACATACTACAAGGTTGGTCACAACCCGATATTTCGGCAGCTATATAAATGGTTCAAAGGAACCCGATAAAATGTTAATATACACACCTCAGAACAAGATTTTGTTCCCATGGTCTATTACTAAAGAAAACACGTAGTAAAGGCGTGATTACTAATTATAGATAATCTGAAGAAATACAACCAGGGAAGCAGATTACATAGAAAGGAAATTAGTGAAAATGTACTTCGGCTTCATACTCCTTCTGGCATTGGGTGCAATCATAGACTTTCACGTCAAACTTTGACGTCCCAACGTGGAAGTCGAAAGTCATGAAAAAACCTTGATGGAGGTCATGGTCCTCTGCAAATTGTGACCAGCCGCCCTTGAAGTATTGTTCACCAGCGCCGTCGTACCAGACTTCCACTTCGTAGGGAGTTCCTCCCCCAGAGTGCTCGCAAAGAACAGCTTCCCGTAGTTCTTGCCCATCCATGAACTTGGTAAAATTCAGAGGGAGACGCTGAATCTCACGGCATTGCGGGCCGGTGATGCAGAAGAACGAGAAGAGTCTGAGTGGAGGAGAAGACGTGTTAGTAGAAGGAGCACTTGGACCAGGTGCAGCTAAAGGCACCTTGGGTTTGTTTTTGCTCCCAACCGGATGGCCGGGGCGCCGCTTCACCAGAGCGGATGACGAAGCCACCAAAGCATCTGTTGAAGCCTTGTTCTTACTGCCGCGAGGGCGGCCGCGGCCCCGCTTCTCCACCGGGGCGCCAAGGTTCAAGCGAGATCCACTTGCATCAGCCATGGAGGTAGGAGTTGGGAAAAGAAATCCTAGATGAGATTGAGAGGAGGAAGACGGTGCGGCGGAAAAGCTAAATACTGGATTAGGGTTTTTACTTATCGCCAGACGTGCTTTATTTATAAGCACGTATAATGGGCCTTTACAAGGGCCAAAATATAATCACAAGCTCTTATATGCTGCCCAGAGCAGACGATAAAAGATAGGTCAACGTATCCAGGAAAAGGATGCATAAAAAAAGAAGAGAAGAACAAGAGAAAAAAGAGGATGAAGGAAGAGAAGGGGAAAAAAACACAGCAAAAAATAAAGAAGCAGGGAGTACAAAAAATATCTGTCAAAGAAGCACAAGTTTACCCCGTCTTCGACTCGGGGGCTTGTGACATTCAAAGAAAAGGAATACATTGCATAAGTGAAAGAAGTCGACAATTGATGCATGAAGAAGTAAAAAAAGTATACTTATCTATTTTCTTGAGCCTATACCCGAAAATTTTGGCCATAGCCTCGGGGGCTACTCCCATCGGGAGCGCTGGGCGCGCACCCGATGATATTTATTCATGAGTACTGAAGCAGGAAAAGGTGAAAGAACAATCAAAAAAGATCTATTACTCCCATCGAGAGCGACCTTGTTATCAATTTAAGTAACTCGAATATTTTATACTCTGAAACAGTCAAACAAGGCTACGACATATGATCCTCGAGTTGCGTCATCGCGACTAGAACTCGAATGCCGTGATTTATCACGAAGGTAAGATCCCGGGATCCGTCCTGTGTGGCCCGTTATACGCACATGGATGCGCTCTGCTGGTACGTATCCGTGAATACGACGCGAAGAAAATCCTGGTGGACGCATTGGGTACCCTGAGAACCACTGGGATTCATTCTTTGTAAGTCCTAAATGCGGCAAAAGATTAGATTTGACCGGTTTTCCAAATTCAAGTCCAAGGGGATTGAATTTGAAGTAGGTGACAAGTATCTGTTCCGGCAGTTAACTGGCCTCTTGATCCATTAGAGTTGCCAGGCTTGCTCATCAAAAGCCCTTGCGAGGTATTATAATGAAAATAAGTCGAAAGACCAAGTTGAAGATTTGAAGATATGAAGTAGTCAAAGAAATGATCAAGTCGAAGATTTAAAGATTAGAGATTCAACCTGAATCTGCAATTCTGGTAGAATCTCGGGGGCTACTGACAAGGGTATAGATAATAGAGCCCGTCAGTTGAGTACCCCTGAGGCCCGTTAAGCTAGGCCCAATTGCAATACTAGACGAAATACGAGTTCTTATCGTATGTCGATATTGTAATCTCTATCGGACCCTACCCGATCCTCGAGACCTGGCCACCTATATATAGGGGCCAGGAGGGGATGGTGTAGGCCAGATTGAAAGCAAGCCAGGTTTTATACCCACGTTTACTTTCATAGCCACCTTGTTTGACTGAGTTTACCTTTGAGTTCATCCGACGCCCTATCTCCCCGATCCTAAGTCCTTCATCTAGGACATTTGTCGAGTTAACCCCTCGTCACCTGGGTTTGGCTGCATAGTATATAGATATGTTTGTGCTGCCAGGAGTGCTGCTTCGGGTGTTTTTGGTATGATATTGCCTTGCTCATCGACCGACAGGAAAGAGGAGTCAATGTTTCTGGAGAGCGATTCGTCTATTTGAGTGATCGAGATTTTCGACTCGTGAGCCGTGTCTGTTGTGCCTTCTGCTATTTGTATGCGATGCATTGCTGCGCGCTTCATGCATAGCTGTGCTTGCTGCAATTGCTGAGTCCCTCCTCTTTCGTATTTCGCTTCTTTCTTTAGCCAACTATCTTGATTGTCGTTAAAGGGCGTAGTGGTATCCCAGAAGTACCTCTTTGCTTGTGTCCGCTGGGATAGCTGTGCCATGCTCAATGGCTGCTTTAATTGTGTTCCACTCGTCGGCTGATAGCCAAATTTTTGCTCTGTTTGTCAAGGAATTTGTAGTATCTCCTTCCGCCAGGTGGTTTGCTCCTCTTGTCACATTTGCTGGGTTTAGTACTGGGTTGTTGTTGTTGTCATCAAATTCTTCTGAGTTGTCTCCTATGATTGCGAGTATTTGATACTGATTGTCGAATTTGCTACTACAGCTTGAGAGGGTAGTTTGGTAGTCCTCATGAAGCTCCAATCCTATTTTCCATGTATCTGTGGATTTGTCCGAGATGCTGCCGCAACAGATCATCTCCTTAGTGGAGGTTCTCCATGGTTTCGTCGATTTCTTTGATTTTGTCTTCTATATTTTCTGTCATCGTGAAGCTGACCGGCGAGTTTACCTCGCTAGAAGAGTCTGCTGATGATTCCGATATTGCCATTGTCGCGGTTTTTCCTACCGACGTATCCAATTTCATCGAATCTGAAAGGCGAATTGAACCCAAGAAACCGATGCGAAAGTTCAATCTTCCAATCGTCAGGTCCATCTTTTGATCCAAGCTTGCAAAGACCGGAGTAAGGGTTGGTGGATGAGGTTGAAAATCTACGATCCCAAAGGATATCTGGTTTCCATCGACTTTTGAGTTGCTGTTGGCTGGAAGCAAAAAAGCCATCGAATTCATGATTCTGACGCCCAAGGTCCCCATGGTCGGCGCCAATTGACAAGGGTTAACTCGACAAATGTCCTACATGAAGGACTTAGGATCGGGGGAAGAGGGCGTCAGATGAACTCGATGGTAAAGATCAATCAAAAAAGGTGAGGTTTGGTGTATGTCGAGAATAAGCGTGGTACTCAATTGGCTCAATCTCAATCTGCCCTGGCCGGCCTCTCCTGGCCCCTATATATAGGTGGCCAGGTCTCGAGGATCTGGTCGGGTTCAATACAAATTATAGTGTTTGTATACGATGCCATCTCGTATTTCGACTACATCCGTGCTTAGGCCTCCCTAACGGGACCCAGGGGACCCAGGACAATGGGCCTTATTAGCTATACCCTTGTCACCCTGTGTGGCATTATCAAACTTGATCATGTGACCAAATGTAAGACTTTTATTTCTGTACTGTAATTGGATGATGTAACTTTGATATTGACTCAGTTATGTGGATTCACGACACTTTTCCTGGGATCATGAATTGTAAGCATAACGGGTATTCAGGATGGTTAATCCGAGGTCCCCACATTGGACAGTGTCTTGGCCCTCCTTTTATACGTCAAGGGGATACCACAAGGGCTGATCTGCATGCGATTCAGGCGTCGCGCAGTTTAGGGCGGTGGAGTAGCCCTGCAGGGGTACGAGCCATGCTGTCTTTCAAGCCGGCTTGCATGCCGTGCCGATGGGACGTGACCAGCCGGTGTCATTCGTATTTACCACGTCTGTCGCAGTAATGATGCCTTCTGCTTGACCACGGCATTGGTTACCGCTGCACGTCTTCCATGCATGTTCCCGGGAGGGGACACAGGATCTCCCCACGGGATATGCTCGCCATGTGCCTGGCGATCTTGACATCCGTGCGTGATTCCCAAGCCTTCTCATTCACACCTTCCTCCCAGCGAGGGAAGGAGTCTTCTCTTGTACGCCTTCCTTCGCTTCGCCTGGGGGAAGATCCTTCTTTAGCACACTTTCCCCCCGGCAAGGGGGTGGGGCCTTGATCAGTGCTCAGCAACACTTTGCCAGGCGATGATGATGCTGATGCCAATGTTGAGCTTGCTGGGAGGCCTGACGCGAGCATCGTTCCTTTACGCCTTCTAGGAAATGGTGAGTGGCTAAGGGATATGGTATGACTGGGTTTCCGAAGATGCCGTGCGAGAGGTTCTCATGACATCTTCGAGAAACTTGACCATAGGAGCAACCCTTGTCTCGCCATGCCTTGCAAGCTCCCATGGAGACACAGTCCCAGCAGGTCTCCTCTCATGAGATGATATTCCCTCTAGCTTATATAGTGCAAACACGCCAGTGGTGGCCTTCGTCTTCTTCCTGCAAGTGGGTTGCGAGTGGATCCTCACCACTTCAAAGTGGAAGCCGACATGTCATCAATGCCTCAGGCCGGCCGCTGGGAGGCAGAGCCTTATCTTCTTGCTTGGTGGAGCGGGCCCAATGGCCGGTGCTGGGACCCCCTGGTCTAGAGCGTCGATAGTAGCCCCAGCCATGCCCCGCCAACGCTCCTCCTTCGTTGCCCGAGTACAGCCACACAAGACGCACAGGCCCCGCGACATGGCCGGTCAAGTCGTATGTGATAGGTCACGCCGCGCAGACCTGGCACACCAGCGAGAAAACACTTGAGTGTACCGCAGACTCAAGGAGCCGTGCATTGACTCCGGTGTTTACCCACGACGCTTCGATTTTCGCGAGGAGTGGAAACCGCTTGGGGTAGTGGGACGGTTGCCATGAGTTGAGTTCATGGGAACATTTGAGGTGGTTAATGCGAAAGCGGAAGGAACTATTATTGGTGGATTTCATGTCGCAAGAACACGGGGTACTACACGAAGGACCCAACGGATTCGAACGCAGGGGGTTGTACGCGTGAGATCTAGAGTGCGATGAAACACGGCGACAGAAGACTCGACACGCCGAAGATCTCACCGCACGACAGAGAGTGACACCGATCCTTACCCAGGTTCAGGGCCCTCGTGGTTAGATACCTAGCTAGAACTTGAGAATTGGGGATCCCTTCTAAGGTCCATACTCCCCTCCTTTTATAGCACCGAGGTCCTCCTTCCCCTTATCAACTTGGGGAAGGGGTTGCCACAATACGGCCAAGGAGAGGGACAGCTGTAGTCTTCATTCTTTGGTGGTCTTGGTCTACGTAGAGCAGTGGCGCCGGTCCACCGGAGTGGGTGGAGGAAAGCTGATGTCCTCCTCTGGCGCCCTGCACCGTCCACCCTATTTTTAAGGGGGGGGGGAGCAACAACCACCACACAGCTTTATGCAGGCACGACAAAGCTGGTCGCCCCCTTGTCGGGGTAGCGTGGGCGGCCCACTATCTTCTAATCTTATCCTTTCACCAACACATGATTGCGTTGAGCTATCGCAGATCTGGCCCCTCCCCTCACGAGGAGTCCCTCGTGAGGAGGTCTTCTGGTCCTTAGCGCTTTATCATCGTCCTCCTCATGAGGCGCCTCCTCATGAGGGTCTTCCTTGCTAGGCTCCATTCTTCATTGCGCTCCTAGGCCGAAGCTAGGCCGTTGAAGTGTCCCAGGAGCAGGTGGACCGGGATACCCTGGTATCCAATACACTGATAGTAGCCCCCGGGAGCCTAGCCCATGAACGCGCCCTCTCGAGGGAACAAAGGGTCAGGGGGCTCCAGTAGCTGTTGGGCCCTCCAATGGCACGCATCAACGCATGCGGTCAGAGGACCATGTGAAGATGCAGAGACCATAGACACATGGCATGACCGCGGCTGGCGAGACAAAGCGACGAGTGACGCAACGATGCCCAGTGCGTCAAACCGCCATGATGGCGCGTCACTTCACTGTAGGAGCACTGCGCTGACACTCCGATTCCCACGCTGGGACTTGACATTTCGACACCGGCCGCCCTCTTTAAATGGCTTTTCCTCGACCTCCCCTGCACTCCACTTGCCCCCAGTACTACTCCAGCACCGAAGAGAGCTTCCCCTACGCCATGGATCCCTCCTCCTCCTCTCCGCCGCCATCGGATCCGCTACCTCGGGAAAGAAATATCAGGGGTGCCCCTTAGGCAGCAGAAACAAGCCGAAAGTGCCGGCCGTCGGGGCGCCCGGAGCTGGAGGTCCTCTGTGCATCGGGGTGCCAGCGCGGGGCGTAGAGAACCGCGCCACCCCGAGGGCCTCCTCTGCTCTGATCCTCCGGGATCTGGCACCGGGATATACCTTGGCTGTGCCGTCACCACTGGCGGCGGCAATGTCGGCTCCCCGCCCCATGGGGAGCATTGATCGAGCACTCTGGAAGGTAGAGGCCATCCTGGGCCCCTTTCCCCAGCCGTTGAAGCCCTGGTGCCACCAGAGGTGGCACCCTTCGTGACCGGTGTGGTCGCGAGTCCCCGCTCCCTGGCAGCAGTGGCCCTAGGACCCCACATCGCTCTGGGGTCCCATTTCTTGGAGCTCCTCATCGTCGTCCAAGACTGGAGCTTTACCACCCTCTGGTTGCCCGAGGCAATTCGGAGGGTGATCTCCGCTCCCAGACTCTCTGTTGGGGAGGTCGTGCTAGTGGAGCAGAGTAGGCTAGAGCTGATCTGAACTGTGGACATCATCCTCGGCGTGGGCGGCAACGCCGTCCTCTCTGGGCGCTAGAGGGCTTTTGCCCTCAGCCACCACCTCCACGTCGGCGATCACCTCGTCTTCCGCTTCAAGTTGGGGGTGCTAGAGGCCTCGGTGCAGGTCTTCGACGTCAATGGCATCCGCCGCACCTACCCCCTTCCCGCAGCGATGGAGTGAAGAGGTGAAGCCGTCCTGGAGGCCTTTTGGGGAGGAGAACTACTCTCCTTCCCCTCTTTTGAATAGTTGTCATCGCTGGTGGGGTATGCCCCGCCATGCTTTTGTGCCTTCCCCCGTTGGGGCTTATTAGTAATGAAGTTATTTCCTCGCTGCTGCCTGTTCTCCTTTTGAATTTTGCTTCCTTGCGCTGTCGTGGTCCTCCACTCGCTCGAGAGCCCTGGCGAGTTGCTTGCACTCGTGGAGGCCTCCCAGTGCTTCAGAGCTCAAAGCAGGGTCAGCGTCGAAGACGAAGATTGCGTATCCTGAGACAAAAGAGTTGAAAAAAGAGTTGGAAAACAAAAAACCCCAAATCCCCAAAAATGACAAGTAAATCGATAAAACAAACAAAAAAAGAAAGGCGAATAAGATGCCCCTATGACCGGCACAGGGACCTTCCTCGTCGTGAGGGAGCATGGCACTATCTGTGCCAGTAGCTAAGAGCAAATTGCCGCACGTGCCAATTCATGGGGCCTTCCTCGGCATGAGGGAAGCTAGACTCTCACGGACGTGAAGGCATCGATGCTTAATAGAGCCCAGAGGCGCACGACACCTCAACAGGGATTGATCGCGAGGCGAAGGGCCTAGCGCGGGCCTCCGGATCTGCGTCTCCTTTGCAAGATGATCAGAGCTTCCTTAGTCTTCGATGATCCTGCCATGTAAGGCCTTCCTCGAGCGAGGGGAATCTTGGCTCCTGTGGATGCTAATGCATCGACGTGTCAGAATGCCCTCGCGAGGGATGCTCATGAGGCGCCTGTCCTTAGTGGGTGCCTTAGGCACACCTTGGATTTTCCGAAGATTTTTTATTTTTCCATGCACTACGCGAGGAACTAAGCACCACGGGCACGTGGAGGTGATCAATATTGGGGCCATCGCCCCTAACCAGAGCTCAGTCCCTTTGGGTTTTTCAGGATTGTTGTTTTCCGGGCGAAGGCCCCAGCATAGACACCGTGTCTAGCCCCCCCTCATGTGGAGTACAATAGAAAATAAATGGACTTCGTGCCATTACAATATCATTCCGAAGCAGAGGCGCTATATGCGCTTTAACTTAGACTTAGTGCTGATAAGCAGTTTAAGTTAATACAAAATGTTGTCGTGACGGTCTTCAACTCCTCGCGAGGAACCTACGGGTAGAAGTTTCTCAGATGAGCTATGTTCCACGGGTTCCCCACTGGTACGCCTTCTGCGGTTTCAAGCCGCGCTGACCCTGGTCTGGCAATGTGCGTCACCTTGAAGGGCCCTTCCCACATCGACGATGGATTGTGAAGGCCCTCGCGGGAGAGTATCCTCCTGAGCACCAGATCGCCGACCTCCAGAGTCCTTGCTCGAACATGGCGGCTATGGTAGCGGCGCAAGCCCTGCTGGTATCTTGCAGCACGAAGTGTTGCCTAACACCGGGCTTCTTCAAGCTGGAGGAGGCAATCACTAATGAGGTCCTCTTGATGCAGCTCATTGAAGGCGAGTACCCTTGGCGATCCGAACTTGACGTCGGTACGAAGGACAGCCTCCGCCTTATAGACCAGGAAGAATGGAGTCTCCCCGGTCGGCTTGGTTGCGCCAGTATGAATTGACCATAAGACGGATTGGAGGTTGTCTAACCATTTCTTGCCACAGGCCTCAAGCTTGGAGTTGAAGCTTCTTGTCTTTAGGCCCTTGAGGACTTCGGCGTTTGCATGCTCTGCCTGCGCATTGCTCCTAGGGTGAGCGACAGAAGCGAAGCAGATCTTGATGCCGACCGATGCATAGTACTCGCAGAATAGTCCGCTAGTGAACTGGCTGCCGTTATCGGTGTTGATGCAGTTAGGCACACCAAAACGGCATACTAGCCCACATATGAACTTGACGGCCAACCTGGCCGGAATGGTGCGCACCGGTTCCACCTCCGCCCACTTTGTGAACTTGTCGATGACGACATAAAAGTAGCGATAACCCCCTTGTGCTCGAGGGAATGGACCCAGGATGTCCAGCCCGCAAACAGTGAAGGGCCAAGTGACCGGGATGGTTTGCAGTTCCTGCGCTGGCTGATGAATTTGCTTGGCATGGAATTAGCAGTCCTTGCACCTCTTGTCCATCTCAACGGCGTTCGAGAGCACCGAAGGCTAGTAGAAGCCGTTGCGATACGCTTTTTCGGCAAGTGTGCCAGCTGAGGAATGATGCCCGCACTCGCCAGCGTGGATGTCCCTAAGGAGCTCTTGGCCTTCATGAGTCGAGATGCACTTCAGAGCGAGGCCACTTGGGCGACACCGGTACAAGTCGCCGTCCTTGATGCAGTATCCTGTAGCTTGACGCACGATTCTCTCGGCCTCTGATTCCACCTTAGGAAGCTTGCCACTGATGAGGAAAGCCTTGAGCTTGAGGATCCAATCCACTCCCTCTTGCCTCGCCAGTGCCAATAGTATGCGGTCGCCTGAGGGTGGCCCGCAATCTAAAGCCCCTGCTATGATGGCGGTGGCAAGGCGGGGGGAAGCTCTGGCCCTGTTGATGGTGGAGAAGCCGACGGCTTGAAGAGGTGCTCCTTGAAGACCCCGGCTGGCTGCACCAGGCACTGAGAGGCGCGCTTGGCGATTTGATCCGCCTCCACATTTCCCCCTCGGGGAATGTGCTTTAATTCCAGGCCTTGGAAGCGCTTCTCCATCTTCCGGTGCTCTTCGAGGTAAGCCGCCATGTGCCCATCCTTTGGCGTGTAGCTCTTGTTGGAAAAGTTCACAACCAGCTGTGAATCTCCTTTGACGATGAGGCGCTTGGTGCCCAAGGCGCTTGCCACCCTCAGGCCAGCAAGAAGCCCTTTGTATTCGGCGATATTGTTGGAGACCTTGTGCTCTGGCTTGAAACAGAGCTGGATGACATAGAAGAGCTTATCCCCTGATGGAGAGGTGAGAATAGCCCCAGCCCCCACGTCAGGAAGGTTGAAGGCGCCATCGAAGTGCATGACCCATAGTCCTGGGGCCTCCTCTCCAGGAAGCGTAGATTCCACCTCGGGGGCTCATCGGCGAATGGATCAGTCCACTCAGCGGTGAACTCCGCTAAAGCTTTGCTCTTGATTACCTTGGTGGTTTTGAAGGACATCTTGAATGATTGAAGTTCCACAGGCTATTCTGCCACCCTCCCGGTGACATTCGGGTTGCGTAAGATTGTCTCCATAGGCCGATCAGTGACCACCTTGATCGGGTGGCCTTAGAAGTAGTGACATAGTTTCCTTGATGCGATGAGCAGGGTGTAGAGCAGCTTTTGCTGCGTGGTGTAGCGCTCGCGCACGTCGCATAGTACTATGCTGACGAAGTAGACGGGCTTCTGCAACTTAGTTGTGCCTTCTGGAGTTACCTCTTCATGGAGCTCAGGAGAGACGCTCTGAGGGAGCGGCTCGGTCGGTGAGGGTGCATGGGGCGGCTCCTCGTGAGGAGAAGCAGGGACCACGGCCTCCCCCTCAAGAGGAGCCATCAGGCATGGAGCGTCGATCTTATCCTTGGCGATTACTTGAGCATCCCGCTCTGCGACGAGGATGGCGCTTGCGGTCCTTGGAGTTGTGGCGATGTAGAGCAGCAGGGGCTCGCAGAATGTTGGGGCGACCATGATTGGCGGGCTCGTGAGGTATCTCTTCAGCTCGGTGCAGGCCTTGTTAGCTTCCAAGGTCCTCTCAAATTTCCCGGTGCGCTTCATGAGCTTAAAGAAAGGCAGAGCCTTCTCCCCGCTCCTTGCGATGAAGCTTCCCAGGGTTGCCATGCACGGATGCACCCCGCGAGGTGCTGCATCTCTTTAAGGTTGCGCGGTGGACGCATTTCTTCGATGGCCTTGACCTTGTCAGGGTTCGCCTCTATCCTGCGATATGACAAGAGGAATCCTAGCAACATGCCCGATGGTACACCAAAGGCGCACTTAACAGGATTTAGCTTGATATTTACCTTTCTCAGGTTGGATAATGTTTCTTCCAGGTCTTCAATGAAGGTATGACCCTCACGGGTCTTGACGACGATGGCATCAATGTAAGCTTCTGCATTCCTTCCCATTTGAGCCCCCAAGGCCTTGCACTCGAGCCTTTGGAAGGTTGCTCCTGCGTTCTTCAAGCCGAAGGGCATGCAGACGTTGCAGCGCACGGTGATCCTACCATTGGCGCTAGGAATCTTGAGGATGTTGAAGCCGTGGTGCGTTGCCACCATGAACTTAGCCAAGGCTAGGTAGCCGAGGATGGCATTGTAGGGCAGCGCGATGTAGGAGATGTCCTAGTCAAGGATTTCCGTCCTATAGTTGTCCCTAGCGCCGAACGTGATGGGCAGGCGAACCTGCCCGATGGGCATTGTAGAACCCTCTGTTACTCCGAAGAACGGCCAGGTAGGCATGAGCCGGTGATATGACACTTGCATCTTCTCGAAGACCTCGACAGAGATGATGTTGGGGCCCGCCCCTCCATCGATGAGAGTGCGGTTGACGGCGATGTTGTTGATGGTGGGCGTGCACACGATGGGAATCATGCCAACGGCCTTGGTGGACGTAGGGTGGTCCTCTTCATCGAAGCCAAGCTTGTTGGAAGACCACTTTAGCCTGGGGTTGTTTGTGCTAGGTTAGGCTGCCGCGATTTCCCGTGACAGCTGCTTGAAGTGACGGTTTGATAGCGGAGCTTGAGCTCCTCCCAGGAGGCAGGCAGCGAAGTCTCGCGGCTCTTGATAGCCCCCCTGATTTTCTTCTCGGTGGTCGTTTGTTGGTGGAGGCAGCGGTAGAGGCTTGAGATCCATGCTCGACGGGTCATCCTGCCGGCAACCCTCGTTCCAGTTGTCATTGCGGCGGTCACCTTGGGAGCTGCCTTTGCCATAGCTACGGCTACTCCTGTGGTGCTTGGTGACTCCATTCTCGTTATGGAATTTTCGGACAACCCAACAATCATCAGTATTGTGGGTTTCCCTCTTGTGGAGGATGTAGTAGCGGCATGTCGCGCTCGGAGCAGTCCCCACGACGTTGCTTGTGGTCAGGCTCCATTGTGAGGGCAGCAGCCTCCTTGCGCTTGGGTTCCTTTGACTTGGACATTGGGGGAGGCGCCTCCGGTAGGTTGTGCACGAAGAGTCTCCCCTCCTCGGCCTTCGCATATCTGTCAGCGATCTCAAAGAGCCCGACCATGGAGGTCAGCTTGTCGTTCACAGATAGTTTTTCCTTCATCATGATGTCAGCGACACCCATGGAGAGCGCGGAGATGACCTCCTCGTTGGAGATCCATGGAATCTTGTTCCTCATCTAGCTGAAGCACTGGATGTATTGACGAAGCGTCTCACCCTTGTACAGATGCACCGCCTTAAGATCGTTCATCATGGCAGGGCGCTTGTACGTGGGCATGAAGTTAGCGACGAACTGCGGGCACAGATCCTTCCATGAGGTAACGGACTCGTGGGGAAGGTTCATGAGCCAAGTTCGCGGTGCTTCCTTGAGGGCCATGGGGAACCAGTTGGCCATCACGCGCTGATCTCCACGCGCGGCCTGAACGGCGATGATGTAGAGCTGGAGGAACTCGACGGGGTTGGAGGTCCCGTCATAACGCGCGCCGATGTCTGGCCTAAACTTGTCAGGCTAGACCATGTAGCGCTGCTGGTGAGCGAGAGCGAGGCACCCAGGGTTGTAGACGAGCTCCCCAGGAACCTTGACGTTCTTGCCAGTATCGCCGATGTCGTCGAGGGCGCGGTCATGATTTTCTTGGCGGCGCTCGAGGGAGACGCATGCGTCTTCCAGAGCGCGTTGGACGATTTGGCAGCTGGGCTCTCCACGAGGCGAAGATGTTGCACGGAAAACTGCCTTCTTGGCCTGAGCGGCTTTGCCCTTTCCGGCACCCGGGGCGTGATGCCCCACCGCCGGATCTGGCTCTCCCGCACCCTGAGGGCCTCCCAGGGCCGGGTCTTTGTTGGCGATGGCGACGAGCTCGGCAATTCGAGCGCACCACCCCTCGCGCCTGTCCTCAGTGGGCTGGAAGCGGAGCAACTCCTGTGCCATGGCGAGCACCTGCACAGGAGTCAACTGACTCCCAGAACGAGCGCGGGAAGTAGCGATGGCGGTGAAGGAGAGCGAAGGCTCCCTGCGCCCGGACAGGATGTAGGAGGACTCAAGATCTTCCTCCTCGACCGAGACATGTTGGCGACGGATGATGGGCTCGGTTTTACCCTGAGCAGCGTTGCAGCGGCGAAGACACTCGAGCCTTGCGTTAGCGTCGGCCATGGTGAAGCAGATCTTGAAAACACACCACAACCCCCTACCTGGCGCGCCAAATGTCGGTGGATTTCGTTTCGCGAGAACACGGGGTACCACACGAAGGACCCAATGGATTTGAACGCAGGGGGCTGTACGCGTGAGATCTAGAGTGCAACAAAACACGGCGATGGAAGACTCAACACGCCGGAGAGCTCACCGCATGACAGAGAGGGACACCGAACCTTACCCAGGTTCAGGGCCCTCGTGGTGAGATAAAACCCCTACTTCCTGCCTTCTTGTATTGCAACGCGACACCTCGCGAGGAGTACAAGGTCTTGGTTACAAAAGCCCTAACTGGCTGGAGGTAGAAGAACCAACTTAGCCTACCTAGAACTTGAGAATTGGAGATCCCTTCTACGGGGCAGCTTCCCCTCCTTTTATAGTGCTGAGGTCCTCCTTCCTCTCATCAACTTGGGGAAGGGGTTTCCACAATATGGCCAAGGAGAGGGATAGCTGTAGTCTTCAGTCTTCGGTGGTCTTGGTCTACGTAGAGTAGTGGCGCCAGTCCACATGAGTGGGTGGAGGAAAGCTGATGTCCTCCTCTGGCGCCCTGCACCGTCCACCCTATTTTTAGGGGGGGGGAGCAACAACCACCGCACAGCTTTATGCAGGCATGACAGAGCTAGTCGCCCCCTTGTTGGGTTAGCGTGGGTGGCACGCTATCTTCTGATCTTATCCTTTCTCCAACGCAGGATTGCGCTGAGCTGTCGCAGATCTGGCCCCTCCCCTCACGAGGGGTCCCTCGTGAGGAGGTCTTCTAGTCCTTAGTGCTTTATCATCGTTCTCCTCATGAGGCGCCTCCTCATGAGGGTCTTCCTTGGTGGGCTTCATTCTTTTGGGCTCTTAGGCCGAAGCTGGGCTGTTGAAGTGGCCCAGGAGCAGGTGGACCGGGATACCCCAGTATCCAATACACCGACAACTATGAGCCCACACCCGTTCCCTATAAAGGGATCGAGCGGCGTCCTTCGTCCTTTCGCCATTCTCGCACCACACCGCGCACCTTCTTCTTCCTTGTGCTTCTTTCTCCTGCACTATTCTGTGCTCTCACCTTGCCGCGCCATGGACCCAAAGAAATCCAAGTCCAAGAGAGCAGCGGCGCAAGACCTCCGCCCCCAGGAACCATTTCTTCCATTCGGCGGCGCATGCGCGTAGGAGCGGTTCAGGGGGCTCGCCGATTACATTGCAGGCGAGACGAACGAGAATGGCCGCACCACCATCGCTCATGGAAGCCAGATCACCGGCGTGGGGCAAGGGACGCGCGTGTCTTCTTTTGCTTCGTCATGGCAGGGATGGTCCCACCGATATCGCTCTTCCTCCATGCCGTGCTGACGACCTTTGGGCTAGTGCTGGCGCACCGCCACCCCAACTCCCTCCTCGCGCTGGCAGTTTCCAGCATTAGGCATTTGTCAGGGTGCACCCCTTTGTGTCTCTCTTCCGCTATTTTTATAGCGCGCACCTTGACGCCAGTGGTGCCATCTCTGGTAGCCTTGTCTTTCGCCTTTGCCCTCACACGGTGATGCGCTACATCATTGTGACTCAGAGGGTCTAGAGCGAATGACGTGCATAATGGTGCTTCCTAGGGTTCTCAGCAGAGGACGACCATCTGACGTACGCTGAGCCACTGGCTGCGCCAAAGGTCCTCCCCTCTTGGACTGAGCCGGTGAACATGACCGATCTAGAGGCTACGATTGAAAGGATCTTGCAGCTCCACGACCAAGCGCTCACCACTCAGCATGTGGTGAACTCATATTTGCGCAGCCGCATTGCACCTGTACAGCTACGTTCCCATCCATTATGGATGGGCATCAGCCGGGTGGACTCCACCAGGCTGCACAATGAAGTCCCAAACACATGCGACGTCAGCGCGATCTCCAACCATCTGGTTAGAGGGAACCAGACGGTGCTGATGAGGCCAAATGGAGTTCGCCCGCTCATCCGGCTAAGTGTGAAAGAGCGCAATGCCTTCTTGGCTTCCATGCCTCATTGCAATGAATGGGGCCTTATGGCCGCACCGGCGGCACTAACCGTTGCCCCTCAGCCGGAGCCGAGGGCACAAGAGGTTGCTGCTGGTGGGAAAGCCGACTCCCTCTCCATGGAGCAAGGGGGGCACCTGGTCGCGCGCGTCCCTTGTAGCAGAAGAGGTGGAGGAAGAAGATGAGGTCCCAGACGCCCTTTGTCATCGACCCTGGCAACGTCGCGAGCCATAGCAGCTGGCCAGCCCCCAGGCCTCACGCCTGGAGCAAGCAGTTCCACTGGTGCAAGCACTTTGCACGCTGCCCCCGTGGGAAGCTTGTTCGTTGGCGCCACAGGCTGGGGTGATGGGGAGTGGGATGTGCTCTTGGACCCGCCTTGGTAAGCTTCCCTAGATCGACTTTTTATCTTTCCGCCTTTCCTTATGTTTCCCTCTTTACATGCCAGTTCCTTGCCTTTATGCTGCAGGGATCCCTCTCCGGAGCTCTCAATTAAGAGGCTCCAGGAAAACACCCCCGCCTGACATGAGCCCACCAGCAAGAGGCATCTTGGAGCCCCCAGCGAGGAGACGCGGCTCCCCGCAATGGGTAACTTATTCCCATATATTTGCTTTCCATTCCCTTTCCGGGACTGCCCTTCCTGGGCTAACTCCTCTTTCTCTTTTTTTGAGTGCAGATGTCGGGGCTAGCACGGTTGCCGGGGTCCGGGTAGAGGTCGACCCTGCAACCGGTGCCGCCATGCCAATAGGTGCGCACTTTTCCCATCTTTGCCATTCATTTCTTTGCCCATTTCCCTTTCACATTGTCATCCGACATATTTGGTCTTTCTTTTTTGTTTCAGCCGCCGTGCCTCTCCCAGAGGATTGGCTAACAGAGCTTGCGAGCGAGATCGGCCCAGAGAGGGGCCCGAGACAGGCTGCCACCATAGCCCCGGACACCACTGCTCGGGCCGCTCCTGCCCGTAGTCCTCCTCCTACAGCGGGTCCTATGGACATCACCCTGGGGACACCACAGCAGGGGGTTGACACCGTGCGTCTAGATCTGGCTGCACATGAAGTTTAGCAGGCAGAGCCCGATGATGAGGTGGCGCAGCTCGAGGCCACCATCGCTGCGATTGAGCAGGAACATAGGACGCGGGAGAGCGATCTCTAGTCCTATGTAGATGATCTGAAGGACCGGGTGTGACCGTACGAAGGGCGAATCAGCGAGCTCACCTCCAACAAACGCTGAGCTGTGCGGGGCACTGGCGGCCGCGAACTCGTGCAGCTGAGCATCACGGGCTGAGCCTCAGGATGACGCCATTCAGAAACAGCTCAATGCTGCCCTGCAGCAGTAGGCCACCCTGAACTCCCAGATAGACACGCTGCAGGGTAAACTGCACGCCGCCCATGAAGTGGAAGAGACGAGCGCAACAATCGTTGCAGAGCGCGATGCGCACATTGCTCGCCTTACGACACACCTGGAGAAGACTCTTGAAGACAAGAAAGTGGCAACCATTGCCCGGGCTGGGGCCGAGACACTGCTGGACAACACTACTACAGTGCTCCGGGGGCTTGCGATACGAACGAGGCAAGCGCTAGTGACTCTAGGCCTCGATCTGCCAAACGTCCTGTCCAGCCCCCTGCCAGGGATTTCTCTTTGGTACGTAGACGTCATAGAGTGGGTCAACTCCCTTCCCGAGAGACCGAGGCAGACGTTGCAAACGGAAGGAGAATGCATTGTTGACATCATCGGCAACACCATCTTTCCGCGGGTGTATTTTTTCGCTCCTAGCTTCTTGTTTGCCCAGATCTTCAAAAGATTCGGCGAAGACCCTGCCGGGAAGGCAACCGAGGAAGCCGCTAGTCCATGGTTGGAGTTGTAGCTGAGCTCCAAGAGTGGATTAGTCGTGTCCCGCCTAGGGTCTGAGCCCCCAGGCCTCTCTTATATTTTGCTGCCTTGTTCCTGCATTAGGGCACCGAGTTCCACAAAAATATAGTTTTATTGTAATAATATTTCACTAGACATATGTATTTTGCTCATGATACTGCTAATGTTGTTCATCGCTTTTTAACTTAGCCCGCGCCTGCTGAGGAAAAGCCAGGATCCTTAAATACTTTGGCTCGGGACTACTCCTATGTTGCGGGACAAAGGAGGTGTTTTTCCTAAAGATGCTTGCTAAACGAAAGAAGGATTTTGAAAAAAACTTAGCTGTTTTTCCTCTTCTTTGAAGGGTTTTGCAGCATAGTAAATTAAAAGTTTTCTACGAAGGCGAACAAGAAAGCCAAGATCTAATCTAGGAGATGGGAAACAATGGGAGAGATAGATGAGATTTTCATACCCTTGAAGAAATTGCATAGCAGAAACATTCAATAGAACGTGGATGATGTAGTCATACTAGCCTTCTCCTCCTCGCGATCCGTTCCGATCCAATGCTGCAAGTGGCGACGCCTGCGAGAGATGCACATGTGCAGAACACCAATGACTCATCCTCCTTGGTCCAGCGAGATATGGTGGAGTGGTAGATTGGATTGGCAGCACGATGGCGTGGTGGTATGGTGGAGAGTTTCTGGGGGCAGGGCTTCACCTACACGTGGTTTGGGGAGGAAGAGAGAGGGGCAGCAGGCTGGTGTGGCTGGCTAGGGTTGGGGTGTGGAGGCTAGCGCCCTTGCCCCCTTTATATAGGGGCTGGGCAGCTAGGGCTGCCCCCTCTCCAAGCTAGGGCAGGTGGCCCAAGTGGGCCAGGGAGAAAACCTCCCCCAAGTCTTTATCTCTTCTTTTAATTTAAACTAGTTGGTTGGCCTGCGCATTAGCACGGCTAGTTCACATGAATTTTTATGTTCGATGCTTATTATGCTAACCTTATTTCATCAAAAGCAACAGTTACCCAATTTACACAAACACTAACTATATTTCATGTAAATAGATTATATTCAAAAGTATCATGGAACCGTTATCACATAATTAATGAAGTAGTTTAGAGTGAATGCGAGAGGGGAATACAAATATAAAACAACACATAGACTTTCAAACTAATCTTCATATTTTTCTTCTTCCATCCCATTCTCCTACCGTGTTGTGTAACCCCGGACCAATATTTTTTTTGAGCAGCTGCCCACAAAGAATTAGATCCAAAGATGTAAGGTTTGTACTGAAACCACCTATTCACTTTCTTGGTGCATGTAGTCTTAGTTTCATTTGTCGGTTCCTGCGGTATATGTCTGCCTATCTACATATGCATTACCGCTCGCACATCCAAGTTAGCATAACGATTGGCGTCTAATTGCATCATTTGCATAAATATCCACTTCTCTCAGTCCCGTGATTTATTATAAATATTCTTGTGTTTTTTTTGCAACAACTTGTATTTTTGTACGTATATCTGTAAGTGCATCCAAATACTAATTATATCATTTTGAATTGTGGTAATATATCAATTTTATATAGAAAGTTCCAATCAAAATCGAATTTGACCAATTTTTTTTCATATTTCGAGATCCCTAAAAAATATTCTACCTTATCCACCCTAACTATTATAATAAAACATGCTTGTATATCAAATTGCATTTGCTTTTTATTAGTGCAATGTGATGCTTCTAGATACTTTTAGATATGTTAATGAAGTGATCTATGACAATGTAATTATCAATGTATCTAGTATGTAATCTGAATTAAAATTATGTCTGATTCACTCATGATGGATTTCCTATGTTGAGTTGGTATGAAAACGATATAGTTAATTCCAATGCACAATTTTTAGCATATTAATTATAAAAATTAGACTCTATCTTGTCCTCAGTTTTAAAGGGTTGGAGTATGTACCTTCGTCCATCGACATAGCATTCTGTTTGACTCTTTTGAAAGTGTAGTTAGCCGATCATGCATATAAGAGGATCGATGCCAGCCATTCATTCATCCTTTGACTATGCCAATTTTTGTTTCCGGCCGACTGTAAACTTGGCTTCCCGTGTTGTATAGCTGTAGTAACCATGTGTGTTGCACGTCTCCTAGTAACCATGAATCTGCTCCACGTCTTCGATGGAGCTGAGTAAATCGCCTAGCAACCTCTCCTGACCACAATCATCTCCTCTTCTAGAATTTTATGCAGCGACGGACATTCAGGCTCCAAGATGATCGACGACGGCCCTTATCTGGACTGGCAGCACGACGCCATCTTCTTTGATCGCCACCTCCGATCTCGTTGGATGGTACTTCGCCTCCTTATTCGTACCGTCGTTTCTGCTCATCGCTGTTTCCGGCTCCTCGCGCCGGCCGCCGGCCCTTGGCTTTGACTTTGTGGTAGCCTTTGCGGTCTAGTACTCTTCGTGAAACCGCGTTCAAGTGACGGGCATATAGCTGAGTAACCATGAATCTGCCCCACGTCTTTGATGGAGCTGAGTAAATCGCCTAGCTGCCTCTCCTGGCCACAATCATCTCCTCTTCTAGATTTTTATGCAGCATGTCAGCGACGGACATTCAGGCTCCAAGATGATCGACCACGATCCCTTATCTGGACCGGCAGCACGGCACCCTGTTTCCAGCTGCTCGCGCCGGCCGGCGGCCGGCCCTTGGATTTGGCTTTGTGGTAGCCTTTGCGGTCTAGGACTCTTCCACGAAACCGCGTTCAAGTGATAGGCATGTAGCTTTTCCTATCGATTACAAAGAGTCCATGATTAACACAACTGCACAAACACATAAGTGTGTCGGTACACCAGGTAAGATCCATGATAACCGTAGGTTAGCTTTTTAGAAATCTTAACCGTACAATGTTTGTTGTTTAAAAAATAATATAATAGATAGATGGATCATATTTCATCATTTAATTTAAACGGATTCGATCTTATCTCTTTAGGATGCTGCCGCATGGGGCCACTAGGGCTGACCACATGGGCCACTATATGCCCATGTGGTCTCACCCAATCAAGTGGTCCCACTCTAGAACCTAAAATTGACTTTCAAGTGGTCCCACTCTAGAACCTAAAACAATTCGGTACAATACCAAAAAAATCGAAGCTTTTTTGAAATCCTAAAATTGACTTTCCATATATGAATCTTATTCTCCGGACTATTCTGGAACCTCTTGTGATGTCCTAGATTTCATCTGAGACTCCGAACAAAAACTCAATTACCAATTATCCATTCTACCCTAGCGCTGATGCACGTTAAGTATGTGACCCTACGGATTCATGAATATGCAGACATGATCACTATCAATAATCAACAACGGGATATGGAAATCCATATTAAATCCCACACATTCAACAATGATCATATCGGACGAACAACAATGTTAGGATTCAATTAATCCCGTATAAGTATTTCCTTCATCTCGCGATATTTTACTTGCCTGAAATTTGATCGTCGGTATTGGCATACCTAGTGCAATTTCGTTCATAGCAAGTACTTTACTCATTTTGTAATCCAATATCACTTTGTGATTAACTCTTTAACAACGTGCTTGCAAGCGGTATTGATATCGATTACTGAGTGGGCCCGAAGTACATCTCTCTAACTCGGGAGGGACAAATTTCATCTCGATACATACAACCCAGCAAGTACTTTCCAATTGCCCAAGAGCACCTTTATGATCACCCATTTGTGGTGTGACATTTGATGAAATCAAAGCTCTCTTCTGTTACCTGGGAGTTGCATTATCTCATGGTCCAAGGAATACAATACTTGACATTGAGAAAGCTACGAAAAGATGAACACAATCACACAATCTATTTGCTATGCTTATTTGGGTCTATTCATCACATCATTCTCCTAATGATTTGACCTCATTATTAATTGACAACTCATGTATATAGTTAGGAAACCTTAACCATCATTAATCAATGAGCTAGTCCTTAGAGGCGTACTAGGGACATGGTGTTGTTTATAAACCACACAATGTTTCCGCTTAATACAATTCTAACATTATCATGAACAAGAATTATAATAATAACATATTTATTATTATCTCTAGGGCATAATTCCAACAGTCTCCCACTTGCACTAGAGTCAATAATCAAGTTTACATTTTGAAACAATCTAACACCCATGGCACTAAGGTGTCGATCATGTTTTGCTCATGGAAGAGGTTTGGTTAATGGATATGCGACATTCAGATCTAGTTGTACCTTACAGATCTTCAGATCTCCATCTACAATATAATCTTGAATTATATGGAACCGACGGTTGATATGCTTGGTGTTCGGATGATATCTTGGCTCCTTAGCCAGTGCTATGGCACTAGTGTTGTCGCATAATATCTCCAGTGGGTCCAACGTGCTTGGAACCACTGACTCCAAGCTCAGTGATGAAGTTCCTGATCCAAACTTCTCCGCTCGACACTTCCGAAGCACCCATGTACTCCGCTTCGGTTGTAGAATTTGTGATCATGCTTTGCTTGTAGCTTCTCTAGCTCCCAGCTCCTCCATTCAAAATATAAACGTACCCTGACTGAGATTTAGAATCATCCGGTCGATGTCGAAACTAGCATCGACGTAACCTTTTACGATGAGCACCTCATCACCTCCATAGACCAAGAACATTTCTTTAGTCCTATTTCAATAATTTAGGATGTTCTTTACATTTGTCTAGTGTTCCACTCTTGGATCATCTTGGTATCTGTTCGTCAAACTAAGAGCGTTGGACACATCTGGTCTAGTACACAACTTGGCATACATAATAGAACCTATGGTCGAGGCATAGGGTATATTGCTCATAGCTTCTCTATCTTTGGACGTAGATGGACACTCGGCCTTGCTCAATATCTAACCTGGCAACATGGGCATGGAACCTTTCTTTGATTTATCTATTCCGAACCTCTTTAGAACTTTGTCCAGGTATGTACTTTGACTTAGACCTATTAGGTGTCTTTGTCTATCTCTATAGATTTTAATGCCTAATATGTAAACATCTTCTCCTAGGTCTTTCATTGAAAAAACTTTTATTCAAATAACTCTTCACATTGTTAAGGATTCCGATGTCATCTCCAATAATCAATATGTCATCCACATAAAGTACTAAAAATGTCACCGAGCTCCCACCCACTTTCTTGTAGATACAAGCTTCGTAGCAATTTGGAACAAATCAAAAACTCTTGATCACTTGATCAAAACAAAGATTCCAACTCCGGGATGCTTGATTCAGCCCATAAATTGAACGCTGAAGTTTGCACACTTTATCAGCATCCTTAGGATCGACAAAACCTTTGGGCTACATCATATACAGAGATGCCTAATAGGTCTTGACATCCATCTGGCAAATTTAATAATCATAAAACGCAGCTGGCAAGGGTTATTCTCGGCAATGTCCTAGATGAAGAACTTAGGATTGGGGAAAGAGTGCGTCGGATGAACTCGAGGGTAAAAGATCATGCAAACAAGGCTACTAGATGTTTATTGAGACAAAGCTAGTCTTACAAGCCTAATCTCGATGTCTCCCTGGCCAGCCTCTCCCGGCCCCTCTTTATAGGTGGCCAGGTCTCGAGGTCCTGGTCGGGTCCTATATAGATTCATTGAGCTATGGCGGTTTACATAATGTTTCCTCATTTGAATACAACATATATCAGCTCATATCTTGGGCCTTTTTTCTATGGGCCTTGACCTGAATATATCCTAGGGGTACCAATGCCATGGGCCCTGGCAGGCGTACCCATGTAAGTAGCCCCTGAGATTCTATTTGAATCGTAGATTCGGGTTGAATCTCATATCCTCAAATTTTTGACTTGCTTGTAATCTTTGACTTGACCGAATCTTCGGCTGACTAAATCATTGACTTCTTCTTTGAAGACTTTATGATTTATCATACTTCCTATTTTTTGTGGAGATTTTGGTAAATGAGCTTGATGCATCTGACGGATCAGGAATCAGTTAATTGCCTGAGAAAATACTCACAACCTACATCAAACCCAAGTCCCCAGACTCGAATTTGGGACCTGGCATAATTCAACTTGTGTTGCATTTAGGATTTATTGAAGAATGAATTCTAGTAATTCTTAGAGTACCCAGCGCGTCCGCTAGGATTTTCTTCGTATCATGGATACGGAAAAAGTACTAGCAGAGCGCATTCTTGTGCGAATACTAGGCCATGTAGGATGGATCCCGAGGTCTTACCTTCAGGATATTTGCGATCACATCATTCAGACATGTTATCCCGGTGGACGCGGTCTGAGAATATATTTTTTGAGAGCCTTGTTTGGCTGTTATAATACCCAAAATTGCTGGGTTCTCTTTTTTCTACTCTTTGCAAATAACTCCCGATGGGAGTGAAATGTCGGGTACATTATCTGGTGTTTACCACCCATGATGGAGTCAAAATTGTACTATGTTATAATAATATCAAATTTTGCAACATCAGGCGCTCGGTCAGCGCTCCCAATGGGAGTATCCCCCGAGGCTATAGTCGATTTTTTTTATATTCGAGTATAGGCTCAAAATTTCTTGTACATCTTTGCAATTTTGTTCCTGCATAAACAATGTTACCTGATATTTTCTTCATCGGGTGCGCATTCAGCGCTCCCAATGGGAGTAGCCCCCGAGGCTATGATGGGGTGCTTGCAGCCAATTACAGACTGGAAACTTAATTTCTTCGACTGGTAGTACTCGTAGTTTTCCTTTCTCACAAATTCATGACATCATTGCTGGCGAGGATTACTAATTTCACTTGCGTTTTCACATCTGACAATAAATTGATGTGTCAACTGTACGCCATGATGACCTACATGCGTGACTCTTCCGAGATTGATTTGACTGCACCCTGACCAACACACATGGGGGTGGCTCGGTTAATTCCCACGACCTCTTCGGTGGGAGCATATTTTAGGGTGAAACCCTTTTCTTTCACTTGTTACCTTGCCCATGCTTTTCTGCCGCCGCCACTTCTTCTTCCTCCTTGCGCGCACTTCCTCTTTCTGTTCGCCATTGCTGCGCACCTCTGCCCCGAGCTTTTTCTCTACGGATGCGAGTGAAGAGCCCGATGAAGAAGAATTCCTCCAAGAGGGGTACGGCCGTTGGCTGGTCCGCGTCCGCCATCACCAATAGTGAACTGAACAAGGCCAAGAAATCTAGGTTTCTCCTAGAGTCCATGGAGTATGTTGACGTCTTTCCCGGCGACGAGGTCATCCCTCGCCCGACGGAGGGCTTCTGCGTGATGTTCCTTTCTTTCCTTCTCTGTGGCCTTTCTCTCCCTGGCCACGAATTTCTTCGTGGGCTTCCTTTCGTCTATGGTGTGCAGCTGCATCAGCTCACGCGCAATTCCATCCTCCATGTTGCATTCTTTATCACGATATGTGAGGTATTCCTAGGCATCGACCCTCATTGGGTGTTATGGAAGCAAATTTTCTATCTCCGCCGCAATGCCTCCAAGGAAGAGATCCATGCCATGGGTGGTGCCATTATTTGTGTGCGCTCAGATGCACAATATTTCTCCCCTTTGCAGATTCAGTTTAGCATTGGAGGACCGAATGGTTCTATGTTAAGGACTAGAAATCTCCCGAAGAGCAGTGATATGGGTTGGCACCGTTTGACCCAAAGATAAAACTCAGAAAGCTGAAGACTTGGGACTAACTCCCTTCTGAAGCTGAATTCATAGAAATGGAGCCACTGATGACTCGTATTACTATGTTGAAGACCACACTGAACAAGGAGATGAACGGTGTGCAGCTGATTGCATACTTTGTTCGTATTCGCATCCAACCCTTGAAAGCCAAGGCCTCCCAAATGTGGAATTTATCTGGTTTGAAGGATAAATCGAGGACTTCGGAAGACGATGTTCCCGAAGAAATTGTACAGAAGCAGGTCCGCTCCTTGACCAAGTTGACAAAGAATGACACAATTCCTCCATGTCCAGCAGCTCTGTACACCGCTAGCAAATCTTTACCCAAGGTATGACGTGGGAACTAGAGAGTTGTGCACTTGTAGATTCATCTTCTCTTATTTAGTCTAAATTATTTGACTTGAATCCTTTTGTAGAAACATATTTTATTTTCTTCGAGTCCTCCACTACGAGAGGCTGGAGAAATACCCCAAGAATCTGCTTCAGAGAACGAAGCCCCGAGGCCGATGAATGTCGGGATAGGGATGAAACTAAAAATTATGAGAGAAGTGAGTCATCAAGCCTGTCCCCGCCTTCTGCTACCTCGAAAGGAGCAGCAGCCCGAGGAGAGAGGAAGCACACAGATGAAGACCTAGAATCTGCCGGGCCTTCCACCAAAAATTTGTTTGACCAAGCTCTTTCAGACTTGTAAGTTCTTCAGGTTGTAATATGCCATTCTTTCTTTTTGAACTGTTGAATTTGTCCATACACTTTAATTTGTTTACCAGTGAAGAGCGGAAGGAACCCAACAATGAGGTGCCACCCCAACAACCATTAGCTTCACTTGTAACTAGGGCGGAGAGCCCTCTCCTAGATGAGGTGGACTCAAAGAAGCAAGTTACGAAAAAGAAAACCCGCAAGGCCATCAGCAAGAAAAAGCACAACAACCAAGGCGAGGTACAAACCGATGTTACAATCGGGAGATGTGTATGAGAGCCTTCAACAGATGACATAAATTTTCTGATCCCTTTATGATTATGGTACAGTTCCCTTTTTAGCTTCATTAGTTCTCTTTGTTTATTGGCTCCGCAGCCGGCTGTCAAATCTTGCATGGACATTGCCACACAAATCATCGGGTTCCGCACACAAGCTGACGAACTCCTTAGTAAGTATCATTCTTCCTTCTCTTTGCTCGCGCAACTTTATATTGTCCTACGCAAGGATTGATGTATCCTTTTTCTGCTGCAGCGGCTTTGGCTACCACCAGGTTTCAAGTGAGCAAGCTTGACACCAAACTCAAGGCTTGCAACTGAGCTCTTGAGGAGGCCCAAGCTGAAATTGCTGACCTTAAGGCCAAGAAACAATAGGAGATTGACGCCATCACCAAGTCTGCAGAGAAAGCGGTGGCCTTTGCCAAAGCTGATACCTCCAAGGCTGAGGAGATGCTGTCGAAGAAAAGCACAAAACAGGCTGCCCAAGAACAGCAAGTCAACTGCGCCTGGAAGAACTGTCGGCTTCCTTTAGAGGTAGGTATCGAAAATACTAGTGGTAACCTTGTTTGCACAAATTATCGTTGCACTAAAATATTGGATAATAAATCCTTAGGTATGATTGGGGAAGTCTTCGCTGTCCAGAAAGGCGAGGAAGTAGATCCACTGCTTGATGCTATGGGGGTACTGGAAGCCACTTGTGACCTCTCCAGACATATATTATCTAGCACACGTCGCATATGCAGCAGTCTTTTTGGGATCTTCTTCCCGAAGAAAAAGAAGACAAAGTAACCATGGCAATGGCTATGTCACATGGCGAAAAGGTGGACTGGGACAAGGTGAGCTCCTCCATGGTGAAGGACAATGACGGAAAGGATGTTAGCATCAAGGCTTTTCTAGAGGTAGCCAAGAAATATTTATTACAAGATGACGGACCTCATCTTGCCAGATGATGCTCCTTCTGCTAGTGCAACGCCAACGGCTGCCACCACCCATACCGCGGTGGAGTAGGCTTCCTTTTCTGTTTTCTATTTGGTAAAGTAGCGTAGGTGATCTTTATAATGAACTTTTGCTGTGGGTGGCGATCTTCCACCTCTTTTTATATAAATTTTAAATGATGATCAATGAAATTGTCATGCTTTGCCATGAATATTTGAACTATCTATTTTTTTTCATTTTTGCCAGCCGACATTTCCTGAAAGCAGTGCCCTAGAGAAAGACCATGATCTGATGCCAAAGGATACTGCTAGTTTCGAGGCTCCCAATAGATTCATCCATTCAGAAAATCTTGATCCTAATGCTGAATATAACCGCAAGATCGCGAATCTTGAAAGACAAGTTGGAATATTGAAGCAACAAGTGATAGTTGCTATGGAGCAGGCCGAGAAATCTTCCATACTGTCGAAAGATGTGTCTCTTCTGGAAGGACAGTTGTCTACTTTGAAATCCCTGCTTTGTGTGGTGGTGATGATGTAAATCACCGTTCAGTTGGGAACCCCAAGAGGAAGGTATGATGACTAAAGCAGCGAGTTTTCCCTCAGTAAGAAACCAAGGTTTGTCGAATCTAGGAAAAAACCAAACACCAGAAGGTGATGCTTGCTAGCTTCGTGACAGCTCAAGACAATTTATAAGGCGCCTCGTCCAGTGCTTTGCTTTGCCAGCTGCAATGTGGAACCTGCACACAACACAACCAAGTACTTTGCTCCCAACTTACAATGAGGTTGTCAATCTCACCAGTTTGCTATAAACAAAGGAATGAGCATATCGAGTGGAAAGCAATAGTAGTATGCAAGAAAGTAAACAGTGCGAGTAAAGTAAACAGGTGATAGCAATATAAAGGAAATTGGACCAGGGTCCACAGTTCACTAGTGGTGTCTCTCCATAAGATAAAAAATGACATGCTGGGTAAACAAATTACAGTTGGGCAATTGATAGAATAAAGATAACGTGCATATGTCGAGAGGATTACTATGAGATTTACTTTGGGCATTACAACAAGATACATAGACCACCATCCAACTGCATCTATGACTAATAATCCACCCACGGGGAATCATCCGAGGACCCCGTGAATATTAAGTTGCGAACAACAGATAATTGCATTAAGCAAAGTGTGTAATGTAAACAAAGCATATGCCCTTGGAAATAAGAATGTTGTTTTCTCCCTAGTGGCAACATCACATCTACAACCTTAGAGGTTTCTGTCACTCCCCCAGATTAAATAGAGGCATGAACCCAACTATCGAGCATAAATACCCCCTCTTGGAGTCACTAGTATCTACTCGGCCAAGATAGCTACTAACAACGGAGAGCATGCAAGATTATAAAAAACATAGAGATAACATAAGATAATATTCAGCACATCAACTCAATCGTAACACCAATATTCATCAGATCCCAACAAACACAACATGTAGAATTACATAAAGGTAGTCTCGATCATGTAGGGAAGCTCACGAGATCTAAGCATGAAGCACATGGTGGAGAAGACAACCAACTAGCTACTGCTATGGACCCATAGTCCAAGGTAGACTACTCACTCATCACGCCGGAGGCAAGCATGGCGATGAAGAAGACCTCCAGTGGCGATTCCCCTCTCCGGCAGGGTGTCGGGAAGAGCTTCTGGACCCTCCCAATCTCGGGTCGACGACGGCGGTGGATCGCGATGTGTTTCTGGAAAATTGATCGGGTATTTAGGTTTTTCCCATCGGGGGGTCTTTATAGGCGAAGGGGCAGCGTCAGAAGTGGACCAGGTGGGGCTCACCATAGGGCGGCGCATCCAGGGCCTGGTCTGCACCCCCTGGTGGTGAGACCACCCCCTGGCTCGGCTCTGTCTCCTCTTCAGTCCTCTAGAAGCTTCGTTAAATATCTGGATGTTTGGCTTTTGTTTCGTCCAATTCTGAGAATATTTCCTGTGTAACTTTTCTGAAACACAAAAATAGCAGAAAACAGGGATCTGGCACCGTGGCATCTTGTTAATAGGTCAGTTCCAGAAAATGCATAAAAATGCCACGAAGTGTAACAAAACACTAAGCAAATGGTGTAAAAACTAGCATGGAGCATCAACAATTATAGATACGTTTGAGACGTATCAAGCATCCCCAAGCTTAACTCCTGCTCGTCCTCGAGTAGGTAATTGATAACAAAAGAATAATTTTTGAGGTGACATGCACCTACACAATCTTGATCATCTATGTAAGCATTGTGTGCTGGGATTAAAAGAACTTAAAACATGGACATGAAAGATATAATATTGATAGAAACTTAGCAACCATGTTATAATATGAAGAAGAACACAAACGAAAGATCATGAAAATGAAAGAATGAAAGTCAAACGTGTGCTCAAATCATATGGAAAAACATAGCAAATATTTTTCAGCTTGTCCTTCATGGAATAGCAAAACATAAATGCATAGGACACCTTCAAGTTTAAGAGGGCGACTAGATACAAATAATTTAAGAACAAGTGAAACCAAAATCATGAATCAATCAATGAAAACTTTGGGACAATGCACATTATACTATGAATGACAACTATGCTCTCTTAGATAGTGCATAAAGGTAGAAGGTGGTGACTCAACATAAAAGTAAAGAAAGGCCCTTCGCAGAGGGAAGCAGTGATTGCAAGTTTTATAAACCTTCAAAAATTATGGTACTTACTAGCTTTGAGCTCTCATTGCCCCCATCATAAGCATCTTGAATGGTTAGAGTTATTGCGAGTACAATTATGAAGCATATGCTTGACAAATCATAAGTTGAAAACCTCGTGTCCTGTGAAGTACGAATACCCAAATCTCATGCTACTCGACTTAGAGTCCCAAGCAGGCTCTTGTCATTGTAAATATATGTATATCCTCGAGAACCGCCAACGGGGTACCTCCTGCCCGATGACATGGAACAAGCCCACATCAAAATGACAAGACAAACAGACAAAACACCTCGACATCTCCTTTATTTACCATTGGTATAGCTTTTTTATTTTGAGATGCGTCGTCGAATGTCCACTATGGGCATGCTGTAAATTTCTACCATGAATTATGCATGGCTTAGATTAGCGGCCCAGGCGTTTCTGTATCACATATAAGAACTCCATGATCCCACAAGATTCCCAACTTGTTTCACATCGTGAGTATCCATAAACAAAAGATCACGATATCAACTCAAATAAGAAGTGCAATGTTGAAAGCTTACCCCATGACGGCATGGTTTGGCTAATTTCCAACTTACAACTTGCAAGCATAACAACTCAACATAAGAGAGACACAATGTCAAAATTTTAAAGCGAGAAAAGTAAAGTGTGCCATCAAGTTCGTGAGAGCTTTACTGACTAATTTTCACATAACACCAAAAAGAGTTTAATTTGAAGGATAGATAAAAGCAAGTCAAATGTACTTTGGAATAGCAAATTGCTAATAGGTATGTATGGTGGACACATTGGAATAACTTGGTTTTTAGGAGTTGGATGCACGAGTAGAGCTCATACTCAGTACAAAATGAGGGCTAGCAAAAGACTGGGAGCGACCAACTAAGAGAGCAATAACAGCCATAATCATGCAAAGCGACAAAGCAACATTAAAAGAAGCATAACATGGAATTAAAATTCAAAAACTAAATGATCATAGAGGCTTATGGCGCCTTTGTATGAGTCTAACATGTGTGAGCATGCGCTAAGTCAACCCAAATTAGGCATCAAGGAGAAAACCAAATTAATGCTTCCAAATAATAAAAACAACGCATGATTTTTTTCAAAGGCTCATTAAGCAATCTCAGTCATTTGAGACAAGTCATGCTACAGCAAAACCACTAAGCATACTATCAAAAAGACATCAAGCACGACATGCAAAAGCCTAGGCCACAGTCTACACAAGCTCCTTTTGTACCACTTTTTTGCATGAAACTTTTTCTCTTTTCCAACACCATTCGAACCTTTTTGAAATAAATCTTTTGATGAATACCAACATGGACCAGATGTCAAAATACACCTTGATGCAAAGATATAGCAAGATCTTAACACAAATCAAGGCGAAAATCGAAAGCTAAACGCAGTTCTAGAAAAAGAGAACACTCGTTGAACGATAAGAGTGAAAAACGGAGTGTTCTTGGCAAATGAAAAGCAAGGCAACTTCTCCAAAAGAAATTTGTTGGGGTCCAACCATTTATTGCAGCAAACAAAACTAAACAAAACTGAAAACTAAAACAACTGACGCTCCAAGAAAAACGCATAGTGCATGAAGCAATAAAAATATAGTGTGTTGAAAGGTGACCTGATTTTTGCCGATGAAGAAGGGGTGCCTCGGGGGCATCCCCAAGCTTTGACGCTTGTACCTCTTCGATATTCCTTGGGGTGCATGGGCATCCCCAAGCATGAGCTTTTGTCCATTCTTCAACTCATCTCATCATTCTCCAATCCCTACACTTGAAAACTTCCTTCATACAAAACTCAACACAATTCTATTAGCAACATTAGTGTAAGCATAATAATGAATCAACCCCTTTTTGCTTCAGGTTTCAACTCAAAAACCACCAAATATAAAGCATATACTACTGTAGCAACTTCCCCAAAAGTTCCATGATCAAAAGAATTCAAAAAGAAAGCGATCGAGAGGCAAACACAAATAATGGCAGAAATCTGTCAAAACAGAACAGCTAACAAAGGTTGAATTTTTAGAGGGTTTTCTGTTGCTCAAATCAAAAAGTGTTAAACTAATGAAAGTTTGGATATAACCTGGGGCATATGCACAAGAAATCGCAGGTCCAAAAGATATTCTGAGAATGTTCACGAATTTTTACGGTGCAGCACCGAAATCTGTTTCAGGATAGCAACATCCCCAAATCTTACCTCACTCAAATTAGAGGCTTCTCTTGGCACAACAACGAAATAAAAATGATAAGGAAAAAGAACTGAAAGTAAAAATATTGGGTTATCTCCCAAGAGTGCTTTTCTTTAACGCCTTTGAGCTAGGCGCAGAAAGTGCGAATCAAGTAATATCAAGAGAGGAAGCATCAAGCTCATAATTTGCTCTGAGAATAGAGTCAAATAGTAATTTATTTCTCTTCCTAGGGAAGTGTTCCATACCTTTCTTGAGTGGGAATTGATATTTGATGGTGCCTTCCCTCATATCAATGATGGCACCTACAGTTCGAAGAAAGGGTCTTCCCAAAATAATAGGACATGAAGCATTGCATTCAACATCCATGACAAGATGTCAACGGGAACAAGGTTATTGTTAACCATAATAAAAACATCATTAATCCTTCCCAAAGGTTTCTTCTTAGCAACATCAGCAATAGGAACATCATAATAACACTTTTCAAGCGGTGGTAAATCAAGCATGTCATAAATTTTTCTAGGCATAATAGAAATACTAGCACCTAGATCACATAAAGCATGGCAATCAAAACCATTAACATGCATATCAATGATGGGTTCCCAACCATCTTCTAACTTCTTGGGAATAGAAGCTTTTTGCTTCAACTTTTCATCCCTAATTTTCATAAGAGCATTGGTTATATGCTTAGTAAAAGCAACATTTATAGAACTAGCATTGGGACTCCAAGCAAGCTTTTGCAAGAACAAAATAACTTCAGATATATTGCAGCCATCAACATCAAAATCATTAAAAGAAATAGAGCTATCATCTCCCACACTCCGAAACATTTCAGCACTCTTTTGAGAAAAAGTTTTAGCAGTTTTGGGCTTTTTAACACAAGGAGTGGGAGTTTTCTCTACACCAATCAAAGTAAGAGGATTACTAGCATTTCGAACAACATCATTAGAGGTAGTAATGGTACATACCTTCATCCTTCTAGCCATCTCATCTTCTCTTTCCCACCTGGCATGCAATTCTGCTAGCATCCTAACATTTTTATCAATTCTAACTTGGATAGCATTAGCAGTGGCAAAAGTATTGTTCTCCTTCACATCATTAGGCAATACTTTTAATTTCATCAGTTTAACATCATGAGCAAGGCTATCAACTTTAGAAGCAAGAATATTAATTTTGCCTAACTTTTCCTCAACAGACTTATTAAAAGCAGTTTGCTTACCGATGAAGTCCTTGAGCATGACTTCAAGCTCAGAGGGCGCAGCCCTAGTGTTGTTGGAGGAATTACCATAAGAGTTACCATAACCATTTCCATTGGTAAAAGGATACGACCTATAATTGTTACTAGCAAAATTGTTCCTATAAGCATTGTTGTCAAAATTATTATTTCTAATGAAGTTTACATCAACATGCTCTTCTTGAGCAACCAAAGAGGCCAAAGGAACATTATTAGGATCAACATGAGTTCTATCATTAGAAAGCATAAGCATTATAGCATCAATCTTATCGCTCAAGGAAGAGGTTTCCTCAACAGAAATTACCTTCTTACCTTGTGGAGCTCTTTCGGTGTGCCATTCAGAATAATTTACCATCATAATATTGTCGAGAAGCTTTGTTGCGGTGCCCAAGGTAAGAGACATAAAAGTGCCTCCAGCAGCTGAATCCAATAGGTTCCTTGAAGAAAAATTCAGTCCTGCATAAAAAGTTTGGACAATCATCCAAGTAGTCAGTCCATGAGTGGGACAATTCTTTATCATAGATTTCATTCTTTCCCAAGCCTGAGCAACATGTTCATTATCAAACTGGCTAAACTTCATAATATTGCTATGCAAAGCTATAATCTTAGCAGGAGGATAGTATCTTCCAATAAAAGCATCCTTACACTTAGCCCATGAATCAATACTATTTTTAGGCAAAGATAGCAACCAATCCTTAGCTTTTCCTCTCAAAAAAAAGGAAACAACTTAAGCTTAATAATATCACTCTCTACATCCTTATATTTCTGCATCTCACATAGCTCAACAAAACTGTTGAGATGAGCTGCAGCATCATCAGTACTAGCACCAGAAAATTGCTCTTTCATAACACGATTTAATAAAGCAGGCTTAATCTCATAAAAATTTGCAGCAGGTGGCGCAATAGGAGTGCAGATAAAATCACTATTATTAGTGCTAGTAAAATCACACAACTTGGTGTTTTCAGGAGTAGCCATTCTAGCAAAACTAAAAGCAGACAAGTAAAAACAACTATAAGGAAACTAAATTTTTTTGTGTTTTTGATAAAATGATGCAAGTAAAAATAAAGTAAAGCAAAACTTAAAACAAAGTAAAGGATGTGTGTGCGAAACTCCCCTTGCAGAAGTCTTCTTTTTCCCCGGCAACGGCGCCAGAAAAATCTTTGCTTTGTGTCGTGGTGATGATGTAAATCACCATCCAGTTGGGAACCCCAAGAGGAAGGTATGATGAGTAAAGCAGCGAGTTTTCCCTCAGTAAGAAACCATGGTTTGTCAAATCCGGGAAAAAGCCAAACTCCAGAAGGTGATGCTTGCTAGCTTCGCTACAGCTCCGGACAATTTATAAGGCGCCTCGTCCAGTGCTTTGCTTTGCTAGCTGCAACACGGAACCTGCACACAACACAACCAAGTACTTTGCTCCCATCTTACGATGAGATTGTCAATCTCACCGGTTTGTTGTAAACAAAGGAATGAGCGTATCGAGTGGAAAGCAATAGTAGTATGCAAGAAAGTAAACAGTGCGAGTAAAGTAAACAGGTGATAGCAATATAAAGGAAATTTGACCAGGGTCCACAGTTCACTAGTGGTGTCTCTCCATAAGATAAAAAATGACATGCTGGGTAAACAAATTACAGTTGGGCAATTGATAGAATAAAGATAACGTGCATATGTCGAGAGGATCACCATGAGATTTACTCTGGGCATTACAACAAGATACATAGACCGCCATCCAACTGCATCTATGACTAATAATCCACCCACGGGGAATCATCCGAGGACCCCGTGAATATTAAGTTGCGAACAACAGATAATTGCACTAAGCAAAGTGTGTAGTGTAAACAAAGCATATGCCCTTGGACATAAGAATGTTGTTTTCTCCCTAGTGGCAACAACACATCTACAACCTTAGAGGTTTCTGTCACTCCCCCAGATTAAATAGAGGCATGAACCCAACTATCGAGCATAAATACCCCCTCTTGGAGTCACTAGTATCTACTAGGCCAAGATAGCTACTAACAACGAAGAGCATGCAAGATCATAAACAACATAGAGATAACATAAGATAATATTCAGCACATCAACTCAATCATAACACCAATATTCATCGGATCCCAACAAACACAACATGTAGAATTACATAAAGGTAGTCTCGATCATGTAGGGCAGCTCACGAGATCTAAACATGAAGCACATGGTGGAGAAGACAACCAACTAGCTACTGCTATGGACCCATAGTCCAAGGTAGACTACTCACTCATCATGCCGGAGGCAAGCATGGCGATGAAGAAGACCTCCGGTGGTGATTCCCCTCTCCGGCTGGGTACCGGGAAGAGCTTTTGGACCCTCCCGATCTCGGGTCAACGACGGCGGCGGATCGCAATGTGTTTCTGGAAAATTGATCGGGTATTTAGGTTTTTCCCATCGGGGGGTATTTATAGGCGAAGGGGCAGCGTCAGAAGTGGACCAGGTGGGGCTCACTAGAGGGCGGCGTGGCCAGGGCCTAGGCCGCGCCCCCTGGTGGTGAGACCACCCCCTGGCTCGGCTCCATCTCCTCTTCGGTCCTCTGGAAGGTTCGTTAAATATCTGGATATTCGACTTTTGTTTCGTCCAGTTCCGAGAATATTTCCTATGTAACTTTTCTGAAACACAAAAATAGCAGAAAACAGGGAACTGTCACTGTGGCATCTTGTTAATAGGTTAGTTCTAGAAAATGCATAAAAATGCCACGAAGTGTAACGAAACACTAAGCAAATGATGTAAAAACAAGCATGGAGCATAAAAAATTATAGATACGTTTGAGACGTATCAATCCCAGATTGCCCAACTCGAGGATGGCGATAAGTATGTGAGTGATATCTTCGAGAAGGCTGACGAGCAACTCAATTGTAAGTTTCTCGGAGCCCCCAAGTATTTTTATGCTAAAGAAGATGTTGACATGCTTACTTTTGATGCAGGCACTTGCTTAAATGCTGCCGCCGTAAAGCTTCGGGTTGGTGCGCGAGTAGCAGTCCTTGAGAAAGTTTCGGCTGGCTCTGATACTTTTGGTTTGATGCGCGGAGGCGCCACGCTGTGGTGTTACTACAAGATCGTGTTGATCACATTGAAGGTGTCGTGGAATCCTATCGGAAAGCGCTTATAATGACCTTGATAGTTCTGCTCCCGAGAATCCTCCTCCCGATAATTTTCGAAAGTTACTAGACGCATTTGGGCCCTGTAGAAATATTCATCATTTGGTGAAACTTCAGCTTGTGGCGGGAGCCCAGTTTGCTCTTGCTTGGGTGCATAAATGGAAACATAAACTTGATTTTGATGAGATATCCAAGGGATTCCCTCCTCACAAATCAAAAGGAGTTCATCTGAAGAAGCATCTGGAGGCTACTCTAGACCCGCAAAGAAGATGATTGATCGGCTGGTAGAAGCTAATGCAGGTTATTTTGAGGAGCACCATTATTTAGAGCCAATTCTTTCGGAGCCTGTAAGGGGACAAAAACCTATGTAAAATATGTATAGTACATTGTATATAAAATGACTTCAAATTTTATCAGAGTGAATTTTGCACGTGGGAGTCTTTTGTTAGCCTGATGCCTTTGCGGCTGTATCAGCTATTTGAATCAAGACGTGTTTTATCTAGTGCATTTACCATAGTCAAAATTTGTATATGTAATGCTACAAACAAAGGAGCTTCAAATTGCTATATATATGTGGGGTGAGCCCCAGAGCATAAATATAAAGTAAACAAAGAAAGGGTATAGGAAACTTAGCTTTATTTATATACTGAATATAGAGGTACATATTGATGGCCCAAGGAACCCAACCAGTGGCCCATGTTTTGGGTTCAAAGAGCCTGGGCTCGATAACTTATGACTGAAAAGCCTTATTTTAACTAACTCGAATTTTATAGCTAATAAGCCTTATTTAATCATAAGATTGCACCTGGGCGATATGAGTCTCAGACTTGATTAAAGTAGCGTCGTTCGGGTTAGCTAGGTGGACCTGAATTTTCTTTGCATCCAACGTATCATCCGAGACCTTGTCTGGCGGGGATTGAACTGCGTCTGATAGCGTCTTGTGCTCTATGTTACTCTTGAGTGTTGTATATTTGGCTATCATGCCGAATGTTTGCACCATCATGCGTGACCTCTGGCTGCCGGGACAAGCAGATTGAAGTTTATGATCCGTCAATCGCCGGAAAGCAAGGAATGACACAGGGGAATGCCGACCAAGGTGACCGGCATGTCAGCAACAACAGTGCCGGCCAGAACTATCCGGCCGGGCAAGGAGCACGCTCGGCTGGTGGTGGCCAACATAATAACACTCCCCGGTATCCTACACAATTTCAACATCAGCAACAGCAAGGTGCCGGGTACGCGGTGCAGCATCAAGGAGGAGGCCAACCGAGACATCGAGAAGATGATGGAAATTCTGCCTTTGCAAGGACAGGATACCAACAACCCCAGCAACAACAGTACCAGCAGTATGAGCATGTCACATCCCAAAATTTTGGAATGTGAAATAAATAAAAACCATGTATGTTTGTATGGAATGAAATTTCACAGGGAATTAAAACTTTTTGATTTATTTAAAAACCTTATTAGAAAAACCATTTCAAACTTTCCATTATTCCTTGAAGGAAATCTTTTGAGGAAATAGAATTTCAAAATACTATTTTTGCATTTATTCAAATACTATGCAAGCACATTTGCAAAGGAAATATTTTACAAAATGATTTATATTAAATAAAGTTTGCAATGCCAAAAGCATGTTTGAAAATAAAATCCAAAAACTATTTTTATAAAATTTATACTCTAAATTTAAAATGATTATTTTCAAACCATATTTCTATTATGCAAGTAAACCCTTTGGCCAAATTTATAAAGTTTTATTTAAGAATCTGTGTATTTACGAAAACATGTTTCTTACTGATTCATAATGTTGCCTTGAATTTTAGAGGAATTTAGAGTTTGATTTGACCTAATTCTGAGTTCAAATGAAATAATTATGAAAGAAATAGAAAACAGAAAAAGAAAAATACAGAACAAAAAAAGGCAAAAGAAGGCCGGGGCGTCCCTTTCGGCCTAGCCCCGCAATTTGCCCACGGCCTAGTAGACTAAACCGCCGAAGGGGTATTCTTTTTCTCCTTCCTCCCTGACAGGTAGGCCCCATGGTGCCACATCACTGTCTTCTTCCTCTAACCGGAAATCACGCCAGGAGACCGCGTCGACCCTGAATCCCTCCGGCGTTAATACGCCCAAATTCTTGCCTCATTTGACTCCCATCTGCGGCTATTCAACCCCCTCACCATCCTCTCCATTTCCCCTCTGCTAATTTTGCCAAAGCGCCGCCAGGCCGTCGGGTCCGAGCTCCAGGAGATCTCGCCGGAGAAGACCTTCGGGATGCCATCAACCCGAGGTTTCCCGTCACCCCCTCGACCCTCTAATCCCTCCGTCCTTCTCGCCTTGCCCAGCCGCATCTCCCTGACCTTTTCCCTGATTCGTAGGAGCACCAGAGCAACCAGGATCCTCCGCTGGAGCTCCACCGAGGCCGCACCGCTCCAGCCGAGTGCAGGTACCATCACAGGAAGCCAGGATCTACGTTGTCCCCACCATCTGGATCGCCTCATCGTGTCGCTCCTCGTCGACCACCTGGCCACCGCTGGAGATCACCGGAGAGCCATCACCATCGACCATCTGGGTCGCAACCTCACTGCCGGTGGCCGGAACCCTAGCCCTAGGTGAGCCCCCTTTCACTTTCATATGTTGTCGTTTGATCTAGATCCAGAGGCATAGATTAGATCACTTACGCGAAGGGGTACATTTAGATCTGGTCCATCCATCATCACTTAGATCTGACGTCTCTAATCAGTTCCCTGACCGAACCGGTGTCAGCGAATCAGCGTCCGCCATGTCATCGCCACGATAGGATTTAGATTTCTGTTTATTTAAAATAGGCAGAAAAGAACTAAAACTTGCAAAATTCATATCTTATGTTCTATTTATCCAAAAACTGCAAATAATATATCCCTGAACTCCTAAAATTGTGTAGAACACAATTCTGAAATAAAAATTGACTATCCAACTATTTCAAAACATTCAAATTTAAATATGTGAGTTTGAGTATTTTTGATATTGTTCAAATTCTATATATCCTTTTTAGATGATTCTTTTTGCAATAGGATCATATTGTTATCCTTTGTCTAGTAGAACCACTAAAATTATTTGGACCAATTTTCTCAAGTATTCAAATTCAAATGAGGATTTGAGTTCCCTCTAGATTTAATTCTACAAATATCTTAGGCATAATTCCTTTTTGCAAAATTGCTTACCTTGATACCTGAAAACCCACCAGAGTACTTCACACACTTTTCAACTCCATTAGTCCATCCTTTTGCAAGCAATAGTTGTGTTTCTGAGCACCTTGCAAAATATCAAGTTCTAATTCTTATTGTGCACCTTGTGCTTTTTGGCTCTTGTCCCACTCTACAAATGGTGCGAATTATCCTAAGTCCTAATGACCATTCAACTCTACCATGACTTACTGAAAAATCTACTCTCTGTCCTAACCCAAGTGCAAAACTATCAACTCCATCTTACCCAAAATTCTTCTAAGTATTTTGACTACCCCATCCAACAATATGACATAGAAGTTTTCCCATATCAAAACCATGTAGAAGAAGTTGAAGAGAAGACAAGGAGATGAAGGAAAAAGAAGAAGTTGAAGAGAAGACAAGGAGATGAAGGAAAACAAGAAGATCAAGAGAAAAGAGCCCAAGTCAAGAAGATGAAAGTGATAGACCTCATGACATAGAATTTATCCATCCAACTTCTCAACCCAAGCCTAAGAATTCCCTTAAGCTATTTTTGTTAAGTGTTTAACACTTCCTAAACAATTTAGAAAACCCCCATCAATCTTTAAAACTCCTTGACTTAGCCATTCTCTCCATCCATATCAAGACAACTTCATGCCACAATCTTTGTCCAATTATCACTAAGACATTGAAGACTAAGCTAAAACTAATAAGCATCTTTGTTTGTCTTTCTTGGTTACGTTGCTTTGAATGTTGTGTTTATGTTGTGATATTTTCTATCTTATAGATGTACGGAGAGTCACGTGTGTTGATTAAGAGAAGTACAATCTTCAGAAAATTACTAAGGCAAGTGTCATCATCTTGTTGTCCTACTGAAGTTTTGTCACTTGTAGCTTTTCTTGTAGAAGATGCATGAGTAGGTTGTTTAAGAGTTTTTGTCTTAAGAGCTTTGCTAGGTTTGCTTAAGTCTCTTTGGTTAGCCTTTGTGTCTCCTTAGTAGAATTGCTGCATGCTATAGGTTACCTTGTCTTACACTTATGTTTTTGGGAAGGGAACTTCACATGTTTTGGCTAAGTGTTGAAAAACCTTGATTTGCAAAACTAAGAAAACAACTAAGTTAATGAAACACCTGGGTGGAAGTGGTAAGATGGATTATGTTGAGTGGTTCCCTGGGGTCATGTCGTCGAACCTCTGAACCTCCAGGTGTATCGCACTTGTGGACGGCCACCCAGGAACAAAGAGATTGGAGACGTTCAAGTCGTGAAGCTTCCAGTGCAACCACGAGTCATATGGGCTCTGTTTTGACTAACTAAGTTGCGAGAACTCAGCCAGACGGACAGAGGGTGGTGGATGATCATAGGATTGAACGCGTCCGGGTTGGTCTGAGGGATTGCTTCTGAAAGGTCTCGTCTTAGTCTTCACTTGGCCATTTGAGCAAAATGATCATCATGGCAAAAGGGGTTGACTGAGTCTTGTGGGAAAAGTGCACAACCTCTGCAGAGTGTTAAAACTAAGTACTTAGCTGTGTCCCCGATTACGGACAATTCTGAGCGACATGATTTTGAAGCTATTCAAGGATCTCCTCATCCCAACTTCTTAAATTAAAACTTGTGGAGTGAACTGGGAATATGGCATTTGGCGCAAGTGTCTATCGGCAAGCAGGTCCCGTGCCGTTTCTATTTGCCTATGTCTGCAAGGATAGGTCACCCAAACCAAGTTGTCCATATGTAGTAATTGAGGATTTGAAATTTGATGTAAGTGTCTATCGACCAGTATGTCACGTACAATAACTATGGCCTGTGTCTACAGGGGTAGGTCACCCAAATCAAGTTGTCTAGCAGAAGTTTTTGCTTTGAGAAAATGATAGGATAAAAATTGCTTTACGCAAAATAACCCTGAAGCTCCACCTAGCCAAATATTCATTTAAGTGTTAGGCTCCATTTGTGTCCACCAAAAAGTGACATCTTGCCAATACAATTCAAATGTATTGACCCTTTGTGGCTGCAACATTTCATGTTACAGATTTCGACAAGTAAGGAACGACAGGGTTATGAGTCTATCCGCAGCATGTTTGCCTGTGGCACATGAAGAAGAAGGACTCCATGCTAGTTTTGATTTCGTTGTAAACTCTAATAGTTTTATGCTATGAGAATTGTAAAGTTTCTTTATGTAATTTTCTGGATCATGCAATGTAATAAAATGACCTTTGTTTCTTGATATTACATCTTAAACTGTGTGTGCTAGCGTTTGATCCAGGGACTAGCACTAAAAAGCATAGAGATCATCATCTTTAAAAGGTGAGGTCGCTATAGATGGTATCAGAGCATTGTGTTGCCCTTAGGTTCGTGACCCTAGGATTGGACAAAGACCCTTAGAAATATAGGATTTGCTTTTATTTCTATGTTTAATTTACACACTCATTATCTCGTAAACTCTTTCCTTAGTCATTTTTGTCTCTACTCTTCTTCACTTTGCTTTTATTTCTAAGTTAAATTTACACACTCATTATCTCATAAACTCTTTCCTTAGTCATTTTTGTCTCTACTCTTCTTCACTTTAACTCAAAGACGAAGAGCTTCAGTTTCAACACCTCAAAGGACTTCAAGATCCACCTGCTTTGGAACTTGTCTTCTCGACATCGTCAACAAGTTAGATCGATCTATCACCAAAGGAAACGATTGAGGAAGTTTCAAAAGGAAGCTTGTGCGTCAATAGTTCTAGGACATAGAAATTCTTATGAAGGATCTTGATGACAATAGGACCAACAAACTATTAGACAATGGTGAGCTACTTGCCCACACAAGGAGAAGGACAATATGATGAGAAAGATTAGGAAATACCCTAGGATTTAAAAATTTATCCAAGTTTTACTTTCTTGTTATAATATTTTTTCATTACTTATTCCGTTTGTTTCAAAATCTTTTAGATGGCCAACATCAACGAATCCGTCAAGAAAGGACCCATGATGACCATGACACTGAAGTGTGAGACTGAATTTCCCAAAGCACTGAAGAAAATCATGTTAAGCATGGGAATGCAAGGAGAAGCTGTCTACAAAGGGTTTCCCGTGATTGATGAAGGTCAAGAATATTGGTGGGTACAACTCCACCTATACAAGAAAAAAGAAGACGACCACACGAAGATGGGACTCTAGATGTTCACCAACTCTGAGATGTATACATCATTCTTTGACTCCGCAAGATGTGCTGCATGGGAAGCTATAAAAGAACATGGAGAGAGACTCAAGTGGAGACTTTATAATACCCAGAAGGACCTCAAAGAAGAAAAAGAGGATACTACTAAACTAAAGGAAACCATAAGTCAATTTCAACACAAAGGATTGAGACCACTATGCTATGGGATCTGATATGATTACAATAGCAAGCCACCGTTTATGTCGTTACGAAGCAAAGTTGGATCTGACGAAACTGAAGAAAAGCATTGAAGTTTTCAGGCAGTGAAAGATTGTAGAGAAGCTCGACCTTCAGGTCGTTCGCGACGGAAGAAACAGGACGGCACAGATGCTCTGGTCATCCACAATGACGTGGAGAGGCGCGGTGCAGAACTTGGAGACGCGGACGGCGACGGATGAGCGTGCTGCGGCGGAGGACGGAGTCCGGAGAAACGCGGAGGACGGTGACCTTGGACAGCAAGGCGAGCCTGGCTGGCACGGGCGCTTGGCGATAACGAATGGCGAGGCCGTGGTAGAGCCGGACGACGGTGCTGCCGGAGGCGCGCAGAACTTGAACAGCGTACAAAAAACTGCGCCATGGATGGTCGAGAATGGACACGGCGAAGATAGCGTCATCGCAGACGCGATGGTGACGGAGACCTGGGCTTGGTCGACAGAGAGGGGTCGGGGCTTGCAGCATGATGACGGGCGCCAGGATGGGAGGAGGAGGCTAGGGTTTCTGGGAATCTCAATCTGGCTTGGGGAGGGGATCAGAAGATAAGAAGGGAGCAGGTGGGGAGGTTGGCGTGGGGCACGCGGTGGAGGTGCACACCTCCTGCGTGACCCCTCTCAGGAAGATGACAACGAAGGGAAAAAAGATGGGCTTTTGGCTGGAGTTTGGCTGGGTCAAGAAATGATCAGATCTTCAAAGTGGGGTTTGGGAAGATTTTCAAAACAGGTATTAAAACATCTTCTAAATATTGATTTTGTCTCAAAAGAATTTTCAAAGTTTGCAAATATTAAAGTTTTGGTTTTAATTTGAAATAAGAAAAGGAGGGGAGGGTTTTTATAGAACCATCCAAATTAATAGCAAAAACAAAATAGTGTTTGGTAAAATAATTTTATTATAAAAAATGCATGAGATGAAGATGCATGATGTCACAATGATGGAAAAATAAATAAAACAAGCAATTCTAATATTAGGGATTTTTCTGGGTCGTTACAATCGACACCACTAACAAGGGATCTCGCCCCGAGATCCACGTTAAGGCGGGAAAGGAATTGGTTAGACTATCAGATCTTGTTGCAGCGTGTTGATCTTCGCGACACCACTAACAAGGGGTTCTTGCTCACATTGACAATGATGAACTTTCAAAGAAATAAACCTTATAGGATAAAAGGCAAGAGATCATCCACCCATGTCGAAACCTAAACTTGAAGAAGCAGGTAAGAGAGACGACTCCAAAACTCGCAAAGGTAAGAGGAGAGAAGCACAAAGATAAGGAAAAAATACAGAGCTAACCAGATCTATCCAACTCATTTTTAGTAAAATAATTTTGACACTAGACACAACAACGTTCGTTGGCAAGGTTATCCTACAGGCAGACTAGACCCACAAGTATCGACAAAACCTGGCTCTGATACCACTTGTGACGCCCCAAAATCGGCACCTTGCAGATTATAGCGATCACGCCACAATCTACAGGATGTCGCTTTGGAAATGCACCACCAAGAGCCTCGTGCACGTCGCAATATGCACGTGATGCAGGTGGAATCAAGGTAGCAATAGTTACACAAGTTCACGATGGAACCCACAAAAGAATATAATAACCACAAAGACTCCATGAGTCAAGAATCCAAATACATACAAAGATCCAAATCATACATAAAGCAAATAGCATCCAAATATGAACAAGAATACAAATAGGCCTAAGAGGCCTGAAGATTAACGATGGCGTCCATAACCCTGCCCAGACCAAGCCAGAAGGGTAACCTTGCTAACGTCGTCGCTCCCATACCTGTGAACAAGAATCGGGCCAACGGTTGCCAAACAAGGAGGAAGAAAGAGAAAAGGAAAAAAAATGAGGGTGAGTACCGAGGCACGTACTCGCGGGACTGGAATTCAGCTGTGCTCGCCTACGGGCTATTTGGTGGACTTAGCGGCAACAAAAGCATCAAACTACAGAGACACACTACAACTTTCGTCTAAATAGATAAGATAAGAGAGCGCATAAAAGAACCAACTAGATACTAACACCAAACATAACCCAGCCGATACATCGCCCCCTTCGCACACGACGAGGAAGCATGCAAAGGTACTCACACAGTTAACAAATTTTATTGCAAGTTTGTTGTTGTAGTTGTGCTAACTTACTACACAAAATTATTAGTAAGAAAAATAACAGGTGCAAGTTGTTCTATGATCGAGTAGTACAGCTCCGAGTCGTCCCTAACCGCGGACACGGCTTTTCGAAAAGATTTAACCCTGCAGGGGTGCCCAAATGTACCCACACGTACAATCAATCCTTCAGGCAAATCTCGCACCCTTAATAAAAATAGGTGTGCCATCAAGATAGTCACGACTCGCACTCTCCTTCACTACAAACAAGTCCAGAAAGCCACCTAACTAAGTTGAACTCGTATCGAGAGTCCGGTCAAATCTCCGGACGGACTTAGCTATTTGCGCCTACTCTGCAAAGCGAACCGGAGCCTCTCTTCGGGGGAGGTTGTCCACTTGCAGTCATACCGAACCTATACGGACGTGCAGAACAAGGGGTTACAAGGCTCACTGGGCTTCCCCCAAATAAAATCGGACCATAAGATACAAGCTGCATGCCCGGTAAAAATCAAATGGAAACACCTCGAACTAGTTGTGGCCACTGGACAAGTATGTAGATTCTGGCAGTGATCGAGGGGAGGCCCGTAAACGTACCCACGTGTGATTAGAGCGCTCAGTCTCAGAACAGTTCATGCGATCTCGGGGTCCTAGGGGACACAAGTGAGCCGTCGTAAAACTGGCAAAATGACTCACCGATGCCTCTGCTTAATTCAATTTTAAGTATTAACGTTAAAGTAAGCCATGATTATCTCCAACAACATATATCCAAAAAGTAGAGCATGTGATAACTTCCCAACCCAATAAGATAAAACAACTCCAACAACCTGAAGAGGCCTACGACTCGCAAGGCCAACTCGAACAACAAGCACATGGGTAATAGGATGTGTGGAAGGTTCTATGGCTTTGCTTTGGATAAACAGGTGGATAGGACACGCGACTCGAACAAAGCATCGTGACACAAGGCTGGAATATAGAGCTAGCGAGAGCAAAAGTATTAAATGGGTAGAGAGAAAAGGGCTCGCCTGAAAAGATTGTCGAAGAACACCCGAAGAATTTGTCGTTGCTCACATCACCACGAAGCGTCCTATCCGGGAAGAAGCAAATCACTACAACAAACAACGGATGCAACACTTACTACTACGGCAAAAGAATCGGCATGATCATGTGAATGCATGCATGCATGGCATGGCATGGCAAGGATGATGCAATGCAACTTATCCAATCAAGCGGAATCGGAATCCCGACACACATATATGGTTCAAGTTATTTTACTACACGACAATTTAAATGTTGATTAACATGGCAAAGCAAAGCATGGGTGAGCTACACAAAATTAAATGAAGTGGTGAAACCATAATTGGTATATCCCAATTACCCCATATGTTACTTGTTAGGTGTAATGCAAACTATCACGTCACGACATGATGCGAGATGCAAACAGGTATATGGATGACATATTCAGATTCTACACATTTTTTTGATAAACTTTCATATAAAATACTTTTTATGCTGACTTATAGTTTAGAAGATATGAATTTAACAAGATTTGTATGATTGCAGGAATTTTCAGAAAAAAAGGAAATGCTGCGGGAAACTTTCCCACCGACGCTCACCTAGCCTCTGACGCTGACGGGTGGGCCAAGGTTGCTGACTGGACGCTGACACGGCAAGAGTTGAAGAAGTGGCACGGAAAGACTGACGGGCGGAGCCCACATGTCAGATCGGAATATGAATCAAAAAATATTGGCTTTGCTCCTAGCTGGGAGTTCGAACAAATGACCTGCAGGACGACACAAAGGATTGAGACCACTACGCTATGGGATCTAATATGATTACAATAACAAGCCACCATTTATGTTGTTACGAAGCGAAGTTAGATCTGACGAAACTGAAGAAAAGCATTGAAGTTTTCAGGCAGTGAAAGATTGCAGAGAAGCTCGACCTTCAGGTCGTTCGCGACGGAAGAAACAGGGCGGCGCAGATGCTCTGGTCATCCACGACGACGTGGAGAGGCGCGGTGGAGAGCTTGGAGACGCGGACGGCGACAGACGAGCGTGCTGCGGCGGAGGACGGAGTCTGGAGAAACGCGGAGGACGGCGACCTTGGACAGCAAGGCGAGCCCGGCTGGCACGGGCGCTTGGCGACGACGAACGGCGAGGCCGTGGTAGAGCCGGACGACGGCGCTGCCGGAGGCGCGCAGAACTTGAAAGGAGTCCAAAAAACTGCGCCTTGGATGGTCGAGAACGGACGCGGCGAAAACGGCGTCGTCGCAGACGCGATGGTGACGGAGACCTGGGCTTTGTCGACGGAGAGGGGTCGGGGCTTGCAGCATGATGACAGGCGCCAGGATGGGAGGAGGAGGCTAGGGTTTCTGGGAATCTCAATCTGGCTTGGGGAGGGGATCAGAAGATAAGAAGGTGTTGGCATGCAAAACTGCCGCGCAACACCAAGATAATCGTCGTGCTTTCGTGACGATGAACGGATGCTTTCCGAGCAAAGCAACAAAGATCCCCTTACTTTCGTGGAGGAGAGACGACCGCTTTTCAGCGCAAAACGGTAAAGATGATTAAAACCCTAGGACTGCTAGGGCATGGCAGGAGAACGATAAAAGAAACAAACGTAAGAGAAAATAATATAGATTGTAGATTTGATTGATCGGGGGGCCTATTTTCCAATCGGCCGTGGCCTTATATAGCAGGCACGCAGGACTTAGCGTGTAGGACTAAAACATCTATTTGGTCAAATCGAATATAGGATTAGCCTTTCCTTGATTCGGTTATGAGTCCACAGATCTACGTACAAAATCTGATACTAAATCATACGGGCACGTAGCGGTCCTAGGTCCAACAATATTTACAAATATGCTTTGGTCCATAATAACAAAAATAATAAAATATCTGGCAACCTTGTTAATCAGACTAGATAATTATAATCTCATGTGTCACCATTCACGTAGATGATATCTCCGATTGCATCTCTCTTAGCTGAATCCGGTAGCCTCTCTGATTTTGTCTCCAGCTTGTTCAAGCAATACTTCAGAGCATTCTCATCACAAATGATTTTCTTCACCTGATCTGTCACTGTGTATCTATGAGTGCATTTTAACTAAACACCAAAATCCAAATGTATAATGTTAGCCAATAATCTAATTCACAATCATTTAAATTAATTTGGCTCTCAAACAAATTAACTAGCCAAATTATGCTCTCAACACATGCCCCCCTATTTTTGGTACAATTATATTGACCAAAAATACTATCTATTACCTTAGGACGGCGTTGATCACTCCACCGGCCATACGTTTGCTTAGGGCGATGTCTAAAGAATACATTGGCCAAACTTTTCTTAGATCAATATCTAAATAACTCATCATCCATTTTTTTTCTTAGGGCGATATTTCAGATAATATATCGACCATTGTGTCATCAAGCTTCCTGCCACATGCTAAGATAGTATTTTTTCAAATACTTTTCACTAAGAGCTTTGGATAACTTTTCTTCTTGTAAAGATTGTACAAAATATAAATTTTAAATAAGAATCTTTACAACTCTATATAGGTCTTCCCAACTCGGCCACCATTTGCCGAATTTTTTATCTTTAGTCCCAATAGGCCAGACTCCTTTTATTGCCAAAAGTAGTCTACTAACAAAGTCGGCTAATAAAAACTCACTCTTTTTCAATAACTAGCTCACTTTATGAGCGGACTGATGTAACCTGTATATTCATTCATGCAGCTGACCCATAGATATTCTAGAGTGATCATAATCCAAAGCACTTTAAAAGTAAACCTCTATTGTTCGGCAATAAAACTTATCATTCAACAAAGTAAATTTTAAAGCGTCTAGCCGAATTTTCCTATCTCTTGGTTGACATGGACCTTTAGAATAAACAATAAGAGGAACTCTCCAATCACATGCCTCTAAATTACTTGCTAATTCGGTTGTTTATTCTGGCTCCTATACCGAATTTCACTTGCACTATACTAATGTTTGCTGAACTGAATCAGAACGAGTTGTACCATGCTCTGCACCGAACTAACACCCAGAAGATCGGTCTTGCTTTCTACAATAGCTAGCAGCGGTCTTTCTAATATAAAAAACTTTCCCTTTCTAACATAATGACCAGATGCCTTGTGCTAAGCAATTAGCTCTATAATTTTCTTCCTAGGTATATGATAGATAGTGAACATACCGAGAAACTTAACTGTTTTCCAAACATCGGTCCAAATAACTATTTAGTGATCCATCCAAACATGGAAATTTGCATTTAAATTGTTGCACTACCAGAAGCGAATCCCAGAAACATCTATACCCTTTACACCCATGTCTATCAAAACTGTAAAGCTTCATACTCAGCTTGGCTATTTGTACAAGGATATTTTAAGCGGACCGATGTTCTATAATCAAGATTGTTGGACGAAATCAAAAAAATAAATCGGCAATACCCCTTATAGCATGCAGCGATTCATATGCAAAGTTTATTTGCATGCAATCTAATCATGAAGAATCGGTTGTTGTAAGCATATACTAAAAAGTAAATAATGCCAAAATATTGTACATGCATATTGTTCAATAAACACATACCGATTTTTGGCTTCGAGCAAACGACGGTCTAGGTATGCAATGATGTTCTCCTTCCCACCGTTTTCTTGCACCAATACTGCGCCGGTCACTATATCTTGTGAACCAATATAAAATCTGAACACACACCACTCGGGCGCTCTTTCAACCAGAAGACTTGACAAATATCTATTTCTATTATTAAAGCTTTCTTGGTAAATTCAGCTTCATGCTTTAGCCGAAGTAAAGGAACAAACGATTAAATTTTTCATGCAGGCTCCTGCAACTTCAACCTCGGGCACACGTAATTTAGCAGGCAATGCAAACACCATATCAAATGGTATATCTTCCTTATTTTCCGAGGTCTCATTAGAAACTGTGTTCTCTGCAGATTTCTTCATCTCTTCAATAATGCATTCTTGACATATCATTTGTGGCGCGATATTAACATCCTTCACAGCAACTGTGTCATCCTCATTAGTAGGATCATTAATTTCACTTTCTGAATTTTCATAAGAAACTACGTCATTTGTATTTTTATTTTCCTCCACCGTGATGCACTTCTTCTTCCAAGCCATTTTCGGAGGCACTATTGGTCTATCTCGATTGAACCATTTGATACACTTCTTCTCAGCGATCTCTTCTTTAATTTCGGATGCTCGCAGTCGTTGCACTCGTCGTTTTTGAGCATGTGTGAGTCCCGTCGGACACCACTGAGGTTTCGATTTAGTTCCCGGCATGACAGACCTAATCCTACAGCCCCCTGAATTTTCTGACCTGTACCAAGGTACTGTATCTTTTGGGACGAACGATTTATCTTTGGCTGAAAAATATCTCCGCCGATTAAGCACGCCAACAGGTCCAGTTTTCTGGCTGCCACCACTTCTTGAGTTCACGTATTGCATAAATATAGCAATACTATATTTGAAATCCATTGGAGACATATTCATGGATGGTCCTGAGATACTGCTCCTCGTGACTGAATCAGCGTATGTGTTAACCGAATCAAGTTTCTGACTCTTAGTAGTGGACAAGACATGTGCTTTATCTTTACCATTATGCAAGCGAGGAACTGGGCTAGCTTCCTCCAAAAACTGATCAGATCCTATTTGATGTAGCTGACCATCCCGTTTTCTATCAGCAGCTACTTCCGAAACAAAGCCTAGTCCAATGTTTACAGTTTTTGAATTGTCAATGATACCTTCAGCTGATTGGTATTCACAAACATTCAAACTATGAGTAGCATCTGAATCTTCTGGACTTTTTACATATCGAGGTTTAGCATGCTTCACCGGCACCCACATGCGCTTGCAGTCACTATTATAACTCTCGCCATGTTCACCGTGTCTTTCCCGAGGACTAGAAGTTTTTTTTTTGAACACGGGGTGGGGTCTTAAAGACCCCAGAGAAACTTCCATTAAGGTTGCAGGTACAAGATTTTACAGAAATCCCCTTGCAACACTCGCTCTAAGAACCTAGTATTTGAAGAAAGGGGCTTGCAAATAACAAAAAACACCCTGAAACTAACAAAGACTAAGCAATCAAGGACAAGGGTGCCTCCGCCACAGAACGTCGGCGTCCTCCAGGCGTCGCCGCCGAGGAACGAGAGCAGGTAGCTCGTTGGCTCCCTTCCGACGTGAACCTTCTGCCAACGGCCGTCATCAGGCCACCGGGGACGAAACCACTTGGCGGCTAGATGTCGTCGAGCTTCCGCAGCAGGGTCAACAAAGACCTCCTCAACGGAGGTTGAAATTCCGCCGCCATGCCGGCGAGAGATAGCCAAGGCAGAGATGCCTGAAGCTTGGATGAGCTCATGATCCGAAGGATCTCCCCAATCTTCTCCAATCCAGCAGGGAGGCGCCGACTCCCCAATCCCCTCCGAACCACCATGGCCAGAGAAGGGGAGGAGCAGGAGCAACAAGCACCCGCCGCATCGAGGAAGAGAAAAGCACCTCTTATTGAAGAAGGCCTCACCTGATCTGCGACCTCCGCCTTGCCACCACCACGGTGACCGAGCAAAGAGCTTCACCGACGACCATCCAGCGCTGCGGTAAAGCGCCGAAGCGACAAGCCTCCACAGAGAAGGGAAGACGGCCTTATTGGAGATGCCGAGCTTCAGTCTTCTCTCCAACCACTTCTCCTGCCACCGAAGAGGGACAGCGAGCAAGATGAAGACACGAGCGCGCCAGGTCCAGCCGATGGAACCCGGCGACCGACTCCGATACGCCACATGGGCAGCTTCTCTAGCACAACAACACCTAGAACTACTACTGTACAGAGGAAGCCGGGGTCCTAGCTCATCTCTACGTCCTCCAGCGCAGCCGCCGGCGACGAGAGCGGCTGGATCCGGCGGGAATAAGATGACTCTCAACGAGGGCGGTGGAGGGAGCTTCCGGAGAGACCGAGACGATGTGTCCAACCCCCAGCCGAAGACTGACTGGAAGTTCGCGAGATCGGCTTCTTATTGCTACCATGAATTACAACAGCATTAGTTGGTCGAACATTCTGGATGAGCCGAGCTCTTCTCTCATGCATACCTCTTCTGAACATATGCCTTGGCAAAATCCACCCCGGTTGAAAATAACCCAATGGCCCTGCAGGATACGGTGTCCATGGACTGCCCGATGGAAGATACTGAGGATAAGGAGATCGATAACTCCAATATATCGGCATCGCTAAAAAATAAGGTCGATGGTTATATGAATTTTTTCGCCAGCACTCATGCCCCCCATGTCGAGAAGGCAACCTAGTACACTTATTACTTCCAAGCCGATTACACACTTTGCCAGCCTTGCGTGAAGTATATTTTTTCAATAGCATGCCAACTGTCGGCTTTGGCCTTGGGGCTTGATTATTTTTTCCATTAACTTTCGAGACTTCTATTTCTGTATTTTTTGGCTTGATCATCCTCGGAGGAGCACTATCATCAACAACAATATTTTTTCCTCTTGCGGACCCAGTCTGATCTGACCGAATAAGCATGTTCCTTTTGTCAAAATTGATCACGTTAGGAGAGCATGGTGGTTGCACGACCTGAATAATATCTTGCTCCACCTCTTGATGATCTTCCAATATCTTATCTTTCTCCTTTTCTGTATCTTGTGCCTCTTCACTTTGATGCTTTTCAATGCTTCGTCCCCAGCGGAGTCGCCAATTGTGTTGGCACGCAAAACTGCCGCGCAACACCAAGATAATCATCGTGCTTTCGTGACGACGAACGGATGCTTTCCGAACAAAGCAACAAAGATCCCCTCACTTTCGTGGAGGAGAGACGACCGCTTTTCAGTGCAAAACGGTAAAGATGATCCAAACCCTAGGACTGCTAGGGCATGGCAGAAGAACGATAAAAGAAACAAACCTAAGAGAAAATAATATAGATTGTAGATTCGATTGATCGGGGGGGCTATTTTCCAATCGGCCGTGGCCTTATATAGCAGGCACGCAGGACTTAGCGTGTAGGACTAAAACATCTATTTGGTCAAACCGAATATAGGATTAGCCTTTCCTTGATTCGGTTATGAGTCCAAAGATCTACGTACAAAATCTGATACTAAATCATACGGGCACGTAGCGGTCCTAGGTCCAACAATATTTACAAATATGCTTTGGCCCATAATAACAAAAATAATAAAATATCTGGCAACCTTGTTAATCAGACTAGATAATTATAATCTCATGTGTCACCATTCACGTAGATGATATCTCCGATTGCATCTCTCTTAGCTGAATCCGGTAGCCTCTCTGATTTTGTCTCCAGCTTATTCAAGCAATACTTCAGAGCATTCTCATCACAAATGATTTTCTTCACCTGATCTGTCACTGTGTATCTATGAGTGCATTTTAACTAAACACCAAAATCCAAATGTATAATGTTAGCCAATAATCTAATTCACAATCATTTAAATTAATTTGGCTCTCAAACAAATTAACTAGCCAAATTATGCTCTCAACAGAAGGGAGCAGGTGGGGAGGTTGGCGTGGGGCACGCGGTGGAGGTGCACACCTCCTGCGTGACCCCTCTCAGGAAGATGACAACGAAGGGAAAAAAGATGGGCTTTTGGCTGGAGTTTGACTGGGTCAAGACATGATGAGATCTTCAAAGAATTAAAAGAGAGAGAGAGAGAGAAAGAATAGATGTGGTTTGGGAAGATTTTCAAAATAGGTATTAAAACATCTTCTAAATATTGATTTTGTCTCAAAAGAATTTTCAAAGTTCGCAAATATTAAAGTTTTGGTTTTAGTTTGAAATAAGAAAAGGAGGGGAGGGTTTTTATAGAACCATCCAAATTAATAGCAAAAACAAAATAGTGTTTGGTAAAATAATTTTATTATAGAAAATGCATGAGATGAAGATGCATGACATCACAATGATGCAAAAATAAATAAAACAAGCAATTCTAATATTAGAGATTTTTCCGGGTTGTTACAACAAGCCTCCATGAAGACAACAACATTGACAGATCTAGCTAAGACACTCAGCAACAAGAAGAATATGCATAGAACAAGAGATGGCAAACCAAGGGATCAGCAAGCTAGGAGATTTTGTCATATGAGAGTTTACAGAAACCACTAGATAAGGATCAATAGATTTGTTTTCTAAAATTCTTAACAGGAATTGAAACATGGATTCAATATCCATAGAATCTTTTGACAAAACTAGTGAGGATGACCAAGAGTTAGGATGCGAGATGCGCCAAACTGAATACAAGGTAATGATTGGGTGCGACATGGATTGGCCCCTATGACGATTACTCATATTGTTCGCTCTTGTTTTAAGGAATGGTAAATCTTAGGTGACATACCTACAAGAGGGACGATGTTGTTAAGCCTAAACTTTAGGAGGATAGAATATTATACCCTCATTATAGGCAAGTGTTGCCAAACATAAGAATACGGTGAGGATAAACCATAAGCTTACCGTTGAAGATGACTTGCAATGGAAGGTGACCCTAAGAGTTCAGATATATCCAATAGGGGTGTACAAGAAGATTCAATCCTAAGATGGAAGTCTATGAAGAATCAAATAAGGGTATGAAATGCAGCTCCAAGAACATGTTAACTTGGCCTTCTGATTGACCCAAAGATTGCCTTCAGTGTCCAAAGTAGTTCAGCAAATGTCCTGGTTGGATTGAAGCACTACAATGGAGGAAAGTTATACCCAAGCCATCTTGAGGAAGAATGGATGTTATAGTATGTGAATAGACACCCACCTATTGGAAATGAAGGTAGAAGCTATATATGGTACAAAAGATGACCTAGTGTCAAGTCATATCCAAGATGTGCTTACAATGAACCCAAGACCTAGACTACCCATAAAAGTTTCTTTTAAGGGTGGTAGCCCACCTAGTATCCCAAACCCATCTTTCTTTCTAGCCTCTCCAAATCTCGGGGACAAGATTTCTTTTAAGGGTGGTAGTCTGTCACATCCCAAAATTTTGGAATGTGAAATAAATAAAAACCATGTATGTTTGTATGGAATGAAATTTCACAGGGAATATAATTTTTTTGATTTATTTAAAAACCTTATTAGAAAAACCATTTCAAACTTTCTATTATTCCTTGGAGGAACTCTTTTGAGGAAATAGAATTTCAAAATACTATTTTTGCATTTATTCAAATACTATGCAAGCACATTTGCAAAGGAAATATTTTACAAAATGATTTATATTAAATAAAATTTGCAATGCTAAAAGCATGTTTGAATTCCAAAAACTATTATTACAAAATTTATACTCTTAATTTAAAAGGATTATTTTCAAACCATATTTCTATTATGCAAGTAAACCCTTTTGGCCAAATTTATAAAGTTTTATTTAAGAATTTGTGTATTTAAGAAAACATGTTTCTTACTGATTCATAATGTTTCCTTGAATTTAAGAGGAACTAAGAATTTGACTTGACCTAATTCTGAGTTCAAATGAAATAATTATGAAAGAAATAGAAAAAAGAAAAATACATAACAAAAAAAAGGTAAAAGAAGACCGGGGCATCCCTTTCGGCCCAGCCCCGTAATTGGCCCGCGACCCAATAGAATAAACCGCCCAAAGGGGTATTCTTTTTCACCTTCCTCTCGCTGACAGGTGGGCCCCACGGTGCCACGTCACTGTCTTCTTCTTCCCCTGGCCGAAAATCACGCCAGGAGACCGCGTCGACCCCGAATCCCTCCGACGTTAATACGCCCAAATTCTTGCCTCATTTGACTCCCATCTGCGGCTATTTAACCTCCCTCACCATCCTCTCCATTTCCCGTCTGCTAATTTTGCCAAAGCGCCGCTAGACCCTCTAATGCCTCCGTCCTTCTCGCCTTGCCTAGCCGCATCTCCCTGACCTTTTCCCTAATCCGAAGAAGCACCAGAGCAACCGGGATCCTTCGCCGGAGCTCCACCGAGGCCGCACCGCTCCGGCCGAGTGCAGGCACCATCACAGGAAGCCAGGATCTACGCCGTCCCCACCATCTAGAGCGCCTCATTGCGCCGCTCCTTGTCAACCACCTAGCCATCGCTGGAGAGCACCGGAGAGCCGTCGCCATCGACCATCTGGGCCGCAACCTTGCCGCCGGTGGCCGGAACCCGTGGCATCTTGTTAATAGGTTAGTTTCGGAAAATGCATAAAAACACCACGAAGTGTAACAAAACACTAAGCAAACGGTGTAAGAACAAGCATGGAGCATCAAAAATTATAGATACGTTTGAGACGTATCGAGCATCCCCAAGCTTAACTCCTTCTCGTCCTCGAGTAGGTAAGTGATAACAAAGAATAATTTTTGAGGTGACATGCACCAACACAATCTTGATCATCTATGTAAGCATTGAGTGCTGTGATCAAAAGAACTTAAAAAATGGGCATGAAAGATATAATCTTGATAGAAGAAACTTAGCAACCGTGTTATAACATGAAAAAGAACAGAAACGAAAGATCATGAAAAATGAAACAATGAAAGTCAAACGTTTGTTCAAATCATATGGAAAAACATAGCAAGTGGTTTTTAGCTTGTCCTTCATGGAATAGCAAAACATAAATGCATAGGACACCTTCAAGTTTAAGAGGGCGACTAGATACAAATAATTTAAGAACAAGTGAAACCAAAATCATGAATCAATCAATGATAACTTTGTGACAATGCACATTATACTCAGAATGACAACTATGCTCTCTTAGACGGTGCATAAAGGTAGAAGGTGGTGACTCAACATAAAAGTAAAAGAAAGACCTTTCGCAGAGGGAAGCAGTGATTGCAAGTTTTATAAACCTTAAAAAATTATGGTACTTACTAGCTTTGAGCTCTCATTGCCCCCATCATAAGCATCTTGAATGGTTAGAGTTAATGCGAGTATAATTATGAAGCATTTGCTTGACAAATCATAAGTTGAAAACCTCATGTCCCGTGAAGTACGAATACCCAAACCTCATGCTACTCGACTTAGAGTCCCAAGCAAGCTCTTGTCATTGTAAATATATGTGTATCATCGAGAACCGCCAACGGGGTACCTCCGTGCCCGATGATATGGAACAAGCCCACATCAAAATGACAGGACAAACAGACAATGAACACCTTGACATCTCTTTTATTTACCATTGGTATAGCTTTTTATTTTGAGATGCGTCGTCGAATGTTCACTATGGGCATGATGTAAATTTCCCCCATGAATTATGCATGGCTTAGATTATTGGCCCAGGCGTTTCTCTAACACATATAAAAACTCCATGATCCCGTAAGATTCCCAACTTGTTTCACCTCGCGAGTATCCATAAACAAAAGATCACGATATCAACTCAAATAAGAAGTGCAATGTTGAAAGCTTACCCCATGACGGCATGGTTTGGCTAATTTCCAACTTACAACTTGCAAGCATAACAACTCAACATAAGAGAGCCACAATATCAAAAATTTTAAAGCGAGTAAAGTAATGTGTGCCATCAGGTTCGTGAGAGCTTTACTGACCAATTTTCGCATAACACCAAAAAGAGTTTAATTTGAAGGATAGATAAAAACAAGTCAAATGTACTTTGGAATAGCAAATTGGTAATAGGTATGTATGGTGGACACATTGGAACAACTTGGTTTTTACGAGTTGGATGCACGATTAGAGCTCATACTCAGTACAAAACGAGGGCTAGCAAAAGACTAGGAGTGACCAACTAAGAGAGCAATAACGGCCATAATCATGCAAAGCGACAAAGCAACATTAAGAGAAGCATAAGATGGCGTCAAAAGTCAAAACCTAAATGATCATAAAGGCTTATGGCGACTTTGTATGAGTCAAACATGTTGTAAGCATGTGCCAAGTCAACTCAAATAAAGCATCAAGGAGAAAACCAAATTAATGCTTCCAAATAATAAAAACAATGCATGATTTTTTCAAAGGCTCATTAAGCAATCTCAGTCATTTGAGACAATTCATGCTACAGCAAAACCACTAAGCATACTATCAAAATGACATAAACCACGACATGCAAAAGCCTAAGCCACAGTCTACACAAGCTCCTTTTTGTACCACTTTTTTATATGAAACTTTTTCTCTTTTCCAACACCATTCGAACATTTTTGAAATAACTCTTTTGATGAAAACCAACATGGATCAGATGTCAAAATACACCTTGATGCAAAGATATAAGAAGATCTGAACACAAATCAAGGCGAAAAATGAAATCTAAACATAGTTCTAGAAAAAGAGAACACTCGTTGAACGATAAGAGTGAAAAACGGAGTGTTCTTGGCAAATGAAAAGCAAGGAAACTTCTCCAAAAGAAATTTGTTGGGCTCCAACCATTTATTGCAGCAAAAAAAACTAAACAAAACTGAAAACTAAAGTAAAGACGCTCCAAGAAAAACGCATAGTGCATGAAGCAATAAAAACATAGTGTGTTGAAAGGTGACCTGATTTTTGCCGATGAAGAAGGGGTGCCTCGGGGGCATCCCCAAGCTTTGACGCTTGTACCTCTTGGATATTTCTTGGGGTGCGTGGGCATCCCCAAGCTTGATCTTTTGTCCATTCTTCAACTCATCTCATCATTCTCCAATCCCTACACTTGAAAACTTCCTTCATACAAAACTCAACACAATTCTATTAGCAACATTAGTGTAAGCATAATAATGAATCAACCCCTTTTTGGTTCAGATTTCAACTCAAAACCACCACATATAAAGCATATACTACTGTAGCAACTTCCCCAAAAGTTCCGTGATCAAAAGAACTCAAAAAGAAAGCGATCGAGAGGCAAACACAAATAGTGGTAGAAATCTGTCAAAACAGAACAGCTGACAAAGGTCAAATTTTTAAAGGGTTTTCTGTTGCTCAAATCAAAAAGTGTGAAACTATTGAAAGTTTGGATATGACCTGGGGCATATGCACAAGAAATTGCAGGTCAAAAAGATATTCTGAGAATTTTCATGAATTTTTACGGTGCAGCACCGAAATCTGTTTCAGGACAGCAACATCCCCAAATCTTACCTCACTCAAATTAGAGGTTTCTCTTGGCACAACAACGAAATAAAAATGATAAGGATCGGTTATTAAAGTACTAATAACTTCCAAGATTCAAATAAAAGAAAAAGAACTGAAAGTAAAACAATGGGTTATCTCCCAAGAGTGCTTTTCTTTAACGCCTTTGAGCTAGGCGCAGAAAGGTGCAAATCAAGTAATATGAAGCAATGAAGCATCAAGTTCATAATTTTCTCTAAGAATAGAGTCAAAAAGTAATTTCTTTCTCTTTCTAGAGAAGTGTTCCATACCTTTCTTGAGTGGGAATTGATATTTGATGGTGCCTTCCCTCATATCAATGATGGCACCTACAGTTCGAAGAAAGGGTCTTCCCAAAATAATAGGACATGAAGCATTGCATTCAACATCCATAATAAGAAAATCAATGAGAACAAGGTTATTGTTAACCATAATAAGAACATCATTAATCCTTCCCAAAGGTTTCTTCTTAGCAATATCAGCAATAGGAACATCATAATAACACTTTTTAAGTGGTGGTAAATTAAGCATGTCATAAATTTTTCTAGGCATAATAGAAATACTAGCACCTAGATCACATAAAGCATGGCAATCAAAACCATTAACATGCATATCAATGATGGGTTCCCAACCATCTTCCAACTTCTTAGGAATAGAAGATTTTTGCTTCAACTTTTCATCCCTAATTTTCATGAGAGCATTGGTAATATGCTTAGTAAAAGAACATTTATAGAACTAACATTGGGACTCAAAGCAAGCTTTTGTAAGAACAAAAAAACTTCAGATATATTGCAGCCATCAAAATCAAAATCATTAAAAGAAATAGAGCTATCATCTCCTACACTCCGAAAAATTTCAGCACTCTTTTGAGAAAAAGTTTTAGCAGTTTTGGGCTTTTTAGTACAAGGAGTGGGAGTTTTCTCTACACCAATCAAAGTAAGGGGATTGCTAGCATTTGGAACAACATCATTAGAGGTAGTAATTGTACATACCTTCATCTTTCTAGCAATCTCATCTTCTCTTTCCCACCTGGCATGCAATTCTGCTAACATCCTAACATTTTCATCAATTCTAACTTGGATAGCATTAGCAGTGGCAAAAGGATCAGGCTTAGCAGACATGCTGTTAATCAGAGAAGATTGCACATTAGACAAATATGAAATATCGGTTTCAGCTTTGGAAACCTTGGCTTGCAACTCAGGAATAGCCTTGTTTAAATTTTCAAATTGATGACTAATAGTCCTCAACAGAGCTGATTGCTCCTCCATGGTCTTGGTGAAAGCTCTGTTCTGCTCATATTGCACCTGCATAAAATTCTTGGTAGCCTTTTCAAGTTCTAAAATCCTTTTTTCACCAGGCATTTTAGGTCTACCAAGATAGCTATTATCACCATTAGAAGGAAACGGCCTATAATTGTTGCTAGCAAAATTGTTCCTATAAGCATTATTGTTAAAATTATTATTTCTAATGAAGTTTACATCAACATGCTCTTCTTGAGCAACCAAAGAGGCTAAAGGAACATTATTAGGATCAACATGAGCTCTATCATTAGAAAGCATAAGCATTATAGCATCAATCTTATCACTCAAGGAAGAGGTTTCCTCAACAGAATTCACCTTCTTACCTTGTGGAGCTCTCTCGGTGTGCCATTCAGAATAATTTACCATCATGTTGTCAAGAAGCTTGGTTGCGGCGCCTAAGGTAAGGGTCATAAAAGTGCCTCCAGCAGCAGAATCCAATAGGTTTCTTGAAGAAAAATTCAGTCCTGCATAAAAAGTTTGGACAATCATCCAAGTAGTCAGTCCATGAGTAGGGCAATTCTTTATCATAGATTTCATTCTTTCCCAAGCTTGAGCAACATGTTCATTATCAAACTATCTAAACTTCATGATATCACTACGCAAAGCTATAATCTTAGCAGGAGGATAGTATCTTCCAATAAAAGCATCCTTACACTTAGCCCAAGAATCAATACTATTTCTAGGCGAAGATAGCAACCAATCCTTAGCTTTTCCTCTCAAAGAAAAAGGAAACAACTTAAGCTTAATAATATCACCTTCTACATCCTTATATTTCTGCATCTCACATAGCTCAACAAAATTGTTGAGATGAGCTGCAGCATCATCAGTACTAGCACCAAAAAATTGCTCTTTCATAACAAGGTTCAATAAAGCAGGTTTAATCTCATAAAAATTTGTAGCAGGAGCAGGTGGTGCAATAGGAGTGCAGATAAAATCACTATTATTAGTGCTAGTAAAATCACACAACTTGGTGTTCTCATGAGTACCCATTCTAGCAAAGCTAAAAGCAGACAAGTAAAAATAACAACTAATAGGAAACTATTTTTTTTGTATTTTTGATAAAACGATGCAAGAAAAAATAAAGTAAAGTAAAACTAAAACAAAGTAAAGGATGTGCGTGCAAAACTCCCCTTGCAGAAATCTTCTTTTTCCCTAGCAACGGCGCCAGAAAAACAGCTTGATGCGGGCAGATGACCACCCAGTTGGGAAACCCAAGAGGAAGGTATGATGAGCACAGTAGCAAGTCTTCCCTCAGTAAGAAACCGAAGTTTATCGAACCAGTAGGAAAAAGCCAAACTTCAGAAGGTGATGCCTGCTAGCTTCGCGACAGCTCCGGACAATTTTTAAGGCGCCTCGTCCAGGGCTTTGCTTTGCACCAGTAGCAACGTGGAACCTGCACACAACACAACCAAGAACTTTGCTCCCAACTTACGATGAGGTTGTCAATCTCACCGGTTTGCTGTAAACAAAGGATTGAGCGTATCGAGTGGAAAGCAATAGTAGTATACAAGAAAGTAAACAATGCGAGTAAAAGTAAACAGTAATAGCAATGTAAAGGAAATTGGACCGGGGTCCATAGTTCACTAGTGGTGTCTCTCCATAAGATAAATAACGACATGCAGGGTAAACAAATTACAGCTGGGCAATTGATAGAATAAAAATAACATGCATATGTTACGAGGATCACTATGAGATTTACTCTGGGCATTACAACAAAATACATAGACCGCCATCCAACTGCATCTATGACTAATAATCCACTCATGGGGAATCATTCGAGGACCCCTTGAGTATTAAGTTGCGAACAACAGATAATTGCATTAAGCAAAGTGTGCAATGTAAACAAAGCGAATGTCCTTGGACACAATATTGTTGTTTTCTCCCTAGTGGCAACAACACATCTACAACCTTAGAGGCTTCTGTCACTCCCCGAGATTAAATAGAGGCATGAACCCAACTATCAAGCATAAATACCCCCTCTTGGAGTCACTAGTATCTACTTGGCCAAGATAGCTACTAACAATGGAGAGCATGCAAGATCATAAACAACATAGAGATAACATATGATAATATTCAGCACATCAACTTAACATAACACCAATATTCATCGGATCCCAACAAACATAACATGTAGAATTACATAAAGGTGATCTCGATCATGTAAGGCAGCTCACGAGATCTAAACATGAAGCACATGGTGGATAAGACAACCGTCTAGCTACTGCTATGGACCCATAGTCCAAGGTAGACTACTCACTCATCATGCCGGAGGCAAGCATGGCGATGAAGAAGACCTCCAGTGGCGATTCCCCTCTCCGGCAGGGTGCCAGGAAGAGCTTCTGGACCCTCTCGATCTTGAGTCAATGACTGTGGCGGATCGCGATGTGTTTCTGGAAAATTGATTGGGTGTTTAGGTTTTTCCCGTCGGGGGGTCTTTATAGGCGAAGGGGCAGCGTCAGAGGTGGATCAGGGCGCCCTCACCATAGGGCGGCGTGGCCAGGGGCTGGGCCACGCCCCCTGGTGGTGAGGCCGGCCCTTGGCCCCTCTCCGTCTCCTCTTTGGTCTTCTGGAAGCTTCGGTAAATAATAGGAGGTTCGGCTTTTGTTTCGTCCAATTCCGAGAATATTTCATGTGTAACTTTTCTGAAACACAAAAACAGCAGAAAACAGGGACTGGCACTGTGGCATCTTGTTAATAGGTTAGTTCCGGAAAATGCATAAAAATGCCACGAAGTGTAACAAAACACTAAGCAAATGGTGTAAGAACAAGCATGGAGCATCAAAAATTATAGATATGTTTGAGACGTATCACCAAGCTTCAATGACACCTAGCCACGTGCTCGTCCGTGTCTGGTGCATGCCATCCTCGCTGAAAAGAGGCCGAGCCACTCTGTAATTTTCGTTTGCCTGAAACTCTATAACCTTTTCATTCTCTGAAACTTATCTGCCTTTCTTCTGGTTTTGAGCATCGATGCAAGCCAACCATCCACCGGGTCAACACACAGCAGCGCCCAACTCCTCTCCATGGATTTCGCGTCATTCTTCCTCTCCTAGCGCAGCCTGCTCGTCCCCGACATCCCCAGCAACTGCCGGTGTCCACTCCCAGGACTGCGTCTTCGTCTGCATCGAGATCCATGGGCGGTGAAATTCCGGTCCTGTGCATCGCAAGCAGCCGGCGGCCGTTCCCTTCTGTCCCTACCTCTGCCTCGAGAACCACCAGAGGGGAAGTATCCATCCTGGCCTATAGTGTTGTTCAGAGGTGCGGCGGCAGCAGGCTCACGGCCGGCTGCGGATACCCTGCAGTGCAGGCAGGAGTGCGGGTTTACCTCTGCCTTGAGATCCACCAGAGGTGAAGTATCCATCCTAGCCTACAGTGTCGTTCAGAGGTGCGATGGCGGTGGGCTCACGGCCGGTGGCGGCAGGCTAACGGCCGGCTGTGGATATCGTGTTGTGCAGGTAGGAGCGCAGGTCGTCGCAGGCATAGTGGGTCGGTGGCTGCCGCCGGTTGGGATCATGGAGCTAGCGTCACAAACCGCGATGCAATCAATCCCCTGTGTTGAACGGATCACCACACCACACCAGCTTGCTCGGCACATGGCCGAGCCTGGAGGTGGAGACCTGCAATCACTTTGGTCGCCAAGCCACAACCGAGAGCCTCCATGGAGAGCACGGACAACATTTTTAAAAATCTTTGTATTGCTTGATTGATTTTCTGTGCTCCTCATCTACTTCTTTGCATGGCATCTGGTGCCCACAGCTAGTTTCTGTTAATACCTTGAGGAGTATTGCAATCAGGCATGGCGGAAGTCATCCTTGCTTGTGCAGCAATTCAGGATGTGAAAGCCTGAGCCAAGCCTCTTGTTTTCTCTGGTTAATAAGGCAAGTGCCTGATTTGCATCAGATCTTATAGTTAACTGAATTGGTTTGTGCCATTCGCTTCAATCTTCAGGTCCCATGTTCGATTCTCAAATCCGTCGATTAAAGCCAACATTTTTGACCTGTTTTTGTTCAGATCTGGTGCCAGATGGGCCTTGGCCCAACATTGTTCACTGCTGTCTCACGCCCCGCGTGGCTGTTTTCTATCCGTCGCTGCTTCCTGTCAGGTCCGGCCCAGTTTCTGTTTTTATTTCTGAAAATTCCTGCAAGTATTTGAATCTTGCATAAATCATATCTTCTAATACGTAACTCGAAATACAAAGTATTTTATATGATCATGCCTTCACATGCTCATGCCAATTCTTTTGCTGTAGTAGTAAGTGTTGCATCCGTTGTTTGTTGTAGCATTTTGCTTCTTCTCGGATAGGCTGATTCATGGTGATGTGAGCAAAGACAAGTTCTTCGAGTGTTCTTCGACCTTCTTTGCAGGTGAGCCCTTTTCTCTCCACCCATTTAACAGTTTTGATCTTGATAGCTCTATATTCTAGCATTATGTCACGATGCTTTGTTCGAGTCACATGTACTATCCACCCGTTTATCCAAAGCAAAGCCATAGAACCTTCCATACATCCTATTAACCGTGTGCTTGTTGTTTGAGTTGGCCTTGCGAGTCGTAGGCATGTTCAGGTGGTTTCAAATGGTGTTGTCTTATCGGGTTGGGAAAGTTATCATCTACTTTACTTTATGGATAAATGTTGTTGGAGATATTCATGGCTTACCTTATTGTTAATAATTAAAATTGAATTAAGCAGAGGCATCGGTGAGTCATTTTGCTATTTTACGACGGCTCACTTGTGTCCCCTAGGACCCCGATATCGCATGATCTGTTCTGAGACTGAGCGCTCTAACCACACGTGGGTACGTTTGCGGGCCTCACCTCGATCACTGTCGGAATCTACATACTTGTCCAGTGGCCACAACTAGTTCGAGGTGTTTCCATTTGTTTCTTGTCAAGCATGTAGCTTGTATCTTATGGTCCAATTTTATTTTGTGGGAAGCCCAGTGAGCCTTGTAACCCCTTGTTCTGCATGCTCATGTAGGCATGGGATAACTGCAGGTGGACAACCTCCCCCGAAGATAGGCTCTGGTCCATTTTCTAGCGCCGACGCAAACAGCTAGGTCCGTTCGGAGATTCGGCCGGACTCTCGATAGGGTTAAACTTAGCTAGGTGGCTTCCTGGACTTGTTTGTAGTGAATGAGAGTGCGAGTCATGACTATCCTGATGGCGCACCTATTTTGTTTAAGGGCGCGAGATTTGCCAGAAGGATTGATCAAACGTGTGGGTACATTTGGGCACCCCTGCAGGGTTAAATCTTTTCGAAAAGCCGTGTCCGCGGTTATGGACGACTTGGAGCTGTACTACTCGATCATAGAACAACATGCACCTGCTATTTTTCCTTACTAATAAACTTGTGTAGTAAGTTAGCAAAACTACGACGACAAACCTGCAATAAAACTTGTCAATTGTGTGAGTGCCTTTGCAATTGCTTCCTTGTTGTGTGCGAAGGAGGTGATGTATCGGCTAGGTTATGTTTGGTGTTAGTATCTAGTTGGTTACTTTATGCGCTCTCTCATCTTATTCTATTTAGACAAAAGTTGCAGTATGTCTCTGTAGTACTATTGTTACCGCTAAGTCCACCATATATCCCGGCGACCACAACCTAGTTCTAGTCTCGCAAAGTACGTGCCAGGGAGTTTGTTCCTCGGTACTCACCCTCGTTTTTTTCCTTTTTCTCTTTCTCCCTCCTTATTCGGCAACCGTTGGCCGGACGATTTTTGACAGGTATGGGAGCGACAACGTTAGAAAGGTTACCCTACCGGCTTGGCCTGGGCAGGGTTTGGACGCCATCGTTATCTTCCGGCCTCTTAGGCAAATTTGTATTCTTGTCCGTACTCGGATGCTATTTGCTTTTTGTATGATTTGGATCTTTGTATTGTATATTTGGATATTTTGACTTGTGGAGTCTTCGTGGTTATATTACATATTCTTTTTATGGGTTGCATCGTGAACTTGTGTAACTGTTGCTACTCGATTCCACCCGCATCGCGTGCATGTTGTACGTGCACGAGGCGCTTGGTGGTGCGTTTCCAAAGCGACATCCTGTAGATTGTGGCGTGATCGCTATAATCTGCAAGGTGCCGATTTTAGAGTGTCACATCTATCTGGAATGGCTGACCAAAGGATGAAGCCAACAGAAGAATAATGGAGAACCATCTGTTCCAAGTAAATAACAAAACAAGTTATAGTAGGAGAAATAGGTTTGCGACTAACATCGTCTAAAATCGAATTCGTGTTGACTACGTTGTAATGGATAGAGAGTTCATAGTCCTTTATCGGTTCTAGCCATCGTCTTGCCTCAATTTCAACATATTTTGCGCAAATAGGTATTTGAGACTCTTATGATGAGTGAAATAATTCAACAGATTCTCCATAAAAGTGACGCCTCCAAATCTTTGTGCAAAAATAAAAAATGCGAGTTCTAGATCATGAGGAGGATAGTCATGCTCATGCCTTTTCAATTTCCTAGAAGCATAAGCAACAACATTTCCATCTTCATTGAGGGCATGCCTGACCTAGAATAAAAGCCAAAACTCAAATTTGTTTAGCTTCTAACATTTATTCTTTCTAAAAGTCTCAAGCACATGACCCGAAGTGTTCTTTAGCTCGTCTTCTGTCTTGGAAAATATATGAGGATATCATCAAACACGACCATGAAGTGATCAAGGAACCTAAGTAAACCAATGTTTAATGTCCCCATAAAGATGGTAGGGGCACTACTTAGTCTAAAAGACATATGTGAAAACCCAAAATTTCAAGGAAATAATTAATTTTAGTTAGAAAATAATTAGCTTGTAATTACCTTGATTTTTGCAAGTACCTTAGCGTTTAAAGTGGATCATAATCTTTGCATGCTTATATAAATTAGAGAAGTCAGTCTATTAAAAAGTTAGAAGATTACTTAGCTCGTGCATGTCAAGTAATACTACCAAATTGTCTAGTGCATGTGAATCAAGCTAAATTAGAAGAACGAAAATAGCTTAAGTTCAGCCATGCATGCGTGTACAACCAGACTTGGTGTTGAGGTATGTATTTAATCGTGAGTGGGATGCAACGTGGCTTTGTGCTAGTTGTTAGAACTCAAGAGATTGAGAGTGAAACTTGTGTTTATTGCTTGTGGGCAAAGCCCTATTTATACAAGGATTTTGGGGTGCCTCCGAAGAGGTGCCTGTTACAAGAGACATGACTGTTTACAAGAGATGCAACTGCTGAGGGAGAGAGAGAAGAGGTGTCTATACACAAGAGACATGTCTGTACAGAAAGGGTGCTTTGGGCATACTAGTAACCGCCTAGAGCGGTTGTAATTTAATCCTAACACTCCCCCTTGCACAAAGATTCTTCTTGTATGTCTTGTATTCCTTGTATAATCTTGAATGTAATGGCCTTGATCACAAGCGATAAATTTTCTTGAATAAACTCCCCCAAAAACCCTGTGGGAAAAATATGAGGAGACTAGAATTTGATATGTTGTCAAAAACTCCTTTAAAACCCAGTGGGAAAAGTAAGGAGAAAATAGTACAACATATAATGATTATTGTCTCTTTGATAACTTATATGAGAAAACCTTGGAAGGATAAAATTCATTGGTAAGTTTAGAGAACAATTAATATGTCTTGTATACATCCGTTAAAAAGCCCGGTGGGGAAAATAGGAGGTATGACATATATTCTTGTGTTGATATTACCTCATTAAAAACCTCGATGAGAACCATGAGAGCAAACTCATAAAGGAAAAAGAGTGTAATATAATGTTTGAATGGGTTATGGTTCAGAGTGTAATATAATGTTTGAATGGGTTATGAGCTTAATTCTCTTAATTAGAGATTCGGCCAAACCATTTTGAGTGTGGACATATGGGACCGAGTGCTGAACTTCAATTCCTAGTGCCATGCAATAATTATTGAAGGCTCGCGAGGAAAATTCAGCAGCATTGTCCATTCGAATTGATTTGATTCGATTCTCGGGATAATGAGCTTGTAATTTAATAACTTTTCTCATTATTTTAGCAAATGCATGATTTCGTGTGGATAATAGACACACATGGGACCATCATGTAGATGCATCTATAAGAACCATGAAATACCTAAAAGGTCCAGACAATGGTTGGATAGGACCACAAATATCACCTTGAATTCGTTCAAGGAATTGGAGTGGTTCCGCTTGGATTTTAAGACGAGAAGGTCTTAAAATGAGTTTCCCAGTAGCACATGCAGTGCACATGAAATCCGAAGATTATGGGAATTTAGCTTCATTTAAGTCATGACCATTGGAATTGCAGATAATTTTTCTCATCATCCTAATACCAGGATGACCTAGGAGATCATGCCAAGTTTGAAATGCATTGACATTTTGAAAAAATTACCTTGTACGCAACATGTGCTACGGGTTTTATGTATGTGTAGTACAATCCTGATGATAAAGAAGGAATTTTCTCAAATATTTGTTTGCCATATCCGTTGTCTTTCGTAAAGAGGAGATATTCCTCTTTGTTGTCCTCATGGGTTTCAATGTGAAATCCATTTTTTAGGATATCTCTGTAACCAATGAGGGTACGAGTTGAATCGGGATACAATAAAGCATCCTCAATTATAATTTGCGTACTCATAGGGAGGGTAAATATGGCACGTCCTGTGCCAACAATTACCGCATCGCGTCCAGCGATTGTTAAAATATTTCCATTTAACTTTTTGAGAGTTTGAAAATACTTTATTTCCCTAAGTATAGAGTTTGTGGTACCACTGTCCACAAGGCATATTTCCTCCTCCATTTGGATTGACTCCCGTAGAAATCTATATATTAAAATGTAGAATTTTCAGTGATGAAAAGACTTCTATTGAATATATAGAATACATACAACTTTCTTAATATCAAAGTGCTGATACAATACATATTGTGCTTTATAATATAAGGTGATGACACCAACAACACTAATAATATGTTTGATACAATACATATTGTTCTTTACATATTATTATTATTTTATTACAACAATCTGATGGATGTAAATAAATATACTATCTAAAGGAGTTGATTGACTAGTCAAAGTCCCCGAACACGTCATTTGAGGCGTATTCTATCATCATGTTCTCCTTGTCCATGGAGTCCTGTGGTAGATGGAATTATTTGGTGTTGCTTGGTGTTCCTTGAACATCTTGCGAACATCCCGCTTCCATGTTATTATCAGGTTGAAGATTGAAGTGAGATTCATATCTTGCTCCTTGGGCATGTCCGTTACGTCCCATGGATTGCAGGTAGAGGTTTACCAGATGTCTTGAGGTGCGGCATTTCTTGGTGACATGCTTGTAGCATCCACATTTCTGGCAAAGAATTGTCTTATCGAACTTGTTCTTTGCTTTGCCCTTCCCCTTATCTGAATTGTGTGGCTTGTTCTTGTTGCGGTTGCGGTTGAATTTACCCTTGAAGTTCTTGGCTTGGCCTTTAAATGATCCATTGAACTTATTGTTTTTCTGAAAATTTTCATGTACTTCGGGGAGAGGGGCAGCCCCAACCGGGCGTTGATGACTATTCTTTAAAAGAAGTTCATCATGTTTCTCAGCCTGGAGGAGTACATGTATAAGTTCAGAATAAACTTGGTAATTCCTAGCACGATATTGTTGCTGTAGGATCCTGTCAGCAGGGAGCATAGTTGATAGAGTCTTTTCTATCTTCTCCAGTTCTGAAGGTTCCTTCTCGCAAAACCGCAATTTAGAACAAATCTTATGGACTTCATGGTTATAAGCTCCAACGGATTTGAAATCCTGGAGTCTTAAATGGGTCCATTCATGACTAGCTTCAGGCAGTATGACGGCCTTTTGCTGTTCATATCTTGTTTTAAGTGATTGCCACATATTGCTTGGAGATTCCTCCATCAAATATTCAGATTTCAAATCTGGGTGAATATGTTGCCTTATAAGGGCTAAGGCAGTATATTTTTGTTGTTCAGTTACTTGTGCATCTCGCTCCTGAGGAGGATTCTCAGGTGGTATGAGTGCACCTGCAATGCCACGGGATGAAAGACTAATCTTAACATCCATTGCCCATGTAGGGTAGTTATGTCCGTCGAGCGCAAGCTCTTCAAAATCTTTAGCGGCCATGTTGTCCTACATGAACGAGAACCAGAGATTTGATTAATTTACATGTATGTAAATTAAAGTCATCTTGGTTATGTTGTAATAAAAATTGCAAAATCTTGTAAACTCAAGTGAACACTTGGGTTTTAGTGTAGGCCTCAAATCATCTATCATAACACATTGTAGATAATCACCATATTTATGGAGTACATCTCTCAGTACTAAGAAGCATAATCTGACCTAAGTCAGTAGATGCTTTTTTCTTAGTACCTTATGTTATGATTTGATTTAAATATATGGGAGAGCACATTGAAGGTAGTCATTGTGTCAATTTTGACAAAATGTAGACCTCACAATATTGTGGATAATCTGCACATTATGCAGTAGATGCCACATTACCTTGTGATCCCATATATAAATTTGAAGTAGTCACTTTTTAAAAAAATGATTTTGCGTATCAATTCACTTCGAATTAAGTCAATTTTGTGTCTTTTAAGGCATTTTTGGACTTAATTGATGGTGAATTGATATTTAGTTTTGCATACCAATTCTTGCTGGTATTGAACCAAAAATAGCTCAATTAAGATGAATTGATTGCTTTATTTGCAAGAAATTAAAATCTCAATTGCAAAATGATGGATGTAATTAATTTCGACATGTGCACACATGGAAATATTTTACATCACATATATTTTCAGGAATACTTAGTACTCTAACTGAAATAAATTACAGAACCTAATAAACTGCAATTTACAGAATTTAAAACAGAGTTAAAATTACTGCTAAATTCACTGATACACTAAACTGAAAAACGTTAAGTATAATTAGCCAGGTCACGTGGACAAACGCATTGAGCGGTCGTAGACACTTCTTGGCAATATGAGAAGATAAGAAAGGAATAGTCAGTAGATATTTCACTGCCTTATCCCCAAATTAACTCTCTCCCGTCCATGGCAGTGGGGACTCGATTCCATGAGACCACGAAAACTCCACCCAAACGCCCCTGCGAGCCGCATCTGCAGCCTTCACCTGCGGCCAGGCTGGTGGTGGGTAGCCGCCGATGCGTATGGCGGAGGGTGCCACTCTCCGAACTGGAGGTTGAGGATGCGCGTGCCGGCTTCCGGTGGAGGCGCCGCGGGGGAAACGCTGCACCGGCCTTCGTCCCGTGGGGCTCCTGTTTGGAGCAGCACCGCGCCGGAGGCCGCAGAGGGGAGCGCAGGCGCGCCGCAAGGGCACGAGCCATGCGACCCCACGTGTATGGAGTGCGCCGTCGCGCCATCGGGCGGGTCGACGCCGGGGCTGTCTCTGCCAAGGGCCGCAGTCGCGCGGGTAGTCTGGCCGCGGGCACTGCCGCGTGCTTGACGGCTGCATCGTCGCGTCCGCCTGCACAGGGAGCCACGCCGCGAGGTCGCGGGCACGAGCGCCGCCGCGTCGAGTCCGGAGCGTGTCGGCCGCCACGCCGGGGCCGTGGTTGCGGACGTCGCCTACATTCGCCCTCAAGCCGGAGGGCGAGAGCGGAGGAAGCGGCGGATAGTCGCTGCCCCTCGGTGCATCGAGGGTGCCGCAGAAACTTGACATCCGCAGGCTGTCCGTGCACGGGTGAACCGTGGGCGCTGGAGAGCGGCACAGGCAGATACCCCGTCCTCGACGGCGGGCGTCGGCGACGAGAGCCGCGGGGCACGAGTTGCTGCGCGGCCGGCTCAACGGCCTGTACTGGCGGCGCGACAGGCGATGAAAAAAAATGGCGACGGCCTTCGTCCAACAAGCAAACGAAGGAAGTGGGTAAGAAGGCCTTTAGGCATAGGTTTCTCACCTTTCCTTCTTATTCCGGCGATCGCCGGAGTTTGGCTATTGCTCTCTCGCTAGAGCGTGCTGATAACGTGTTAGAACTCAAGAGATTGAGAGTGAAACTTGTGTTTATTGCTTGTGGGCAAAGCCCTATTTATACAAGGATTTTGGGGTGCCTCCGAAGAGGTGCCTGTTACAAGAGACATGACTGTTTACAAGAGATGCAACTGCTGAGGGAGAGAGAGAAGAGGTGTCTATACACAAGAGACATGTCTGTACAGAAAGGGTGCTTTGGGCATACTAGTAACCGCCTAGAGCGGTTGTAATTTATTCCTAACACTAGTGAGTTAGTCATCAACTCAGCTACTTAGCTTCTTGCATGGTGGCCACGGCAGCTGCATGGGATGATTTGCTCACCTGAAGAGGTTGTCGGCCAACAATATTTAACCAAGCTTAAACGGTTAAGCGGCAAACGGCCAGGTCCAGTGAACCTTAGATGATTAGGTTGTGCTCACACGCTCTATACATAGGTCAGCTCCTTTGTGCTCAACACTGTACACTCCTCATACGACACAGCATAATCGACAGAGAGGGAGGATAGAGAGATAGCCAGGAAGAGTCAGAGAGAGGAGGTGCTGCCATTCTTGTACGATCTGAGGAGTGTAGCCGGATGCGCTGGTACATCGTGAAGGCGAGCCGGACCATATTATGTACATAGAGGACTCGCATGAGTTATGATGGTGGATTTGATCTATGGGATTGATATTGGGTTTTCTGTGGAAGCAATCCATTGGATGAATATTAGTTCTCTGTCAAGGCAAGTAGATGCTATCCTCATTCCCAAAGTTCTGCAAGTAAACACCCATTCTCTGATTCCTTTGATCCTGCAAGTAATTTCTCAGCTAGCTTCTAGTTTCTATTTCATTTGTATCTCCGTTATGATACATCTGATATTATCATGTTGGATATTGTGTTGCGCATGATCATTCCATCCCTTTTGATCATGCTGCTATCCGTGTGCTATCAGATTGATAGTGTGTTACCTTATTGTTGATTGTTTCGGCAATATCTACAGGGCTCATGTGGAGGCATGCACATATCTTGTTGGTTGATTATTTTAGCAACTCTAGCCTTGATATTTCTTTGTACTTTGATCCTTAGTATTGGTATCACGACGGCAAACGTATTGTACCGGTCACAGTTCAGGTATGAGACAGTCTGTGTTCTCCGCTAGGGACGACTCTGTTCGGGAACGTGTCGATGATGGATCCGTAGGAGCGATCGACATCAGTAGGTTCAGGTGTTCAGGTCTTAGTGGGTAAAAGAGCACTGCTCGGCTAACGCCCGTGTGGAGTTAGTCGAGACTGTCGATGTTGGAGTACCCCTCTGCAGAGTGTAAAAGTGTGAATATTCACCCCTGTGACTCTCGGGAATGCTTGCTGTCATGTGTGATGCCGATTACTATTCCATTATCACGTTGTTCATGTCAGTCGAATTTCACTTCCTTTGGTATATCATTGAAAGCCAGTTCCATATATCCTTCTTTTATTGATCATTATTTGTTCTTCTATGGTATCTACTTGCTGAGTATGTTTCATACTCACCCTAGCTCCCCATATGTTTTTATGCGCAGTATTGGAGATGCTATAATCAGAGTACGCAGCGGAAGCAGGCGGGAAGCATTAGAGAACTTGGTTGTTTTTCTTTGTGTAAATGTAAATAAAAGTTGTAATATGAATAGATGAGCTTCTCGATCCACTGTAGGGTCTATAGGCGCGCGGCGGCTGTCATTCTACCGGGCCGAGTCTCGGGACGTGACAGTTTTAGTGGTATCAGAGCTTAGGCTAAATAAAATTTAAAATTTTGCAATCAATGTGGAATTAACTAAGGGGTTAGTTTTAATGCGTAAGTTAGAAACGATTTGATCTAACGTTTATTTTGCCAAATTCATTTGATTGCAGTATCTTAGTATCTAGAGCCAAGATTTTATTCTATGCTATGATCATACTCTAGTAAAGTGATGCTCATACTCTAGTAAAGTGATAATCAGTTTCTTGCACTTTGCTCTGTCGCATGTTGCATATTTACTTATTCACCAATCGCAGCACAGTTAGATGCATTTGCTTGCATGACAGTTTTGTTGTACTAATGATTGAGCAAAAAAAAAAAATTGCATGTTAATTTTTTAAGAAGTTAATTATGTTTTTATTTTGAATTTCGGGGTCGAAATTCTAATAAGGTGGGAAGGATGTGAAAACCCAAAATTTCAAGGAAATAATTAATTTTAGTTAGAAAATAATTAGCTTGAAATTACCTTGATTTTTGCAAGTACCTTAGCGTTTAAAGTGGATCATAATCTTTGCATGCTTATATAAATTAGAGAAGTCAGTCTATTAAAAAGTTAGAAGATTACTTAGGGGGTGTTTGTTTAGGCTTTTTACAGCTTTCCATAGAAATAAGCAGGAGGTTGGAAACAAACGGGTGGCTTTTAACACTGGCTTTGCCAAAGCCGAAGTACCCAATAGGCAGATTGCGGGAAGCATGTATCGGGGTGCTTCCCGCAGCTTTTCCTTTAACCACCGAAGCGTTATATTGCGTTGCCCTTTTTATATTCAGTATTTACATAGGATTGCCACTGGATGGATCGAATCGTTATCTCCGATTCCTCTGTCTGGCCACGGACGGACTCCCCGATCTGCGACGCGACCGAACGCCTGACCCATCCCCGCAGGGCTCAGCTCCTTCTCATCCTACCTCTTCCCCGGCTGATAAAAACGGGATTGGACAACCATGTGTGCCTGATCTATATGAACGTACACTGGGCAGGCCTGCTGTACTTCCCAACCCCAAGTCTCGGATCCAGTTCACGTATTGAGAGACAAACTATACAAGATATGCACTTACGCACTTATTTGCTGTGAATAGTAGAGATTGGCTGGCTGCGTACCTTACTTTTTTAATGGTACGAACATGTATTTAGAAAAAGTTATATCTGATCAATTATTTGGTGTGGTTAGTGTTATGTATTCATGGATTTTTTTAATAATATATATGCTTATACACTCAGATCAATTTTTGGAGTCTTTATTTTCTTGTTTATTTGTGTGTATTCATAGTATTTTGCAGTCAATACGATAATACACTTCAGTCGACGATTATACATGTTCTCAGAACTATGAGGGTATTTCAGACAATTCCTCAACATACAGCTAGCCAGCCAGTCAAGTAGCCAAACAGTTAAACTCAGAACAGCAGCTTTTTCTGCACAGCAGCTTTCCCTGCACAGCAGCTTTCCCCACACAGCCAGCCAGCCACAGCCCAAACAAACAGGCCCTTAGCTCGTGCATGTCAAGTAATACTACCAAATTGTCTAGTGCATGTGAATCAAGCTAAATTAGAAGAAAGAAAATAGCTTAAGTTCAGCCATGCATGCGTGTACAACCAGACTTGGTGTTGAGGTATGTATTTAATCGTGAGTGGGATGCAACGTGGCTTTGTGCTAGTGAGTTAGTCATCAACTCAGCTACTTAGCTTCTTGCATGGTGGCCACGGCAGCTGCATGGGATGATTTGCTCACCTGAAGAGGTTGTCGGCCAACAATATTTAACCAAGCTTAAACGGTTAAGCGGCAAACGGCCAGGTCCAGTGAACCTTAGATGATTAGGTTGTGCTCACACATAGGTCAGCTCCTTTGTGCTCAACACTGTACACTCCTCATACGACACAGCATAATCGACAGAGAGGGAGGATAGAGAGATAGCCAGGAAGAGTCAGAGAGAGGAGGTGCTGCCATTCTTGTACGATCTGAGGAGTGTAGCCGGATGCGCTGGTACATCGTGAAGGCGAGCCGGACCATATTATGTACATAGAGGACTCGAATGAGTTATGATGGTGGATTTGATCTATGGGATTGATATTGGGTTTTCTGTGGAAGCAATCCATTGGATGAATATTAGTTCTCTGTCAAGGCAAGTAGATGCTATCCTCATTCCCAAAGTTCTGCAAGTAAACACCCATTCTCTGATTCCTTTGATCCTGCAAGTAATTTCTCAGCTAGCTTCTAGTTTCTATTTCATTTGTATCTCCGTTATGATACATCTGATATTATCATGTTGGATATTGCGTTGCGCATGATCATTCCATCCCTTTTGATCATGCTGCTATCCGTGCGCTATCAGATTGATAGTGTGTTACCTTATTGTTGATTGCTTCGGCAATATCTACAGGGCTCATGTGGAGGCATGCACATATCTTGTTGGTTGATCATTTTAGCAACTCTAGCCTTGATATTTCTTTGTACTTTGATCCTTAGTATTGGTATCACGACGGTAAACGTATTGTACCGGTCACAGTTCAGGTATGGGACTGTCTGTGTTCTCCGCTAGGGACGACTCTGTTCAGGAACGTGTCGATGATGGATCCGTAGGAGCGATCGACATCAGTAGGTTCAGGTCTTAGTGGGTAAAAGAGCACTGCTCGGCTAACGCCCGTGTGGAGTTAGTCGAGACTGTCGATGTTGGAGTACCCCTCTGCAGAGTGTAAAAGTGTGAATATTCACCCCTGTGACTCCCGGGTAGGGAATGCTTGCTGTCATGTGTGATGCCGATTACTATTCCATTATCACGTTGTTCATGTCAGTCGAATTTCACTTCCTTTGGTATATCATTGAAAGCCAGTTCCATATATCCTTCTTTTATTGATCATTATTTGTTCTTCTATGGTATCTACTTGCTGAGTATGTTTCATACTCACCCTAGCTCCCCATATGTTTTTATGCGTAGTATTGAAGATGCTATAATCAGAGTACGCAGCGGAAGTGGGCGGGAAGCGTTAGAGAACTTGGTTGTTTTTCTTTGTGTAAATGTAAATAAAAGTTGTAATATGAATAGATGAGCTTCTCGATCCACTGTACCTGCTTCTTAGCCTTGCGCGTGTATAGACTTTTGGGTCTATAGGCGCGCGGCAGCTGTCATTCTACCGGGCCGGGTCTCGGGGCGTGACAACGTAACCTTATATTCATAATGTTTGAATTTAGTGGAGAAGGCAGTCTATCATTGACGAAAGAATGACCCATCAGGTCCTCATCTTTGGACAATCTGGTCTCAAGCCCAGGAGCAAAACCTTCGAAGGGATGATCAAGGCCCACGAGCGCAATCAACTAGCCCGGCCCAGGAGCCAAGACTTGGCGTACACTGTAAGGACTCGAAGGAGAAGACCTAGTCAAATTAGGACTCATTTTGGGTTTCACCTACCGCCTCTATCTGTAGTTAGCTTGGAGAGAAATCCTGAGACCCAACCTTCGCATATAAAAGGTTGGGAGGAAGATCCAAGAACGCTGCTCCAAACACTTTTCCACCTTCCACCCGAGCGCTCGAATTCTCAAGAGCTCATCAACCTCGGTGACAAGGGTTAACTTGGCAAATGTCCTAGATGAAGGACTTAGGATCGGGGAGATAGGGCGTCGGATGAACTCGAAGGTAAAGTTAGTCGAAATATGTGTATGTCGAAAGTAAACTTGGGTGTTCAACCTGGCTTGCTTTCAATCTCGCCTCCACCGTCCCCTCGTGGCCCCTATATATAGGTGGCCAGGTCTCGAGGATCGGGTAGGGTCCGATACAGATTACAATATCGACATATGGTAAGAACTCGTATTTGACTATCATTACAATTGGGCCTAGCTATACGGGCCTTAGGGGTACTCAACTAACGGGCTCTATTAACTATACCCTTGTCAGTAGCCCCTGAGATTCTACCAGAATTGCAGATTCGGGTTGAATCTCTAATCTTTAAATCTTCGACTTGATCAATTCTTCGACTTCTTCTCATCTTCAAATCTTCAACTCGGTCTTTCGACTTATTTTCATAATAATATATTGCAAGGGGTTTTGATGAACAAGCCTGACAACTCTGACGGATCAAGAGGTCAGTTAACTGCCGGAACAGATACTTGTCACCTACTTAAAATTCAATCCCCTTGGATTTGAATTCGGGATACCGGTCAAACCCATTCTTTTGCCGCATTTAGGACATACAAAGAATGAATCCCAGTGATTCTCAGGGTACCCAGTGCGTCCACTAGGATTTTCTTCGCGTCGTAGACACGGATACATACCAGCAGAGCGCATCCATGTGCGTATACCAGGCCTCACAGGACGGATCCCGGGGTCTTACCTTCGTGATAAATCACGGCATTCGAGTTTCGTTGCGATAACGCAACTCGAGAATCTTATGTCGCAGCCAAGTTTTGACTGATAAAATCAAAGAATTTCGAACTTAAATTAACTTCTTCCAATTCCCTCCCAATGGGAGTAGTCTCTCTGTATTTTGTCGACTATATAGTCGAAGTTCGTATGATAATCTTTCTTCATCTCCACCATTGATTATCTCATCCTCTATCGGGTGCGCGCTCAGCGCTCCCGAAGGGAGTAGCCCCCGAGGCTATGTTTGAATACTTGTAGTCAAGCATAGGCTCAAAATTCACTTCGTCTTCTTTCTTTTAATTTCTCCTGTTTATAAGCCCCCGAGCCCAAGGCGAGGTTTTTCATATCGTGCAACCACACTCTTCCCTTCTTATTTTTTCTTCTTTGGTATTTATCGTCTGCTTATGTGCAGAATTTAACTCCTTTGTAAAATACGTTTATGGGCCTTGCTTACCATGGGGGCCCGATAATACGTGCTTATAAATAAAGCATCTCTTGGCAAGGGGTAAAAACCCTAATCAGATTCCTCCTCTGCCGCATCGTCTTCTCTCTTCATCTAGGGTTTTTAGCCTTCTTCCTTGTCCACATGGCTGACGCAGATGGTTCTCGTTTGAACCTTGGCTCTCCGGTGGCACCGCGAGGTCGGGGCCGCCCTCGTGAAAGCAAGAACAAAACGACTCCGGCCGCCGCAGGATCGTCATCGGCCGCTCCGGTTAAACGTCGTCCTGGCTGCCCACCTGGTAGTAAGAACAAGCCCAAGGTGACTAGCGCTGCCCCAGGCCCAAGCGCTCCTCCTCCTGCTGCTCCCGCTGCTCCTGCTGCTCCTCCCAGAATCTTTTCTTTCTTCTGCATTGCCATGGCGCAGTGCCGCAAGATTCAGCGCCTGCCGCTGAATTTCACCAAGTTTATGGATGGGCGAGAACTGCGAGAAGCGGTTCTCCGTGAACAATCTGGCAGTGGGACTCCATACGAAGTGGAGGTTTGGTATGATGGCGACGGCGAGCAGTACTTGAAGGGTGGCTACTCGCAGTTTGCAGAAGACCACGACATCCATCAAGGTTTCTTCATGACCTTCGACTTCCATGTCGGCACGTCGAAGTTCGACGTGAAGATCTATGACGGCACCCAGTGCCAGAAGGAGTATGAGGCTGAAGTCCACTTTCATTAGGATCTATGTAATTTCTTTTGATAATGTCCTTGCTGTCGTGCTATATGTAATGAATGTTCGTACTCTACTTTGACGCTTTTATGAGTACCATGAAAACAAATCATTGTTCTGAGGTATGCTTTATATATATCGGGTTCTTTGCGAACCAATTATTTTGAAGAATATCATGTTGTCTGCACCACCTTGTAATATAAAAAGATCTCCATGTCGCGATAAAAGTTCCTTTCGTACGACCCGAGGGTTGAAGCCCCCGAGCGGAGAAGTAAAAAGATTTGTACAATTTTGTCGAGTTCAACCCAAAGAACCCGACCTGTGGCCTCATGTTCTGGGTTCAGAAGGTTAACTCGAGTTTACTGATACCACTAGATTTATTCTACGCGTAAAAACGTCGTAGCTGCTCTGCATTCCACGGGTTGCTCTCGTCTTTCCCTGTCTTCTTGTCTTCTAGTCGATATGCTCCTCCTGGTATCACTTTTGTGATGATGTAAGGTCCCACCCAAGGGGACTCCAATTTGCCATGGCTGTCTTGCCTGAGTCGCAAAACTAGGTCTCCCACCACGAAGGATCGTGGACGAACTCGACTACTGTGGTAGTTTCATAGGCTCTGTTGATACTGCGTGGCTCTTTCTAATGCCTTATCTCTTGCTTCATCTAGTGCATCGACATTGTCTTGCAATGCTTCTATTGACGTTGTCTCGTCGTATGCCGTCATTCTTGGAGCCTCGTGTGTGACTTCGACTAGAAGCACGGCTTCTGCGCCATGGATGAGGAAGAAAGGAGTTTCTTGAGTTGCTACGTTAGGCGTAGTTCTTAGGCTGCAAAGAACAGAGGGCAATTCATCTACCCAAGCGCTCTTGGCTTTCTTGAGAGGTGCTAAGAGCCTCTTTTTTATCCCACTACATATCAGGCCATTGGCTTTTTCGACTTGCCCATTTGTCTTTGGGTGCACCACAGATGCAAATTTGAGTTTGATTCCTAGTCCTTCGCAATAACTCTTGAATTCTTTTGAAGTGAAGTTTGTCCCGTTGTCTGTGATGATGCTATATGGTACATCAAAACGGAATACTATTGACTTGATGAAGCTGATTGCTGCTGTCGAATCTTGAGTTGTTACCGGGGCCGCTTCTACCCACTTGGTAAATTTATCGACTGCCACTAGCATGTAAACATGTCCTCCTGGCCAGGATTTGTGCAACTTTCCCACCATATCGAGGCCCCATTGTGCAAAGGGCCAGGACAATGGTATTGTTTGTAGCTCTGCTACTGGTGCATGCGGTCTAGATGCAAATCTTTGACATGCTTCACACTTTCGAACTATATCTTTCGCGTCTTCGATGGCTGTTAACCAATAAAATCCTGCTCGGAATGCTTTTGCCGCTATTGCTCTCCTGCTAGCATGATGGCCGCACACTCCGCCGTGTATATCTTTTAGTATTGCTTGTCCTTCCTGGGGTGTTACACAACGCTGCAAAACACCGGTAATACTCTTCTTGTATAATTTCCCCTGCAACACGACAAATGCTTTCGATCGTCGAGTTATCGTTTTGGCTTCCACTGCATCTTCTGGTAACTGCTGATTTATCATATACGCGAGATATGGTTGCATCCAGGTTTCTTCTATCATCATGACTTCCTCGGGTTCTGGCGTAGCCCCCGAGTCTGCTGCAGTAGTTGAACTTTTTACACTTTTTATTGATCTTTCCACTATTTCCTCCCAAAATACTCCGGACGGCACGGGTAAACACTGTGACCCGATATTTGCTAAATTGTCGGCTTCTTCATTACTGTTCCTGCTTATGTGCGAGACTTCGCATCCATCGAATGTTCCTTCGAGATAATGAAATAAGTTCTTGTAGGCCATCATGTTGTCATTGATTGTGTCACATCTGTTCATAACTTGCTGGACAACAAGGTTGGAATCTCCAAATATTTTTAGGCGAGTTGCTCCACATGCTTTAGCCATCTTCATTCCGTGCAACAAAGCCTCGTATTCTGCTTCGTTATTAGAAGCCTGTGGAAAACTCATCCTTAAGACATACTTCAATTTGTCGCCATGGGGCGATATCAAGACCACTCCTGCGCCTGCGCCTTGGACTCTCTTAGAACCATCGAAGTACATTGTCCAAACACTGGATAAGTCTGGTGGTCCCATACTCTGCAGCTCCAGCCACTCTACCGTAAAATCTGGCAAGACTTGCGACTTAATCGCCTTCCTTTTTTCGTACGTGATGTCCATGGGAGATACCTCGATTCCCCACAAAGAGACACGTCCTGTTGCTGAAGGATTGTTCAATATGTTCGACAGTGGCGCTTCATTGACCACTATAATTGGGTGCACCGCAAAGTACTGTCGCAGTTTTCGTGCAGTTATGAAAACACTATATGCAAGTTTCTGATAATGCGGGTACCTCTGTTTTGTCGGTGACAAGGGTATAGTTAATAGAGCCCGTTAGTTGAATACCCCTAAGGCCCGTATAGCTAGGCCCAATTGTAATGATAGTCGAATACGAGTTCTTACCGTATGTCGATATTGTAATCTGTATCGGACCCTACCCGATCCTCGAGACCTGGCCACCTATATATAGGGGCCAGGAGGGGACGGTGTAGGCCAGATTGAAAGCAAGCCAGGTTGAACACCCAAGTTTACTTTCGACACACACCTATTTCGACTAACTTTACCTTCGAGTTCATCCGACGCCCTATCTCCCCGATCCTAAGTCCTTCATTTAGGACATTTGTCGAGTTAACCCCTCGTCAATTGGCGCCGACCATGGGGATCGGGCCGTTGGAATCATGAATTCGACGGCTTTTTCGCTTTTAGCCAACAGCAGTGCAGAAGTCGACGAAAATCAAGAGATGGAGTTGACAATTGGAAGTTTGAGCATCCTCATCGGGACATCGGGCTCATCTCGCCTTTCAGATCCGACGAAACAAGATCCGTCGGCAAGTGAGCCCGAAACAGCAGCAATGATGGAGTATTCCGACGGCCCTTCCAGCGAGGTAAACTCACCGGTCAGCCTAGAAGAAGTGCAAAAAGGAAAGATCGCAGAAGACAACAAAGCAAAGGAAAATTTCGATGCAGGAGTCCAACTCGACGATCTCATGATCTGCCTCGACGATATCTCAGGCAAATCAACAGACACATGGAAGACAGGGTTAGAGCTTTCTGAAGATGGCGACTCCATCTTCTCAAGCTTCAATAGTAACATCGGCAAACAATGCCAGGTGCTCGCCATTGTGGGAGACAACTCAGAAGAATTCGACGAAAATAACAACCCAGTGCTAAACCCAGCAAATATCGACAGATGAGCAAATCACCTAGCAGAAGGGCAAACAGCAGAATCCCTCACAGCCAGGGAAAAAATTCGACTATCAGTCGACGAATGGAGGATAATAAGAGAAGCCGTAGAACACGGCACGCCAATACCATCAAATTCCAGCAAAGACATGCTTTTGGGATATCATTATGCCCTAAGGCAGCAGGCAAAGCAATTAGCAAAGGAGAAAATAGAGATACAAAGAAGAAAAGATTCAGCCATTGCAGCTAGCGACGCCGCTCGTAAAGCGTGAAGCGACGCATCATATAGTAACGCAAGGAAAAATCGTCAACACGGTTCAAGGTACGACAACCTCGAGTACTCCGACAGGCAAAGCATTTCCAAAAACCTCGACTTGTCCTTCCTATCGGTCGACGAGCAGGGGAACATCCTACCAAAAACCCCTGAAGCAGCACTAGTAGCAGCGCAAGCATATCTACTTACAACTCGTCCAAGTCCAGGAGATCCTAGGGAGCATATGCATAGAGCGGCATTGAACGGACTCAACATGGTGGGCCACAAGCTGTCAGCAAAAGGAGAAGAAGCATATCACCACAAGGAAGTGCACAAAGCAAGGTCACCTCGCTGTCACAATAGTCCTCGGCGCAGAAGCAGCAAGCAACGGTCTCGATTGCCATCACCAAAACAGCATGGTGGAACCCGAAGATCGCGATCCCCAAATGAAAAACGCGACTATGAAGACGACGAAAAAGAGATGGGGGCATCGTGCTTTACCCGCAGGGTTCGCACCACTCCAGTTCCCAAGGGATTCAAGTTACCTCATGATCAGCAAAAGTACGACGGATCACAGGAACCACAATCATGGCTATCAGATTATCTACAAGCAGTGCAAATATTAGGAGGAACCAAAGAAACAGCAATGCAAAGTTTGCAACTACACCTCACCGACGCAGCAAGGTCATGGTTGAGCAAACTAGAGAAAGAAACTATTGGAAGCTGGGAAGACCTCACAAATCAATTTACAAGTAACTTCAGGTCAACATACAAGCGGCCAGCATCAATAGAAGAAGTCAAAGCGTGTGTGCAACAACGCGACGAAACACTACGGGCATACATCCAAAGATGGAGTCTTATAAAAAATTCAGCAGTCGAAGTTTCAGACGAAAGAGCAATAGATGCGTTCATCATTGGATTAAGGCGAAGAGACCTAGTCAAAGAGATGGGCAGAATCAAGCCAAAAACAGTGTCAGACCTCATGGACGTATCAAACAGATTTGCAGATGGAGAAGACGCATGTAACAACAAGCGGACGCGATCCCCAGAAGATGATAGAAGAAATAGATATGGAAATCAAAGGAGACGGTCCCGAAATTACGACAACTACGGCTCTCATAGCCAAGTCGCCGTAGGATACAAAGACAACAACTATCAAGGAAGTGATCGCAGAAGCTCGGGATATCGAAGCTACGGAAAAGAGGACTATAAAAAGTTTCCCGCAAGAGAACCCAGAGAGTACAACCCGTCGCCAGAAGATATGCTCAACGGACCTTGTCATATACACTCAGCGGTCATCGATGGGAAGCGAGTATCAAGACACACAATGAAAGATTGCACAACATTCTTAAAACTATAAGAGGCAGCACTAAACAAGCAAACCGAAGCAAGGCGATGGGGATTTGAAGAAAGCAACAATCCTCTGACAAAATAGCAAGGAAACAACGGAGCTCCTCAAGGACAAGACCAGCAAAATTAGGGACACGACGATGATGAAGGGTACGTTCCATCAAAGGGACACATCACAACAATGATACAACCTGTGCCCAAGTCGAACAAAGAAGAAAAGAGTATAACTCGACAAGTGAACCTAGCAGTCATCTCACCTCCAGCCACAACGGAGTATCTGCACTGGTCAGAACAACCAATCGAGTTCAACAGAGAAGACCACCCTATAACAGTACCTCGGCCGGGAAACGCGCCTTTGGTACTCAAAGCTCAAATCGGTGCGTATGATGTTGACAGAATATTCATGGACGCAGGGAGTGGAATTAACCTGATATACGCAAAAACACTCCAAGCAATGCATATATCACTAGAGTTCCTGAAACCAACAGATTGTTCCTTCCACGGAATCGTGCCAGGAAGTGCCAATTATCCACTAGGTCGAATAGCACTCAATGTTTGCTTTGGCAACCGACAAAACTATAGAAGAGAAAAGCTGGACTTCGAAGTCATGGACTGGCCATCTCAATATCACGCGATCCTCGGACGACCCGCGTTTTCGCGATTCATGGCAGTGCCTCACTATACATACTTGGTACTTAAAATGCCAGGACCAAGAGGAATAATTACAGTAAAAGGAAGTTTTGAAGTTTCAGATCTCTGCGACAGGGAGTTCCACAAGATGGCGCAAAACTTCGGCATGATAGCCAACTATGCAGAGAAGACGAAAAGCACGACTACAGAAGGCATCAAGTTACTCGAAGGACACGTTGCGGAGCCCGAGATGAAGAAACCACGAGCAGGAGCATCAGGAGAAGACAAAAATACAGGAGAAGAAGAGAAAGCCATGACGGCATAAGCATCAAAGAATAATAAAGTAGAGTAGAAGAATAAGGCTGTAAAAGCCACGAGTTATACCAGGGGCAATGCCCTCTAGATCCAGAACACAGGTCACAGGCCGGATCTCTTGGGTCACCCCATGTATCTTACATTACAAGTATAATAAAGACAAAGCGTTCCTCATATTCGAGTTTACGAGTCTTTCAAAGGGAAAATGCGGCAAACGCACGAATCATACAAAAAACGCTCTGAGAATAAGTTTCAGACATGCAGTCGCGAAATAAAGAAACTCTCGCATTCCACATAAGTATTACAACATCAGGTTGTCAGAATCATCTACACCTAAAGGGTCTAAGTAGTGAAACTCACAGAAAAATGCGGAGTCTTCTTGCAACAGCCTGGCTATAATTCGTCGGGCAGGCTGCAAGGTACTCTCCAAGTGTACTCGAAGGCTTGCCCCACCCGGAGGATAGCTCAGTGACATAGAACTATAATTGAGTCTTGGCTGCCACTTGCGTATCCACCCAAGAGCGAAATTGGCACCTCCCACTAAGTTCAGTTCTATCAACCGATGAATTCGCTGGCTGGATCTAAAAACATCAAGAACCAATGGGAAAGTCGCAGGCAGATGATTGCGAGGAAGCATAACCGAGTGCATAGTTACGAGAGCTCTCCTGCAGCCATCCACTGCGTCGCCAATGTGCTGGGCACGGTCCTAAAGCAATACAACAGCACTCCGGCGTCGAGGATCAGACCATAAATTTTCAACACCTGCGGACCTTTTTTCTAGAGCCGCATTTCGCTCGGTAACCCGACGATCTTTAGCAGCGAAATCCAAACAAGTGCCTATGAGGGCAAAGGATATCATAAAAACAGCAGTAGAGCAAAAGGGAAAAAGATAAGTCGACAGGAAACTTACATCACAACATTTCACAGGCAGATTCGATGATGCCGAGGATAAAATAATTGCATTTTTTGTGATGCAAAATCTTTGCCGTCAAGCTGGACACCTCATCATCAAGAATTGATACCTGCTTCGTCAAGATAGAAGTTTTGCTAGCTTTATCAAATGCCATCTGAGCTTGGCGTTTGGCTGAAGTCAAGCGAGCCTCAAGATCAGAAATCGTTGAAGAATATTCCGCGCATTGATCGCATTGACTAGGAGGCGACGGAATCGTCGAGTTGAACGTACTGGCAGAGGAAGGAGCAGGCCCGTGGGTCAAAGGATCATTGGTGTGCATCGACTGAAAGCCAAAAGAAAAGAAAGGAGAAACATTTCAGAGAGATAGCACAAGACTTCATACGAAGGAAGTATATTTACATAAGTGCAAAACCTTATGATTAAGGTTCTCGGGTTGCACGCAATTCAAAGTTTTTACATTCAAAAGGAGAAATCTAAAGCTACAAAGAAGCCGAGTCTACGCCACCTCAGCATTTTGCTCCGTGGCAGAAGAAGGCGTGACAAATTCCTCGCCAGCAGTCGACGGAGGCGCTGGAGCTTCCGCCGCTGGTGGTGGCACAGTAGATGCCGCAGAGGCTGCCGAGGGAGAAATAATCGCCACCAGTGCAGGTGCCAACTTCTTGGCCTTTTCAAAGAAAGCTTCATCTCATCGCGGGTGCGGCCATGGGGAGAGCTCACCCTCTCCCAGTCGAAGTCCGCACCATGCACAAAAGAAAGTGCAATAGCACCCTCAGCGCCACGCTTCAGAGAGAGCCCCTTCAGCTGGAGGGTGGGGTCTTCAGTTGTGTCGAAGGCCTTGGCAAGGTTATCCAGGTTGTCCTTCGGAACTTCTGCCCTTTTCTTTGGCCACAACCCGACGAACAGTCGCGACAAAACGCGGCTAACCAACTCAAAAGTCCCCTGGATGGATATCCAGTTTGCCTCGAGTAGGTTAACCGTGGTCAGCAGAGGATCATTGCCCGGTTGCAAAGATGATGAAGATACCCCGGTAAACCTTACACAACAAACAAGGGCAAAGGGAAAAAGGAAAGCAAAGTATCAGCAAGAATAACAACATAACAAGAGTCGAAATAAAAAGACAAGGCGAAGCATTTACCTTCAGCAGCAGCAGACATCGTGCGAAGGCGCTCTGTCACGGCTTCCTCTCGCAGAATTTGCTCCTTGTTGGCATCAGCCAAAGCTTTTTCGGCTTTCTTTGCCTTACCAAGCGCTGATTTCTGCGACTTCTCAGCACTTGCTTTGGCAGCGGCCGCAATATCATAAGCCTTCTGCGAGGCAGTAAGCTCGGCCTCCAGCGACGCAATTCGGGCATTGGCTGTCCCTAGAGCAGCTACAACAAGAAGAAGAGATAGAGTCAAATACATAGCAAAAGATAAAGCATGGAGGAAAAGTCATGATTGGATATAGAACGTACCTTCGGAAGCTTTCGCAACCTTAAGGTACCCAGCACATTCAGTGCCTAAGGCGACGAATCTCTTCAATAGTGCCTAAGAGAAAGAGCGTGTAAGAGCACAAGTGTATGCACAGGAAAAACAAGTCAACAAAAGGAAGTTGCTCACATCGTTGGGAGAAACCATCGATGCATGGGCTTCAAGGGAAACGTCGGGTTCTTTGGCCTTCTTTGAGCGTTTGTTGCTTTGGGTCTCCAGAATCTTCTTGACAGAAGCCCTGGTAACCCTTGGTGCAACAGCTGGCTCAGCAGGCTCGTCAGCGGGCACAGGCGACATCGAAGGAGCAGTTGTATCAATTTTTGGCGGCTCCTCGTCATCTCTATAAAAGAAGAAAACAAGTCATATACCACACAACAGAAACAAGACAAGAGCGGTGCAAGTGAAGAACTCAAATAAAGCACTTACGATGCCAGGAGGTCGAAGTATTCCATATCTCCTACCAAAACAGGAGATTTATCAGCAACTGCTTGTTGCAAAGAGGAACTCGAAGAAGCAAGTTCGTCGACTCGTTTCCTTTTCTTGTCCAAGCCAGTGTCTTCAGGCTGCGCAGGAGGAGACGATGTCGACGAACTAGTATCCTCTTCTGATTCTTCGACATCATCTCCGTCCTGATTATCATCAGCCTCGGGGGCTTCAGATACAGACATGGCCAGATCAGCCGGAAGGGGCCTTGCCTCTGGAAGAGGAGGGCGCGAGAGGAGAAATTGGTGCCCCTGCACGCGAACACGTTACTAGAGTAAATAAGGGAAAGGAAAACATAGTTTGAGAAACACGAAATTCGACAACAAGTAGCCAAGAAATAAGCAGATATATACCTCAGGAAGAGGGTGCACGGAGTCGAAGAAATCATCGGTCAAATCAGCAACCGCATGTTCCTTGGTGAGCCTGGTGAGACTCCCGACTCGCTTTTCGACATCTTCTTTCAATATCAGATCTTCAGAGACGTGAGTAGGATCTTCCAAGCCGGAGTAACTCCAAAGTTTGGTAAGGCGGTGTTGCAGGGGTTGAACTCGACGTTGAATAAAAAACGCCATGAGATGAATACCCGACAAAGCGCCTCCTTGACCTCCTTTCAGAGCCTTGATGCGATACAGAAGAGGAAGAATTTGTTCTACTTCCGCATCTAAGGGAAGCGTATCCCATGACACCAATTTCTTCACCTCCTGGGAAGCATCAAAAGGAGGTAGACCGTATTCATCTCCAGGAGAGGATTTGCGGTCCTTGATATAGAACCACTTTGTCCTCCACCCTTGGACAGATGTGGCCATGGAAAATTCAAGGTATTGTGCTTCAGGACGCACGGAAACGACGGCTCCGCCCAGTTCGGGTTTTCTAGACAAAGCAACGTTGGGGCGGAGCCGAAAGATTGACCTCCAGAGAATAAAGTGGAGCTCAATGCCCAAGAATGACTCACAGAGAGTCACAAAACAAGCAATGTGCAGAAGAGAGTTAGGTGTGAGCTGGTGAAGCTGCACACCGTAAACAAAGAGAAGCCCACGAAGAAACTCGTGGGCAGGAAGAGAAAGACCATGGAGGAGGAAAGCGAGGAACATTACCTGATAACCACTCGGGGGCTCCAGGATCCACTCCGTGCTTGGAAACTTGATCGAATCTTGGGCGGAGATGAGGCCGTCCGTCCGGGCCTTCTCCACCTCCTTCTTCGTGATGGCAGAGGTCACCCAACTGGTCGCGGCGTTCGATTTTCCCTTGGCCATGGCGTTCTTGGTTGCTAGGTGCTTCACGCGCATCTATCAAATCCGTGCCTAGGGGCTATGCACGAAAGGAGAAGGAGGCAAGATCGACAATGGCGGCGGTGGCGGAGAGAAAGAGCTGGTAAACAGTAAAATTCCCCACGATCCCCCTTATATGTCTTCTGAGAGAAGGATCGTGGACTGAGACGTGGCGTAAAGATCGGAAACGGTAAGCCCACTAACGGTCAAAAATTAAGAAATTTACAGTACTGCCCACACAACGGTTCGCAATGGTACAAAGTGACGTACTCATTGATATCATAGAGAAGATGGTATAAGAAAGAAGAAAGATGGCGCCGACAAGTGCAAAATAGGTACATAAGACTGTATACGAAGGAGTTTCGATTCTAGCCTTGGGAGCTACTATTTTCAAGAATGGTGAATACAACTTCTCTCTGAAGTGGCGGACACGTATTCGACAACAGGTTATTATTAAACTATTTCGAGGACGAAGTATGCTGAACTACACTATATTTGAGCCTATACTCGAAAAAAATATTTTTTCAACTATAGCCTCAGGGGCTACTCCCATCGGGAGCGCTGAGCGCGCACCCGACGATATTTCTTGGCAAACGATAGAGCATGAGAAGTGGTGGAGTGTTACTCCCATCGGGAGCGAGTTTTATGTTTGTTTAAACCCGAATATTTTCAGTCAAAATTTGACTGCGACATGAGATTCTCGAGTTGCGTTATCGCAACACAACTCAAATGCCGTGACTTGTCATGAAGGTAAGACCCCAGGATCCGTCCTGTGTGGCCTGGTATACGCACATGGATGCGCTCTGCTGGTATGTATCCGTGTCTATGACGCGAAGAAAATCCTAGTGGACGCACTGGTACCCTAAGAATCACTGGGATTCATTCTTTGTAAGTCCTAAATGCGGCAAAAGAGTGGGTTTGACCGGTATCCCGAATTCAAGTCCAAGGGGATTGAATTTGAAGTAGGTGACAAGTATCTGTTCCGACAGTTAACTAACCTCTTGATCCGTCAGAGTTGTCAGGCTTGTTCATCAAAACCCCTTGCGAGTAAATTATCATGAAAATAAGTCGAAAGACCGAATCGAAGATTTGAAGATATGAAGAAGTCAAAGAATTGATCAAGTCGAAGATTTAAAGATTAGAGATTCAACCCGAATCTACAATTCTGGTAGAATCTCAGGGGCTACTGACAATGGTATAGTTAATAGAGCCCATTAGTTGAATACCCCTAAGGCCCGTATAGCTAGGCCCAATTGTAATGATAGTCGAATACGAGTTCTTACCATATGTCGATATTGTAATCTGTATCAGACCCTACCCGATCCTCGAGACCTGGCCACCTATATATAGGGGCCAGGAGGGGACGGTGTAGGCCAGATTGAAAGCAAGCCAGGTTGAACACCCAAGTTTACTTTCGACACACACCTATTTCGACTAACTTTACCTTCGAGTTCATCCGACGCCCTATCTCCCCGATCCTAAGTCCTTCATTTAGGATATTTGTCGAGTTAACCCCTCGTCAGTTGGAGATAATACTTCACTGATGAAATATACCGGCCTCTGGACGCCGTGGGCTTTTCCTTCTTCACTTCTTTCGACTACTAATACTGTGCTCACCACCTGATGGGTTGCGGCGATGTAGAGTAGTAGTGGTTCTTTTTCTTTTGGTGCGACCAGCACTGGCGGCGTGGAAAGCACTTTTTTCAACTGTGCAAAAGCTGCATCTGCTTCTTCTGTCCATTCAAATTTATCATCTGACTTCTTCATAAGTGCATAGAAAGGAAGCGCATTTTCTCCCAATCGAGCAACGAAGCGACTTAATGCCGCAACACGTCCTGCAAGTTTCTGTACGTCGTGTAGTTTCGTGGGTTTCCCCATTGTTAAAATTGCTTGAATCTTCTCTGGGTTCGCCTCTATTCCTCATGCTGATACCAGGAACCCCAAAAGTTATCCTGCTGATACGCCGAAGGAGCACTTTGTCGGGTTAAGCTTAAGCTTGTACCTACTGAGGTTATCAAAGGTTTCTGCCAAGTTGCTAATAAAAGATTTCTCCTCTCTTGTGGTGATGACTACATCATCAATGTAGACTTGGATGTTGCGCCCTATTTGGCCCCCGAGGCAGTTTTGCATCATCCGTTGATAAGTTGCTCCTGCATTTTTTAGGCCGAACGGCATTACTTGGTAGCAAAACACTCCGTATGGTGTGATGAAGGCCGTCTTTTCTTCGTCTTCTTTTTTCAACTTGATCTGATTGTAACCAGAATACGTGTCCAAAAAGGAAAGCCTCGCGCATCCCGCTGTTGAATCGATTATCTGATCGATGCGGGGTAGAGGGAAGGGATCCTTTGGACAATGCTTATTGAGAGATGTGTAGTCGACACATACTCTTTGTATGTCTGTGTTCTTCTTGGGTACGATGACTGGGTTCGATACCCAACTCGAAGTTTTGATTTCTCTGATAAATCCGGCATTTTCTAGCCTGTGCAATTCTGATGCTATCGCCTTCCTTTTAGGTTCATCAAATCGTCGCAATGGTTGCTTGACTGGCTTTGCCTTGGGATCTACATTTAATGCGTGCTCGACGAGTTCCCTGGGAACCCCTGGCATGTCTGATGGACACCAGGCGAAGATTTCCCAGCGCTCACGGAGGAACTCGACGAGCGCGCTTTCCTATGTGGGATCCAAGTTCACCGCAATTGATGTCGTCTTGTTTGGATCTGTAGGGTGGACCTGGATCTTCTTCGAGTCCTAAGTTGTGTCGAAAGCCTGATCTGGTCGGGATCGTCCAACGTCGGGTAGCACATTATGATCCGTTTCTCCTTTTAGCCTCTCATATTCCGCTGTCATGCCGAAGGTTTGCGCCATCCTATTGAATTCTTTGTCACATGTGTTGGCTACTTCAAAGCTCCCTTGCACTGTAATTGTTCCTTTGGGTCTTGGGATTTTTAACGTAAGATACGCGTAATGAGGTACTGCCATGAATTTTGCAAATGCTGGGCGCCCCAGGATTGCATGGTATTGTGACGGCCAATCCATAACTTCGAATTCCAGCTTCTCTCTGCGGTAGTTGCTGCTACTGCCAAAGCAGACATCGAGTTCAATTCTTCCCAAAGGGTAGTTTGCGGCTCCTGGTACTATTCCATGGAAGGAGCAATCTGTTGGCTTCAGACTCGATAGCGAGATGCACATTGCCTTTAGGGTTCTAGCATATATTAAGTTTATGCCACTCCCTGCATCCATGAACACTCTTCCGATGTCGTACCCTCCTATTTGCGCTTTTAAAACCATAGGTGAGTGGCCTGGCCTGGGAACTTTCCTTGGGTGGTCTGCTCTACTGAACTTAACTGGTTGATCTGACCACCGTAAGTACTCTGAAGTAGCTGGTGGTGACGATATTGCTAGGTTTACTTGCCTAGATATGCTCTTTCGCTCTTTCTTCGACTTAGGCACCGGTTGAATCATAGCTGATATGTAAACTTTTGACTCTAGGTGCCTTGCTAGCCTTTGCATTTGATATCCTTGACTTATGTGTTTTTCTCCTTGCCACCCTCCTTGGCTTGAGCCCATGGCGGTTTGTAGCCTTAGGAATGTTCTACAATTCTTCATCTGGTGATTTGAGACTCTTTTCCCGTCAAGATATGCGTAGTGGATTCGACAAGGTCCGTATAGCATATCCTCGGCCGAAGGACCGGAGTATCTCGATTTTTCAACTCCTTTTGCCTGAAACCTCCTATTTTCATATCCTTCCTCTTCTTCTGCTCCGTAGCCCGCGGCTACGTGATTTCGCCTTCCTTGGTTATCCCTGCTGCGGTGTCGTCTCCTCTGTCTACTTATTCTGTCGACTTCTAGTGAACATCCTCTTTTGTTATTATATGCGTCCTCTCCATCAGCGAATTTGTTGGCTTGTTCCATTAGCTCGGCTACTGTCGTAGGTCTTGTTCTTCCTATTTCTTCCACGAGATCTGAGCAACGAAGTTCGGCCGTAAAGGCGTCTACTACTCGTTCGTCGGAGATGTCCTCTGCTGAGTTTTTGATTACACTCCATCATTGTACATAAGAACGTAGAGTTTCGCCTTTCCTTTGCACACACGCCATAACTTCCTCCAGTGATGCTGGGCGCTTGTATGTTGAACAAAAATTTCTTGCGAATTGACTTTCGAGTTCTCCCCAACTTCCAATGGATTCGTTGGGTAGGGTATTCAACCAGGACCGTGCTGCACCGGTGAGGTGTAGCTGCAAACTTTGCATTGCAGTCGCTTTTGTTCCCCCTAATATCTGCACTGCCTGCAAATAGTCTGATAACCATAGGGTAGGTTCTTGCGACCCGTCATACTTATGCTGGTCGTGTGGCAATTTGATTCCTTTGGGTACCCGCGTTTTGCGAACCCTGCGGGTAAAGCATAACGCGCCCATCTCTTTATCGTCATCTTCATAATTCTCTTCCCTCCAGGCGTGGCGTGATTTATTTACTCGAGCTTGCGCTATTATATAACTTGCGTCCTCCTTCCTCTTTTGTCTCCTTTCCTCTTCTGATGACTCGCTATACTCGTTATCTGTGAAGTTGTATCTGAACTTCTCCTTTTGCTTTTCCTTGCAGCTTATCGACTTTGTCTCTGGGCCTTTTTCCCTGATCTTGCTCTCCACTTTTCCGAGGCTTCGTATCCCGGCTCGGTGCATATCTTCTCGCGGATCCCTAGGTTCTGGCCTTGTAGTTAGTAAATACGCCTGTGCTGCTATCAACGCTGCTTCTGGCGTTTCTTGTATGAAGTCATCTTCCTCCTCTTCTAGCTGTGGGATAGGGCTCCTTGAGTACCTTTCTTCTCTGCTGCGTGCTGTCGCCCCCCTGTTGTGTTTTGGGTCTCCGCGCCTTTCTCTGCTGTACTCGGAATCTTCACTATAGTCATCCCAGTATTCCTCCCTTGATATACTGTTATTGTCTTGAAAAACCATGTCTCTTTCCTCCCTTAGTTTCTTCCTATGTTGGTATAACGCATACTGATATCCCATTAGAACTTCTCTTCTCGATCCTTTGGGTACTTCTGTACCATGATTGATAGCTGACTTGATCGTTCTCCATTCGCCAGCCGAGACATGGACTTTCTCCTTCTCCTTTTTGTTGTGTTCTTTTATTTTGTCGACTTGCCTGTCGACCTTTTTACTTCCTTCGTTGTTGTTTTCTTCTTCTGCTTCAGTGATAATGACGCATAACTGATGTACTTTGGAGACGCCACTGCTTCCCATGGCGAAGTCCCTTGCGTTGTTGTGCGTTTGACACGCTTTTTCTTCTGAGTCGAAATTTTCCCGAATTTTGTCGCCTTCTACGATTGGTGCTTTTTCTAAGCTGACCGGCGAGTTTACCTCGCTGGAAGAGCCTTCTGATGATTCCAACGTTTCCTCTGTTTTGGGCTTGCTCGCCGACGGATCTGGTTTCGTCGAATCCGAGAGGCGGGATGAACCCGATGGCCCGATGAAGATGCTCAAACTTCCAATTGTTAACTCCATCTCTTGGCTTCCGTCGAGTTCTGAACTGCTGTTGGCTAAAAGCGAAAAAGCCGTCGAATTCATGATTCCAACGCCCAGGTCCCCACGAACGGCGCCAATTGACGAGGGTTAACTCGGCAAATGTCCTAGATGAAGGACTTAGGATCGGGGAGATAGGGCGTCGGATGAACTCGAAGGTAAAGTTAGTCGAAATATGTGTATGTCGAAAGTAAACTTGGGTGTTCAACCTGGCTTGCTTTCAATCTGGCCTCCACCGTCCCCTCCTGGCCCCTATAAATAGGTGGCCAGGTCTCGAGGATCGGGTAGGGTCCGATACAGATTACAATATCGACATACGGTAAGAACTCGTATTCGACTATCATTACAATTGGGCCTAGCTATACGGGCCTTAGGGGTACTCAACTAACAGGCTCTATTAACTATACCCTTGTCACTCGGCTAGATCCAATCTACGCCATCGCTGTAAACACCACCGCTGTAACACCTAAGCAATAAAGTCAGACAAGCAGGACGTAGGTCTTTACCCGCCAAGGGGGCCAAACCTGGGTATCTTGTGTGCCCTCGTCTTTGTCTGATCGCCATCGAGTTTGTCGGATCCCCTATTAGCACCATGAATCGAAAGCCCTCAAGCATGGGCATTGCCGGGGATAAACATCATCAATTGGCACTGACCGTGGGGACGGCGGGATCTAGATCTACGGATTCGCCGGCTCCTTCACCAACCAGCATCGACACCGCATCACCGATCATCATCGACTGTGCTTCACCAACCATCATCGGCACCGCATCGCCGATCATCATCGACTCCGCTTCACCAACCATCATCGACACCACATCACCGATCATCATCAACTTTGCATCGACAGTCGCCATCAACGCGTTCAACGGGATCGGCTTTGGCAAGGGCCAACTTCTACATGGACGACGCTGGCGTCAGTGAGTTGCTCTCCATGTCCGACTCCACTGCGCCCGCTGCAGATTTGGTGGTTCCATCGGCCGCTGTCACACAGCAAGCAGTCGAAAACACCTCATCACCAGCATCTCCGCCGGCATCAGCGAAGACAGATCTAGCACTAGAATCATCGACCCCATCCGTAGGGTCGAATAATCTTCAAGATCCACCACCGTCCCCAACCACCGCATACTGCGTCGACTGCGACTCCTTCCACTTCATGGGCACCCAAGATTTCTCACCTCATGAGATTTCTGGTTGTGAAGACCCTCGTGGAGGCACTGCCGCGATCTACCGGACGATCTCCAAGTGCGAGCGGGCCCTCGACGCTCTTACGCTCTAGCCAAGACCCTATGACCCTGATTATGTGGAGGGGCTATACTCAGACTACACCTGCTCGAACGACGATTTCTACCCCGAGGCTAAGGGGATGATCGGCAACTCAAGCGATTCGAGCTCGGGCGAATCCACTCTTACTGGCTGCAGCTACATCATCGATTATGACTCAGATGTGCTGATTGAGGCAGGCTTGTGCATCAGGGACGATGATATATACCCTTTGCCACAGGGCGAAATTAGCGACGACCCAACTTCACCATCCGGCATACATTGCATGATGGCATCGCACGGAGATAGAAACGAAAGTAGAGTCAACAATGGTCGCGATCGGCAAACCAGCAGACGATTCATCACACATGCCCAGATCTGACACGCGAGGTGTGTATACTCTGGTGAGCTACCTCTCGGCCCAAATCCTGGTGATGACAAAGTATCTGCGCTCCGATTCATTATCAATGAGCAGAAGGACCAGATCAATAGTGAGAAGCGGATCCTAGGGCGACGCAAAGAGGAGGCCGACGCATCTAGCCGTCGATGCGCCGATTTGTCATCACACTACTCATCGAGCGTATAGCAAAGATCACGATCTCACCTTCCACCTAGGGGTGACATGCACAATGTCGCAAGAAATCTAGAGGCAGAATTCAATGAGGTCGACATATTGCCCAAAACCAGGGAAGCGGCAATAATGGCCACCACCGCATACATCGCTCCTAAGGCACCTAACGGCGATGAGCACATGTGACAGCTTCATGCCTTGGCACTCAAAGGTGTTCGAGTACTTCGACAAACGAGCAAGGTCGCGACCCGGCACCATGCAAGAACACTTCTGCAGCAGAGCCAGCCAGACACCAAATAGCAGCGCCAGCAGTCGCGCCCAGACCTCAAGTCGTAGAGCCCGTCAACGGCGAGCTTCGACATGGCTTAGCTCAGCACAGAGTCGACACAGCCTGTGCGCGACGTGAGGCGCATCATTTCGATGGCGAGGGCAAATGGGAAACCTTCAACGATAGCAACCATGAACTATGCAGCGCAGAGTGCTTCAACACTTTCATTCGCTCCACACCTTTGCCAAAAGGGATCAAGATCAGCGAAGGCATCGCCAAGTTTAACGGGCAGCAGGACCCAAGAATTTTGCTTGACGATTTCCTGACTGCTGTCACCATCGGCGGCGGTTCTGGAGACAACACCCTGCAGTTGCTGCAACTGCACCTCAAACATAACGCAAGGGCGTGTCTCAATAACCTCGCCCCAGAGTCCATCCGTTCCTAGGAAGAGTTTTGGCAAGCCTTCATCGTCAACTTTCAAGGCACGTCGCGGTGACCTACCTCATTCGAAGAACTCTGCCTGTGCGTACAGAAGACAGGAGAAACCTTGCGCTCATATATATATATATCGATATTTCAGCCTCCGCAACACAGCAGGAAACATCTCGCCCGAAAGAGCAATTAACGCTTTTTGGGATGGTCTCATTCAACAGCACTTGAGAGAAACGCTAGGGCGATCCAAGCCCAAGACGATCGATCACCTCATGAGCCCAAGACGATCGATCACTGACAAGGGTATAGTTAATAGAGCCCGTTAGTTGAGTACCCCTAAGGCCCGTATAGCTAGGCCCAATTGTAATGATAGTTGAATACGAGTTCTTACCGTATGTCGATATTGTAATCTGTATCGGACCCTACCCGATCCTCGAGACCTGGACACCTATATATAGGGGCCAGGAGGGGACGGTGTAGGCCAGATTGAAAGCAAGCCAGGTTGAACACCCAAGTTTACTTTCGACATACACCTATTTTGACTAACTTTACCTTCGAGTTCATCCGACGCCCTATCTCCCCGATCCTAAGTCCTTCATTTAGGACATTTGTCGAGTTAACCCCTCGTCAATTAGCGCCGACCGTGGGGAGCTGGGCGTTGGAATCATGAATTCGACGGCTTTTTCGCTTTTAGCCAACAGCAATTCAGAACTCGACGGAAGCCAAGAGATGGAGCTAACAATTGGGAGTTTGAGCATCTTCATCGGGCCATCGGGTTCATCCCGCCTCTCGGATTCAACGAAACCAGATCCGTCGGCGAGCAAGCCCGAAACAGAGGAAACGTTGGAATCATCAGAAGGCTCTTCCAGCGAGGTAAACTCGCCGGTCAGCTTAGAAAAATCACCAATCGCAGAAAGCGACAAAATTCGGGAAAATTTCGACTCAGAAGAAAGAGCGTGCCAAACGCGCAACAACGCAAAGGACTTCGCCGTGGGAAGCAGTGGCGTCTCCAAAGTACATCAGTTATGCGTCATTATCACTGAAGCAGAAGAGGAAAACAACAGTGAAGGAAGTAAAAAGGTCGACAGGCAAGTCGACAAAATAAAAGAACACAACAAAAAGGAGAAGGAGAAAGTCCACGTCTCGGCTGGTGAATGGAGGATGATCAAATCAGCTATCAATCATGGTACAGAAGTACCCGAAGGATCGAGAAGAGAAGTTCTAATGGGATATCAGTATGCATTGTACCAACACAGGAAGAAACTAAGGGAAGAAAGAGACATGGTTTTTCAAGATAATAACAGTATATCAAGGGAGGAATATTGGGAAGACTATAGTGAAGATTCAGAGTACAGCAGAGAAAGGCGTGGAGACCCAAAAGACAATAGGGGGGTGACAGCACGCAGCAAAGAAGAAAGGTACTCAAGGAGCCCTACCCCACAGCTAGAAAAGGAGGAAGATGACTTCATACAAGAAACGCCAGAAGCAGCGTTGGTAGCTGCACAAGCGTATTTGCTAACTACAAGGCCAGAACCTGGGGATCCGCGAGAAGATATGCACCGAGCCGCGATACGAAGCCTCGGAATAGTGGAGAGCAAGATCAGGGAAAAAGGCCCAAAGACAAAGTCGACAAGATGCAAGGAAAATCAAAAGGAGAAGTTCAGATACAACTTCACAGATAACGAGTATAGCGAGTCATCAGAAGAGGAAAGGCGACATAAGAGGAAGGAGGATGCAAGAAGTATAATAGAGCAAGCTCGAGTAAATAAATCACGCCATGCCTGGAGGGAAGAGAATTATGAAGACGACGATAAAGAGATGGGCGCGTTATGCTTTACCCGCAGGGTTCTCAAAATGCGGGTACCCAAAGGATTCAAATTGCCGCACGACCAGCATAAGTATGACGGGTCGCAAGAACCTACCCTATGGTTATCGGATTATTTGCAGGCAGTGCAGATATTAGGGGGAACAAAAGCGACTGCAATGCAAAGTTTATAGCTACACCTCACCGGCGCAGCACGGTCCTGGTTGAATACCCTACCCAACAAATCCATTGGAAGTTGGGGAGAACTCGAAATTCAATTCGCAAGAAATTTTTGCTCAACATACAAGCACCCAGCATCACTAGAGGAAGTTAAGGCGTGTGTGCAAAGGAAAGGCGAAACTCTACGTTCTTATATACAGCGATGGAGTGTAATCAAAAACTCAGCAGAGGACGTCTCTGACGAACGAGCAATAGACGCCTTTATGGCCAGACTTCGTCGCTCAGATCTCATGGAAGAAATAGGAAGAACAAGACCTACGACAGTAGCCGAGCTAATGGAACAAGCCAACAAATTCGCTGATGGAGAGGACGCATATAATAACAAAAGAGGACATTCACCAGAAGTCGACAGAATAAGTAGACAGAGGAGACGACACCGCAGCAGGGATAACCAAGGAAGGCGAAATCAGGTAGCCGCGGGCTACGTAGCAGAAGAAGATGAAGGATATGAAAATAGGAGGTTTCAAGCAAAATGAGTAGAGAAATCGAGATACTCCGGTCCTTCAGCCGAGGATATGCTGTACGGACCTTGTCGAATCCACTACACATATCTTGACGGGAAAAGAGTCTCAAATCACCAGATGAAGGATTATAGAACATTCCTAAGGCTACAAAGCGCCATGGGCTCAAGCCAAGGAGGGTGGCAAGGAGAAAAACACAGAAGTCAAGGATATCAAATGCAAAGGCTAGCAAGGCACCTAGAGTCAAAAGTCTACATATCAGCTATGATTCAACCGGTGCCTAAGTCGAAGAAAGAGCGAAAGAGCATATCCAGGCAAGTAAACCTAGCAATATCGTCGCCACCAGCTACTACAGAGTACTTACGGTGGTCAGATCAACCAGTTAAGTTCAGTAGAGCAGACCACCCAAGGAAAGTTCCCAGGCCAGGCCACTCGCCTATGGTTTTAAAGGCGCAAATAGGAGGGTACGACAACGGAAGAGTGTTCATGGATGCAGGGAGTGGCATAAACTTAATATATGCTAGAACCCTAAAGGCAATGTGCATCTCTCTGTCGAGTCTGAAGCCGACAGATTGCACCTTCCATGGAATAGTACCAGGAGCCGCAAACTATCCTTTGGGAAGAATAGAACTCGATGTCTGCTTTGACAGTAGCAGCAACTACCGCAGAGAGAAGCTGGAATTCGAAGTTATGGACTGGCCGTCACAATACCATGCAATCCTGGGGCGCCCGGCATTTGCTAAATTCATGGCAGTACCTCATTACGCGTATCTTACGTTAAAAATCCTAGGACCCAAAGGAACAATTACAGTACAAGGGGGCTTTGAAGTGGCCAACACATGTGACAGAGAATTCAATAGGATGGCGCAAACCTTCGGCATGAGAGCGGAATATGAGAGGCTAAAAGGAGAAACAGATCATAATGTACTACCCGGCGTTGGACGATCCCTGCCAGATCAGGCTTTCGACACAACTCAGGACTCGAAGAAGATCTAGGTCCACCCTACAGATCCAAACAAGACCACATCAATTGCGGTGAACTTAGATCCCGCATAGGAAAGCGTGCTCATCGAGTTCCTCTGTGCGCGCCGGGAAATCTTCGCCTGGTGTCCATCAGACATGCCAGGGGTTCCCAGGGAACTCGTCGAGCACGCATTAAATGTAGATCCCAAGGCAAAACCAGTCAAGCAACCATTGCGACGATTTGATGAACCCAAAAGGAAGGCGATAGCATCAGAATTGCACAGGCTGGAAAATGCCGGATTTATCAGAGAAATCAAAACTTCGAGTTGGGTATCGAACCCAGTCATCGTACCTAAGAAGAACACAGACGTACAAAGAGTATGTGTCGACTACACATCTCTCAATAAGCATTGCCCAAAGGATCCCTTCCCTTTACCCCGCATCGATCAGATAATCAATTCAACAGCGGGATGCGTGTGGGGACCCCGGGATCTAAGCTATACAGAGATGTTATGTGTATTAGTCACGCTAGCAACGAGTGATACTGGGGTTACCAGTCCCAGGCCGGAACACCATCGGCAGGCAGGCCGGAATTAAACATCGGCTCTACACATCTCGAAGCGCCGTGAAACTAATCATAACCAAGACTGCATAATAGAGAGCTCGAGAATCTTAAACCCTTCTCGTGCACTTTATATCCATACACGCATCATGCACGAGATGGGTAACCAAAGTTGGTACACAACAGTGACTCTACGACTCAAAGGTAATATTGCAAAGCTCTTACCTGAGCAAAGATCCAACTTATTACAAGCAGAGGTCACTGACCAACATTACATCAAACAACGGAAGGAAGGTTATGCTATTAGACATAGCAAGGATAACATGGCCTAAGAGGCCAGAAGCATAACAGCGACAACCCATTCCGTAGCCCCAAGCTGCTGTCTGGGAACCCCAAGCTACTCGTCAGTGTCGATCTTCGAACGGAACTCATCTTCTTTGTGGAACTTACTCTGCAGCAAAAATATCAACAAAGGGGGGGTGAGTACATAGCGTACTCAGCAAGACTTACGTATCCTATTAGCTAAACTTGGTTAAGAAAAGCTTTCTGTGGAGTTGTTTGCATAAAGCTATCTTTATTTGCATAAAACAAGTAAGAGTAGAAGCTCGACTACTCAGAACATTTAAAAAGGGTAGGAAAGCGATATCTTTAATCATTGAGACATCCACCGAATCAATATCAGCTGAAACTATCCACTAGGATTACCTCCTCGAAACCCCAGAGGAAAGCAATCCTATTCACACTTTGCTTTTCAAGTTTTACGATAAGGTTAAAGTTCTCTATGATCAAGCATCTGTCCCCAAGTCGTCCATAACCGTGGACACGGCTTTTTGAAAAGATTTAACCCTGCAGGGGTGTACAACTTTACCCACACGTGACGACCATCCCCTGGACCCTTGCAAGGAGTCTTAGCGGGGTGATGGCCGCCTACAACCTTTACCTCACGTCGACCTATTCCATGAGCCACGCCAAAAGGTTTTAGTCCGCCATCGCAAGACGGCCGTTCTCCGACGTGGAACCGTTTGTTGCACGGCGATGTTGGTTTACCAGAGGAATCCGCCTCAATCAACCTCGGCTGCATTCCTGTATGATGCACCTCCATCTCTTTCCAAAACATTTTCAATGCATATGCCAAATGGAAAGCCCGAACTAGGTGGCTCATGGATAAGTCTAAGCAAGTTATTCAGTCGACGGGAGTCCCATACCTCCACGTGCGGTTGTACGCTCATCTTGGATCAAGAGACAAGAACTCGGGTCCTAGGGCGGCGAGAATGAGTCAACCAACCACAATCCGCGTGGTGGCTCATCCAGGCCTATTGTCAAGTTTCACCAATTCACCACAATCACCACGACAAGCTATCATGCTAGATTCAAATAAAGCTTCAAGCCCAAGTACCGGAATTGCAACAGTAAATGCTAAGCATGGCTAAGCATAGAATAGTAAGTTTCTGGTGACGCTAAAGCATAACCTAGTCATGCTAGGAGCAGTGGATCATAGATATATAGTTGACAATAGCAGGACATGCATCAGAATAGGTTTACTCTAAGTTTCGGTAAACGACAGTTGAACGCATGCAGATATGGTGGAGGCTCGAAACATTTGTAAATCATAGGATTAGAAATGCATCAAAGGGTTTACGCTTGCCTTGTGCTTCGATGTAGTTGATCTGAATAGTTTCGGCGTTGATCTCGGACGCGGTCTCGGATTCTACCGAGAGGAAGAAACACCGGAAAGGAAGCAATACAATCAATACAATGCATCAATGTGCAAACAAGCATGATGATATGACATGTTTATGATATTGAATTGAGACCCTAAAATAGGAGAATCAATTTAAATGGGCTCCAAATGCTTAAAACCTAGCATTTGAAATGATCCCATGATTCAAGAAAGTTGTGCCTTTGTTATTCTATTATAAACAGGGTTCAAAGTTGTATAAACATGCATGATTCTGATACAAAAATGTAGATCACATTCTTAGGATCATTTTGATAGGTCATTTGCATTTTTCGGACAAGCAGATATTTTTCTATGCATTTTACAAGATTAGGCATTTTTCTGAAATTTCTGGAAACGAAAAATTGCTCGCAGGAACTTTTTGTACTCAAGGTCACTTGACCCGCATACGCTGACTGGGGGGCCCAAGGCCATGTAGACTGGCCAGCCTGGCCAGGTCGGCCTGGGCCGTTGCCCAGCCGACCGGCTCCCAGGCACCGCCGGTGGCCGGCCATGGCGGGCGCTACGGCGCGGGAGAAGGAGGGAGAAAGGGTCCTGGCGGACCGGGGGCTCACCCTGAGTACTCCGGTGAGGTCGTCTGGTCCGGAGGAGCGCCGGCGGCGACGAATTTTGGGCGGCGACGAGCTCAGGTCCGGCGAGGAATCCGCGACGGTGACGGCGACTCCGGGCACGGCGGCTCAATTCCTTCGGCGGGGAGATAGAGGACGGCGAGGCGGACCTTCTCAGCACCTCAGAGAAGCAAGGGGGAGTGCGGAACGGCGGGGCTAGGCAGCGAGCTCCGGCTACTGTGAGCGAGCACGGAGAGAAAGAGGAGGAGCGAGCCAGGGAGGAAGAAAGAAGAAGGAGGGGGAGTGGCGTGGCGCTGGGGAAGTCTCCAGGGGGTCCTTCTCGGCCTCCACTCGGCAAGCAGGAGGTGGCGCACGGGGCTGGCCAGGGACGGCCACGCAGGTGCTTCCCTATCTCAACGAAGAAGACAAAGTCCTCTTTGCAAAAAGCCCCCTGGCTTTGGGGAGTCTCCCAGGGAAGTTGAAAACTGCACTAGTTTGCAATGTTTGGTGATTTAAATTTGTTCAAGGAATTAAGAAAATAAGCAAGGGCTTCCCTGTTAAAGTGTAAAAGGTCAACATGTTTACTTTTGACACTTTGATATAATTGAACATACTTTGCAATTATTCAAATAGGGTTTGAATTTGGATCAGTTGTAGGGTTTCCAACTTAGAATCAAATGCGAAAATTTCAGAGTGAAATTTAGATGATGCTTATGATGCAAAACACTTTATTTAAAAACACGGGATGTTACAATGTGCGAGGCTTTCCTTTTTGGATGCGTATTCTGGTTACAATCAGATCAAATTGAAGAAAGAAGATGAAGAAAAGACGGCCTTCATCACACCGTACGGAGTGTTTTGCTACCAAGTAATGCCGTTCGGCCTAAAAAATGCAGGAGCAACTTATCAACGGATGATGCAAAATTGCCTCGGAAGTCAAATAGGACGCAATATCCAAGTCTACATTGATGATGTAGTCATCACCACAAGAGAGGAGAAATCTTTAATCAGTGACTTGGCAGAAACCTTTGACAACCTGAGCAGGTACAAGCTTAAGCTTAACCCGACAAAGTGTTCCTTCGGCGTATCAGCAGGACAACTTTTGGGGTTCCTGGTATCGGCACGAGGAATAGAGGCGAACCCAGAGAAGATTCAAGCAATTTTAACAATGGGGAAACCCACGAAACTACACGACGTACAGAAACTCGCAGGACGCATCGCGGCATTAAGTCGCTTCGTTGCTCGATTGGGAGAAAAGGCGCTTCCTTTCTATGCACTTATGAAGAAGTCAGATGATAAATTTGAATGGACAGAAGAGGCAGACGCAGCTTTTGCACAGTTGAAAAAAGTGCTTTCCACGCCGCCAGTGCTGGTCGCACCAAAAGAAAAAGAACCACTACTACTCTACATCGCCGCAACCCATCAGGTGGTGAGCACAATATTAGTAGTCGAACGAAGTGAAGAAGGAAAAGCCCACGGCGTCCAGAGGTCAGTATATTTCATCAGCGAAGTGTTATCTCCAACAAAACAGAGGTACCCGCATTATCAGAAACTTGCATATAGTGTTTTCACAACTGCACAAAAACTGCGACAGTACTTTGTGGTACACCCAATTATAGTGGTCAATGAAGCGCCACTATCAAACATATTGAACAATCCTTCAGCAACAGGACGTGTCTCTTTGTGGGGAATCGAGTGATCTCCCATGGACATCACGTACGAAAAAAGGAAGGCGATTAAGTCGCAAGTCTTACCAGATTTTACGGCAGAGTGGCTGGAGCTGCAGAGCACGGGACCACCAGACTTATCCAGTGTTTGGATAATGTACTTCGACGGTTCTAAGAGAGTCCAAGGCGCAGGCGCAGGAGTGGTCTTGACATCGCCCCATGGCGACAAATTGAAGTATGTCTTAAGGATGAGTTTTCCACAGGCTTCTAATAATGAAGCAGAATACGAGGCTTTGTTGCATGGAATGAAGATGGCTAAAGCATGTGGAGCAACTCACCTAAAAATATTTGGAGATTCCAACCTTGTTGTCTAGCAAGTTATGAACAGATGTGACACAATCAATGATAACATGATGGCCTACAAGAACTTATATCATTATCTCGAAGGAAAATTCGATGGATGCGAAGTCTCGCACATAAGCAGGAATAGTAATGAAGAAGCCGACAATTTAGCAAATATCGAGTCACAGTGTTTACCCGTGCCGTTCGGAGTATTTTGGGAAGAAATAGTGGAAAGATCAATAAAAAGTGGGAAAAGTTCAACTACTGCAGCAGACTCGGGGGCTACGCTAGAACCCGAGGAAGTCATGATGATAGAAGAAACTTGGATGCAGCCATATCTTGCATACATGATAAATAAACAATTACCAGAAGATGCAGTGAAAGCCAAGAGGATAACTCGACGATCGAAAGCGTTTGTCGTGTTGCAGGGGAAATTATACAAGAAGAGTATCACCGGCGTTTTGCAGCGTTGTGTAACGCCCCAGGAAGGATAAACAATACTAAAAGATATACACGGCGGAGTGTGCGGCCATCATGCTAGCAGCAGAGCAATAGCGGCAAAAGCTTTCCGAGTAGGATTTTATTGGCTAACAGCCATCGAAGACGCGAAAGATATAGTTCGAAAGTGTGAAGCATGTCAAAGATTTGCATCTAGACCGCATGCACCAGCAGCAGAGCTACAAACAATACCATTGTCCTGGCCCTTTGCACAATAGGGCCTTGATATGGTGGGAAAGTTGCACAAATCCTGGCCAGGAGGACATGTTTACATGCTAGTGGCAGTCGATAAATTAACAAGTGGGTGGAAGCGGCCCCGGTAACAACTCAAGATTTGACAGCAGCAATCAGCTTCATCAAGTCGATAGTATTCCGTTTCGGTGTACCATATAGCATCATCACAGACAACGGGACAAACTTCACTTCAAAGGAATTCAAGAATTATTGCGAAGGACTAGGAATCAAACTCAAATTTGCATCTGTGGCGCACCCGAAGACAAATGGGCAAGTCGAAAAAGCCAATGGCCTGATATGTAGTGGGATAAAAAAGAGGCTCTTAGCACCTCTTGAGAAAGCCAAGAGCGCTTGGGTAGATGAGTTGCCCTCCGTTCTTTGGAGCCTATGAACTACGCCTAACGCAGCAACTCAAGAAACTCCTTTCTTCCTAGTCCATGGCACAGAAGCCGTGCTTCCAATCGAAGTTACACACGAGGCTCCAAGAGTGACGGCATACGACGTGTTATAAAAGCGATAGGCAATAACGAAGAACGAAAAAGAAATCACAGCACGGAGACACAAGATTTTAACGTGGAAAACCCTCTCCAACAAAGAGAGGTAAAAACCACGGGCGCCAGCCAGCAAAACTTCACTATATCGGGTGTATGTTTACAAACGCCGTGGGCTATCTTATGATGCGATGAACCCTAGTCGGCGGCTTACAAGGAGTATATATAGACGGTGGCAACGATCCATACCAGGTATGCAACGATCCACTCGGCCCAAGCCTCCGGCGACGGGCCTCGCTCCGCACTTCAGAAGTTGGCCTCTACTTTATAGAATTTGGATCAGAATATAACAAACTCCACCTTGAGACAAATTCCTTGTAGCATGAACTTTAAAAATCACCTGAATCAACAAAGAAAACACTTGCTGGCGCCAAATAGCCACTTGGGCTAAACAGTTATACCAACTAAGCTTGAGCAAAGCTCAAACTTAGCAACAGGAACAGGCTTTGTCATCATATCAGCAGGATTATCATGAGTACTAATCTTGCATACCTGTAGTTTACCTCGTGCAACCACATCACGAACATAGTGGTACTTAATATCAATGTGCGTTGTCCTCTCTTGGAACATCTGATCTTTAGTAAGATAAATAGCACTTTGACTGTCACAAAATAACTTAATGCAAGAATCATCTCCACAAAGCTCAGCAAACAGACCTTTCAGCCAAACAGCCTCTTTACATGCTTCATTGATAGCCATGTACTCAGCCTCAGTTGTAGATTGTGCTGGAACATCCTGCAAGGTAGCCCTCCAGCTAACAGCACATCCACCAACAGTAAACACATAACCTGTGAGGGACCTCCTCTTATCCAAGTCGGCAGCATAATCTGAATCCACATAGCCTACAAGTCCCCCACCAGTCCTGCCAAACTTCAAACAAGCTTTAGATGTGCCGCGAAGGTACCTGAAAATCCACTGAACAGCATTCCAATGTTCTTTACCAGGATTAGCCATGTATCGACTGACCAAACTGATAGCATGTGACAGATCAGGCCGAGAACAAACCATGGAATACATCAAGGAACCAACAACACTAGAATAAGGAACTCGTGACATGTACTCAATATCATCTTCAGAAGTAGGACATTGCAAATCTGACAACTTGAAGTGAGAAGCAATAGGTGTACTAACAAACTTTGCATCATGCATACTAAAACGATGAAGAACTTTCTCAATGTATTTTTCTTGACTAAGAAATAGTAAACTAGACTTTCTGTCCCTCTTAATTTCCATGCCTAGTATTTTCTTAGCAGGACCAAGATCCTTCATCTCAAACTCACTACTTAATTGAGCCTTTAAAGTAGTGATCTCTTTCATGCTCTTGGCAGCAATCAACATATCATCAACATATAGCAGCAAATAAATAGGTGATCGATTAACAAACTTGATGTACACACAGCTATCATACTGAGATCTCTTAAAACCATGTGCTAGCATAAATGAATCAAACCTTTAATACCATTGTCGTGGCGACTGTTTCAGACCATAAAGGGACCTCTTCAACTTGCAAACAAGATCCTCCTTACCAGGCACAACGAAACCTTCAGGCTGGTCCATGTATATCTCCTCCTCCAACTCGCCATGCAGAAAAGCAGTCTTAACATCTAGCTGCTCAAGCTCAAGATCATGCATAGCAACAATACCAAAGAAAGCACGAATAGAAGTATGCTTCACAACTGGGGAGAAAACATCAGTATAATCAACACCTGGAATCTGACTGAAACCTTTTGCTACTAACCTTGCCTTAAACCTTGGAGGCGCATTAGGAGATAAACCTTCCTTTCTTTTAAAGATCCACTTGCAGCGGATAGCCTTCTTTTGTTTAGGCAAGCGCACAACATCCCATGTGCCATTTTTCTCAAGCGATTGCATCTCTTCTTGCATCGCACCTAGCCACTTTTCCTTATCAACCGAAGCAATGGCTTTAGTGTACGTAGCTGGTTCAACATCATGCTCCACCTGTTTAGCACAACTCAAAGCATAATGAACAATATCACACTCTTCAATTAAACGATTTGGAGGTGCAATATTTCTCTTAGGACGGTTAGCTGCAATAGATCGTGATGGCTGCTAAACAATAGGCGGTGAAGGTGGAACATAAACATTATCATTATTGGTTTCAGGAACCACATTTTCATTCTCCTTTGCGTGCTCCACCTGCACGCCAATTCTCTGTTGCTCATCATCAGAAACATTAGGAGAATCAATAGCATCAGAAATATCAGTAGACGGACTATCATAAAACATAACCGCCTCATTAAAAATGACATTCCTGCTCAACAAAACTTTCTTGGTTTCAGGATTCCATAATTTATATGCCTTAACTCCTGAACCATAACCAAGGAAGATACACTTAACAGCCCTTGGCTCTAACTTTCCATTATCAACGTGAGCATAAGCAGTGCAACCAAAAACTCTCAACTCAGAATAATCAGCTGGTGAACCAGACCATACCTCAATGGGAGTTTTCTTATCAAGTGGAATGGAAGGTGACCTGTTGATGAGATAGCATGCGGTGGAGGCTGCTTCAGCCCAAAAACGTCTATGCATCTTTGCATTAGACAACATGCAGCGAGCCCTCGAAATAATGGTCCTGTTCATGCGTTCAGCCACGCCATTCTGCTTAGGGGTGTACGGGATGGTGTGATGTCTTACCATTCCATCGTTGCAGCAAAACTCATCAAATTCATTTGAACAAAATTCCATACCATTATCAGTACGGAGTATCTTAACCTTCCTTTCAGTTTGTGTTTCTACCATAACTTTCCACTTCTTAAAAGCAGTAAAAACATCAGATTTATGTTTCAGAAAATATGGCCACACTTTCCTTGAGTAATCATCAATAATAGTAAGCATGTAATTAGCACCACCATTAGAAGTTCTACGGGACGGACCCCAAACATCAGCATGCACATAGTCTAAAATGCCTTTGGTGGTATGAACGGAAGCATTGAATTTAACTCTTTTATGCTTACCAAAAATGCAATGCTCACAGAACTCAAACTTACTCAAGTTGCAACCATCAATTAGCTCTCTCTTCGCCAATTCTGCCATGCCAAGCTCACTCATATGTCCAAGACGCTTATGCCAAAGGTTAGTCTTACTAGAATCATCAGAACTAACGGTAGCAGCAATACCAGGCAAAGTGCTACCTCTAAGGACATATAATTTTGCAGAATTCATATCACCAATCATAACAATGAGAGAACCTGATGATACCTTCAGACGTTTGTCCCCACCTTTGTACTTGTACCCATCACAATCCAGGGTACTAAGAGAGATCAAATTCCTCGCCATTGAGGGTATGTGTTTCACTCCAGTCAACGTGCATGTCATCCCATTATGGGTCTTGATCTGAACAGAACCAACGCCAACAATGTCGCACTGGTTGTCATTTCCCACACGCACAAAATCTCCAGTCTACACAGACTCATAAGAACTGAACCAATCCTTGTTACAGCAAATATGAAACGAACATGCGGTATCAAGAATCCATTCATCATCACGTGAAACACATGCAGCAAAAACAGCTAAGCAATCACCATCAGAACTATCGCTACCAGCAACAACAGCAGCCTCACCTTTACCCGAGGCTACAGCAACCTTACCATTACCATCATTGTTTTTCGGTTGGTAAGTTCCGTTTCTTTTCTCCTTGTTCTGCAACTTCCAACAATCATCAATATTGTGGCTAGGTTTCTTACAATACCTGCAGAACTTGTCACGTCCCTTGGACTTTGAGCGACCTCTGTCGGTCTTACTCTTATCTCTGTTGTTGTGGTCGTGGTAGTTATCTCGCTGCTCAGGCCTGCCTCGGACCTCTAACGCCTCCGCCTTGGAGGACGAACTTTCAGCCTGCACCATAGATTTCATCTTCTCCCTTTGATGGAGAGCCTCATAAACTTCGGTGAGGGTTAGTGTATCACGACTTATACATATGGTGTCACGGGTAATTCGTAAAGGAACTTGGCAATGAGACTAACGGAAGAAGTGCTAGATCTTCATCCTCATATTTTACCTCCATGGACAGTAAATCTGAAACGATCCCTCTGAAGATCGATAGGTGATTCATCACGGACTGACCTTCCTGCAGCTTGTGCTGGAACAGCTTCATCTTCACTTGCAACCTACTGGTTAGATCTTTGACATGCAGATCGATTCCAGTTTCAGCCATAGGGCCGCTGCAGATTTCTCTTGCAACACTTCCTGCAAAATATTATTGGATAGATGAAGTTGAATCAAAGACAAAGCCTTACGGTCTTTCCGCTTTTCCTCCTCTGTCCATGACGCAACAGGGAAGTTAGCGCATCATCGAGATCTGAAGTTTCAGGCTAAACATGCCCCACCGGCCACCGCCGAGTACCTGAACTGGTCAGAGCAACCAATTGGCTTCAACCGGTCGGACCACCCACCGAAGATTCCATGCTCGGGCCATCACGCATTGGTACTTGAAGCTCAGTTTGGAGGTTTCACCTCGAAAAAGGTGTTCATGGATGGAGGGAGTACCTTGAACCTCATCTACGCCGATACACTACGGAAGATCAAGATCCTGATGGCTAACCTCTTGCCATCAAAGACCTGATACGTCTCAAACGTATCTATAATTTTTGATGCTCCATGCTTGTTTTTACACCATTTGCCTGATGTTTTGTTACACTTCGTGGCATTTTAATGCGATTTCCGGAACTAACCTATTGACAAGATGCCACAGTGCCAGTTCCCTGTTTTCTACTGTTTGTGTGTTTTAGAAAAGCTACACAGGAAATATTCTCGGAATTGGACGAAACAAGTTCCTGAAGTCTTATTTTTCCCAGAAGCTTCCAGACATCCGAAGAGAGGAAGGAGTGGGGCCACAGGCCACTCTCACACCAGGCTGCCGCGGCCCAGGCCCTGGCCATGCCGCCTAGGTGTGAGGAGGCCTGGGGCCACTCCTGACGACGCCCCTTCGCCTATAAGAAGCCTCGGGATGGAAAACCCTAAGGGAGTCGGCAATTTTCCAGAAAGAGTTCCGCAGCTCCGCCGCTGCCGTCGACGAATTTTGGGGGATAGAAGTCTCTGTTCCGGCACCCTGCCGGGACAGGGAAGTGCCCCCGGAGCCATCTCCATCGGTCTCCATCGCCGTCTCCACCGTCTCCATCGACCTCACCGCCATCTCCATCAACCTTGCTGTCTCCTATGATGAGGAGGGAGTAGTTCATCCCCGGGGCTGAGGGCTCTACCGGTAGCTATGTGGTTCACCTCTCTCTCTCCCATGATGTGATCTTTATGTGATCGTGAGCTTTGTATCATGTTGAATAAGTAGATGTTACTCTTCTTCATTATGTGTACTCTAGTGTGTTATTAAAGTAATCTATTCCTCCTGCCATGGTGTAACGGTGACAGTGCGTGCATCGTGGTGGTACTTGGTCTAGGCTACGATTGTGATCTCTTATGGATCATGAGAATAATTATCACTATGATAGTATTGAAGTGATCTATTCCTCCTTTCATGGTGTAATGTTGACAGTGTGTGCACCGTGTTAGTACTTGGTCTAAGTTGCAATAATATCTATCTTGAGTTGTGATTTGATTTGCATATTTCTATGAGTGGTGTTTGTCAAGTACTTGATGAACTTTGAGGAGTGCTTCGTAGCCCTACGCAATGATTAGTGTTATTAAATAGGAGAGTAATTCAGAGTACCATAGTGAAGAGAAGTTATTTATTTGTTCAATTATGTTATATTTGCTGGGAGTGTGTCCACTAGTGAAAGTATGATCCCTAGGCCTTGTTTCCAAGCTTTGCACACCGTTTACTTGCTGTTTTGTTACTTGTTTGCTTGCTGCCATTTTTATTCCAGATTACATTTGCTACTTATAATCATCTATACCACTTGTATTTCACTATCTCTTCGCCGAACTAGTGCACCTATACATCTGACAAGTGTATTGGGTGTGTTGGGGACACAAGAGACTTTCTGTATCGTAATTGCAGGGTTGCTTGAGAGGGATAGCTTTGACCTCTTCCTCCCTGAGTTCGATAAACCTTGGGTGATCCACTTAAGGGAAACTTGTTGTTGTTCTACAAACCTCTGCACTTGGAGGCCCAACACTGTCTACAAGAACAGACGCGTGCGTAGACATCAAGACCTCCTTCCACGGCATTGTGCCGGGAAAGCCAACATATCCTTTGGGGGTTATACACTTGGACGTCATCTTTGGTACCCCTGCAAACTTCGGGAAGGAAAAGATCGAATTCGAGGTTGTCGATTGGTCCTCCCAGTACCATGCCATCCTTGGGCGACCAACATTCGCCTGATTCATGGCAGTCCCCCATTATGCATATCTCAAGCTGCGGATGCCTGGCAATAGAGGACCACTGACAATCAGCGGCAGCTTCAAACGCTCCAAAAACTGCGACAAGGACTTCAATACCCTATCCCAGACATTCGGGATCCATGAGGAACTTCATCACATCAGGGAAAGCACCAACATGGACATAACCCCAGCGGCGCAGCAGAACGCACCGGAGTTATCATTCGACGCCAGCAAAGACACGCGTCAGCATCATATCCACCCGACAGATCCAACAAAGACCGCATGGGTGTCGAATTCCCTCTCCCTAGCATAGGAAAGTGCGCTCATCAAGTTCCTCCATGAGCACTGGAGGATGTTTGCCTGGTGTCCAGTAGATATGCCAGGCATCCCCAGGGAATTTGCCGAGCACGAATTGAAGATATAACCCAATGCGAAGCCTATCAGACAGTCAATACATCGTTACTTGATGACCCACAAGTATAGGGGGTGTATCGTAGTACTTTCAATAAATAAGAGTGTCGAACCCAACAAGGAGCAGAAGGTGTTGACAAGTGGTTTTGATCAAGGATTCACTGTAAATACTAGCAAACGGGTTTTCAGGGGTATTTGGTAATGCGAATAAATAAAGTGCAAGTAAATAAAAGATAGTAATAATAATTGCAGCAAGTGGCCCAATCCTTTCTAGAGCAAAGGACAAGCTGGTCGTGTAACTTATGATGACCAAACGTTCTCGAGGACACACAGGAGTTTCTGTCAAGAGCTTTCGCTTCATGCCGCTAAATAATCTTTATTGGTTTGATAAGTGTTATGGGGGTGAACCTGTGCTAGCGCTCTACCCTTACTAGGATAAATACACACTTGTGATTATACCCCCTGCAAGCATCCGCAAATACAAGAAAGTAATTAAGATAAATCTAACCACAGCCTTAAACTCTAAGATCCTACGCTCCCTAGTGTAATGGTTTCCCAACGGAGGTTTAGGTTTCTGTCACTCCAGCAACCCCACAATTGGTAGCCAAATACACAATACATCTCACTAGGCCCATAAATGGTGAAGTATCATGTAGTTGACGTTCACATGACACCACTAGTGAAATAGCACCACAACAAATAAATATCAAACCACTAAATATTACGTAACAATAATTCACTACTAACATCTTGACTTCTCCCATGTCCTCAAGAACTAAATGAACTACTCACAAGACATCATATGGATCATGATCAGAGGTGAAATAATGGTAAGTAACAATCTAAATATAAACCTTAATTCAATGGTTCCACTCAATAGCATCAACCACAAGAGTAATCAACATCGGGAAAGTTTCCCCTAAGAATTTAACAAGATCCAACTCAAGATGTTACAGCGGGATGGCGTGGTAATGGTGAGGATGAAGGTGCTGGTGATGGAGATGATGATGATGATGATCCCGATGAAGTCCGGTGTGATGGTGATGACGATGGCGATGATCTCCCATCTCCGGGAAGGAATTTCACCGGCAGATTTCTGCCTGCCGGAGAGCTTTTCTCTCTCTGGTGTTTTCCGCCCCGGAGAGGCGGTGGTGTCTATCTCTGAGCCCCCCTTGACTTAGGTTTTTGGGGATGATGAAATACGTGAAGGGGCGATGGCAGAAGTGGGCCAGGGGGCTCTCACCACAGGTGGGCGTGGCCAGGGGCTGGGCCGCGCCCCCTGATGGTGAGGCTGCCCTGTGGCCCCTCTCGCCTTCTCCTTCCGGCTTCTTCAGTCTTCTGATAAAATATAATTTTCCGGTATTTTTCTGGAATTTTCCTGTTCTTCAAAATATGGTGCCTTGATGGTCCTTTATCCAGCAGAATCCTGATTCCGGCAGCAAATCCTCCAATGATCATCAAACATGCAAAAACAGACGAAACAACATAAGTATCATCTCTAAATATGAAATATATCAATGAATAACAGTAAATTATGATACAAAATAGGGATGCAAAATGGACGTATCAACCCCCCAAGCTTAGACCTCGCTTGTCCCCAAGCGAAAGCTAAACTCAGTAAACATGACCACAGGTTTATGGAGTGAAGTGTCGATAATCAAAATACAGACAAGAAGCATCACATTCACTAAGGCACAATTTATAATAGTTAGCAACTTACCTTTACATGATATAGACTTGCAATAAGTAAAAGGGAATCACATATAAGGATGCACAAGGTAAACTATAATTGGCGATGGCAAACCTTAGTTCTTGGTCAGAGAATGATGAACAAGCTATTCTTTCTTTTGAACGGAGCCTTTTAAAATAGAGCTAATATAGCAAAGACCATATGCTCAACAAAACAAACTTTTTATATTCATAGAAAGCTTTCAAAGATATATTCCTTCAGACAAAAGCATTGTACTAATCAAAAGAAGTTAGTAAACATGATTAAACGGATCAACATATGGATGAGTGAAACATAACAACTTAAATGCTTGCTTGAGATAGAGGGGAATAGGTTGACTCAACATAACAGTAAAAGACAGGCCCTTCGCAGAGGGAAGTAGGGATTAAACATGTGCTAGAGCTTTTCATTTGTAAAACAGAGGTAAAAAGTTATTTTGAGAGGTGGTTGCTTTTGTCAACGACTAGCAATGGAGTTCTTGATATCTTCCATACTAAACAAGTGAGAGCGGTTCCGAGATGTTTGATTAATTGGCACATTGGTGCTCTTTTATAGCTTAGCACTCCTCCCCACCTTTTCTTTTCTCAAACCATGGCTAACCGATTCCATCGGGTGCCAACCAACTTTCACATACCATGGAGGAGCGCTTTTTTTCTTTTTTTTTCATTCTTTTTGAGATTATAATGGTCTGACCAGCTCCCTTGCAAAATTAATGATGTGCAGATGAAGCTGCCTAGTCGAGGGGTACTTAATTTAGTATGAAAGATAACAAACCCATCCACTACGTCCTCATGAGCTAAAAACAGTGGCACAAAATGAGAAGTATTTGAAGGTTTTTGAAAGGTAGCACAAGAAAATTTACTTGGAATGGCTTAAAAATACCATGCATAGGAATTTACGGTGGACTCTTTGGAAGTGACTTGGCTTTTGGGATTTGGATGCACGAGAAGTATTCCCTCTCAGTATAGGTTTTTGGCTAGCAAGGCTGGGTAGCAAGCATAAGAGTTGCATGAAACAAACAAACATACATATAATAGGAACAATCATGCAAACTTCCTCGAAGGTACAATGATTTTAACTTTAAGAATAATATTGCTTATAAGACAAACATGAAGGGTAAACTAAAGTGATGTAGCTACAAGCACTTCTTTCTTTCTATTCTACTCAAACCTCAAGGTAATGTTGCTACTGACCAAGCTAAGTTTGCCAAAACCAACTAAATTTACTCATGCTCCCAAAGTGATACCAATACTAATCAATAAGACTAGTCGTATAAGAGAGATTGCAAACTAAAATAAATTGTGCGGAAAGTAAATGATAAAACTTCTCATTAATATTTCATTACCGCAACTCACACCAAGGGATACATAGATAACCAACTAAGGAGGATACTTTCACACTGAAAACTATTCTATAAGATAACTTCTCTATTCATGATATGACTCTACTTGAAAAGTAAATGAGCAAAAGGTAATGATGTGATACCGCGGCACTCCCCCAAGCTTGGAACAAGCCAAGGGGATGCCTATACCGATGACGAATTACTCCTTTGGCGGTGGTTGTGAGTCTTTAATGAGCTGCTCAATCAAATCTTTCAAGTCATCAATCTTGTGACTGAGGTTACGAATCATCTCTGAATTGTGCTCAATACGGTTCATGAACCTGTCAGCCAGAGAATCCCAGCTCTTGGAGTTATTTCCCCATCCTTCTTCACTCTTGGAACTTTCTTTCCTTGCACTGTTAGAACGATCTATATCCCAACCAGAGGGCAATCGTGATCTAGGCACCTTTTGAAACTGATGTTAGTGTATTAGAGTATGGAAAGGGTTCTTGCCTGACGGAGATGTCCGTGGAGCTAGGATGTGACGCGGCACACCCCCTCCGGTTCTTATAAGTGCACTCTTCTTGAACTTGTCATGACTTGTCACCACCCCAATGCTTGCGATCATGGTTCTCGGGCGTGAACTTTCATCTTCTTCCATCTCTTCTTCCTTGGCCTCGCCTTCTACTTCTTCCTTCGGCTGAAGGTCTTGGTGGTCATCTTCTGGAGGTGTCTTCCCCTTGTTGCCGCTCGAGGAAGCCATGGTGCTCTCAAAACTAAGATCAACTCCTGACAGAAACAGCTCAAAACAAAAACACAACGAAAACACGATATACAGACCTCGGGTACTCCGGGGGATTATATAGGCAAAAATTATACATCGAGGGGAAATCACAGGAGGAAACCGGGATGGAAATGAGCTCCGGGGTGGACTCACCACAGGGCGGCGCGGCCAGGAGTGGGCCGGCGCCCCCTGGTGGTGAGGAGCCACCGGACTCCGTCTCCTTCCCATTTTCGTCTCACGATTTTTCATATTTAGTAAAAACATCAAAAATATCAATGGAAAAGTTTTTCGCGAACCTTTTCTGACTAGAACTGTTACCTATTCGAAAACGAACTCTGCAGGTTCCTGCAAATTGTCTTGGATGAATTCTTTCGGAGAAACTATTTCAATTACATCAACATCTTCATTATAAGAATCTCCAGCAATATAATGTTTGAGTCTTTGCCCATTCACCACTTGTGTAGTGTCATCTTTCAAAGAAGCAATCTTTATAGCACCTGAGCGGTATACTTCCACAATAACATATGGTCCTTCCCATTTTGAGAGTAATTTTCCTGCAAAAAACTGAGACGAGACCTATACAATAGAACTTTCTCACCAACATGAAACTCTCTCTTAAGAATTCCCTTATCATGCCATTGCTTGACTTTCTCTTTGAAAAGTCTGGCATTCTCATAGGCTTCGTTTCTCCACTCATCTAGAGAACTCAAATCTAACAACCTTTTCTTACCGGCAAGTTTAAAATCCCTATTAAGCTCTTTCACTGCCCAAAAAGCTTTGTGTTCTAATTCTAAAGGCAAGTGACACAATTTTCCATAAACCATTTTGTAAGGAGACATGCCCATGGGGTTCTTATAAGCAGTTCTATAAGCCCATAAAGCATCATTTAACTTGCTAGCCCAGTTTTTCCTAGATCTATTGACAGTCTTCTGCAAGATAGACTTGATCTCTCTATTTGAAAGCTCTACCTATCCACTAGTTTGGGGATGATAAGCAGAAGCAATTCTATGATTAACGTCATATCTAGCAAGAGTTTTTCTAAAACCGCCATGAATAAAATTAGAACCTCCATCAGTCATAAGATATCTAGGCACACCAAACCTAGGAAAAATAACGTCCTTAAGCATTTTTAACGAGGTCTCACCATCGGCACTCTTTGTAGGTATGGCTTCTACCCACTTAGTAACATAATCAACAACAACAAGTATGTGAGTATAGCCTTGTGAAGGAGGAAAAGGACCCATAAAGTCAAATCCCCAACAATCAAATGGTTCAATAACAAGAGTGTAACTCATAGGCATTTCATTGCGTCTAGAAATATTACCAACTCTTTGACATTCATCACAAGATAAAACATACCTTCTAGCATCTTTAAAGAGGGTTGGTCAATAAAAACCTGATTGTAGAACCTTTTGTGCGGTTCTATCTCCAGCATGATGTCCTCCATAAGCACTGCCATGGCATTTTCTTAATATTTCTTGTTGCTCATGTTCTGGAACACATCTTTGCATAATACCATCAACTCCTTCTTTATATAAGTGTGGGTCATCCCAAAAGTAATGCCTCAAATCATAGAAGAATTTTCTTCTTTGCTGAGCTGTAAAAGTTGGAGGCAAGTACTTGGAAACAATAAAGTTAGCATAATCAGCATACCAAGGAAGGTCTCGCGAAGTTACATTTATAGAAGCTAACTGTTCATTTGGAAAACTATCATTAACAGGAATAGGATCAAAAGAAATGTTTTCTAATCTAGACAAGTTGTTAGCCATAGGATTTTGAGCACCTTTCCTATCCACGATATGCAAATCAAATTCTTGTAAAAGCAACACCCATCTAATAAGCCTAGGCTTAGCATCCTTCTTAGTCATAAGATATCTAATAACAGTGTGATCAGTATGAATAGTAACTTTAGAATCAACAATGTAAGATCTAAACTTATCGCATGCAAAAACAACAGCAAGAAACTCTATCTTAGTGGTAGCATAATTCTTCTGAGCAGCATCAAGAGTCTTACTAGCATAATGAATAACATTCAACTTATTGTCTACGCGCTGTCCAAGAACAGCACCAACAGCAAAATCACTAGCATCACACATAATTTCAAAGGGTAAATTCCAATTAGGTGGTTGAACAATAGGAGCAGTAGTTAAAGCCTTCTTAAGAGTTTCAAAAGCTTCCTTACAATCATCATCAAAGACAAATGGTACATCTTTTTGAAGAAGATTAGTAAGAGGCTTTGAAATCTTAGAGAAATCTTTAATAAACCTCCTATAGAAACCAGCATGACCAAGAATACTACGAATACCCTTAACATCTCCGGGACAGGGCATTTTCTCAATTGCTTCCACTTTTGCTCTGTCAACTTCAATACCTCTTTCACAAATTTTATGTCCAAGGACAATTCCTTCATTCACCATAAAGTGACATTTCTCCCAATTAAGAACAAGGTTAGTTTCTTCGCACCTCTGCAAAACTTTGTCAAGATTGTGCAAACAATTATCAAAAGAAGTTCCATAGATGGAAAAATCATCCATGAAGACCTCCACAATTTCTTCACAAAAACCATGAAAAATAGCAGACATGCATCTTTGAAAAGTAGCAGGAGCATTGCATAAACCAAACGGCATACGTCTACAAGCATAAGTTCCATAAGGGCAAGTAAAAGTGGTTTTCTCTTGATCTTCCTTTTTAATAGCAATCTAATAGAAACCAGAATAACCATCAAGAAAACAAAAATGAATCTTCTTAGATAACCTCTCTAACATCTGATCTATAAACGGTAAAGGATAATGATCTTTCTTAGTAACTTTGTTTACTTTTCTATAGTCAATGCACATCCTATAACCAACTACTACCCTTTGAGGAATAAGCTCGTTATTCTCATTAGGTATGACAGTCATACCTCCTTTCTTAGGAACACAATGAACAGGACTAACCCATCTACTATCAGCAATAGGATAAATAATACCAGCATCAAGGAGCTTTAATACCTCATTTCTTACCACATCCTTCATCTTGGGAATTAAGCGGCGTTGATGCTCCACAACTGGCTTCGCGTCTTTCTCCATACTAATAGCATGCTGACATAAAGTGGGGCAAATCCCTTTTAAATCATCAAGAGTATATCCCATAGCTCCTCGATGTTTCCTCAATATCTCCAATAATCTTTCTTCTTCCTTTTCTAAAAGCTTAGAACTAATAATAACAGGATATATTTTCTTATCATCTATATAGGCATATTTACGATCATCAGGTAAAGGTTTTAATTCGAAAACAGGGTCTTCTTTAGGTGGCAAAGTGGTACCGAGATCCTCCACAGGTAAATTGTGCTTAATCAGCGGTTGTTGACAAAGAAAAATATCGTCAATCTCTTCTCTTTCCTTACTGAAAACATCACTTTCATGATCTTCCATGAATTGCTGCAAAGCATTATTAGGAGCAAGAGCAATAGAAGCAAGCTGTTCAACTCGAAAATTTTCATTAGGCATTTCATAAGAATAAGAAGTCTTAGCAAACTTAGAAAAATTAAACTCATAAGACTCTCCATTAAACTTAGTGAAAATTTTCTCCTTCTTACAGTCTATCACAGCGCCACAAGTATTCAAAAAGGGTCTACCAAAAATAATAGGACAAGTTTTACTAGCCTCCTTACCAAGTACTAAAAAATCAGTGGGGTATTTAGTCTTACCGCATAGGACTTCCACATCTCGAACAATACCAAGAGGCCAAACAGTCTCTCTATTAGCAAGCTGAACAACCACATCAATATCTTCGAGTTCACAAGCGCCAATCTCATGCATAATTTCTTGGTAAAGCTCTAAAGGAATGGCACTTGCACTAGCACTAATGTCGCATAAACCATAATAGCAATGATCTCCAATCCTAACAGAAATAACAGGAACACTTGTTTTCCTATGCCTTTTAGGATGTGAGAGAATGTTAGAAGCATCTTCACAAAAGAGAATATATTCATCCCCTACATCTTTAGTAACAAGGTCCTTCAATATAGCTACAGGAGACTTAATAGTAATTTGCTCATCAGGCTCTACAGCTTTCTTAGTACTTTTATTAGACACACTTACCAAAGTAGAATACTTTTTTACCTTAGCAGGGAAAGGTGTCTTCTCAAAATAAGGTTCAGGCACAATGCTATCAACAGTACAAACTTCAGTAGCTGCAGCAGGAATATGACTAATGGAATCTTTATAAGGCGCATGATATTTGTTCCAGTCTTTCTTTAGAACATCAAGATAAGAGGCAAAAGCCTTAAGACAATTAGCAAGTATTTGAGAATCAAGACCATAAGCAATGCTAACACTATGAAAGTCATCGGTTCCCATAAAAGTTTTAATGCATTCATAATCATAGTTTATACCTGACTTCCTACCTTTGTCATTTTCCCATCCTTCAGCATTCTCTTGGATACGGTCAAGAAGTTTCCACTTAGCATCTTCTTTCATATGAGTAAATGATCCAAAACAAGAAGCATCCAAATAATCCTTATCACGAAGAGTAAGCCTCGCATAAAAATTATCAATAACAATATTATTGGGGAGCTCATGAATGGGGCATTTGAGCATTAGTAACTTCAATCTCCCCCACGCTTGGGCAATACTTTCTCCATCATGAGGCCAAAAGTTATATATCCGGTTACGATCTTTAGGAATTTCACTTGGAGGATAAAAGTTGGAATAAAAGAGAGGTACAATTTCCTCCCAAGCAATAGATGGACCATCTTTAAGCAATCGATACCACTCCTCAGCTCTGCCTTTCAATGATAAAGAGAATAGCTTCCTCTTGACCTGGCTCGGCGAAATACCTGCACACTTGAACAACTCGCATAATTCATGTATAAATAGTAAGTGATCACCCGGATGGATAGTTCCATCCCCTGAATAGCAGTTATCCATAACATGTTCAACAATTTTCATAGGTATTTTAAAAGGATCTAATTCAGCAGGTGGTGGTGGTGGTGGTTCATCCACATGTGCAGCAGTGGTAGAAGTGTTCCCAAATAGGAAACCAAATGGAGAATTCTCCATAGCAAAATAAAATAAAAGTAAAAGACAAAAATAAAAACAGTACTCACAGCGACGGTTACCTTTACCAAATCCACTCTTCAATAGCGCTTCACTCCCTGGCAACGGCGCCAGAAAATAGTCTTCATGACCCACAAGTATAGGGGGTGTATCGTAGTACTTTCAATAAATAAGAGTGTCGAACCCAACGAGGAGCAGAAGGTGTTGACAAGTGGTTTTGATCAAGGATTCACTATAAATACTAGCAAACGGGTTTTCAGGGGTATTTGGTAATGCGAATAAATAAAGTGCGAGTAAATAAAGATAGTAATAATAATTGCAGCAAGTGGCCTAATCCTTTCTAGAGCAAAGGACAAGCTGGTCGTGTAACTTATGATGACCAAACGTTCCCGATGACACACAGGAGTTTTTGTCAAGAGTTTTCGCTTCATGCCGCTAAATAATCTTTATTGGTTTGATAAGTGTTATGGGGGTGAACCTGTGCTAGCGCACTACCCTTACTAGGATAAATACACACTTGTGATTATACCCCCTGCAAGCATCCGCAAATACAAGAAAGTAATTAAGATAAATCTAACCATAGCCTTAAACTCTAAGATCCTACGCTCCCTAGTGTAATGGTTTACCAACGGAGGTTTAGGTTTCTGTCACTCCAGCAACCTCACAATTGGTAGCCAAATACACAATGCATCTCACTAGGCCCATAAATGGTGAAGTATCATGTAGTCGACGTTCACATGACACCACTAGTGAAATAGCACCACAACAAATAAATATCAAACCACTAAATATTACTTAACAATAATTCACTACTAACATCTTGACTTGTCCCATGTCCTCAAGAACTAAACGAACTACTCACAAGACATCATATGGATCATGATCAGAGGTGAAATAATGGTAAGTAACAATCTGAACATAAACCTTAATTCAACGGTTCCACTCAATAGCATCAACCACAAGAGTAATCAACACCGGGAAAGTTTCCCCTAAGAATTTAACAAGATCCAACTCAAGATGTTACAGTGGGATGGTGTGGTAATGGTGAGGATGAAGGTGCTGGTGATGAAGATGATGATGATCCCGATGAAGTCCGGTGCGATGGTGATGACGTTGGCAACGATCTCCCCTCTCCAAAAAGGAATTTCCTCGGCAGATTTCTGCCTGCCGGAGAGCTTTTCTCTCTCTGGTGTTTTCTGCCCCGCAGAGGCGGCGGTGTCTATCTTTGAGCCCCCCCTTGACTTAGGTTTTCGGGGATGATGAAATACGCGAAGGGGCGATGGCAGAAGTGGGCCAGGGGGCTCTCACCACAGGTGGGCGCGGCCAGGGGCTGGGCCGCGCCCCCTGATGGTGAGGCTGGCCTGTGGCCCCTCTCGCCTTCTCCTTCCAGCTTCTTCAGTCTTCTGATAAAATATAATTTTCTGGAATTTTCCTGGAATTTTCCTGATCTTCAAAATATGGTGCCTTGATGGTCCTTTTTCCAGCAGAATCCTGACTCCGGCAGCAAATCCTCCAATGATCATCAAACATGCAAAAACATATGAAACAACATAAGTATCATCTCTAAATATGAAATATATCAATGAATAATAGTAAATTATGATACAAAATAGTGATGCAAAATGGATGTATCTTTACTCTCCAGAGAAATCCAGGTCGATGGGGGAAGAAATAAATCGACTGCTTGACGCCAAATTCATTACGGAAATAAAGGAGGCAACATGGCTGTCACCATGAGTCATGGTTGAGAAGAAGGATACAAAGATCTACAGAATGTGTATCGACTTCACGGCGCTCAACAAGCATTGCCCAAAGGACTACTTCCCGCTCCCTCGAATCGACCAGATCATCAATTCCACTGCTGGCTGCAAGCATCTCTCGTTCCTCGATGCCTACTCAGGATACAATCAAATAAGGCTAAAGGTCGAAGTCGAATACAAGATCGCATTCATCACCCCCCACAGGGTGTACTGCTACATGATGATGCCCTTCGGTTTGAAGAACGCTGGAGCCACCTAGCAATGGCGCATCCAAGCCTGCCTGAAGGAGCAGATCGGCCGCAACGTCAAAGTCTACGTCAATGATATCGTCATCAAGACCTCAAAAGCAGACAGCCTGCTCGACAATTTGCACAAAACTTTCGCCAACCTCGATTGCTATAGCATCAAGCTCAACCCGAAAAAGTGCTCCTTCAGAATACCAATTGGCTAGCTTCTAGGATACCTTATCTCTAAAACAGGGATTGAGGGTAACCCAGAGAAAATTCGGGCAATCATCAATATGCAGCCACCGCAGATGCTTCGACATGTCCAGCAGTTGAGAGGACGTCTAGCGGCACTCAGTCATTTCATCAGCAAGCTAGGCAAAAAATCTCTCCCCTTCAATCAGTTACTAAGAAAGACAGACAAATTCGCTTGGACAACAGAAGCGCAAGCAGCCTTCAACGACCTCAAGCATCGCTTGTCGATGTCCCCAGTGTTGGTAACCCTGCACGAAAAGGAGCCGATGCTGCTATACATAGCCGCAACCAACTAGGTGGTCAGCTCTGCGCTCGTCGTCGAACACGCAGAGGAAGGCAAAGCACACGGGCTGCAGCATCCAGTCTACTACCTTAGCGAGGTGCTCTTGCCAACCAAGCAAAGGTACCCTCACTACCAGAAGCTAGCGTACGCCATATACATGACAGGAAAGAAGTTGCCACACTACTTCGAATGCCATTAATCATGGTGGTGGCCTCGACACCGGTCTCAAGCATACTCAACAACCCCGACTCCATGAGGCGCGTCTCTTTATGGGCATCACTCTTGGTCCATGCGAAATCACGTACCAGGGGCAGTCTGCAATCAAGTCGCAAGTCCTTCCAGATTCATTGCCGAATGGACCGAAGCTCAGATGCCTGAACTCCCGGACATGTTGTAACAACCCATGTTTGCAATTAAGATCATTTGCATCATAAGCATCATGTGAAATCTATTAAGAAAATTTTGCATTTAACATAAAGTGGAAATCTTAAATTTTTCCAAATCCTTCCTCTATTTTGAAATGTTTTCAAAATGTTTCCAAAAGTTTCTAAACACAACTCTATGGAGCTTCAACTGGTATTTAGAGGTTCCATGGATATTGAGTATTTTTTCAGAAAATGTGGTTGTCAACTAAATTTCAAAACAGTAGCTCTATTTAGAAAACAGGAAAACAATTTCCATGTTCTCTTCCTCTCCTGGGCTCTTTCTAGCCGCACTCCTCTTGCCTGCTGCCAGTGCGCAGTAGCTAGCAGCCCAACTAGGCCCGGCCCATTTAGCCTTCCCTTGTCTTCTTCCTCACGCAGGCAAGCAGCTGTCTAGCGCTGCTCCTACCGTCGATACTCGCCGAGGAGATGAACGCCGCCGCCTTGACCACCTGGAGATGATAAGGACGCCCCTATGGAGCCCGCTCTCTCCCTCTGCCCTATCTTCTTCCCTTCTCCCTCGCTCTCTCATTCTCTATCGCGCGCAGTCAGAAAACCTAGCCCCGGCCACTGTGCCGCCTCGCCATTTTTGGCCACCCAGAGCTCCACCGATGTGCCCTAGAGCTCCACTTTGACTCCCTCATCATCCTAGTCGAACCACGCGAGCACGGGAAGCTCCAGTCAACGGAATCGAGCCCGTCTTTTTTGTCAGGCCGAAGCACGCCAACGGCCATGGCATCGTTGCCGGCCTCCTCCAGATCCTCTGACCGGTTCTTAGCGCTCAGGGTGAGCTACTTGTCCTCCGGGACCACTTCCTCCTCTCCCTCTCGTGATACCTCGCCCCCTGCGTCGCACGCTACCATCCGCCGCCGCCAGTCATCACCGACGCCGTCGCTTCGGCGACCATTAGAGAGCGGCGCCGCCACCTTAATGTTCCCCGCGGCATTCTCGTTCCAGAGAGCCCACGCACGGGTCCGTGGGACGCCTGGAGCTCCGGCGAGCTCAGCGGCGGGCAGGTTTGACCTCGGGTCAAACCCCGTGACCACCTGGCACACGTGGAGACTGACGTGGACCCCCTGGTCCACTGGTCAGTGGCTCCGGTCATTTAGGACCCGGTGTAAAAAGTCTCTGCGAGTTATTTAGAATTCAGGAATTTTAGAAAATGAGTAAAACTTGTTAAATTCATAACTGATTCATTTTAAATCAGAAAATATGTATAATATATCAAAATGTTCAGAAAAATTGTAATCTACATTTTGTTATCAAAATCATGCATTGTTAATCAACTTTGAACCCTGCTTAATTTAGATGAACAAAATACCACCCTCTTTAATACATGGGGTTTATCGGAATGCTAACCCTAGTCCATCCAAACCCCATTCAATTTGTTCAATATGTCTTAGGGTTTATTTAAATACCTTTAATCTTGTCATATCATCATATTTGTTTCCGCATCGATGCAATGTTTGAACGTTGTTATCCTTTTCCGATGTGTTTCTGCTTCTCACTGGTAGGATCCAGAGTTGATGTGAGCAACGAGTCCGATACCAAGATCGACCACATGAAGGACCAATACTTGTCCATCAATGAACAAGTCAAGAAGGAGAATCTTGGATATCTATTTTATTTGGTTATCAACAAAAGGCAAGCAGCCCCCCCTCTGAACCTATGGTTTCAAAGTATTTCAAAACTTACTATTTTGCAACATACGGTTCAACTGTCTTTTATTGATAGGTAGAGTTATCCTATCTAATGCATGTTCTATTATTGTCGCCGAAATATCCCGATCCACTGCTCCTAGCATGACTAGGTTTTGCATGTGTGCGTCGCTAGAGCTTTTATATATCTGTAATTAGCCATGCTTAGTTGTTTACTCTGGTTCATATGGTTAATGAATCGGAGTTGCAAATGAACCTAGTATGTTATCATAACTTGGTTTGATCAGTGAAGGTGGTGAATAAACATGTAAAGGCTTGGATGAGCCGCCACATGGGATGTGGTTATTTGACTCATTCTTGCTGACCCTAGGACCCGAGTTCTCGCTCCTTGAACCAAGACTGAGCATACAACCACATGGGGGTTTATGCGAGCCCCCTCGACCCCAACTTGCCTAGTCTACTCCATGAGACACCTTATTTGGGTGTTTAAACTTTGTTTTAAACGTGGCCGGGGTTGCTTGAGGTGCGGCCTCTGACAAACCAACCCTCGCACACAATTAGAGGGACCAACTTCGGGACTAGACCCATTATAATGGAGCTTCCCTCTTTTAGTGAACTCATGGTTTAGACGAAGTAACGAAAAGGTCTTGGTCGACCACCCTCTGCCGGCACACCAAGTGAAGTGTGTAACGTACGGTGCTAAGGGTCGGTCGGCACGTGTGGGTAAAGTTGTGCACCCCTATAGGGTTAAATCTTTTCAAAAAGCCATGTCCACGGTTATGGACAACTTGGGAACGGATTCCGAGATCATAGAGAACTTTAACCTAATTGTAAAACTTGGCAAATGATGTGAGCTTAGGATGCTTCCTATAGGTGGAAAGAGGGGGTGATCCTAGTGGATAGGTTCTGGTGATATTGATTCGGTGGATCTCTTGATGATCAAAGTTATTGCTCTCTTACCCCTTTTTAAATGTTCTGAGTAGTCGAGCTTCTACTCTTACTTGTTTTATTCAAATAAAGATTGCTTTACGCAAATAACTCCAAGAAAGCCTTTCTTAACCAAGTTTAGCTAATAGGATACGTAAGTCTTGCTGAGTACCTTATGTACTCACCCCTGCTTTGTTGATATTTTTACAGCAACGTAAGTTCCACAACAAAGTTGATTTTCCGTACAAAGATCAACACCGACGAGTAGCTTGGGGTTCCCAGACAACAGCTTGGGGCTACGGAATGGGTTGTCGCTATTATGCTTCTGGCCCCTTAGGCCATTGTTATCCTTGCTATGTCTAATAGCATAACCTCCTTCCATTGTTTGATGTACTGTTGGGTCAGTGACCTCTGCTTGTAATGAGTTGGATCTTTGCTCTGGTAAAAGCTTTGCAGTATTACCTCTTGAGTCGTAGAGTCACTGTTGTGTACCAACTGTGGTTACCCATCTCGTGCATGATGGGTGTATGGATATAAAGTGGATGAGAGGGGTTTAAGGCTCTCGAGCTCTCAGTTATGTAGTCTTGGTTATGATTAGTTTCACGATGCTTCGAGATGTGTAGAGCCAATGGTTTAATTCCAGCCTGCCTGCCGATGGTGTTCCGGCCTGGGACTGGTAACCCCAGTATCACTCGTTGCTAGCGTGACTAATACACATAACATCTCTGTATAGCTTAGATCCTGGGGTCCCTTACAGATTTTGGTATCAGAGCAGGACTGTCTATAGGAAACCCTTGTTATTGGTCGTTGTTGAGTCTAGTGTTTATGAAAACTATTTGAAAGCTAAAAATGAGTTGCAAAATGTAGGTAAGGTTTCTTTTTATTCCTTATCTCTATCGATCATAGTTCTGAGCTTTCGTATCCTTTCCTGTTGATTTGGAAAAGGTTTTTCTATCTCTTCTGGTCATTCCAAATTTAGGTCCCTCATGGGCATGTCGTTTTTAAACCAGTTGACCTACATAGTATTCTTCATACTCTCCGCTAAAATAAGAATATGCAACTAGAAGTTTTCTTTCCATTGAAATATCATTACCTCGTGGATTCCACATAATTCTTCTCTATGCTTCAAAGATTCTTTCACCTTGTATGCCTCTCTATTTGTTTGGTATTCAAAAGCTATACCTTGTTCTGGAAGCTACCTCATGATTACTACCCCGTGGCATCCTCTGAGTTGCTCAGTTAGTAGTTACTCCTTTCTTTGTGTTTTACCATGGACTTGAACCGAAGGTCCCAGATTGTGCTGGATTCCAGTACATGAAGCTGGACTTTAACCCAAGATCCATTCCATTGAATACTTGTGTTAATGATTTATTATTAACTTAATATGGTTTTCTTGTCAAGCTTGTGGTTGTAGTCCTAATTGAATTGTAGCAACAAAGGACTTCCCCTTCCACTAGCTATGGCAGATGTTCTCTCATGGAACCAAATGGATCACGTCAAGAGTCTCCTAATGACTCGCCTCTTTGTCCGTGACTCTGCCACAACCTCCATTTCGGCATTGGTTTACATAAGATGTTAACTTGTGCATCCATATCCAAGGATTCGTTCTGAGTGTTTTCCTTCTCTCAAGTTACTTTCTGACCGTTGTCTGCAAGTTGGCAGCCAAGTTGTAAATGTGCATTGGTGTATCCTAGTGCATGTTACTCTTGTGGTCTCATCAAGCCATTCCACCCCAAAATGTCAGGAGAAACAAACTCCAGAACCTCGTCCATTTCTAGTAATCCACAGAATATGAGCCCTATGCAGCTTCTGTTCTGTTCTACCTTATAGTATCACACTCTTTTATACCAAGAGGTTGTGCCAAGTCTCATGGCCTCCTTGATGAAGTGATGCTCTTACACATCTTTGCTCACCCTTTCTCTGAGCTGGTCATGCTTGGAATATTGGGTGCGCATATCATTGTGGCCATCCGAGATCCATAGTAAATCCTATTGCTTTGAAATCCAAGGTCCTTTGCATCACTCTTAGCATGATTGGTTAACCGATCACTAAGCGAAGTTTCACTGTGTTGCCAATTCCGTAATTCAGGCACACATCTTCGGTCAAAGAGTTAGGTTTGTGCCAAAACTCTCAAGACCACATTGCTTTCCTTGTAAAGCAAGATTCACTCTTGAACTCAGTGACATACCAATGGTTCGTGATATTCTGGATGTTTTTAGAAGTATTGCTATGTTTTCACATGACCATGTTGTCAAGTTCATGAGTAAGCTGGTTCTCTGAATCATTCTTTTCTCCAAGAATCTATACTAGATACCCTAGACTAGTTGGTTGAGCTTAAACAACAACTTGGAGAGTTGAAAGACAAAAGCTCTATCTAACTTTGTTCCTTCTTAAAGGGATGTCTACTTGTGTTCGTATTGAAGCAAGATAGTATCATCTCTTAGATACGCTATCCTTCCAATCTTTGATTTGATTTTGGGCTATCGTCAAATAAAACTCAGTCCCAAGGACTATCTTATGGTATTTCTATTCGTGGTTTTCACTTGAGTACATCATCATTCCCTTCGGTCTGACCAATACTTTTTCCTTGTTCCTGCAACATATGAGTCCATCTTATTGGAGCATATAAATAAGTTTGTTGTTGAGACCCTCGACAATATCCTTACTTTCTCCATGTTTGAAGATATTCATATTGGACATTTGGCATAAACTAGTAAATGTGCACATGCCACGCACGTATTATAATCTATAATAAAACATTCATGTAATCTTATTTACTTTTAGTTTTTTTATCGATCCACTTAAGTGTGTCTCATGCCCAACAATGTGAGAAATGCGTGCAACATATAAATCCCACACACATATATGCACACAAAATTAATGATCTTATAAATGTATATATCTCTACTAATAAAAAAACATAGAACCGAAAATCCAAAGAATGGCGCCCACTCGAACAGTATTATACTTAGTTAGAAAACACATCGGATTTGCCTGCCTTGGCTCTAAATGGTGCAGTATTTTGCTCCTCTGCCGGTGACCCACAGCGAGGATGGAATAGATTCGATCACTTGTTGTTGGAGCTGCTACTCAGCTCCTCTTCTTCCTCTCAGCAGCCTCACGAGCCTCACCTTTTCCTCCTTCTATTTCTCTTGTCTACTAAAAACTCTCTTAAATAGACTCACACGCATGCATTAACCCACGCATGCACTAACCAGTCCACTCAAACATACCTCGGCTAGCACATGCATACATCCAGCTAACAACCTCAACAAGCTCTAGCTAACTACCAAATCATATAATCTGAATGCAAAGAGATTAATTAGCACACACCTGGTCAGCTCATGGAACAGACTCATCTAAGTGAAAAAATGCAACAGCTAACCAACAGACTGAAAAACAGAGCTACAGCTAACTGACGGTAGCTACCTTTCATACAACAGCATAAGAGAACGGTACTTGCAGGCACAACCATGCTCATCACCTGCGCCTCAGGTCTCTCTGCAAGATTAAGAGTCGATGTGAAAGGATCAATGGAATTGTTCCCGACAAATGACACTGTTAGCAGTCCACAATTTAAGCAAGGATTTGTTCAAAAGTGTTAACCTATAAGAAATAGTAATGTTGCACGTATTGGTTACAATATATTTAGTTTTTTGTTCGAATTACAATATATTCAGTTGACATACACAAGCATAAAAAGAATATGAAATTATTCAAACAACACCAACATTGGGCTAGATAGCGACCATTCCAACCGTCCATGACCGAGGACTCGGCTATTCGAATAGGTTTACACTCTGCAGAGGTTGTACACTTTACCCACAATCATCCGGATACTCATCGTGTGGGCATCTCCCCCGCATAACATCATATGCCACGACAAGCACCCGATCGTAGTTTTTCACCTTCCCACCTTAGCATAGGACCTACCACCTAGAGATGCTCCCCTCAACATCGAAGCCTAAGTGGCTGTTTGACCCAGGAGTAGCAAATTCCCCAGCCCACTTGACCCTTCGAAACCCTGCCATCACATGCAGGCATTTTCAATGAGGGCCCCTAGGTTGTAACCCTGCCCACCTGAAAAGGTGACAATGCGAGCCTAAGTAGCCGCTGCTACCCAGGGTGCCCCGGAAAAGGTGTCCATGGTCGGACTGCCATTACATTTGGAGGCCCCATACCAAAGTGAACAAACCACTCCGCTACGCCCCGTCCCATACCAGGGTAATCGTGGTTGCACGGGTTAATTGTTCCGGTGGATACCTAGTGATCACCAATGTCATTTGAAAAAACAACCAATTCCTTTTTCCTCCATGATCATCTCCATTTGTCCAAATCCATTTTTGAAAACATTTTAGTGGAGTAGATACTTCCCCAAGGTTTTCGAAAGCATTTTCAGAAATTCTTTGTGAGTGTTCCCATCCTAGAGTTTTTGGCTCCACTAGAGGTTTCCCAAAGGCTTTGCTGCTAACCAACAAGCCACTACTGCAAGATAATGAATAGGTGTCAAAAAGGGGTCATCTCGAAAGATGATAACAATTTGCCTTGTGGAGCTTGAGCCAACAAATAATTGTTACAAGGACTATAGCAATATAAAAACATGCAATTTAATAACCCTTTGTGAAACATGCAAAGTAAGGGAATAGGATTCAGATATGCATCAAGTTTAGATGGCTTGCCTTTCTCAGCTTGTCCCTGGTCTTCTCCTGGATATCCAACTATTTCCCCCTCCTCGATACACTCGGGACCGTTCAAATCTAGCGCCGATAAACAATAGCACACATAAGCATGCAAGCATACAAGGTTCACACACATCATAGCAGCATACAACTCACATCAAACAAGTATCAGAATCAAACGAAATATCATACTAAACAATTTCAGGCGTTTCAATAATAATAACTATTTTAAAGAATAAAGCAAAGATTTACCTACTAACTAAACCCTAATAAGCTACACATAACACTCAGAAAGTTTTTAGTAGAAAAACCATGCAAACAACATGCCAACAGATAGATATGATTTTTATGACTCCAACAAAATTGGATTTGAAAATTTCTGATTAATAGAGAATATTCTATGCATTTTCAAGTGAAAACAACAACTGTTTCAGTGATAATTCTACCAGAAAATCATACTTGCTCAGAAAAATTTATCCTCTGGTCAGTTGCAAGCACTCACAGTATAGGATGACCCAAAATTGGCCTCACTCAAAAATACTTCACAGAATAGGTTCTAAAATTCCCTAAAGTCAGATCTAGGAGCATTTTGCAAATACAACTATGCTAAAAAAGTAGATCAAAATACATGGAGGTCTATGTCATTTGAAAGGTACTTCAGAGGGACTCTCAGTAAAATTCAATTAAATCCATTTGGGCCTCTGGATCTCAAGATATAGATTTATTAGTGAAAAGGACACATTATGAGAGATTAAATGCAATAAATACCCTAAAAATAATCTTGGAAAACCACTAGCTCTGCATGTTTGATAAAAGTCTTAGGAACTTGGGAAAATCTGTATCTAGCAATTTTCATGCTCAGATATTAAATCATGAATTTATTTCAAACACAGATCTAGCAGTCTCTTAGCAGGATTCACAAAAAAAATAGGATTAGGCCGAATCTTATTGATCCGCGAGAACAATGCCTGGCCGGCCCATCTGCGGCCACGGCGCGCATGGGGGAAGTCAAATGGCCCGGGCGGGGCCCGTCGGCCTGAAACCATGCACTAGGCTGGGTTGCATGCAGCCGTCGGTGACGACCAATAAACGGTGGCGCGAGCGCTACAGCGCACGACGGCGTGAGCACGATGAAGTGGACCGAGGGCTCACCGAGGGGAGGCGTGGGGATGGTAGAGAGGTTGGGGAGTGGCGGAGGAGCTCGAGGCGGACCTTCTTAGGGGCTCGCACGTGCAGGCGGAGCTCTTGGTCGCTCAGAAACGAGGACACTCTCCGTGACCGCACGGGGCCGCCCGAACAAACTTGCAACACCGGCGACCGCCTGGCGAGTTCCTGGAAAGAGTAGGGGTAGGATTAGATTGAATCTAGACCGAGGAGTTGAGATACACAGAGATAATGGTAGAGAGGAGACGGCAGCCTCATCGTCGATTGGTTGCAGACCGGGCAAGCTCCGGCTTGGAACCTTCTGTGGCCGGCAAGAGGACTAGCAGGGCTTCGCCCCTAGTGAGATAGAGAGGAGAGTGAGTTGATTTGGGAGGGGTTTGGTGGCTGGGGGAGACTCGGGGTGGCGTTTTATATATCTGGGAGATGGCCTGGTGAGCTACCAGGACGTGGCGTCCGCTGTCTGGCCACGGAGCGCGGCGAGGACGGATAGCAGGAAATGGACAAAAAGGGGAGAGGGGCTATGCCAGAGGGGTCACAGGGTCTGGGCGGGGTCGCTGGCGAGAGGACAGGTTAAGGGGAGGTCGGTCGGCTCGGGGAGACAAGGCCGAACGCACGCCCGCCAGGTGTTTGATGATGGGTCAGATCTTAGAATGCAGTCGATTGAGGCCGAGAGGAAGAGTACAAAAGAGATGCCGTGCTAGGGAAGGCTCGAGGAGGGTTAGGGGAGACCAGTGGCGAGGTGGCTTGGGCAAATGAGCTCGTTTAGAAAAATGGCCATGTCTATGGCTTACTAGGGCAAATCTGATAGAGGGAAGGCATGGCTAGGTCCTAGGGTTCCCAGAGGTGGACAGGGGGTGTGGAAGGTGCACGACATGGTACTGATTTAGAGAGATAAGGAGGGCTGCATCAATCTTTCCAAGATCTGGTCCAAGCTATGCATTGGTCTTCTCCTCTCTTCTCTCCAAACAGTAGCAAACAAAAGGGAGGGTGCTGCTACAGTAGAATTCAACCCAAGAGGAGGTGATGGTGCTAGTATGGTCAATGTAGGGGTTTGGTGGGGTTGCAAATAAATTTTGAGAAGTAGAGTTGAAGATGGAGATGGATGCATGCTTCGTCCAGTATTTGGTTTTTGAAATAATTTTGATTACCTCCAAGAGGGTGCATGCATGGATAGATGAGAGAGGGTGGTGAGAAGGTTGGGTATGGCAATGCCAAGCTTTTCCAATTAAAATTTGATCACCAATATTGTAGTTTGAAGATTTGTCCTAAAGGATACATTGAACAAGATGTTGCAATTTTCAAAGATTATCAAACAGGAGTTTTGGGGTACATAGGATTCTTCATAATTGACATTCCCATCCTTTTTGGTCAATAAGAAGATGGAATAGGAAGATGGCTTTTTAAAATATGTTTCTGATGAAAATAAGCTGATAGAAAGCATGAATAACACTTACAAATGTTGTTTGGGAAGAGTTGCCTTTGGGAGAGAATTGATGGTGAGTGTTTAGAAATGACCTAAATCTTATAAGAAAATAACAAGGGTGGAAATAGTTTTGACTAGAGCTCAAAACTACACCACCTTAGTTAGGGCAAGTTTCTAAAGTATACCCATAAGGCATGAATGGTTAGAGTAGATCAAAAGGAATAGTAATAGGTCATAGGATGGTCTCTGAACAATTAATTAAAAAATTTAAAAGTATGAGCAGAACTGCATCTGATAATAGTCAAATGGTCAGTGGTTTGATTAGGGTTAGAAACAGGATTATAACAAGTAGCAGATGACCTCAAAGGACAGAGTGGTAATGGAAGGAATGGAAGAACGCATGTCAAGGATGAGTTCTAGAGAGGTGCATTGCTATGGACAGGACCTATGAGCTTAATACAAACATCTGAAAACTGAATCTGTTAACAGGAGTGAAGATAGTGTACACACAAGGTGTTTGATGAAATGGCTACAAGAAAATATTTTGCGAAAACGGAGACGAGTCTCAGAAGATGGGATATAGATGATTCTAATGACACCATGGGTGCTTTTCTTAGGCTAGTTTGCTTAGTATTAAGATCCTCACAAAGAGCTCCTAATGTCTTATGGTAAGACATTAGAGTTAGGATTTTAGGATTGAGGGGAAATCATTAAAATAGGTTTTTATTTGAAAGGTAGAATGAAAAATAACTTATAAGGATATCCCCATGGGACAATATAGTATTTGATGGGTTTTTGAATAGGTTAGGCCACATGCCTATCTGAAGATCATAACTACACACAAACAACTCATCAAAGTCAAACATAGTCACACAAAGTCAACTCACCACACAAGGTCAATCATTTGCAGCTAATCTAGCATAACCAGAAACAATGATTGAACAAGTGCTCAATGATGATCATGCCATGGTCAAGTAGAGAAGAGTTTCAAATTAAGGAGTAAATCTTTCAGAAACTAGTGGATACATAGCATCTCCTTTAGAAAGTTTTCTTAAAGGTGTTTGAAATCCTTTTATAAATGTCAACAAAACATAAGTTTGTAAAATAGTGGGACCACTCTACTTTGTAGGTCCCGATAATTTTGTAAGTACTTAGTTTCGATAAAAGCTTCATCTCAAAGATAAATCTTGGTGCTTATTTTGGACAAATAAAATAATTTGAAAAATGAGAGGTTGCCAAGATAATGGTTTTGGAAAAATAGCTAGAAGCATAAATAAAGGCATGATCACAGGGGCACAAGGATTGTGTTGGTCCACAATAGTGTTCAACAAGCAACTCAAACAGACATCATTAACATAACAACCAAGACAAACAAGCAAGAAATAGTACTTCTAGAGGTTTGCACAAAAAGTTTTTGTTGGCCCTCATTTTTGGCTCACTAAACACTACTTAAACAGGGTTACAAAAAGTGGGGTGTTACAACTCTTCCCCCCTTAAACAGAATCTCATCCCGAGATTCCTAAGTGTAGTAGTAAGAGGTGCTGAGACTAAGTTAGAGTTAGGCCTTAACGGTTGCTCTTCCAACTCACCGGTGATGCTCTGAGTTGCATCAAAGACTTGCTTTTTGCTGAAGGTGTAGATCGTCCTTATTTGCTGAAGTTGGTGGCTGAAGAGTTGATGTTGTCGAAAGTATCTTGTCGAGGCCTCATCGAGACATCCTTAAGGTTAGCGGGGTTAGGCTACCTAGTATGCCCGAAAATATTTTATGAGAGTTAGAAGGTTTTCAGCTCACAATTGAGGTCGTGAAAAGTCTAGGCTTCTCAAGTAGCTCTTGTGGGCTTGGAGTCGCTTCTTCCCTTGCATAGCTTGATGGAATCTTCAGATCTTGGTGTTGCGCCTTGAATCTTGATGTTGGCGTAGACCCTTAATCTCGAGCTTGCAGTCCTCTGAGGATGGTAGACAAGAGCATTTATGCTTCGGTCTTGATAGGCACGTCAAATCTGTCGACTTTGTACTCTACGCTTCCTAAGTACCAAGGCGTAGGTTAGTCCTAATAGAAACCATTCTTCTGGGTCATCTTGTGCTTGAGCTGAAAACACGTCAGGTGGCGGCGCACCACCAACGGTGTGTCTTCTAGTAGTCAATGATCTATTTCTTGTTCTCTTTGGTTTGGTGGAGACCAGTGAAGATCTTCTTGCTTCTTCATCTTCTTGTAGCCTTGAGTATCCTGAGGTATATTGGGATACCTTGAGTTGACTTCATCTTTCGAGAAATCTTCATGTGGATTTCTACCCATGGCATAAGTCAGTTTTGGTTTCAAACCCATCAAAATTTGAATGAGCGAGTGAGTTAGTTAGAAAAGTCTTCACTTCTTCTCGTTGCTACCTCCCTTGGTATCTACTAAATGCGGAGTCGACATTGATGGCTTGATTTTGGAGAGTCTTCACTCTTCTATTTGCTTGGTGGAGATCAAACACGTGAGTCTTCGGCTTCAAGTGGTGAAAACATGCTGAACTGTAGAAGTTAGGCTTGGCTTTGATACTACTATGCTCAATTTTTAGTTGGCTTGTTAGAAGATTAGCCAGTGCTAGAGGGGTTAAGAGAGTATCATCAATGTTAGCGGGACTCCATTTTAAAATGGAACTCATGTTAGTCTAGTTGTTGTCTTCTAGAAGACTTGGGTAGTCCGGGTTAGTCTATCTTTTGCCTTCTTGACGTCATTGAGAGGTCTTGACAGAGCTTGAAACACTTAGCACAAAATTGTTGTACGAGATCTTGGGTATGTCTTCTAAGAAGTGTTGTAGCCCACTAATATCAAGGTTAGAGTTAGAGTTTTATATTTAGTCATGTAGGCTACTTGAGCTGACATAGATGAGAGCGAAAAACAACTTAAGAAAGGTTCCTATGCAGGGGTTTACATATCGAAGGGTTTTTAAAGCTGATAGGCCAAAATAGGCAGAAGCACAAGGTAACGATGCACACTCAAAGAAACACAAAAGGCAATATTCAAGCAATCATATGAAGCACAGGAGGTACTTCAGGTACCGAAGAACGCCTAATACACGCGGTTTTTGGGGGTAGCTCATACGAGAAAATTGAGCTTATCCTATTCATCCTGGGGTCATGGTTGGTCATAGTTGTTGATGTCTTCATTCTTCTTGACTTTTCTCTTTAGCAAAAACTTGATGGCAGTTGGTGGTGAAATTGCAGTGTTGTTGAGCCATTGATGTTGACTTGGGAAGTGTAGATTCGTAAGTCTTCTTGTATCACATCACATGGTTGTGAGGTCTTCAGAGGGATTGTTGAAGTGTGCCATTGGTGGCATACTCGCCCAACAAACCTAATAAATACTTGCCAAGCAACTAAGTACTTGGTCCTTGGCGACTGCAAAAGTGCGAGTCCAGGGAGGAACAAGGTCAGCCCCTTGACATAGCCATTTGGAACGAACCAAAGGCAAATTATTTTAACACTTCTCGGGAGAGTATCCACAGGGGCATCTTATAGGGTTAAGTTGGGCGCCATGCTTCATACCCCGGGACTTGAGAGGCTTGGAGAAATCCGAGTGAAACTTTTGCTTCATCTTCAATTGCCAGGCTTCAGGTCTAATTGGGAACAGTCGTACAGTATTTAGAATTTGAAGAGGATGAGACAAGATAGCAAAATCTTTAAAATCCTTGAATAATTAGAGAGGTAAGATTAGAAGTTTTGAAAAGGGTAAGTAAGGAATAAGCCATACTATTGGCTATCTAAAGAATATAAGTTTGCAATTATCTTTACCCAAAAAGTAGTTTCCTAACTAACGCCCATGCTAACTAAGGTCTCCTACAGTCAGGATGGCTCTGATACCAACTCTGTGGGGACCTCGGATTACCCATCTGGAATACCCGATATGCGTACAATTCATGATCCCATGACCAGTGTGTCGTGAATCTACATATCCGAGTTGATACCAGAATTACATCATCCATTACAGTACCGAATAATATACTTACAATTGGTCACACGACCAAGTTTGATATTGTGACGCAGGGCAAGTTTACAATTAAGCAGCGGATCTCAAACAACGTAGATGACCCACATCATGCCTACTACCCTACATGCAACTGACTTGGGAGACGTTCCTAGCTCCCATCAGCGTCGTCAAACTCCTCACCATCATCCTCATATTCTTCACCATAATCTGACCAAGTTAATAGCCAGGGACAAAGCCGTGAGTACATTTGAATTGTACTCGCAAACCATCTAAGAGGAACAAGTTGCATGCTGTTTGGCTGTAGCAAGGTGGAAGGCTCTAGTCTAGTTTCTCCTAACTAGTCAATTTCTCGTGTCGATATAGCATGTCTTACAACATTTCTATATCCTTATTAAAGAGAACATTTAGAGAACCTTTTTAGTAAAATCTCTAGGAAAGGGGGAACTCATTTGGTTTTCAAGAGAGAGCCGGTGGTCAATCAAACATGACCACCTTTCTTTATAAAACAGGTCAATCACACATGACCATCTCCATTCCATCGGCAGTACCCTGCAAGTACTCCGAACCTTACCTGTGCCACGGCAGTACCCTCTGAGTACTCCATCCGGCACCTTTCTCCAATTTTTCCAAAAACACCTTTATGAAAACAAAACCGACATTGGGCTAGATAGCGACCATTCCAACCGTCCATGACTGAGGACTCAGCTATTCGAATAGGTTTACACTCTGCAGAGCTTGTACACTTTACCCACAATCATCCGGATACTCATCGTGTGGGCATCTCCCCCGCATAACATCGTATGCCACGACAAGCACCTGATCATAGTTTTTCACCTGCCCACCTTAGCATAGGACCTACCACCTAGAGATGCTCCCCTCAACACCAAAGCCCAAGTGGTTGTTTGACCCAGGAGTAGCAAATTCCCTAGCCCACTTGACCCTTCGGAACCCTGCCATCACTTGCAGACGTTTTCAATGAGGGCCCCTAGGTCGTAACCCTACCCACCTGAAAAGGTGACAATGCGAGCCTGAGTAGCCGCTGCTACCCAGGGTGCCCCAAAAAAGGTGTCCTTGGTCGGACTGCCATTACATTTGGAGGCTCCATACCAAAGCGAACAAACTACTCCGCTACGCCCTCTCCCATACCAGGGTAATCGTGGTTGCATAGGTTAATTGTTCCGGTGGATACCTAGTGATCACCAATGCCATTTGAAAAACCACCAATTCCTTTTTCCTCCATGATCATCTCCATTTGTCCAAAACCATTTTTGAAAACATTTCAGTGGAGTAGATACTACCCCAAGGTTTTCGAAAGCATTTTCAGAAATTCTTTGTGAGTGTTCCCATCCTAGAGTTTTTGGCTCCACTAGAGGTTTCCCAAAGGCTTTGCTGCTAACCAACAAGCCACTACTGCAAGATAATGAATAGGTGTTCAAAGGGGTCATCTCGAAGGATGATAACAATTTGGCTTGTGGAGCTTGAGCCAACAAATAATTGCTACAAGGACTATAGCAATATAAAAACATGCAATTTAATAAACCTTTATGAAACATGCAAAGTAAGGGAATAGGATTCAGATATGCATCAAGTTTAGATGGCTTGCCTTTCTCAGCTTGTCCCTGGTCTTCTCCTGGATATCCAACTATTTCCCCCTCCTCGGTACACTCGGGACCGTTCAAATCTAGCGCCGATAAACAATAGCACACATAAGCATGCAAGCATACAAGGTTCACACACATCATAGCAGCATACAACTCACATCAAACAAGTATCAGAATCAAACGAAATATCATACTAAACAATTTCAGGCGTTTCAATAACAATAACTATTTTTAAGAATAAAGCAAAGATTTACCTACTAACTAAACCCTAATAAGCTACACATAACACTCAGAAAGTTTTTAGCAGAAAAACCATGCAAACAGCATGCCAACAGATAGATATGATTTTTATGACTCCAACAAAATTGGATTTGAAAATTTCTGATTAATAGAGAATATTCTATGCATTTTCAAGTGAAAACAACTACTGTTTCAGTGATAATTGTACCAGAAAATCATACGTGCTCAGAAAAATTTATCCTCTGGTCAGTTGTAAGCACTCATAGTATAGGATCACCCAAAATTGTCCTCACACAAAAATACTTCACAGAATAGGTTCTAAAATTCCGTAACGTCAGATCTGGGAGCATTTTGCAAATACAACTATGCTAAAAATGTAGATCAACATACATGGAGGTCTATGTCATGTGAAAGGTACTTCAGAGGGCCTCTCAATAAAATTGGATTCAAGAAATTTGGGCCTCTGGATCTCAAGATATAGATTTATTAGTGAAAAGGACACATTATGAGAGATTAAATGCTATAAATACCCTAGAAATAATCTTGGAAAACCACTGGCTCTGCATGTTTGATAAAAGTCTTACGAACTTGGGAAAATTTATATCTAGCAATTTTCATGCTCGGATATTAAATCATGAATTTATTTCAAACATAGATCTCTTAGCAGGATTCACAAAAAAATAGGATTAGGCTGAATCTTACTGATCCGCGAGAACAACGCCGGGCCGGCCCATCTGCGGCCGCGGCGCGCACGGGGGAAGTCAAATGGCCTGGACGGGGCCCGTCAGCCTGAAACCATGCACTAGGCTGCGCTGCATGCAGCCGTCGGCTCCCCATCCGACGGTGCGCACCCCTCCCGTCGGTGACGACCAATAAACGGCGGTGCGGGCGCTACAGCGCGCGACGGCGTGAGCGCAATGAAGTGGACCGAGGGCTCACCAAGGGGAGGCATAGGGATGGCAGAGAGGTTGGGGAGTGGCGGAGGAGCTCGAGGTGGACCTTCTCAGGGGCTCACACGTGCAGGCAGAGCTCTCGGTCGCTCAGAAACGAGGACACTCTCCGTGACCGCACGGGGCCGCCCGAACAGACTTGCAACACAGGCGACCACCTGGCGAGTTCCTGGAAAGAGTAGGGCGGGATTAGATCGAATCTAGACCGAGGAGTTGAGATACACAGAGATAATGGCAGAGAGGAGATGGCAGCCTCATCGTCGATTGGTTGCAGACCGGGCGAGCTCCGGCTTGGAACCTTCTGTGGCCGACAAGAGGACTAGCAGGGCTTCGCCCCTAGTGAGATAGAGAGGAGAGAGAGTTGATTTGGGAGGGGTTTGGTGGCTGGGGGAGACTCGGGGTGGCGTTTTATATATCTTGGAGATGGCCTGGTGAGCTACCAGGACGTGGCGTCCGCTGTCTGGCCACGGAGCGCGGTGAGGACGGACAGCAGGAAATGGACAAGAAGGGGAGCGGGGATGCGCCAGAGGGGTCATAGGGTCTGGGCGGGGTCGCTGGCGAGAGGATGTGTCAAGGGGAGGTCGGTCGGCTTGGGGAAACAAGGCCGAACGCACACCCGCCAGGTGTTTGATGACGGGTTGGCTCTCAGAACGCGGTCGATTGAGGCCGAGAGGAAGAGTACAAAAGAGATGTCGTACTAGGGAAGGCTCGAGGAGGGTTAGGGGAGGCCAGTGGGGAGGTGGCTCGGGCAAATGAGCTCGTTTAGAAAAATGGCCATGTCTATGGCTTACTACGGCAAATCTGATAGAGGGAAGGCATGGCTAGGTCCTAGGGTTCCCAGAGGTGGACAGGGGGTGTGGAAGGTGCACGACACGGTAGTGATTTAGAGAGATAAGGAGGGCTGCATCAATCTTTCCAAGATCTGGTCCAAGCTATGCATTGGTCTTCTCCTCTCTTCTCTCCAAACACTAGGAAACAAAAGGGAGGGTGCTGCTACAGTAGAATTTGACCCAAGAGGAGGTGATGGTGCTGGTATGGTCAATGTAGGGGTTTGGTGGGGTTGCAAATATATTTTGAGAAGTAGAGTTGAATATGGAGATGGATGCATGCATCGTCCAGTATTTTATTTTTGAAATAATTTTGATTACCTCCAAGAGGGTGCATGCATGGATAGATGAGAGAGGGTGGTGAGAAGGTTGGGTATGGCAATGCCAAGCTTTGCCAATTAAAATTTGATCACCAATATTGTAGTTTGAAGATTTGTCCTAAAGAATACATTGAACAAGATGTTGCAATTTTCAAAGATTATCAAACAGGAGTTTTGGGGTTCATAGGATTCTTAATGCATAAGATAGCATGGTGGATCTTTCTCAAACTTACTTGGTGAGAATAAAGAAGAGAAAAATGCAAGAATGGCATAATTGACATTCCCATCCTTTTTGGTCAATAAGAAGATGGAATAGGAAGATGGTTTTATAAAATATGTTTCTAATGAAAATAAGCTGATAGAAAGCATGAATAACACTTACAAATGTTGTTTGGGAAGAGTTGCCTTTGGGAGAGAATTGATGGCGAGTGTTTAGAAATGACCCAAATCTTATAAGAAAATGACAAGGGTGGAAATAGTTTTGACTAGAGCTCAAAACTACACCACCTTAGTTAGGGCAAGTTTCCGAAGTATACCCATAAGGCATGAATGGTTAGAGTAGATCAAAAGGAATAGGAATAGGTCATAGGATGGTCTCTGAACAATTAATTTCAAAATTTAAAAGTGTGAGCAGAACTGCATCTGATAATAGTCAAATGGTCAGTGGTTTGATTAGGGTTAGAAACAGGATTATAACAAGTAGTAGATGACCTCAAACGACTGAGTGGTAATGGAAGGAATGGAAGAACGCATGTTAAGGATGAGTTCTAGAGAGGTGCATTGCTATGGACAGGACCTATGAGCTTAATACGAACATCTAAAAATTGAATCTGTTAACAGGAGTGAAGATAGTGTACACACAAGGTGTTTGATGAAATGGCTGCAAGAAAATATTTTGCGAAAATGGAGAGGAGTCTCCAAAGATGGGATATAGATGATTCTAATGACACCATGGGTGCTTTTCTTGGGCTAGTTTGCTTAGTATTAAGGTCCTCAGAAAGAGCTCCTAATGTCTGATGGTAAGACATTAGAGTTAGGATTTTAGGATTGAGGGGAAATCATTAAAATAGGTTTTTATTTGAAAGGTAGAATGAAAAATAACTTATAAGGATATCCCCATGGGACAATATAGTATTTGATGGGTTTTTCAAATAGGTTAGGCCACATGCCTATCTGAAGATCATAACTACACACAAACAACTCATCAAAGTCAAACATAGTCACACAAAGTCAACTCACCACACAAGGTCAATCATTTCTTTTCTAACCATGTTTGAGTAGTATTTAGTGAGCCAAAAATAAAGGCCAATAAAAACTTTTTGTTCTTAATCAGATTTACTGGAATCTCTTGCATGTTTGCCTTGTTGTTGTGTAAGTTATGTTTGCAAGAGTGTAGTTTGAAGAATAAGTTTGTGGGCCAACTCAATCTTGTGTTCTTGTGATCATGCCATCCTTGTGCTTCTAGCTTTTTCTCAAGACAAAGTATTTTGGCACCTCCCTTATTTCAAAATATTTTAATTTGCCAAAATAGGAGCCAAGACCTATTTTTCAAATGAGAGCTTTATCAAAACTAAGAATTTATAAAACTACAGGGACATAGTGTTATGATCCCACTATTTTACAGACTTGTATTTTTTAGCATTTATGAGAGGGTTCCAAACACCTTTGAGAAAACTAAATATTGGAGATGTTTATGTCTCCACTAGTCCTTGGGAAAAGTTACAAAAGATTTACTCCTTATTTAAGACTCTTTTCTGAAATCTCAAGGGCATGATCCTATTTGGGCACTTGCTCAAACCATTGCTCTTATGATGCTATGTTGTATATGTTTGACTATGGTTGACTGTATTTGGTCGTGTTTGACATTTTCTTGTGTGTATGAATGCGTTACTTGGAGAACTTCACTTAGTCCTTTTTATTTCTTATAGACCTTGTTAATTCTTGGTATCATCTAAGTGAAGCTAAGAAGTATCAAAGAGGCAAGGTAACACGCAAAATCACCCAAATTCAAAGCTTGGACCTATCTTCACGTATATTAACAGATTCAATCTTTAGGGGCTTGTCTTAATCTCATATCTTCTATACATGGCAATGCACCCACGTAGAACTCATCTTTGTTATTTGATCTTCCATTCTCTCCATTACCACTCAGTCATTTGAGACCATCTGCTAGTTGTTCTAATCATGCTTCTGACCCTAATCAAATCAGTGACCATTTGATCATCAGTATATTCCTTTTTCACCACACTTTCAAATTTCGAAATACAATCAGTGGTGACCATCATATTCCCTACTTCTCTTCTTGTTGACCTACTCTAATCATCCATGCACTCGTTGGTGTATTATGGAACCTTGTTTTAATTAATGTGAGAACAGTTTTGAGCTCTAGTTTAGAATATTTCCAATCCTTTTATTCCCTACTCTTACTACAAACTATTTTATGATTTTATGAAATGTTTTGAGAAGCTCTTCTTAAATATTCTTGGAGATGTGGTAGATACTTTCTATCCTTCCCTTTTTTCCCAAAATAACTTTTTTTTTATAAAAAAGCCATTTCTCTGCCTTATGTTTTTAGAATATTTTGAATTCAAGAAAAACCTACTATGCATTATTATGCAAGTAGAGATTTGAGCCCTTACAGTATTATCTTGATATTTTCTACAATTTCCAAAATAAGTTCAAGTTTTTTTTTTCATTCAAATTTCAGGCATAATTACTTAAGGTGATCCAAACTCTATCAATTAATCTTCACCAATCTAGTGTCATCTCTCTGACCTATATTCCTCCACCATTACCGGGGTAGAGCAAAGGTGAGTTTGCACACAACACGGTCCATGTGATCCTTGACATCTCCTTACATATCTACTATCTGAACCCCCTTCAAATCTTTTCAGAGTTCATAAAACTAACTCAAGCCGATTATCCCGAACTTCTGGTCAACCTGCATTGTCCCTGGACAATTTTCTTAGCCATTTTCATTTGGCACAAGGGGAGAGCCGGCCATGCGTGGCTCCATGCATGCGATAGCTATATCTCTCACCCTCTCTCTCTTTCTCAAGCAAAACTGACCAAAGGAAGAAAAACCAGCCTACCATCCCTCACAACTTTCCCTGGCACTGTATCTATCCTCTCTCTCTCCCTTCTCTTTGTCTCTTTCGGTTGGACACATAGGAGAAGGGGAGCCCAAGGCAAACCTACTCTAGTTTTCACTCCACCTCTCCCCCTCATCTACCCCAACCAGAGGCCGCCGTCCTTCCCAGCAGGGCCCCACAACCCCCACCCTCCAGCCACTTGGGCTAGCACCTCTGCTTGCCCCGCTCCTTGCCCATGCACGCCCGCTGGCCACACTGTGGGGACCCCGGTTTACCACCCAGGATTCTCGTTATGCATACAACTCACGATCCCATGATCAGTATGTCGTGAGTCCACATAACCGAGCTGATATCAAAGTTACATCATCCATTACAGTACCGAATATAAAGTCCTACAATTGGTCACACGACCAAGACTGATAATGCCACGTAGGGCAAGTGTACAAACTAAGCAGCGAATACCAAGCAGCGTTGATGACCCACGTCATGCCTACTACCCTACAGGCAACTGACTGGGAGACGTTCCTAGTTCGCATCAGCGTCGTCGTTCCCTCCAACATCTTCCTCATAGCCTTCTTCATAGTCTGACCAAGTTAATAGCCAGGGACAAAGCCGTGAGTACATTTGAATTGTACTTGCAAACCATCTAAGGGAGAGAGTTTGATATGCAGTATGGCTGTAGCAAGGATAGGCTCTAGTCTAATTTGCTTTCTTAAAAAACACAGTTTTCTCCTGTCGATATAGCATGTCCAGAACCATGTTCTACAACATTTCTATATCCTTATTAAAAACATTTATAAAACAATTTTAGTAAAATCTCTAGGAAGGGGGAAACCCTTTTTATTTCAAAACCTAGGTCAATCAAACATGACCATCTCCATTCATAAAACCAGGTCAATCACACATGACCATCCCCATTTCCTCGGTATTTGCCTACAGGTACTCTGAACCATACCCGTGCCACGACAGTACCCTCCGAGTACTCTGTCCGGCACATTTCTCCATTTTTCCAAAAACCACTTTTAAAACCAAAACCGACACAGGTTAAGTATGGCCATTCCAACCATCCATGACCGAGGACTCGGCTATTCGAATAGATTTACACTCTGCAGAGGTTGTACACTTTACCCACAACCATCCGAATACTCATCGTGTGGGCATCTTCCCCGCATAACATCATATGCCACGACAAGCACCCAATAAAAGCCTTTTGCTTATCTACCTTAGTACGGGAATCTACCCTATGGAGTATGTACCTCCCCGGCACACCCTGGCAGTCTACCTCCACGTTCGAGCGTAACTCCAGTGCCATGTCAGGAGACCCATAGTGTCTTCCGGTGGCTCGGGATATGCTGTGATATGTGTTTCCTCCTTCCTGAGGACAACCCGGATTCCGGGGTACCGCATACCCTTATATAGTTATGAGACTCCCATACTAAAATAAACAAACTACAAGCTAAGCCCCGTCCCATACCAGGGTAATCGTGGTTGCACGGGTTAATTGGTCTGGCAAACACTTATACACAATGCCCTCTTTTATACATCCTCCTCCTCCTTTTCTCCATTTTCCAGAACACATTTCCTGAAAACACTTCAGTGGAATAGAACACTATTCCAAGATTTTCAAAATCATTTTTCAAAGTCAATCATTTGAGTGTTCCCAACCTAGAGTTTTTGCTCCACCACAAGGTTTTCCAAAGGCTATGATGCTAACCATCACACCACTAATTTTGGGGAGTAAGTAGGTGTTAAGATAGGGGTCATCCATGAGGATGATATCATCTGACTTGCGGAGCCAAGTCGCCAACAATTGATATTTAGGGCAATAGCAACATAAAATAATGCATTTTCATAAATAGTAATAAATCATGCAATAAGTAAAACTGGGATCAGATATGCAACAAGTTTAGATGGCTTGCCTTAATCAGCTTGTCCCTGGTCTTCTTCCTAGAACTCAAACACTTTCCCCCTTCGGTGCACTCGTTGTCATTCGAATCTATCGCCGGTAAATAATAGCAACATAAGCATACAAGCATGCAAAAAGGACACATCCATCATAACAACAAACATTTCATACCAAACAAGTATTAGAAGTAAACAAAATAGTATACTAATCCATTCCAAGTTATTTCACTCATCTAACAAATTCCAAGATTAGTTGGTGGCTTTATTAAGCAACAAACCCGAATAATCCCAATCAGTACACTCAGGTAGTCATCGGCACCGAAACCATGCAAACAGCATACCAATAGAAAGGTATGATATTGCCAAATCCAAGAAAAGTGGATTCAACTCATTCAGAGTGATAAAACATTTTCAATGAATTTCCTACTGAAAAAGTGGATGTTTTAACAATTAAACTCTTAGAAATTTTCTATTTATCAGAAAATTCTGTAAACAAGGGGTATGTAAGACCTTATAGTACATGATCAGTGAACATTGGAATCAAGCCAATATCATTTACAAAAAAAATCAATCTTGAATTTAACAAGACAAACAACTACCTATAGCATTTCAGTTTCTATACTAAGCTCAATCATAACAGAGACATCAATCTAGTGTCACATACAATTAAAAACATTCAGCTATCAGTAAAAATTGAGTTTGCTCAATTCGGATTCACAGATATGCAGATTTGGATTTTTGAGTGTGAAGAGACCAGAT